>CM056834.1:2227500-2865000 GCA_029853015.1 Chelidonichthys spinosus | reverse complement strand
TGTGTGTGTGTGTGTGTGTTCTCTCTAAATCAGCTGGCGGCCAGCGAGTCCAAGGTGCGGGAGCTGGAGGAGGCTCTGTCCAGGGAGCGGGACCTGATGCGGCGGCGGCTGGAGGACAAAGAGCGGGAGATGGCCGACATCCGGGGTCGGCTGCTGCAGCAGCTGGACGAGTACCAGGAGCTGCTGGACATCAAGCTGGCGCTGGACATGGAGATCAACGCCTACAGGAAGCTGCTGGAGGGCGAGGAGGAGAGGTGAGGTCGTTGGTGAAGGTCAGAATGCAAATCAAGCAGCTTAGCCGGTAACCACTTCGACTGCTTTCACACCTGCAGTTCACTTACTTACCAAGGGGGGGCAGGAGTAAACACCAGACTGGTAGGAAACTCGCTGATTGGACAGTTTTTGAGTGATTTGTCATCCTCCATCATCAGGACCAACGCGGGGGGAAATGAATAGTGGGGACTGACAGAAGTGTAGTCTGATGTGTGTGTTGGTCCTGAGATTAACAGGCTGCTGGATCGACCGCATGTTGGGATGAGTAATGAGCAGAGAAACGGGACTCTGAGGCGACTGTTAGCGCTTAATGTGAACGCTGGGTAGCGTTCTCACACACACACACACACACACACGAGGCGTATTACTGTTGGATCCCCGTCGCACACTTTTTAATGGACTTAACGAACTGACAAATTACTTGAGACGGCTTCAGACAAAGAAATCATGGGAAATAACTCCTGCCGACACGCTTGTAAACCTTTAAATATAGAGGTTTATTAGTGGCTTACGTAGAAATCACATATGATAATAATAACAACTTCATTTATGAAGCAACTTTAAAATCAGCAGCTTTTGACAGAGTAAATAAAGGCATGTCCGCGTCCAACACATATATATACACATCAACAGAGCAGGAGAAACGATGGGGAGAGTTGGTAAGAGAAGGTAAAAAGACAGTAGAAAGACAATAAAATATATAAATAAAAGAAAAAATGAAAAATCATAGTCATTAGTCTGTTGGAAGAGTCCTTTATAAAGGGTCGGGTCAAAACAAAGCCTGAATTCACAGAGTTTGATGTATTTATTAACCAAACATTCAGTTAAAATAAGTGAGAGGAATCGATGGGAGGAACCTGAGAAGTCAGAAACGAAGCCAACACAAAGACTTGTTGCCCAGGTGTATCTGATTCAGCTGGTTAGTCCGGTCCGAGGGCCTGGAGACGGAACGCAAACACACAACCAGAGTCACCGATGTGAAGAGAAACGGCTGTTTTAGGCCTCAAAGATCCCAGATATCAGTCATATTCGACAAACAAAATAAAACTCCCTAAAACCGTCTGTTAGTCGTCCCACCGCTCCACCAATCAGAGAGAGTGAGTAACGCATTAAAAAAGAAGTAATCACCCAAACATGTTCACTATTTAGCAATCCCAAGAAAAACCTGCATATGGATGGATCGATACTTTATTGATCTCAAGGGAAATTTCTAAAGGGTTATGAATTTCCTCAAGAACAGAAGACTATAAAGTGTGTAAAACCTTCAAGGTGATTTTTCATTAATGAACTAAAACATAAAGAGTGATGTCGGCCCCACCTGAGCATCTTTTCTCAGATGTGTGACACTAAACTTCTTTATTAACCGGGTAAGTCGGCTGAGGAGACCGACTCTCACTGAAAGCACAGGAAGTACAACACGATCGACCAATCACTGCAGAGAGATAAAACGTCCCTTTACTGACTGAGACATACGTGACATGTGACTCCTCTGGTCTAAACCATCTGGATCTCCCCCCTCCTCCCTCAGGCTGCGTCTGTCACCCACCTCTACACCCCTCGGCAAGGTCACAGTGACCCGGTCCACCGCCCAGACCTCCGGCTCAGGCCACACCCACACCAGCCGCGTGCTCCTCACCTCCGGCACCGCCTCCAGCAGCCGCAACTCCTCCGGCACGTCCATCGCCAAGAAGCGCCGCCTCAACGACAGCGACAACTCCAGCGTGGCGGGGGTTAATGTCCGCGTCAGCCAGCAAGCCTCGGCCAGCGGCCGCGTCACCGTGGACGAGGTGGACATGGAGGGCAAGTTCATCCGTCTCAGCAACAAGGCTGACGAGGTCAGTGAGGTCACGCGTCACGCAGACCGGAGAGCTTTCAGAGTTCCCTGTAATAACATGTGATCTCTCTGGTCCAGGATCAATCTCTGGCCAACTGGCAGGTGAAGAGACAGGTGGATACCTCCAACCCCATCAGCTACAAGTTCCCTCACAAGTTCACCCTGAAGGCCGGAGGAACCGTCACTGTAAGTCACACCCACGTCCTTCCCTTTTTGTTCATCTTCTATTTTATATTTATACGTTTTTAACACCTAACAGTAGGTGTCGGTGGACTATATATGTCAGGACTATAAACCTCTGAATACTTATATATATATATATAACTTGTATATGACTTTTAATAAAAATGTGAAAGGAAAAGCCTTCAATCTCAGGAAGACGCACAAAAAAGAGACGTTTTTAAAGAAAACTCCACAGGACACCTTTTTAAAATCTTTAATCTTTAGGGTTTTTTTTGTTTTAAATGTATGTCAACGGCAGCTTCTAGTCAAGGATCTGACTTCCGTATCGTGATGTTTGAGTTAAATTGATTAGAAGTTGCAGCTTTATTGATAAGGAGATGTCATGATGTTATTGGTTGGTCATTTTGTGAATATTCGTCATTTGTTAAACCACCACATGACTCCGGATGTGATTAAGAAGTAGTTTCTCTTTTCAGCACGACTTTAAGAAGTATTAGTTAATTAGCCGATCCCCTCAAAAGACTGACCTTTTGACCTTTTGCAGATCTGGGCTTCAGCTGGCGGTGGAACCCACAACCCCCCCTCTGACCTGGTGTGGAAGAACCAGAGCTCGTGGGGAACCGGAGACCTCCTGCAGACCTCCCTCATCAACGGCAACGGAGAGGTCCGACCTCCTTTATATGTCACCTCCTCTGATCTATTATAAACCGCAGTAACTCAACTCTCTTCATCCTCCACCAAACAGGAAATGGCGATGAGGAAAGTGACCCGCACCCTGTTCGTGGACGATGAGGACGACGACATGGTGAGTCCTCACTTCTGTCGACTCCCCAAGTTGAGCAGCGGCGTTGACTAACTAACTCCCCAACCCCCTTCCCACCGGCAGGGCGCTCACAGCACCAGCGGCGGCGACAACGAGTACAACCTGCGGAGCCGCACGGTGATCTGCGACTCCTGCGGGCAGACGTCGGACCGCTCGTGCGGCGGCGGCGGCGGTCTACCCGAAGGCCTCGTGGGACAAACCTTATTCATGGGGACCAACGAGCCCAGACAGGTACACAAACCACACATGATTTATAATTCAACCACTTGTTAAAATCGTGTGTGAAATGCATAAGTTTGCAGTTTAAAGTGCAAATGAACCCAAAAATATTGCGTGTGACCATCGACTCCTGTTCTCCGAGAAGCATTACGGTTTAAAATGACAGGAAACGTCCGTAACTTCACATAGAAACACAACTAAATGTGACTTCTCTCCTGATGTATTATCTCAGTAAACATTGTAAACATGAGTTTATGTCTCAATCTCTAGTTTCAAGTCTTCTTCAATCCAGCATGATGTTCATTTAGTACATTATGGTCCATTTAGAGTCCACCAGACCAGAAACAGGGGATGCTTTAGGGGGCGGGGCTTACCTGCTGATTGACAGGTCGCTACCAATGCTAGTTAGCTACTAAGATGACTTTAACACTTAGCTGTAAAGTTGACCTTGAATGACAAAAACACCAGAATCCAGTCGGATCCAGATCCAGTAAGGGTGCTGCTCTGCTGCTTACGTTGGTCTGATCCACCCGTCGCTCCGCTGCAGTCCAAATATGGTCACTTCCTTTCACAGGTTGCCATGATTCTAACGGCCAAAATCCCAAACTCGAGGCTTTAAAACAGTTCTTACATTATAAACTAAATGGATTCATTCTTTCATCGTTAAGCCAATTAATTTGTTAATATTTTCTTATTCTCTCCACATTTAACACTGTGATGTCACTTCCTCCTTCAGGGTCGGGCCAAGCCGGAGAACTGCTCCATCATGTAAAAAAAACAAAAAAAAACAGACCTCACCTGAACCCACCGTAGAAGACAACCATCGTTTCCAGTTGGGTTGTTAGAGTTTTTGTTGTTTCTTAAATAAAATCTAATTTTTTTTTTGTACTCAGATGAATCTGCAGGTTCGAGTTCGCTTCGAGGTTTTTTTTGGGGGGCAAAAGTTGAAAGGATTTTCATACGTTCCGCTTCTGAGTTTGTATATTCAAGTTATGTTATTGCATGTGTGCTGTGCTCACGCTTGTCCTGCTCTTCTTGCACATTCTCTCACACACACTCCCACACACACACACACACACACACACACACACACACACACACTCCCACACACACACACACACACACACACACACACTCCCACACACACACACACACACACACACACACACACACACACTGACAGCAGAATGAATCCTGTGGTGTTCGTTAATCATGTTTATCATCCATCAAACCACAACTGTCTTTAACATGTTTACAGTCGTTTTGTTTTCTTCTCATACAGTATTGTGCTAAATGCTTAACTTCTTTTTTTTTTTATCATAAACGTATGTTGGAATTGTCTCCAAAGAAAAGCCAAAGTACTTTAAAGCTCAGGTTGTTTTTCACCGTCTAGCCTTCAAGCGTGAGGATTTAGATCGAGCTGCTCCACGCACACAGTTAATTGTTTGAGATGAATATATATTTATATATATTTTTCTGTAATTCACAGCTCGGCCCCAGAGAGAGAGATTTGGTTATGCTGTTGTGTATCTCGGTTTGATGTACATTTAAATAAGTTGCTTTAAAAAGTAAAACCAAAGATGTTTTGTGGAGGATGATATGGGAATGTGTGATTTGTTTCCTACCTGGGGAAATAGCAACCATGTTTTCATTCTTTCCTGGTGCCACATATGCAGTTTATATATATATATTTGTGTGGGTTGTTCTCCACCAAATGAACGTTATCCTAATAGAGAGCTGTTGCTGCTGTTTACAAGGTGGTACAGTAGATTTTTGGAAACATTTTAACAGGCTTTTTTTTACAGATTAATTAACAAATGTGCCTTTTTTAGAGGATAGAAAACGACAATCACTCATAAATCAGTCTTGTGACTGAAATAACTGGTCAAAAGGTGTTTTTTTTTCTCTTTTTCCTCTCTGGCTTTGCATGATTTTTGGATCTGGGATTGTGTGGGTTTTTTCTATACTTTGTGGCTTCATGCACTGCTTTTATCGAGTGGTCTCTGCAAATATCAGCAGGTAGATTTGTACTGTAGTCCGGCAGCTTAACTCATTTATACTCCCGTGGAAAGCAGATCAAAGCATTTATGGAAAATACTTGATCGCCTTTGTATTGTATTTGTTTTGTATTGTACTTATAAGTTGATATTTCTGCCACAATTCTTTTGTTTGCCTTTGATTTTGACAGAATGATGCTCAAAGTGCCTTAAAAAGGGCTGACGATCGTTAAAGAAACGCCCACCTCCGAGGATAACGGAGTGTAATTATGAAATATATGCAACTATTAACCGAATCATCCAAAGCAGATCATTTAAAAGGCGCCGTCGTGGGTTTTTCAGAAGCCCGTCGATGCTTCTTGTTTTAGTGTTTTTCATATGAAACGCACGACTCTCACATTTATATGCGATGTTGGTTCAAGTTAATGAAGAACCAAGAAACCCGATCGGAGCCACAGACTTGAATTTATGTGACAAAAAGTCTCCAGAGGCCTTTGAACGACTTCCATTTAAAATTATACCGACTGGGGTTTCTGAAAGTAGTAATTTGCTTCAAATATGGTTTGTGTCTGTAATAATGATGCTGTTTTCTTTTTTTTTTTGGGGGGGGGGGGCTTTCAGTCGATGTAATGAATGTTTTTCTTTTCTAAAATAAATTTGAGTAAAAATGATTACTGTTGTAGTTATTTCCTTGTTAAATAATTGGCATTGAAAACCACAAAAGTGCAGCCATTTTTATTTACATTATATACACATGTTCCCGTGGTTACATTCAAAAGTATATGTCCATACAAAACTGTAGCATTTAAAGCACAATGTACATTCTTTATGGTACACAGGGTTTCTATTATCTAACTGCATTTGATACAAAACAACACATTATAGAAAAGAACAATTTACATCGATTAAATCTCTTTTTTTGGTATTTTGTGTGAACGGAAAGATGAACGTCGCTGCTTTGACATTCATAACGCTGCTTTGATTTGGCTCGTAATTCCTTTTTATTGCTTTTTATTCACAACATAATTACATATCTATTGGTGAAGCAAATGTGTGCGATCTTTGGTCACAAACCCGTTAAAAACACTTCTTAAAAAGGGCTTTTTCTTTGCTGTGAAGCTGACAATATATTCATTTCTATATTTACAAAGTGTTCATCTAACAGCAGCGACAAGTGAGCCACGTTCTGTTTAAACAAACGTGAGACGGTGATATGAAACCTTTGGCATGACTCCAGATTACTAAAACCTCGGCAATAAAACCAACATTTAATATACAGAGTAAAGACTGGCAGGATTGTTGCTGTACAAAACAAACTCATGTACTGGAGGACATCTCTTATAAAACATTTTTAAAAAAGTCAAATTACCTTTGTCTCTTTCCCTTTTTTGAACGTTTTTTTCCCCGTTGATTAAATCAACAGGTGATGATTTCACTGAAAGCTGCCTGTTTAAAAAAAAAAAAAAAAAGTTTGGATTTTTGAAAATGAAAAGTTTGGAGAAACTTCAATGACAACAATTAAAAACCGTAAAACATCCCCAGCTGCTGCTGCTTTTAAACCGTGAACCGTATGTTTCCTGTGGGAGGTGGGTGCAGCCCTCCAGCCCTCCTCCCAGCAGCCCGCTGGATCCCCAGTCTGGATGACAAGTCTGTCACGGAGAAGCAAGTACCACTTTCCCCCACACGGGGGCGGTGTTGAGTAGACAAGGGGGGGGGGGGAGGGGAGCGTCCTCAGTTAGCATCAGTTCCTCAGAGGGGGAGACGGCGAGGCGCTGCTGTGTGGGAGGTCTGCAGCACTTACTGTCTCTTTGTGAGCACAGGCATGATGTCATCCCCGACGTGATGAAGAGGAGGAGGAGGAAGAGGAGGAGGGGGAGGATTAACCTGCTGCTGGGACTGTCACTGAGGTGTTCTCCTGGGGGAGGGGGGGCGGCGGACAGGCGGCAGGTCGTAGTGTCCTGGGATGTGGCTGTTCACGGGGAGGTCGTAGTGGCCCTGGGGGTCGTCGTGGGGGGCGTGACCCAGGGAGCTCTGACGCTCTGGAGGGGGGGAGGAGGGGGGGTGAACAAACAAACAGTTAGATAAACACTGATAGGTGATCTACTTCACCTCTGACCACGTTAGTTTGTTTTCATGCTTCTAATCTCGATCCAGACTCGACATGTTTGAATCAGCCGCGGCTAAAGCTCTCACAAAAAGCTTGTATTTTATAGGAAAAATAGAACTTTTGAACTTTAAGAACAAAAGTATTTCTTTTTAACCTTTGGTCTGAACGTTAAAGCAAATAACCTTTGAACACCGATAAAATACAAATCATTTCATCCACAAAAAAAAGTATATGAACATTATAATGAAGTTAAGAAGATATTAAGAGTTTGTTCACGCATTTGACAATAACTTTAACAATATAAATATGATTATATATTGTTGACCAATCCTGTACATTAATGAACACTTTAAATACCCGTACACCTGCTTACGGACACATCGTCGTGAGTTAGAAACCCTTTTGAACGATGTAATTGTCAAATAATCCATAACCTTAAGTCAGAGCAGCGTGAATTAAAATTAATATTTAAAGGATAAACCAGGTGAATAATAAAGCCCATTCCTCCGGTTTCAAGTGTTTTATTTTACATATTTAAACCTTAATGTTAAAGTTTCTGTTTTAATGTAAACGTCGTCGTCTATGTTTACCTTCCTCCGGCCTTAACCGCATCACGACGCTATGATTTGTGCAGAAGTCTGCAGGAATGTGTAAAGTGTGCATAAAGGGCTCAAAATGTCTCAGAGAGTCCAACCAGATTAGGCCACAGTCTCCCTAAACCAATCATATCGCTATTTTCATTTCAGTACGAACCGATTCGACCCTCCTCCGCGTCGTTAGCGCCCATCATATCTGGCGGCCCGTCCTTCTCCACATAATCATAATGTACTAAATGAACATCATGCTGGATTGAAGAAGACTTGAAACTAGAGATTGAGACCATAAACTCATGTTTACAATGTTTACTGAGATAATACATCAAGAGAGAAGTAGGACCATTTTCTCATAGACTTCTATACAACCAGAGCGGAGTCGCCCCCTGGTGGCCAGCAGGGAGAATGCAAGTTTAAGGCACTTCAGCCTTGGCTTCACTCTTCTGAAGGTTGCCTGACTTCCTCAACTAACGGCGGCATCGCTGCTCCTTTTAATGTGCTCCGATGTCCCGACGGCGTCTAATCGACCGAAGACTCTCCGTCTTTAGTTGAATAAATGATGGTTCACTCTAAATGAAGTCTCTCCCGATGGAAACGGCGCTCACAGATGGAGGGGGAGAACTACTTTCTCTCACTTTCCTCCTCACCCGCAGTGTTCCAGGCGAACGTGTTATTCCACTTCACCGGAGGAGAAACCCATTAATTCCATTAATCTCTGGATTTGTTTCTCACATGTTTCCCATCAACACTGATTCCTCTGACTTCGTGTTGACGCACGGCGGTGGCAAAAGAACACCTCCCCCCTCTCCCTGTAAACAGCTGTTCATTCATCAGACTGTGCCTTCGGGAAGCCCACCCTCCCCGTCTGTCTCCCGTTCTAACGCTTGACGGATCGAAGCACCTTAACGAGCTTTTTCGTTTTGATGAAAGGAGGCGGAGGAGGAGATTAGAGTTCAAACAGTTAGTCAGCTGATTGTTTAGTCCATCAACAGAAAAGATACGTAGCGACCTTATTACAATGTTCCCTTATTACAATGTTCCCTTATTACATCTTCCCTTATTACATCTTCCCTTATTACAATGTTCCCTTATTACAATGTTCCCTTATTACATCTTCCCTTATTACAATGTTCCCTTATTACAATGTTCCCTTATTACATCTTCCCTAATTACAATGTTCCCTTATTACAATGTTCCCTTATTACATCTTCCCTAATTACAATGTTCCCTTATTACAATGTTCCCTTATTACATCTTCCCTAATTACAATGTTCCCTTATTACAATGTTCCCTTATTACATCTTCCCTAATTACAATGTTCCCTTATTACAATGTTCCCTTATTACATCTTCCCTTATTACAATGTTCCCTTATTACAATGTTCCCTTATTACATCTTCCCTTATTGCAATGTTCCCTTATTACAATGTTCCCTTATTACAATGTTCCCTTATTACATCTTCCCTAATTACAATGTTCCCTTATTACAATGTTCCCTTATTACATCTTCCCTAATTACAATGTTCCCTTATTACAATGTTCCCTTATTACATCTTCCCTAATTACAATGTTCCCTTATTACAATGTTCCCTTATTACATCTTCCCTAATTACAATGTTCCCTTATTACAATGTTCCCTTATTACATCTTCCCTAATTACAATGTTCCCTTATTACAATGTTCCCTTATTACATCTTCCCTTATTACAATGTTCCCTTATTACATCTTCCCTAATTACAATGTTCCCTTATTACATCTTCCCTTATTACAATGTTCCCTTATTACAATGTTCCCTTTTTACAATGTCCACTTATTAGAATGTTCCCTATTATAATGTTCCCTTATTACAATGTTCCCTTATTAAAACGTTCCCTTAATACAATGTCCACTTATTACAATGTCCACTTATTAGAATGTTCCCTATTATAATGTCCACTTATTACAATGTCCCCTTATTACAATGTTCCCTTATTACAATGTTCCCTATTACAATGTTCCCTATCACAATGTTCCCTTATTACAATGTTCCCTTATTACAATGTCCACTTATTACATGTTCCCTTATCACAATGTCCCCTTATTACAATGTTCCCTATTACAATGTTCCCTATCTCAATGTTCCCTTATTACAATGTTCCCTTATTACAATGTCCACTTATTACATGTTCCCTTATCACAATGTTCCCTTATTACATGTTCCCTTATTGCAATGTTCCCTTATTACAATGTTCCCTTATTAAAACGTTCCCTTAATACAATGTCCACTTATTACAATGTCCACTTATTAGAATGTTCCCTATTATAATGTCCACTTATTACAATGTCCACTTATTACATGTTCCCTTATCACAATGTTCCCTTATTACATGTTCCCTTATTACAATGTTCCCTTATTACAATGTCCACTTATTACAATGTTCCCTATTACAATGTTCCCTATCACAATGTCCCCTTATTACAATGTTCCCTATTACAATGTTCCCTATCACAATGTTCCCTTATTACAATGTTCCCTTATTACAATGTCCACTTATTACATGTTCCCTTATCACAATGTTCCCTTATTACATGTTCCCTTATTACAATGTTCCCTTATTACAATGTCCACTTATTACATGTTCCCTTATCACAATGTTCCCTTATTACATGTTCCCTTATTACAATGTCCACTTATTACATGTTCCCTTATTACAATGTTCCCTTATTACAACGTTCCCTTATTACAATGTTCCCTTATTACAGCCTCGACGTTGTGAGGATTTGCTGTTTTTATGTTTTTCTTTGGTTTTGATCAATCAAATGATTAATGGAGAGTAAATACTTTGTAGCACAGATTAATAATAGTTAATTGTAGCCCAACAGGAGTGATATTATTCAAGTTACCTGTAAATTCAGTACATTTTTTAAAACTTTTGTCTGGTTCCACTTCTTGTCATCTTTTAAATTCTCCCGCGTTATACTTGAATATCAACCGATCTGCTGGTGCATTAGTGAAGTGCGGCTCACCTCGGCGTAGGGTGGCCGTGTGGAACGGCGGCGGGCTGATCTCGGTGTACGCTCGCTCTCGGGGGACGGCACACTTCATCTCCATGTAGCTGCTCTCGGGGGGGCAGAAGGGCAGACCCGGCAGGTCTTTGATGGTGGCGTAAGGGTTCTCGCTGTTCAGAGAGCTGCTGCTCACCGCCGCCGCGTCCTTCAGCTCTGTATGGAACACAAATACTTTAGTGCATCACAGATACATTTACACTGACAAATACTAACAAAGACATGTCTGGAAATCTTTTATACTAGAATACTAACATCATGCTTTTAATTCTTTATTCAACAACACTTTAAAATACTTTCTATAAATATATTACAGGAAAATATACTTTAAGTGAAAGTTAATTAAAGGGTACTTATATATGTTGGTATATTTTCTAATTATTTTTTTAACAATGCACTGTCAGCATATTTTTAAAATGTATTAATTATAAGCCTGAAGTATAATTGAGAGTTCTATTACATAAATAAGAATGTATTAATGACATTCGATTCATTTTGTACTCACAATGCATCAAAGCAAACAAAACTTTGTGAATCAAGCATGTGTACTAGTACATACATGGTACTTAAGTGTACACAGTATACTTGAAGTTTTTCCATTTAAGCGCATTATGTACACTTCAAATTGTGAAGTTAAAATTTGAGTTAACACACATGAAGTACACTGATGATTAGTATTAGTAGTAAATGTAAAATACTCTTTATTTAAAGTTTTTGAGTTTATGAATGTACAACAAAAGAACAAAAATGCTCAGATATTTTACTTTGACACATTTACGGGGTGAGTACGTCGTCTAGATTCATGCAGCATCCTCTTGCTGATGTACTTTTGGTATTTTCTCAACAGCAGAGTGAAAAAGTGGTGAGAATCGGGGGGGTGAACTACCTTTGTTGTAATATTTTCCGAGGCTGGCGCTGTAGCTGTAACTCCGATCGATCCCAAAAGCTCCTGTAAGCAATAAAAGACAAATCTGGCATCTTCATCTTCATTTATGGCAAACTACTCAAAAACAGATAATCTGCTTCGGAGGCCTGCAAAATCAATAACAGGTGAGTGAATGCTGGCAATGCAACTGCAACTTTTTTTCCTTTTTAATGAAGTCCTTATTGTTTTCATGGCCTCGTATCAAATGTGCATTGTTGACTGAAATGATTTTCTGTCCAAAAGGAAATGTGATCATTGATAAACTTTCTCTTTCTCTGCCTTGAATCTCCACTCCTGTGGTTTTAGTACATCTGGGCTTTTGAAAAGCAACGGCTGATATTTACTGCTGGTGTCCGATTATTAAACATTCCCCCCTAAACAGAGTCTACAACCTGGTGATAAAACGTACGAAACAGCTAAAATCCTTTGAGGTGTTTTATCGACTTTATATCATCAGCAGGTTTGATGTCTTTTTCTTTTTATGTAGCCATGGTAACGAGGTCAGTTTCTCTAAACGTTGCTAATCCACTTAATTCTCTCTGCATGAAGAAGATGAGCAGATGAAGATAAACCAGATCCTGAATGTGGAAAGTCACCCGGACGGACCTGCGTCTTTGCAGCGAGGCTCGTGGTGTTTCCAGTCGGCGGGTAGGGTGGCGTTGCTCTCGACTCCAAACAGGCCACGCCTCTCCCGCTCCATGTTCTTCACACTGCAGAACAGCTGGTTGTTGGTGTTCTGTAGGGAAGACACCATCAGAAATGCATTAAAGCAAATAATCTAAAGAGCTGTGACTTACTCAATACTTTATGGTTTATGATTTCATGGCCCTGAAATCACAACCTGCTGTTTTTGAGTGAACAAATTCTATTTGTTCAGTTATGACGGCGTATTAAGGCCGTTGTTTGTATATAAAAAATGGAGCTGGGGCAATATTATGAGATAAAAATCAATACAGTTATGAGATTTTTTTTTTTTTTTTTAAGTCGTAAATTTGCGTGTATGATGCCTGCAGTGGAGGATCTAATCAATTTCTAATTTGCAATCAGATTTAATCAGATTTAAGTTCATTTTCAGAAATGTTTGATATTTTCTGGGAAATGTACCACTCAAATCTCAGAAAATCTCATTTTCTTTCATGTAAATTTACGACTTTAATCTAGAAAATTCTGAATTCTTTTCATAATATTACCCCCTCCTTCAATGGCCCTAATACATCGTACTACAGTTGCCTGAAAACTACCAGAAGTATCAGTTGAGCGCGGTGATGAAACCGGCGGCGGCATTCACCTTGATGCGGTCGTGGTTGTTGGGGAGGTGTGGCAGCGGAGGCCGGTTCTGGCTCAGCGTGTGGTAGCTGGGGTTGGAGTAGTAGTGGTGGTAGCTGTGAGGAACATCTGTAGGCCAAAAACAAACAGCTGGAGTCACGTCTGCTGCCATTAAATTACCTCAAGCTCAATAAAATGCACCTCTATGAAACATAACTCAAAATTACACAATGACCAATAAGATCAAACATAAAAAAAACATCAAAATATGAAGATAATTTAATTTGAAAATTCAAAATAAACCCTGCATTTTTCACTATTTTGCAAGCTTGTCACCATATTGCCTTTTAATGGTGCTATTATCAATTTAAAATGTAAGCAATGACATTTATAGTAATTGTGATCTAAAATGTAAATATAAGCACTAACAGTGATTTATCCCGCTTCTAATAACATCTAAATACTACCTTCAATCTAGTTTTGAATTATACCAAATATGTCTAAATCAAAGAGTCAAATAAAGTTTTTCACCGTCCATGTACAGTTAAATTACATTTTGACAATGTCGTAATCTTAAAACTGAAATCACATTTGGTCATGCAGTCGAAAATAATGTGAAAATGTGGTTTTATACGATGAAAAAGTACGTTTGAATGCTAGTAATGCTCCGTTTCCGCTCCGCCGAAGGGGCGTGTCCGTGTTTTGATTGACAGCAGCTGAGCAAAGTCAACGAGACGCAAAAGTAAGCTAACTTGGCGGTAGTTTAACGTTACGTTACCCGTAGTTTACAAGTCATCGGCGGGTAACGACGGTCAACCTACTAGTATGACCGCGCTAGCATCTAAAACGTACGTTTAAATCCAGTTTTAATGTTCCGCAGCTGACCTGCTAACGTTAATTAGCTACTTAGCTACCTAGCCTGCTAACCTGCACTTTCCGCCGTTGTTCGGTCGCTCCGGTTCAACGCATAAACTGCTAGTCATCGTGACGTCACCCATTGGTTCGTGGACTCGAGTCCATTTTTTGCCGTCGACATCTTGGATTGTTTTGGGGGTTTTTTTGCAACCAGCGGACGGGTAAGAATCTGACTAAAACGAACGGCAGAGCGGGACCCTTAGTGGATCCGGATCCATCTGGATTCTCGTGTGAAGCTTCATAATGATTCAAGGTCAACTTTACAGCTAAGTGTTAAAGTCTTAGTAGCTAACTAGCATTGGTAGCGACCTGTCAATCAGCAGGAAGCCCCGCCCCCGCCGGTCTGGTGGACTCTAAATGGACCATAATGTACTAAATGAACATCAGGCTGGATTGAAGAAGACTTCAAACTAGAGATTGAGACCATAAACTCATGTTTACAATGTTTACTGAGATAGTACATCAAGAGAGAAGTAGGACCATTTTCTCACAGATCTGACCTATTTTTGCAACCAGAGGAGTCGCCCCCCGATGGTCAGTAGAGAGAATGCAAGCGTAAGGCTTTATTTTTCAGAAATGTAGGTGTTTAAAAACACAATAAGGATGAGGATAATATTACAAAGATTACTTTTTTAATGTACTCTTCTTCTTTTATATAGTTCTGTTTTTGTAATGATTATTATTATTAATTGTATTATGTGATATGTAAGCTGCATTTTTCATATTTATCATATCAGTCACAGGGCCCGCATTTCTGCTAAACAGCTACATTTAGCTGATAATAGTGACGTACATTTACTTAAAGGTGAAGAATATTACTTTTTGGCAGCAAACAAATATTTGCTATGTAAAGATTAAGTGTAGTGATGTTTACCTGAGCAGGGAGTGAAGTCACACTCGGTAATGCTGTTTGATTTAGTGTGGTGATGTAATGCTGTGTGACGTACCTGGGACGGCGTACTCAGAGTTGACGGTGCGGCTGGTGGAGAAGGAAACGGTCGGCGTGTTGTTCTGTTTGTCCTTCTGCCTGCGGCGGTAAAGCAGCAGCAGAGCCAGCAGCAACACCACCAGGATGACGAGCACCACGATGCCGCCGATGGCTCCCCACGACTCCCTCTCCCCGGGGGGAAGGGGGACCATAACGCTGCCTGACTGCTCCGATGATTCTGTCAGACAGGAGAAGAGAAAAACCCTTTCAATAATGAACCAGGACAGCATTTAGGAGAATATCAAGGCAGTGGGAAGCTGCTTCTTAAGAAAAACATTTGTTTGTTTACCTTGTTTACAGTCCTCTTCTTCGCTTTCACACACACAGTCTCCGGTGAAGCGGTCGCAGATGAGGTTGGCGGGACAGGAGCAGGTCTGAGTGCAGAACTGACCAAAGCGACCCGGACTACAGGCTGGAAAACACGAGGTAACCATCACGTCCGTGCATTAGACACACACTGTGGTGCAAAGATAATAAGGCCCCACCATATTTAGGATAAATGTTGGGAGTCTTGTGTATTGATATTTATTATATTATTTATTTAAATTTGGTTTCAAGTCGAGGTGAAATGAAAGGTGAACTCATTTTAGGTCACATCCCCCGTCATATGTTTGGCACCTATTTAACAATATATGACCACAAAACAAAACAAATAAATGAGTGTTAGTCGGCTAAAAATTGCTTAATGAGGACAACCCAACACACTCGTGCAACTTATAATAATGATAATATGCATTTTATTCATAGGTTATTTACAGGACACTCAAGGTCACCTTACAAAACAGTAAACCGTAATAAAAACAGGCCAAGCACCTGTAATAACAGTTAAGTTAATATCACTAAAGGTCCCTCTCGGATATGATGTTGTGCTGTCAGCACGATAATTTAATTTCCTGCAGAAAATGCACTTCTCTAGTCGCTGCACGATGTGTGAACTCACGTATGGAGCAGTCGGTGGCGGTCCAGCCAGGCAGACATTCACAGTGGCCGTCCCGGTGGTCGCACGTGGAGTTGTTGGCACAGTTAACGCACACTTCAGAGCACTGTTTGCCGTAGTAGCCAGCTGGACAGACTGTGAAGACACACAATGCCATTTACCAACCTACCTACACTGGATTACATCGACATTAAATGGAGATTTCTGTTTGCGACGTGCTTCTGTGTTAAATGAGATCTGCACATTATTGGTGTTAACGCCAACCTTGATCACAGTTGGGTCCAGTGTGTCCGGGGAGGCAGTCGCACTCTCCGGTCACATGGTGGCAGCGGTACGACTGGCCACAGGACGGGCACGACATGCTGCACTGGTCGCCATGCATCCCCGCTCTGCATTCTGGGAGACGGATGGGTAAAGAGTGTGAGCCGGGGTCAGGATGCTGCACAGTAAAAACCAGTTCACTGGGCGACGGCACTCACTGTTCTGACAGGTGACTCCCCAGTAACCCGGGCGACACACACACGCTCCGCTTTCCCTCAAGCACGTGTCACTGTTGGGGCAATGCTTGAAGCAGGTCTGGTTGCAGTGGCGCCCCCACAGGCCCTCCGAACACGGCTCGCTACAGCGAGAACCTTAAAGGGGGGGGAATAGATGGAAAGAAGCAGTTATAAGAACGTCCAAGTAAAATTGGCCATACCACGATGGAGAGATATACTCCATCCAAGTAAAAGTCCTGCAGCCATCAATTCACTGCAGTAGGAGTAAGCAAACAAGTGAGAAGTATTCAACTGTCCGATGGAAAAATAATCACTGTGAAGAATGGTTCCTTTCAGACTTTCTGGTGTTGATGCATTACTCTGCGAGTGTGTGTTTCAGTCCATTTACTTCACATTGTGTACTTTATACTGACAGATAACGGACTAGAAGTTTGATTTCCTTCCATAATCAAAGACGCTGGTTTCCATTCGTTAGAAGAAGTGCAGGAAAAACTTTTATTTGAATATTTAACACTCACGGAAGCAGCAACAGTTGCTTTGTCATGTTAGTGATGGAAAGTAACAAAGAATATTTACTCAAGTTTTGTACAAGAACAATTGATGATACTTAGTATTTCCATTTAAATGATACTTATATTTATGTTCCTCTATGAGAGGGAAATAATGTACTGAAATTTACTCAACTACACTTATTTAATATTTGGAGTTAATTGTTATTTTGTTTTTCATTTAAAATGATTATAAACTCAAATCCATCCATCACTACAAAGTAGTGTAATTAGCTCCACATTGAGAAATTACAACAGTTAATTTTACATAATACATAAGGAATAATAATCTAATAACACAATACAAAATAATAAAACACCTGCAGGTTTTATCCAGTTTGGAATTGTCGTACTTAGAAACTACTTTAATCTGATAGCTTCTTTTGTGCATTTTTTAAAACCTATTTTTGTATTTTGTATTTTAAAATGAAAACTAATATCTGCAGGGGAAGTGGAAAACCTTTGTGTCGTGTTAAAACGTAATAAGACAGTCCAATCCGAAACAAAGGGAGACCTGTGGTTTAAGACCTGTGGCTCCCTCAGCTCTGTTGCTACCAAAGCCAGTTTGCCAGCGACACCAGGAGGACGTCATCACTTACCCCACCAGCCTGGCAGACAGTGGCACTCCCCGGTGGTCGCCTGGCAGCCGTCGGCATGGACACAATCGCACCTCTTCAGGCAGCCTGGCCCAAACGTGCCCATCTGCACATATGAGCAAACGCCAACGGGCAAAGAATTGTCAGGGGAATCTCTTCAACGCGGCGCCGGCTCAGTCAGAGACAGACAAAACACCACGCTGGCAACGTGTCGCCGTAGAGACAGCCTGGCGGGCTGGCACGGCCGACACGAGGGGGATCGCCGTCCAAAACACAGATTAAAGCGTACAGAGGGCGAGGTAAGGGATGAAAAGCTGGACGACTTTTCTGCAGACCGTCCAATCGGGAACCAGCATGTTCTGTATAATTATCGCGCTTATGATTTTGTGCATTAGTCTTATCAAAGATAAGCAGCTCTTTTGGCCACTCGGCTCCACGTAGAATAAACATACAGTGCATTATTCCTATCGTTCAGAGGTGGAGGTATTTTACAAAGTGGCATGTGTTTTCATCCAATGCTGTCCAGGATGTTCTTTTTAAAAACAGATCTCTAAAATGCTGCACCTTTTATTTCATATTCTTTCATTTTATTTTAGGATGCATCTATATTTTACTCTCAGTCAGAGCAGGTGGTTGTTTGTCTTTAACCAACTGGTGGTATAATCTAATCTCTGTTAAGTGATATATAGTATATATATATATATGTAGCAAAAATAGTGTGTTAATGGAAATATCTCTTATTGTATTTTATTGTCTTTGAAAGGAGAAACTACCGTACACCCTCCCAAACAAATAGGCACATTTACCGGGCACGATTGGTCGCAGCGCGCCCCCTGCCAGCCGGACGTGCAGGTGCAGGATCCATCTGCAGGATTACATTTTGCCCCATTGGCGCAGTGGCAGGTGGCGTTGCATCCCGGGCCCCAGGTTCCCTCTGAGCAGGGGGTGGAACAGTCCGGCCCACGCCAGCCTGCAGACACACCAACGACCGCCAGCCACGTTCGATTAGGAAGGAACTTCACCGATTTGTGTCGTTCAATAGGTCAAGCACTGTCGGGCAATCAATCATTATATTTTCACCCTCTTTGCAGAAGCAAGTCCCGTCGATAGGCGAGCAGTCGACAAAGTTTTCACAGGAGCACTCCAGGGAGCAGTTCTTGCCATAGGTGCCGCTTTTACACAGACTCTCGCAGTGAACTCCCTGCAATAATAACCATTATGAACTTAAACAACAAAGCTAGAGGGCAAATAAGTGAGATTTAGATAACTAAATAAATACTCACGGTGTACCCTGGGGCACACTGGCACCGTCCCGTGGCACTATCGCACACCCCTCCGTTCACGCACAGACACGGCTCCAGGCAACCGTGGCCGTAGAAACCGTGAGCGCAGGTCTCGTTGCAGAACAGTCCGGCCCATCCCGGCTGGCATGTGCACTCGCCTTTCATCGGGTGGCAGCTGGACACATTAAAGTAGAAGAAACCGTGAAGAAACGTGCCAAAGAAACCACCGGGGAGCTGCACTGCTTTGTGGTCCGTTAGGTTTGAAAATAACTGTTTGTTTGCACATGTACTGGACATTTCTAATAGTATGCTTCTAGTTTCTTTACTGATACTGTGTATTTACTCCTACCACATTTTTTTAATCCATACACTACTTTTTTTGACAGCACAGCTGTTCTGAAATCAGAAATAATCTCATTGGTTGAAGAAAACATGGAGCCAATGAATGCGATGACAGTTCAGACGAGCTAATTAGCGAACACGCACACCCACACGGGTGTTTTCAATTATTCTGGTGGATTAGACGATTAGGTCGTACACAGGTGCAACCGGAGAGTGAGGAAGACGTCAATCAAGCGTCACACACACACACATTCCTCACACATGTGGTGCGTGTGTGTGTGTGTGACTTCTAAAAAGGGAATTGCTGGATACCGTGCAGCATGTGTGTTAGAGGAAGAGAGGGAGGGCTCCTCTCAGATGTCTCTGCTGTGAGGAATATGGCCACCGTGTTGCTGCAATATGTCACAGTTGCAGTGACGAAGAGTGCAAAATAAGGGCAAGCGATGTGAGGGTGATCTAAATCACCACGCTGGCTCAGCGCCGTGTCAGAGAAGAATGAAGGAAGTCGAAGTGAGTAAGATCAGAGCTTGAAAGGAAACTTGTGTGGTTATGAATTGTGCAGATGAAATACAGCAGGGGAGTTGGAAGTGATTAAGATGATGCTGGATGCTGCCAGGAGAGGTTTGAATGGACTTGTATGGAGATCTAGATCGTGCACCGAGGGTTTGCACCAGCAATGGACAATGTCGGGCCTCGTGAATGGGGGATGACTGTTGGTGGTCCCTGTAAATACTGGACTGGACAGTGTAGGTGGCACCGCATTCAAAGCAGCACCAATGTGAAACCCGACATGTGATATCTCCTTAAAGTCACATTTAAACAGCTTTTCTAGGGTATCAAGCTGCCGTGTGGTGACGTATTTCGGGACAAGAAGATGTTAGGAATTGGATTTGATCGTTGAAAAGATGAGCTCACAACCTTTATGTAATTCTGTGCTATTAATAGCTGCAGATTGATGGATGGCTGTCATGATATTATCGCTTAAAACTGGTTGGAAGCTGATGTAATCATGAGTCATATTTGGCTTTCCAGGAAGGAAAAAGAATCAGATTTTGATATTTAAAAAAGGCCAACTCTAGAGCCAGTGTTTGGTTTTTCTGATTCATTCATTGCACATTTTTGGGCATTTATTGATAAATAGGTGCACAATATGGCCGGGGATGCGATCTAAAAGGGTCAAAAACACATTTTTAGTTCCAGCTCACCTTTTTAAGGAGTGGTTGGTTTATATGGGGCTACTTCCAGTAGCTTCCAAACTCAAATTGTGTGTCTTTGCCAAAGCTCCCTGCGGTTTTGCGCCAACAAAATGAGATTTCTTCTGCTTCCAGAGAAATGTTTGCTGAGCTCAAACCCGTTCTTCTTCATCTTCTGACAACATCCACTCACCTGAGTGTCTGTTTGTCCTGGCAGAGACAGGTGCGTTCACAGTGCATGCCGTATTTGCCGGGCGCACACATCCTGTCCCTGCAGTGTGGACCGCTGAAGCCCGGCTCGCACAGGCAGCCGCCGTCTATGTTGTAGCAGCGAGCGCCGTTAGCGCAGTCGCACACGCCTTTACAGTCCTGACCGTAGCTTCCTGCAGCGCACTCCTCGTTACACCTGAGGGCCGAAACACAGATGGTCAGATGGAAACAACATGGAAATGCACAAATAATCAAATAATCTTTAATAAGATGATCATAAATCGGGTAAAAGGTCATAAAAGATCTCCCTGCATAAATTAAATACAAAAAATATTTATGATTATCCCGTTAATGAACATTCACCACTATCATCTTATTGTGTGTGTGTGGTTTTTTTTACCCTGCTAGGTGATAAAATCTTATATTCAGGGCTGGTACGGGTGCTGGAAATCCTTGAATCTAGTGTGGTGTTTTCAAGGTTTGAAAAGTGCTTGTATTTAGACTAAAGGTCTTGAAATGTGTGTTGTATGTGATGACATCTATGATAGAACAGAGAAAAGAAGATCTCCATATCTGAGGGACTGAAAACAGCATTTTGTGACATTTCTTTATGAAAAATGACTTTTGATGATGAACAGATGATGAAAATAGTTGGTGATTATATTTCTGTGGATCTGTTAGTGGAATTAGTTTTCCTTTCATTTGTGGTCCTTCTGTAAAAAGCTGTCTCCAAACATCATGTTGGTTGTTTAGAGGACAATAACATCTCATTTAATGTGATGAACAAGTGACAGAATAAGTAGACTGAATACATTTATACAAATATGGAGTTTACCACAGCTGGAAGGTGCTGGGAAAGCATGGAAATGCTTGAAAAGTGCTTGAATTTGATTTTGGAAAAGGTGGAGGGAACCCTTTATATTGTCCCATCACTGTTCTCAAAACTTAACAGTCATAAGTCATAAGGCCAGTCACACACACACACACACTTGCACACACACACCTGTTGCCAGTGAATCCTTTTGCACACTGGCACTGTCCAGTTTCAGGGTCACATTTGCCCCTGTTGTGGCAGACACACTCGTCAGCACAGTTTTGTCCGAACCTTCCCTCTGAACATCGCTCTGTGCAAACCGCGCCCTGCGGAGTCCCATAAAACAAAAAAACACATTAATTTTTCAGGAAATACAGCATTAGATTGCTCTCTGGTGAGATTACAGCCACTTCTCTCCTCATTCCAAAGACAAAGAAACCCCAGTAGGATTTTTTTTACATTAGTGGAAAACTTTGCATCTGCACGTCTCCAGAGATGACAAGTTTCCTTCAATATGTCTTTAAAAATAAGTCAGAGACTGTTTGTCCAAAAGTGGGAGCCAGCTGGGATCCGTCCCAACATCAGCGATACTCCGCGGATGACATGAGGGTTAATATATGAGCTTTAACCTGAAACACGTACCGTCCATCCAGGCGGGCAGTCGCAGATCCCTTTGCCTTTGCAGATCCCGCCGTTCTGACAGGGGCAGCGTGCCTGACACTTTCTGGGACACGACTTCTCACAGCTGGAGGGGGGAGGAGGGAGTGATGCTTAAAAACAGCTTCATGGGTCAAAAACAATCTTTGTATTCACCCGGGACATTCCTAAAACACTTGTGTAAGTGTTTTGTCGCATAAAAAATTGTGTTTTTATGGATTTTTTTTCCAAGAATCAGCATAAAAATGGAAATATTTTTATGCATTTTGTAGGTTTTTGCCCTTTGAGTTGCCTTTGTGTCTGAAATGTGCTTTATAAACGTACCTTATCTTACCTACCTAAAGTAACCAAGTACAAGTACTCAAGTATTGTACTAAAGTGCAGTTTTGAGGTTATTTTTTCTACGACTTAATATATCAACTCCACTACAATTAAAAAGTAAATATTGTAAGATTTTTACTACCTTTTTTGCTTGATAATGATTGCAGATTCATATTAATAATCCAAAATTAAACATTAAAGTGACAATATAATGTAGATATTCTCAAATGGACCATTTTTGCAAAAGGAGTACTTTTAATCATCATACTTAAAGTATATTTTGATGATATTACTGAAGTAAAAAGCTTGAGCACTAGAATTGTAAATCCTGTAACTCTCTAGCGGTTTTTATAGAGACATGGTGACCTTTTAGAAACAGCTTTTCAGCAGTTCAACCTGCCCTGTTATTATTCCCTTAAACTACTTTGAAGGGAAGCAGTAGGAAAAAGTAGAAAAGGGAAAGGGCAATAAAAGAATAACAGTAGCTCTGATTACTAAAAGTCCTGGCATTTCACAAAGCATTGTGGGAATCATCAGCACGGCTGGAACGTGTCTGCGACCAATCAGAGGGCTTGGCTCGAACTGCCTCTTGTACAATACAGTTTTGGGATATTATATGATTCAATAAAACCCATGAGGTGAAATAATATGGACAGACTTCAAATCTGACCCCCCCATTCTTATTTAGCTCAGTGTGTTGTGTGTTCACATTGGCAGTGTGAGGGTTTTCCACTCATATTAAGTGAGGAAGAATGTTCATGGCTGACTCATCCTCAGGGGCATCTAAAAAATGGGGTTGGACACATGACTCATGTTGGAGTGATGAGTCCTTTTTTTTCATCTGAAAATGAAGTTGTGGAAACAAATAACTGACAGAAGGTCTGCGTGAGACGGATCTCATGAGAACATTAATGTAGTGAAATCAGGTGGAATGAAGTGAGGAATTAAGTGTCGGTGTAATTAACTGTGCATAGTATAATGGGCTCATATCAAAAAAGCATATGACTCTAGAGATGGCAGTGCTAGTTAAATATCTCAACCGTAAAATTGTGATCATTCATTGTTCCCAGAGGATGAATCCTACTGATGATGCCTTGACTTTTCCCACAATAACCAAAAAGATGCTTTTAGAAAAACATTGATTTAATCAATAAATTGCTGAACATTTGGTTCAGTCTTCAGGAAGATGATTGTTCAGATATTCATGCTCCTCAGAGGACCCCCCTGACTTTTCCTTTAGCACCATCATCAGGTCAAAATAAAAAAAAAATTCCAACGGTTTGGTTCGTAACCAAATACTGGAAGGAAGTGATGACATTTAGTGCTGATTAGCATCACAGCCAACCTCATACCTGCTATACGTTAGCATGTTGTACTGTCACTTTGTTAGCATTCAGCTCAAAGAGTGGTGCTGATGACTCTTCATGTGTTAGGAACCCTGCTTGCCTTAGATGGCTCATTGTGGGATGAATCAAGTATTTTGACCTCAATTGAAAATAATCAGCATGGAATCTCATTTTAAGAAATATTCTAAATGCTATTGTTTTCCAGTTTGTCTCCATTTCCAAAGCAAGCAGTCTCGCTGCCGAGGCGTGGAATAAGACTTACAAAGTCCCGGTGAATCCGTCTCGACATAAACACTCTCCGGTTGTGTGATCGCAGGTCCCTCCGGTCCCACACTTGCACCTCTGCACACATCGGTTCCCGAAGTAGCCGGCCGGACACGAGTCCTCGCAGTGAAGTCCGTTGAACCCCGGGCGACACTGACACGTCCCCCTGGCCGGATCGCAGAGAGCTCCGTTCTCACACTTGCACTGCTGGCTGCAGCCCGCCCCCCAGTGTTTATCATCACAGGCTGAAAGGTAACGGGACAAACTATTATTTAGTGATTATGCAGAATGCAAAGATATTGAAACACTTCAACTTTTTAATTTGTCAATTTCTTCCATGTACCACACAAACGTTTTCCCCGTCCCACGGTGAGATAAAGTGCACAGCATATTACAAATATTAGACAAAAAATAAGACTTTCTTTCCCTCCGATGGGAAGTTTGCATCACTTGTGCTAGACAAGCCGGAGAGGGGAGAGGGCTTACCTCCATGCAGATTTTTTCATAAACGATGGCTAAAATAACCATTATTGCTGCTTCGTACATGTTGTGGAAGTCTCAGGTACGCTGGGAAACAAAACAGTGAATTGTCTGAGTCGGTAATATCGTCCAGAGGAGGTTTTTTGAGCTGTATTCACCGTATAGCACGCCACACGTCGGCTGTTTTTTCTTTATTTTTCCAGTTCTCCCACTAAGTCAAACGGAGGTTCTAGCTTTCATTGCCCGTATTTTCCAACGCTTGAAACCAGTCAGCTTCCAGTAACACCCCTCCTACTCTAAACATCCAGTCCCACGACTCTGCGATGCTCCAGATGAACTCAAAACAACAGAAGCAAAATAAGATTTCCGATGATTATTGTAACTTATGCATGTATGACCATTTTCTGTTTTTCCTCCCATCCACTGTGGCGTACACTGAGTCATTTCTGATGTCATGAAAAACAAATCTGATTAAATTCAGCAGCATAGAGATGAATAACAGAAACAAGAGGTAGAGAGCTTGGAGGGGGGGGGGGGATGACATAAAGTACTCACTCTTCCACACATTAGTGTAGATCTCCTTCATGCTTCCACATCCAAATCTCCCCCTTTAGCCCCGGAGTGTTACATTACCAACAAATAATTTGGAATTGGCAGGGAGATTTGCATGGAGCTCAAAAGACGGACAAGTTTTAAACGGTTAACTTTACAGAAGCCTGAGGATCGGCTCCGGTTTTGAGGGGGGTGGGGGGTTTGCAGAGATTCAGACAAGGTTTGGATTTCAAATGAAGAGATCTGGGGTCTAAACGGGGTCGCGTTATGAGAAATCCGGATTGGTCAAGGGGTGCCTTCTTCACATTTCCTCATAAATACTTTTCGACCGGCTTGGACATCATTGTGATATATAATAGCGCTGACGTAACGCGTGGACGGGAGTCCGTTATCTTCCCCTGGAGCCGAAAACAATTCCAACAATTTCATGCTGACCTCTGCGAGGCTTGTGTGTGAGCAGCAGACATCCAGCGAGGCCTGAGCTGCACATCATACGTGTCCTCGTTCCCCGTTTTCCACCTTTTGCCTCTTCTGTCCCGCAACAGCTTTGAAAACCACTAACTTTGACAATAATTACACAGAGGGGGAGAGTAGAGCCAAATTTGGCCTGGAGCAAAAGCGTGCTGCCACGGTCTGCAGTGTTTATTGCTGTAACGTGGAGCAGGACCCTCGCCTCCTTTTTTTTGTTTAGAGGAATCATGCGTTGGCTTGTTCTCCGTGTGGGCATCGGAGAGGGGTTCTGTGTCACGTTGACTAATGAGAAACTCAGCTGGAGCAGTGATTGTGTTTACACAGACATTCTCCAGGACAGCAGGGGAGGTTTACTGAAGCGTCTGCAGGTCTGCCGGCGTCACAGAAAAAAGAACCGAGGGGCGGATACAGCCAGACGGTAGATTGAGTGATCGGCTGAGACGTACCAGATTGGACGTGCGCTCTTTGGAGCAAACCAGCTGGCAGAATCCAAAGCCACTCCGGTGATGAAAACTCTTCCCATGTGTTTGTGTATCCGCATGTAAACATACGGCCTCGAGTGCAAAGCTTTCACTTAACAGAGTCTGTTTACCTTCAGCAAATACACTTAACCTAACTCAAGCGTGTCTAACTCTGATTTAAATCCTTGGAATGCTGTGTTCACACCAAACATGAAGTGCATTTATTTGCCTCACGGGTTTGACGGCGGGATCATTGGTGTTTATTGGCGTCACCCGGGCTGGATGAGCCGGGGAGGAGGGAGGGCCTTACCTCCATGTAGACACGGTTTCATCCGTCATGGCCGAAATAACCACTTTTGCTGCTTTACATGTTGTGAAGTCCCAGATATGTTCTGGGAAACGCCATCGACTCTGAGTTCATCACATCGCTCAGAGGTGCTTAATTAAAATAAACAATTTAAATTGTGATTTATTTGCATTACACGGATGAAAAGGATGCCGAAGTATCTACATAATGATGAGAATTTGTAAAAAATCAGAAATAGTGGTTTGTTAGGTCTGTCTGCAAGACGGTGAGCAAACAACTTTTAAAATGCTTGTTTTCTGAATGGAGTTCTGATGGATAGGAGGTGGGCTGTGGTGACACGGTAGCTGCTCCATCAACACTTAAAATAACGTCATTTAGACATAAATACGGCAGCGACCTTGTTGATGGTCCATAGACAGTCTCTGGTTCCTCCACATAGTCTGGTTCCTACTCTGGACTAATGTGAGGGTCTATCGTAGACCTCCAGAAGACCACAGACCGCTACCATATGTTTTGTCCACCTGAATCTCAACGCTGATAGGCTTTCGCGTCACAGTGCCATGCAAATTTCTCACTTTTGTTGAAATATCTCAACGTGAATCCTATGTAATTGCATTTCATGATTCTGTTTGATGGGAAAAATTGATCCTATGAAAATCAAAGAAAACCACCTTAATTGGAATTTGGCACCTCCTCATAGCGCCACGTGAACAATTGCAACAATAACAATATCTTTATGTTAGTTGTGAAGACACCGTAACAACAAGTGCCGATCCGCCACCAAATTGCCAGAAGGTTAGATGTTTGTACTCTCAGTTGTTGATCTCCACGAGGGGAGATGTGAACACAGATTATCATTAACACGACCAGAGATATCACTGCCTGCATGTAAACCCACTGATTGACAAGCACATCAGAACTGGGATCTCTCCACTGTCCTCCATTAGGAATGCACACTGGTGCGGTGGGAAAATTCTTCCCCCTCCCCCGAGACTTGTCCAAGCGGCGGTTTGGGTTTTGCCTGCGTACAAAGTCCACATAATCTCCTGAATATCTCAACGACCCGTCGCTGTGCGCTCTTGATTCCAGCTCTCTGCGTGCCTCTATCAGAATCTGCCCTGAAACAAGGCTTACGTAAAGCGCTGGATATTTTTGACATGACATTTTATAGCTCCCAGTGAGCCACATTCCTGCTTTTTCTCTCACCTCAATCAGTGTCATTACCACATTATTCATCTTCCATTCCCTCCCACGCCTCCCTTGTCTCTGGCAGTGGTGGAATGGAACCGAGTACGTTTACTCAAGTACTGTACTCAAGTGAAGTACAATTTACACTCCATCTCCGAGGCAGACAGTTTTAGTTACTTTTCTTTCCTTGAGAACATTCTTCCTACTTCTTGAGCTAAATCAAGTCTTTAAAAAGCCTCTCAGCTCAGCTGGAAAACGCATCGTCACAAAGCTGAAAAACAGGGCTGTTGTTTTTCCGATCTCATGAAGAGTTGACTTTATAGAGAAACGTGGTTCTCACAGGACAGCCGAGCAATATGATGCATGACTGTGGGTTTAAAGTACCCAACAGTATATAAAGGAGGTAAAATTAGCACAACCTTAATGATCTATAGCAGTAAAATGCAACATACAAGTAAAAAGGTCATATCTAATCACACTGACGGGGAACCTTTTCCTTTTTATAGTTATTATGCAGATCATTTAGAGTACCATGCAACAGTATTGTTATATTTTCTTTAAGTCTGTGGAGAGTATGGCTTAAAGTTGTCCAGCTCCTTCAGGGTCTCTTTGTTGCCTCTCTGATTTAAAGTCCTCATGCCTGGACCGAGTCCTGATCCCCTGTTGGCAGGTTTGTTCAAGGTGCCGTATTCATTACAGTTTGCAATAACGTATTAAATAGGGTTCCATTAGATTACACACATAATTTAACTTAATGTGACTTCTGAAGGTTATTATAGCACCAGATCTTATTGAGAGACAAACCACTTTTAAGTTGTTTTAATTTAGTTTAGTGTTTTTATTTCTAGGTAGGTTACAAACAAATTATGAATAAATATTTAAATCAATACATTTTTATTCCAGGTTTTAACGCAAGACAATAAGAGAAACGTCAAGGTGGTGAATTTTTACTTAAGCTTTTGAAATCAGGACTTTCACTTAGTAGTGGAGTATTGGAATTTTTACTAAATTAAAGGATCTGAATACTTCTTCCACTGCTTCCTTTCATAGTACATTTCTTCCAAACAGTCCTGAAAGGGCTCCGTATGAAAACCTCAGTCCCCCTCTCCTCTTTCCCATACTCGGATATCTCAACACACAGGCATCCAGGAAGTGTCCGGGCTCATTCTGCCAAAAAGACTCCGTTATAGGACGATAGAGCGTTGCCAAGGCTGGAGAGAGGAGGAGCAGGATGAGGAGGAGGAGGAGGAGGAGGAGAGCATAGTGAAGGCAAAGAAAGAGCATTTGAGTGAGGGTTAGAGGAGGGTAGGGAGTGTAAGGAGAGATGGAGGGAACTGGGCCATGCAATAGAGAGGGGGAGAGAGAGGGGTAACATTTTCCATTTCCCCTTCCCATCATCCCCCTGTCAAGACATCAACCGCTACCCGTTAAAGCTAATTCCCTCTCTCTGCAGAGGAATAGGAGGGGTAAATGGAGGAGGCCTGTGTACTATTGACCCAGCTGACTGTGTTGAAAGTAGTGGAAAACTTCATTTCAGCAAAAAGGGGGGACAGCAGCCCCGCGAAATTGCGGTTCTGGTTTCACACTCCCCGATCGAATTTAAGGAGATTTCAGACGAGAAAAACCGGGTTTGACTCACCGTTCTGAGTCGGTGCCTTGAATAAGTTATTATATAAGCATTTCTGCTGACTTTAGTTTTGTAAGAGAAGTCATAATGGGTAGAACAGCAGATTGAATGTCTCTCTCTTAACTGTTTTTTTAATGGACTATAGCTCCTTTCAGTATCCCGCACAGTATTTAAACACATAACTCATCGCTTTCATGCTATTTTACTCCGTTTGTTGGAGTTATTATTATTCATTTTGAACAATAAGCTGCAGCTCCTTCTGGTGTTGCAAGCTGGTTTCTGGACCGAGGCTGACATTAATGACTCATGGCCGTGGATGCGGTAATGCTCCCTCGCTGTTTCCATTGGAACGGCCTTCGTGTGTGTGTGTGTGTGTGTGTGTGTGTGTGTGATGGAGGGGTGTATGTGAGGATCAGCCACTTGAGTAATGGTCAGTTGTCATTTCCTGTTGTGTTCTGTGGAGTGTGTGTGTGTGTCTGCACCTGAAGCGAAGGGGGAAATGAGAGCATGTGATGGGAGACGACACCAACGAGTGAAGGGAGTGAGGAAATGTCTGTTAGCGAGAAAGGGAAAAGGGAAAAAGTCTGATGCGTACCGCTGGAGCAGTCGTCGCCTCGCCAGCCTCCCTCACACTGGCAGCGGTCTGGAGCGACGCATCGGCCGTGGACACACTCCTTGGTGCAGCGAGCTGTTGACGAGAGACGTGATTTATGTCAGACCCGGCTTTGTGTCATCAGATCACATGACCCTCCCAGAGACCAATAAGAGGAGCACAAGACCCCGTTCATCAAATACTCCCATCGTGTTCAACCTGGACGCTATTAATTATATTAAAGTGGATATTGTTACAATCATCTTTTCCACACAACACGGTCGAAAAGTCAAGGAAATTAAGTATTTTCTTGACTACTTTGGGGAAAAGTCCTGGATCGGCACCATGAGCAGCAGCCTTACTGGATCTGGAGATTTAGCTTCATAATTCAAGGTCAACGATACAGCTGAGTAGCCCCGCCCCCTAAAGCATCCCCTGCTTTCTGGTCTGGTGGACTCTAAATGGACCATAATGTACTAAATGAACATCATGCTGGACTGAAGAAGACTTGAAACTAGAGATTGAGACCATAAACTCATGTTTACAATGTTTACTGAGATAATACATCAAGAGAGAAGTAGGACCATTTTCTCATAGACTTCTATACAACCAGAGAGGAGTCGCCCCCTGGTGGCCAGCAGAGAGAAGTAGGACCATTTTCTCATAGACTTCTATACAACCAGAGAGGAGTCGCCCCCTGGTGGCCAGCAGAGAGAAGTAGGACCATTTTCTCATAGACTTCTATTCAACCAGAGAGGAGTCACCCCCTGGTGGCCAGCAGAGAAGTAGGACCATTTTCTCATAGACTTCTATACAACCAGAGAGGAGTCGCCCCCTGGTGGCCAGCAGAGAGAAGTAGGACCATTTTCTCATAGACTTCTATTCAACCAGAGAGGAGTCACCCCCTGGTGGCCAGCAGAGAAGTAGGACCATTTTCTCACAGACTTCTATACAACCAGAGAGGAGTCGCCCCCTGGTGGCCAGCAGAGAGAAGTAGGACCATTTTCTCATAGACTTCTATTCAACCAGAGAGGAGTCACCCCCTGGTGGCCAGCAGAGAAGTAGGACCATTTTCTCACAGACTTCTATACAACCAGAGAGGAGTCACCGCCTGGTGGCCAGCAGAGAGAATGCAAGTTTAAGGCACTTCAGCTTCGGCTTCACTCTTCAGAACCAGAGGTATAGGGTATATAAAACTGTGGGTATTATCCCAGATGTGTTACTACCCTTTTAAACTGTAATATTATAATAAGTGTGATGTCACTATAATAACTTTATGTGCTCTGTTTTTGTAATGTCCGTCTGTCTGTCTGCAGATAACATTCTGTGAGAGAAGAAATTATTATTTTTGACTGAATCCGTTTGAAAAGTGCACTTTTTTAAGTGTGTTGAATGACTTCATCATAAAGAGTGTGTGAGCTGTACGACAGGAAGCACCGTCGCTTCGTCTCAGAGAGTCCGTCTTTGATCCGTGCTCCTGCCTGCATCATAAATGACTGTGCTATTAATTAAGTTCTGCTAATTATCCCAAATTAGTGTCTCTCACACCAAACAAATGCTTTCTAACCACATCCTGTTTTGTGGTGGCGTTCTTTTCGATAAATAGTCATTTAACTGATTATTTTCTCCTCTCCAGCTAAAGGTGTGAAAACTGGAGGCCGACGATTTGAGGGATCTAAGAAAACGCTCACATCTCATCAAAGAAGAAGGTAAGTGTAATTATGTGTAATTATATGTGTTTAGAAGAAGAAAAACACTTTGTACAGAGGGTGGGTGTAGGAGGAGTCCTGTACGCCACGTAGATATTTCAATTATAAAGCTTAAAAACAGCAATCAGTCGGCTCCAATCTTTGCTTTTCTGATGTCGGTCAGTAACATCAAAGGCTTTTGTGTTCGGCTACAAAAGAAAACTCTACAAGCAACCCAAAATGCATATTATCTCCTCTGAGTGAAAACATTCATCTCCAAAAATGTCAGATTTCTGGAGCACAAAGCGAGGAAAGCGTGTTATTATCGCCACGGTGATGAGAAGGCTCGTGAAAGCCAAGGTAGCATTTTCTCAAAGCGCCGCGGCCGCGTATGGGTTTCACTCTGTTTGTATACGTCACCGCTGACTGACGGCAATAACAGACGGCAACCGTGAACGATGATGTTTATTCTAATTACTGCATCCAAACATTTATTATCATGAAATACAACCACCTTAAAGTGACAGTGAACTTTTAGGCTAGATAAAGTCCAGCTGAAACGTCATTTTGAGAATGGTGATGTGAAACAGGGGGCAGACGGGATGCAACGTTGGGAAGGATTTGATTCGATCATTCAAAACATTGATTTTGGATGTCGTGATATTACTGGTTGAAATTGGTTGGTACTAAATATAAGGAGATGACATAATTTGTGTTCCAGGCAGAAAACATACTGTATTTTGATATAAAAATGTAAAGAAATTGATTTGTTTTGGTGATTTTTTCCGGCACTTATCCTCAAATCGGTGCACAATTTGACCAGGGATTTAATCTTAAATGGTAAATTTCACCTTGGCTTTGAAGTTAATATGTGGTCATAGGTTTAAAATGACTTAAATCACACAAAGAACCATGCTTTCATTCATTTATAGATCTACAAAACACACTGAATTCACAGGATAGCATGTTAAAGTACATTTAAGTATAAAATCAGCACAAACTAAATGATCATCCTCACCAAAAACGCTGAAAAATAGTTTCATAAACTTGTAACTTTACGAACGATCATTTATGCAATCGACCTCGAGGCTCTCTGGCCTCGGTGTTATCCTGAGTCGTGCCACACCCCAGAGTTCATCAGCAGCAGATGCTCAGTTGATGAAATAACAGTTGTTTAAAAAGATGTGCAATCGTTGAAGTGAAAGGGGAAAAACGTGAGGAGGGTTGTTATCGTGTCAGCAACACACAGTTTAGTTGACGCTTCCAGTCGGTGCAGCCAGCATCGACGGAGACACTCCAGTGGAAACACAACCCATAATTGTGGTAATTCCAGTGTCATGAGTTAGTGTGTGTGTGTGTGTGTGTGTGTGTTGCACAGGGGAAAATATAATCGTGGTATTGTGCTATAACTTCTTTGTTAGGCCAGCCACGTGTGCACCCATAGTTATACCTCATATACTTCCCTTTTATAACATTACAACAATGTTTCAAGTCTCATCAAATACAGAAGAATCTAAAAATATAATTTGAAAGTATTGATTTTGAGGCAGCTCTTCATAGATCTGTCTAACGTTAGTTTGCAGCGTGATGTTGGCCAATCATGGGTGGGACGAGGGGCGTAGCTCCCCTTGAGGACGCTGAGCTCATTTAGTCATCATTTTTCTGGGATTTTTTGGCTTTTTAGCAACCAAGGAGATGAGGACATATTATACATTGTGTGGATATTTCACAGGCTTACATCCAGTTTTCATTTTTTTAACTCTATATTTAGATTTGACTTCTTTTCTGTCAACAATAATAGATGAATTAACATTGTTCTGCATGCTTAGAAGTGACCTAAATAACTTTGTAACTGTAATCTTATATCCCTAAAATAACCTCTGTTGCACCGTCCCTGTTCATTTAACCAATAAGTTAATTAAGGAGTTGGCATTTCTTCATCAAAACTTCTATAGTGGAGGGGTCTTTGGAGCTAAATGTAATGCCTTAGATGTTCATGTTGGGATATTTGTGAGGGATGTGATTAGTCTGGGTTTATTTGAACTCCTGGATAAAGTCCTGACCTGAATGTTATAAAACAGAAAATCTGTTAGGCTGAAATCAAACATTAAACTACTGAAAAGAAATTGGATTAGTTAGATTAATACAGTATATGTACATTTAGTGAACAAGTGAGGGCCTGTGGAGGAAATTACTATTACATTAAAAAACAAAGACTGAAACCTCCCCGAACTCTGACTCAATCGTCTTCTCCTCCGCTCTATGTTTCGGTGATTAAAGGTAAAGAAGGTTTCCATGGTTACTTACGGACACACTTGTCTCTGCTCTCGTAGTATCCCGGGCAGCACTGGTATCTCTTACGGTAGTCCGTCTTCACCGCCTGCCTGTACGCCGTCTTGTAGGTGATCCTGAAAGAATAACACAGTCAGACAGGAAGCTGTCAGGCCGCTGACAAGAACAGGAAGTCAGCCCTATGACAGGAAGTGAGTCATCACCGCCGCCGCTACCTGTGGCGCATGCATCTGTAGGAGGTCCGAGGGTCGGAGCAGGGCTCCTCCGTCATGTGGTCGTAGGGATGCGAGTAGGACTCTTTCACCGAGGTGGTGAAGCTGCAAGTCAGAAGAAACGAGGAGCCCGTTATTCGTCTGAAAACAGGGGTTTTATTTGGTCCAACACTTTTCTAATGGGTTTTAAAAAAAAGATATCAATTCTTCTTTCATAATCCACTCACACTTTTGGCTTTACTTCCTGTTGTTGTGGGTTTCCCCCTTTTTTCTGTGAATCACCTGTGTGATATTAGTCCTGCCAGCCTCCAGCCTGCCCTCATGTTTATACACTTTCCCAGTCGGCCCCTGGTTTATTTAGAGGTGTGTGTGTGTGTTTTCCCTGTGTCTTTATCAGATCCAGCCTGTTTATTTTACTACCTGCGTTCGTGTTTTCCATGTGTTCCTGATTGATCCTGGATTTTCCCTCATTGCTGCCTCTGTTTCTGGCCTGTTCTCTGGAAGTTTATTGTCTTTATTAAGCCTTTCTTCCAGTTACCTCGTTGCCTGCGTCTGCTGTTGGGTCCTTATCTGTGTCACGAAAGCACTTTTACTCGTGTAAAAAGCTACATATCTCTTGTTGGGGAAAAGAGCAATGGCCTCTAGGCGGTTTTTTATTTTGTGGGTATGATAGTGCTCGGAAACCATAAAGTAAACTTTCAGCATTATTTATACAGCGCTGGAAATATGTTTAATTCTCATAACAACAGTGACATGTGTGTGTTTGTGGCAGTGAAGCAGGCCTCACCTCTCCCACAGGCTGCACACATTAGGGTCTCTGGGGTTCAAAGAGTAGCTCAGGCCAATCATGAAGCTCAGAAGCAGCAGGGCGGCGGAGCTCTGCAGAGTCGACATGGTCCTGAGGGGGAAAAGAGAAGGACACATTTACAGATGGATGTAAAAAAAAAAAAAAAACAGAAGGCGGACACGAAGAAAACAACATTTGTGCAATGCAAAAAAAAAAGAAGAAGTGACAAATCTGAGCAGCCTGGAAACACAGCAATAAGTCAGCAGCTCTCTGTGAGGCAAACGTACACTGGAAAATGTTGCACACACAGATGGAAAAGAAGAAAAAGTTCCACTCCTGCTCTCAACCAGAGATTTAAATTTGTTGTTTTTGTTTTTCATTTACTATAATTAACGTTTCACGGTGTGGCGGATAGATGGATTCATTGAGCGCTGGTTCTTCCGCGGTTAAGATTTATCCTCTGCCTATTAAAGAGTTTGTTAAATGCTCAGCAGAGGTGAGGCAGAGAGCCAGATGAAATAAAAAAAAACGCTGTCTGCTGCCCTGCCGAGCTCCACACCGTCTCAACAGGGTTCATAAAACACAGCCGTCAGGAGACGACCTGACAGCCGACGGGATGGATGGATGGGGGGGGGATAGAGGGAGATGCATAAGTGAGAAAGAATACGAGAGTCGGGGGGGAATGTGACTCCCAACTTCATCCTGACCCCGATCAATCAGCGCTACAGCCAAGTGCCTCCACACTCCGGCAGCATCTGGATCCCATCAGTGCCTCGGTCCACAGAGAGCCTCGGGACGGGGACCCTGTTGGGCTCTCAGGGAGCAAAAGGGAGGCACACCCCCCCCCCACCACCACCACCACCCTTTTTTTCTCCTCACAAACATCCCATGTAAATGAACAGAAGTTCAGCAGGCCAATGGTGTGAGCCTTCTGCTAAAAGCATCGTGGGAATGCGACGGCATTTCTAGAAAACGGGGGGGGGGGGACGTGGTGTTGACACAGGACCAGTCAGGCCTGTCCCCCTCTGTTTGCTCAACAAGTGGCGTCTGACAGAATGACTGTACCGCGGCGTCTCATGTCGTCCGCTGAATGCCAGGGGGAGGTTTCTGATACGTTGGGACGGTGACATCGCAGCCACCGATCAAGATGATGTTCCTCGGAGAAAAAAAACACCTCAGATCTCAGGAGGAGTGAAAACAAATGTCTCTCTTAAACTAGTTGAGCAAAATGTTTCTCTGCCCTAAGAATGGGTGTTGAATAAGATTTAAAACTAAACGGTCTGCAGCTCTGTGAGGCGATACTTTAGCACTGCTTCACTTAGCATCTGCATGCTAACACTGATGTTTAGCAGGTAATGTTCACCATGATTGACAGCTGTGTTAAGTGTGTTGGCATGCTAACGTTTGCTAATTGACACAAAACACAAACGTGTCATTAGTTATCCTCTATGAAGATTAAGATTCATCTGCTGGGGACCTTGAATGTCTGTCTACAATTGAATAAGCAAACCATCCAATAGTTGGATATGTCCGATTGGACACATTTGATTCAACACATATATTTGTATTTTAAGCAATTCTACTCGTTTTAGGGGGAAATCTGTTGCACACGTGCAAGAATAACATTTGCCTTTTTCTTGATTCTTGAAACAATGTGTCTTTTGAGAAAAGCATGACCTTTTTTTCTACCTGACCTGTCACACGAAGTGGTTATGAAGAGTTAAGCTTCGGCAGACAAACCGGGGTAAGACTTTGGTAAAGGTTAAGTAAGATCAACTCCAACGTAAATCCATGTATGATTTAGAAATCTGACCTGAGTGCAGTTGTTTCCACTGAAGCGTTTCCCTGTCAAACTGCTTTCTCGTCCCGTCTCCTTCGCTCGTTCCCACTTTTCACGCACATATTTGCATTTTAAGTCACTGTGCTCGGGGGAGGGAGGGAGGGGGGGGATATCGGGAAATTTCCCAAGATGAGGAAAAGATCTGCCTGTGGCTTGGTGAATAATACACGCTTCTAACAGTGCCAAGGTCACCAGTTCGGTTCCCATCAGAGCCAGTTCATGTATGTTGTGTATGGTGCTTTGAATATGGATTGTCTGAAGCCTTCCTGAGAAGCAGTCCATCATAAATACCTCCACAATCAGTCAGAGGCTTATTTAACAGACTGACTTACGTTGACTCTATCCAGTGGCTGGTTATCGCTGCTGGAGATTTGGCACGGCGAGGGCCGCGGCGTGAATCAGTGTGAGTGCACGGATCTTTCTGCTTCTGATAAACTGCCTCTTACGACTCTCCTTCCCGCCGCCAGGAGTTAATTCACCCGCTGGCGCAAACGCTAACGCCTCAGAAATGTTGTGCCACAAAAACAGAATTTTATGAGAAACAGGCATATGGCTTTTATTAGGAGGGGCCATCAACTTCACCAGCCACTTCATTGGACTGGGGGTAAATATTTTTCATTACCTTCTTTTTCATTTTAATTGTGCTTCATTAGAGAAAGGCTCCAAACCGCATGGGAATTCTTAAACACTGAGAAAGAGCGCTTAACGAGTGCAGCCGGAGTTGTTTTGAAGTCGGGGCTGAGGCGTTGTTGGCGTTTGTGTGTTTGGGTTCACCTACAGTTTGGGGAGGGGAAGGCAGGTAGACGTCTGGAGCTCCATGTGGTAGTGTCATCATCTGGAAACTGGACTCTTCAAGGAGGCTGCCCTGCTTCTTTTTTTTTTTTTTTTACCTTTTTTTATGGAATAAAAGAGGGCAGGTACTCCAAAAAAGGTTTTACAAGAAACTGCACCACTATGTTTTGATTGATTCTCCTCCTTTTTACATAATAGCCTTCTCCTCCATCACATTCAGCCTAAAGCACTCACTATTTCCTTTTTGAGCTTTTTCCAAACTGCAGCGTTGAACCTTTGCACTTGGACAAAACTCAGCTCAGCTGCAGAAAACGCACAAGTTGCATGATGAATCCCATTTTTTTTTTCTCACTCATTCAGTTTTGACGCATTTAGCAAGCAGCTATTAATGTATGCACACTTCACATAATACTGGTCTTAGGTGGAGTCTGGATCCACATCAGGGACGCACCACAATAGCAGAGGTTTGATCTTGTTTGTAATAAAAAGAAAAACGGACAATCTCATCCAGTGCAAAGAAACTTTTGATGTGGCTTTACAAACCAGAATAAATAGGGAAAACACCACACACACACACACACACACACAACACACACATGCATTTGCACGCTTCCACTACACTGTTTGTAACGCTCTCAAATAACCGATCGTGTGTTGTCATGTTCTGGAGGCATTACAAACACACACACATGAAATGAGTCCCATACGCAGGAACCAGTTCAGAGGGAAACTATTTTTAGCCTCTGAGAACATTTTGCTAATTCACCGAGCTTCTCTTGACTGACTCATTCTGTCGAGGCCCAGAAAGAGCAGCCCACGCGTACACCCATCGTACCAACCGAGGAATGCTGCGAGCCGTTTAAGGGCCCCGCGACGCTCTTAACGGAACCGCACAGGGGATTCAGTGAAAACAAAGCCCAAACGAAAACAGATGCGTCGGTTTTCATATTAATCTCGCTAGACTCGCACCGATGTGATTACCGTATTCTGCTTCAACGAGGAGGCCCTTCAGGACGCATAAGCGCTGACAACTACAGAATGGTTTTTAATTTGATTTTATGCGAGGGAGCCGTTTTCTTGACGGATGACTATCCCCATCGGGCCGCATGTTCGCATTAGTCAAACAGTCAGGACGGCGGCTACACCCATTTAGAGACAGGACCTCCAACTCTAATGTCATTATCGATAGCATGAAGTTACAAGAACCTGCTACGGGAATTGTTTGACATTTCGTACACCTCAACAATAGTAGTTGGAATAACAGTAGCGTGTTATTGCGGTTGGGTAAATGTAATTTGTGGTTTCGTTTCTGGGAATCGAGTGAACATTCTGTCATCCAATCACAGGCTAGGGAAGAAAACAACGGTGTTTGTTGACCTAAGCATCTATTTGAGTTGAGGGGACTCGGTTAATAAAGGTGCATTCAGGAGAGTTTATTGATAAAATCATATTGTTTTTGGAAATTTTTAATCTGTCTTTTTGATACATTTGGACTTTTTGGGCTGTGATGATGAGGGAGCTTTGTGTGTTTGAAAGAGTGACAGAAAGAGGGAAAAGAAGGCGGACTGTTTGAATGTTTCTGTCAGTGAGAATAATAATATTTTCAATATTAACGTTCAAAAGCTTTGGACTCTTTGGTACAGCCCTAGTTATTATTTATAACATATTTACATCCAGAGCAGGATGTGTATGCACTAAGTAGTACTTTTCTACTACTTTATACATTTATAGGAAAATGAGCCAAATATTGTCCTGATTTGGTAAAGTTATCGGCTATTGGCTGATGATCGTCGATACCCAATGTCATCATCTATTGGAACAACCCTATTTGATGCCACTCTCACGTCTGTCAATGAAATATGTAGCTGGAGCCAGGAGACATTAGCTTAGCTTAGCTTAGCTGAAAGACTGGACACAGGGGGAAACTGCTAGCCTCGTTGTGTCCAAGGGTAGTATACCTGCCTACCAGCATCTCTAATGTCTACTTATTAAAACGTTATAAAAAGTGGTTTTACAGGGCGTTGCATGCAGGACTGTTTCTTTGCCAATCACAGTGACTTCCCAAACCACGAACTTCCTGTTTGCCGCATGCTAAGCTAAGCTAAGCTAACCGGACCAGTGACTCCAGTTTCATATTGAAATTTGACACACATGAGAATATCCATAAATAATTAATCCATGATGTCAAATTTCTCCTTTAATAACAATAGTTTAACCAGCAGTCACTTTCAGTATTTCAGCAGCAGTTTATGATAGCTATGAATCTAGAAAACACATAAAGTAGTAAAATGAAAACATCTGCCACTCCTTTCAGCAGCCATGATTGACGATTTAGACAATTTGAAAAAAAATTTCAGCTGTTAATAAAATGTGTTCGCTGCAAAGAATGTGAATGCCATTCGTTTTGAAGATGTTTGCTCATTAACAAACGGATTGGACCAATCAAACTGATGGAAAAACCAGGGGATCAAACTAATTATGATTCATCTGGATGCCTGAATGCAACAGATTTCATGAGAATGCTTCGGAGAGTTGTTGTGAAATCTCACTGTAAACCTCAAATTTCAACCTCATGGTGTCCTTGGATGAAAAGTCACGGGATTACTTAAGTCATTAGGATTAATCCTCTGGGAATCTGTGGGAATTTGTGCAAATCCAACGAAGATGTGATGAGATTTTTCACTGGATAAATGAGTATTTAGACCTGCTGGTTTTTCTTGATAAAGTCGGTGGATGGGGAGAGTCGTTGTGATTCATCCTCTGGGGACCATGAAGTCCTCTACAAAATAGCATGGCAATCAATGTACAAGAGTGGTGGAGCAACCCAAAATAAATGACACTGCTCTTTTTATCCAAAATGTTTTCATGGTCTTGAGTAAAACTAATAATGGTTAATTCCGGTGGACTTTGAAGCGAAGCATGGCTCTGATCAGACTGTTTCCCTCCCCGTTTCCTCTCCTTCTAACCTCCAGATTTCCGTCTCTCTGTATTTCTATGCACTTGCAGCACTAATTGCGGTAGAAAATATTAGTCACCCGCTGGACGGGAATGCCACGGGGGAAAGAAAAATAAAATGGGACGTTGAGTGAGACAGCGATAGAGTGAGACAGCCAGAGAGAGTGAGACAGAGAGAGAGAAAGTCCTGTTGAACACAAGTACATTTTCATGTGGAGGTGCTCATTGATGTCAGACAGAGAAACGACACAATATGGCTCCCATCTTTCACTCTTTTTTTCTTCTCCAAAGCTTTGTGAGCTTCTCTTGGCATTGCAGCTTTCCAGCCGAGGTCAACGAGGCTGTAAAAAGAAAGGCAGCGTGGTGAAATCCTGCAGGTTTTCCTGCTCTGGAGTCCTGACACGCGGTCCCGCAGGTGCTTTCTTGTGTGGCTCCGAAGTGTGAATCAAAGTGCAGATAATGTACGTCTTGTTTCTTGCTATCCCGGCAATAAGTCACTCTAATATCAGCACCAACGCAGTTTGATGTTTGATGTAAAAAAGAAGTTCATAATAAGGTCACTAATAAAACTAACTTGACCGTGATGCATGCGAGGTTCGAGCAAACGAAGTGTGTTTTCCATTGAGGGTATCAGATAATAATAGAAACCAGAACTGGATATTGTTGTTTAACGTTAAATAAGATGCATTCAATTATAAATGATCTGAAAAACATTAAAGGATTACTTCTGGGAATACTTTCAAAAAAGATCTTGGAAGGACATTTAAGTGAAGGCAGGTGTTCTTTGTAAAGATGTATTTTAAACGGGGTATAAATGTCCAGAACTTATCCTCGCAGTGCAAATTGAAAAAGGGAAAAAACTCCAAAGAAAATGACACTAATCTGAAGGCATTCTTGAGTTTGTGTAATCCAGTGGATTACCGATTACAGTTTTGATGACGTAAACAGTCAATGCGATGGACAATTTCAAAATAAAAGCAGCCCAGCCCATCAGTGAACGGCCGAGGGAGTGATGTTATCGACCGTTTAGATCCCAAAGGGAAGCAGAGGGAGTGGTTAAACTCTATTATAACGCCATTAAATGAAGAATCATCGCTCTCATATCAGACTTTACTTTACTCCCAAATGCTCCGCACACCCGACCTGAGCTCTGCACAAAGTCAAATCTAATTGAATTCCCCGAGACACGAGTGAACGGGAGTCTGTGGCCGTCATCGGGGCCCCTTAAAGGGTCCTTGACATGAGAAACTAGATGGGGAAACCAGTGCACTCTGCAAAATTGCATGCATTATACATTTACAAAACCTCCAACAACAGAGAAAGAAAGAGAACCACAAAAGGAGAGAGAGAAAAAATCTCAAATTGTTGCTGCCAGCAAGATGGTCACACTCTGCATGATCAAAGCATTGCTGTGCACAATTACACTGAGAAGTCGGCCTTTTAAAGCCGCGGTGTGTTTCGCAGCCTGAAGGAGATTTAAACGATCGCCCTCTGATTGTGATCATCACGTGTATCGACACAAATAAGCCGGTGCATCGTGAATTTACATTTCGGCTCTTAGACAAACAAATCTCTAAATGGCCCTCGAGGGCAGAAACTGACAGACACTGGAATATATTACCCAGAGTCCTCAGTGTGACACACCGACCACAGTCCCCCTCTCCCCCGTCCTCACCCATCCCACCCTCGCATTAAACCAGAGTTACTGTAAACTGCATATAAAACCCATAATCCATTGCATCTGGGATCTCGTCTTGGCGCGCTGGACGTTTTTCGGCTGCAAGACCGCAGTGAGGCTGGCACACGCTCCCCAGTACGCCTCATGTTGGGTGGGTGGGTGGTTGTGAGTTGGGGGATGGGGGGGGGGGGGAGGGCACAGACCCTGAGAAACAATTACATGCCACACCCAAATGTAACATGAGAACACACACACACATTTTTTTCACAGTGATCATCAATTTTCCCGCATTATCAACCTTCAATCCAGAGAAAATCCACGACGCCTACATCAACACGTTCCCCTCTGCTTACAGTAAAGACATCAAATACGGTAAAAGGTGGTATTCTGCCACAAGAGCTGAACCCCCACAGTGGGGAAAAAAACGCTTTTCAGTGAAAAAAATCTTGGCAGCTTAAACGCAGTTGATGGTTCTCGGGGGAGTTGCGTGACAAAAGGATGATCTGGTGGAGGAGGGGAGGAGGGGGAGGCCGACTACAGATCTAGTCTGAATTTAGCCCAATGAGCTCTGCAGTGTTTTCTATCTGGAGCGAGTCAAGTCAGAATTCTTGAACTATTGAACTTGCTGTTTTTGTAGAATTTTTCAGCCGGTTTAATTCTCTTAATTTGACCCCTAATTCTGTATAATTATGTCACCTGATCTGCGCCAAAACTTTGCTGGGATTTCCACTTATAGCATGGAAATAAATAATTTGGATCCTCCTCAACAATAGACTTGTTCCCAACACAACACTTAAATACAACGACAGATGCCTCGTGCCGCCTGCCAATCTGTCCATGGGTTTTGAATCATTTTAAAACTCTGCTAATTAGTTTGAGCTGCGGTGGAAAAACTAACGAAAGCACCTCAGGTCAACTCCGTCGTCTCTACGGCAACGTCGGGGGCAGCTGTCATTTGGCAAATCTCAGGTCGTAGTGGTCCAGGATCTTCATATTTTACTGACAAAAACAGGATGCAGTATGTGTGCCCCCATTGAAGTTGACAGATTCATCAGGCAGCAGATCTGAGGTCAGTTAGCTCTCTTAATCATCGCTTCATAGCGCCTCGCAGCTGCTAATAAAAGCAAAACTAAAGATGTGCAATCTATATGCAAAATGTATATTTCTACATTTATACCCCCCAAAATAACACCAGACCAAAGACCGGGGAAGAGAATTTTTTTTTTTTTTTTTACTTAAACTCTAACTGCATGGAAATGAGAGCAGAAACCAATTTGAGATGACTCGATCCAAGAGGATGCAAAGTGGTGACCTACACCTTTCCTGTAGTGCTAAAAGGCTAGTAGTACGATAAGCGTGTGTGTGTGTGTGTGTGTGTGTGTGTGTGTGTGTGTGTGTTTATGTTGGCGGGTGTCTTTATGAGTGAGGTCAGAAGGTACTGTCATGTGACAGCATCGCTCTCCATGATGAAGGAGACCAGAGCCGCGTGTATCAGTGGTTGGAGTGATAAGGTCACCGTGGCAACGCTGTTGTTTTGGAGTACATGAGGATATCAACATGGGCTCAGCAAAGTCCGGGGCTGGTTTCGTTGTTGTTTTTTACTCCTATCTCAACGTACCCATTAAATATACATTTAATTTGATTTGTCAGATACATTTATTGTGGTAGGGACTGCTTAAAATGAAAAATGTTTCTGTTGCAAAATAGTCCTAAACGACTCGGTTATAGTTACGGTAACTTCATGATTTAAGACGACTACCATGTTATGGTTTGGAGACAATCGCTGTTGTGGTTTATTAAAAAAAAAACCTTTTGGTGGGAAAAGGGAAAACGAACAGCAGTCTCCTGCGGTAAAGTCTAATGTTGTTTTTGGTGAATAATGTAGTTTAAGTTTGACAATGTTCCCCTCAGAGCTGCAGGATTTGACTTAATTTGAAAACCTGGAGCAAAAAAAACCCAAAGGGCAGGAATGTGACTGGTGTTCCTCCAATCAGATGCAGAACGGGTTCACGCTGATCCCTTTGCAATCATCTCACAATTACCTAAAACCTGATCCGATGGCTTGCATCCCCCTCCCCAGAGAAGTGCCAACGCAACCATGAGAGACCGCAGTTACAGAAGAAAAATTAGTGGGCTGGTTTGGGTTTAGCTCTTCTTGGATTTGTCACGAAAAATATCTCGTGTGACACAACAGCTCTACTCATGTGGCGACCAGAAGCAGGCGTTACATGTGTCAGTGTTTCAGACTGTTGTGTGAAAGTCCCAAATGTTTGTTGTTGTGAGATCACTGGGGATCCTTCTTTTGTTTGTTCCAGTCTTTTCTTTGTATCTAATTACGGGCCTTTACAAGGACCATACCAGCAGAATCCGGTACACATGGCTTTTTCTCTTGGGGCTTCAATGGAGCCGACAGGACCCCCGGATCACCACGCAGACCTGCTTCCAGCTGGTAGGCCGATGCCTATCGCTGATGAGGAGCCCTATGGTCGGATGTATCAATCCAAGAACCAGGCTCGTAATCCTGGGAGAACTTTGGGTGCCCGGAGCAGCAACCTTCCTGGATCTGGATCCATCTGGATTCTGGTGTGAAGCTGCTAACAAAGTTAGCTCTTTACAGCTAAAGTCATCTCAGTGGGTTATTGTATTGGAAGCGCGGTAGTGAGGTCTACTTGACTCTAAATGGACCATAATGTACTAAATGAACATCATGCTGGATTGAAGAAGACTTGAAACTAGAGACTGAGACCATAAACTCATGTTTACAATGTTTAATATTATAATAATAATACATCAAGAGAGAAGTAGGGTCATTTGTCACTGACTTCCATGTATTCAGACTTCTTTTTGCAACCAGAAGAGTCGCCCCCTGATGGCCAGCAGAGAGAATGCAAGTTTAAGGCACTTCAGCTCATCTGCATGTGGTCTCACCATGTTGTTTTGATGATGATATGATTTTTTTACTCTTTGATAGTCCAGAACAATGTTATTTATTGATCCCTATGATCAAATATTTAACTGTACAACGGTGTAACTGCACAGGGCGTAAACATTAAAACAAGTGTGACCTCAGCCTTCGGGGACTTCGATGAGAAAGCAAATAAAAACGCTCGTTTTTACTCATTGGTGTAATATTTACTTAGTGGAGACGTGTGTGTGTGATCTGATGTGGTTTACTGTACACTGAAATCCTGCTTGTTGTTGTTTTTTGAGCTGGGCTTCGTGCCAGTTTGAGGCCGTTGCGCTCCCCGTTGCATTACTGCGACACGTTTGAGGCTCGTGCACTCTCCTACACAGACCCACAGTGTAAACTGCCGCCTGGGCCTCCACACTCCAGACCAAAACCACAGGCAGGATGACTGTGGCCGCACTGGTCAGGGAAAAGCAGAGGGTCCACAAGAAAAACGAACTTAAACACACTCTCATAAATACACCGGCTCACCTCGATGGAGCCGAATAAACAAAAACACAGACTTGCACACCTTTTTGGGTTGAAATCATGTCTGGTCTCATCAAACAGAGTGTTTTTTCATCCAAACTTTGCTCAGTGAAATGGTGGAAAACACCAAAATGGAGGCTCTGGCTGAGGTTTGAGAAGGACATGACCATACAGAGTTGTAATTATATGTGCAGTAATGCTCTGTGGATCGTACAGGCGCAGACACACACGGAGTCCTTGTAAAGAAAACGCGACTCTTTTTTTTTTTTTCCCACAAACCGTGACCAGAAAACACAGCGTCGCGTTGTAAACTGTCACGGCAAAGAACACAGGCGAAAAACCTCGCTGTCCTCAACACAGGGCCGGCGCCGCTCGTAAGACGCATGACGAGATCCACACATGTTATACTCGTATGTCACATGACCGTCTGTGTGGCTTCATCACATCATCACAGCGAGAGGAAGTTCAAACGTTGCGAATGTCACTTATGCTTGCCATGAGCAGGGAATTCACTTTATTTGCAACCACGTGTGTAAATATGAAAAATGAACCGGTTTCACTCACTTTAATAGGGAGAAGGATTCTGACATCTAACAAGAAATCAGCGTTTCTGTCATTATCATGTTCAGTCTCTTCACAATGACAAAAACGTGTTTCAAAGTGTTCTGAACATTCAGAAATATGTTGTCATATTGCATGCACATGTGCTAGACGGGTTGTAGCGACTTAATTCAATTCCTATGCTTTATTGCAACAACAAATTAGCACTTCACACAGTACAGTAGTTTTTTGAGATTTTGTCATAAATCACTGTATTGGACAAATAAAAATTTCCCACATGCCGGGGATCAATGCCTGTGTTGAATTTATGGCAATTACTCTAAAAGTGGTTGAGACATTTGAGTCAAAACCACAAATGTCAACCTGGTGGTAATTCTCAGGGAAAAGTCAGTGGATGACCAGAATCAGTAGGTTAAGTCATCTGGGGACCATGAATGTCTTTACAAGATGTTGTGCTGGTCCACCTCACAGATGTTGAGACATTTCACTCGATAAGAAGAAAAATGTGGCGTACGGGTGAACTGAAGTGCCTTGAATTTGCATTCTATCTGCTGGCCATCAGGGGGCGCCTCCTCTCTGGTTGTATAGAAGTCTATGAGAAAATGGTCCTACTTCTCTCTGCTGGCCACCAGGGGGCGACTCCTCTCTGGTTGTATAGAAGTCTATGAGAAAATGGTCCTACTTCTCTCTGCTGGCCATCAGGGGGCGACTCCTCTCTGGTTGTATAGAAGTCTATGAGAAAATGGTCCTACTTCTCTCTGCTGGCCACCAGGGGGCGACTCCTCTCTGGTTGTATAGAAGTCTATGAGAAAATGGTCCTACTTCTCTCTGCTGGCCACCAGGGGGGGACTCCTCTCTGGTTGTATAGAAGTCTATGAGAAAATGGTCCTACTTCTCTCTTGATGTATTATCTCAGTAAACATTGTAAACATGAGTTTATGGTCTCAATCTCTAGTTTCAAGTCTTCTTCAATCCAGCATGATGTTCATTTAGTACATTATGGTCCATTTAGAGTCCACCAGACCAGGAAGCAGGGGATGGTAACATTTTGGTCACCAGAAAATGTCTCGTTCAGCGTTTGGTTATACTTCAAAACGTGACTACATCCACTAAGTATGTTCAGTCTGTGGGTGACACAAAGTTAAAAGCCAACTGGATCATTAAAGTCACTGAGGTCCATCCTCTGGGCACCATGAAAAGTCTAAAGCTGAGAGCCTTGCCACAATGAGCCGCCTGCATCCTTGAATGAAAACGTTATGAGAAGGTCTGAGGTGTAACGATCCTACGAGCAGGATATTTCTAATGGCAGCGACGGCCGATTGATCAGCTGGAATGTCCTGTGTGCCATTGTTGCAGCGTGTATCACAGACGAGCTGTTGATTCAGACACACTTCCTCCTCATCTCTTCCTGTGCTGTCCAACTGACTCCCCCGCCGTTCAGGAAGCTCTCTGTTCTCCGCCTGCGGGTGTTTGTGTGAGTTTTATTACTTCGGCAAATCGGAGCGCTTTAATGGTATTGAAGCGATATTCTGCTGTGCTGTTTTCCATATGGAAGTTAAGGCTCAATTTCAGGGTGATTATCTTCATCATTAATTCATTTCGCAGCTTATTTCTCGATTAATCGGTGAACACCAAAAATCTCAATATATCCTAGAGCCCAAGGAGACGTCGTCAAATATTACGTTTTGTCTGTCCAAGTTGTTGCTAATTAATTAATAACAAGTAATATTTTGGATGATTTAGAAATTAATTGGGGCTGCTAATAAAAATTATTTTAAAATAATTAGTCCATAATTCTCTCGATTAATTAATTAATCACAGGGAGACATGTAGAGACAGACAGGTAACCAGTCTATCTAATCTGGATATTGTGGATGTAATATTAGTAAAATCTTCACACTAAACATTAAAACAATAGTATAACAAACAAACTTTTATTGACCCCTGTGATATTTTCCCACCACATCGACCTCATTTCTTTAATAATCAGTCTTTTCTCTTCTTAATATCCCCTCAAAAACAAATGATTTCTGTCCTCCTCCTTTCGGGGTCAGAAAGTTGTGGGAAAAGCTGCTTTGAAAAAAAAATCATAAGGAACTTCAGTCGCTGCGTCTTCAGCTGATCTTCAGCTGATCTTCCCATGATAAAACTATGCAAAGGCCAACACTTCTTCATCCATATTTATTAGTACGCAAAGTTCCTTCAACATACACAGAACGAGGCCACGAGGTCAAGAGCCTTTGAAAATCTTCAGAGGAGCTCAAGACAACAGAAACGACCTCGGCTGAACTCTTACAACAATCACGTTAGTGTCTCCGAACAAAAATAACTCTTATTTTAATTGCATTGAGCAAGAGAATCGAGTGCAAAACCGCGTTTGTGCACTCTTGGATGAGGACTGCTCGTGGTCAGCGTTCTGCTTTGTCTTGAGTGTTTGCTGCCAAATAAACAGCGTGCAGGGCCACTGCAGCGGGGTTTAATCCGCTTTCTACCCAGAATGCACACCTGTAACCTCCGTCTGCAGCCAGCAGGTAGAAGCAGCACGTCTCTGAACCGGCTGAAGAAAAAACACTGCGTTTTTCTTTGAAACGGTTAAACTAACGGTTCCAGCAGCAGCTGTAACTGTGGTTTGTTCTTTGTCTTTCTTTACTATTTGTTTTCTTCAGTGGGAATACGTCGAGTCGGCTCGAGTGGTTCTGGCTTTGGTCTCAAATTGATCCAGAAACCATCTGTTTTTGAGGGGGGGGGGGGGGGGGGGGTGTACACATCAATGAGCTACGCTGTTGCCGTGGGCGACATGCATGTTGCTTTATGACGACGAACACGAGCACTGTGGTTTATTCACAGTCAATGCTACAAACACCAATCCGGCGGCAGTAAATAGTAATTAAATCATGTAAATAATAATTAATCAGCAGCTGAAAATAGTCCGAACCAAAAAAAATGCATTTGCTGAAAAGTGCCCAGCTGTTTTGGAAATTACTACGTTTTTTTAAAGATGTATTTCTTTGGTAGGAAGCTATGAACCGACAGAGAAATCAGACAGTATTTAAAGACGAAATAAAGGTTTAAACGCAAAGCCAAATTGTTTGCATGATGGGGTGAATACGTGAAATTCTCATTTCAACTTGGGAGAATAAGGTTAAAGAAAATGTGCAGCGTTGTGATTTAAAAGCTTGTCAGCTTCTCCTCTTCGTCATCACTGAATCAGAAAATGGAGACAAAACATATCGTAGCCTCCCATCAACCAAACTCCTTACAGAAAATTAGCATTTTAACGTTTTTTTGCTTGTTGTCCTGCAGTCAGATCTACCAAAACATGACGTTAGCCTTTAAACAACTTGTCGTCATTGTGCGGTTTCTTCAGCGTCAGTTTATTGCAATTAAATCATAACAGAATAGTTTATTTTGGGCCGCTGTAGTGAACCAGCCGACGTGTGTCTCGCTATTCACAGTGAAAACATCCTTCAATTCTGAGAAGTAGAGAATCATTTAGTCACACGATGCTCACACACGGACTCCAGGGTGTCACATATTCATTGTGCACATCTGGATTAAACTGAATCTGTTCCACAGACGCTGGTCGCTCACCGGTGTGCACAGAGACCAGTCTGAAGCCACCATTAGGAAAACGCTGGACCACATGCAAGCAGCCAAAAACTGCCGAGTCATCACAAAACTGTGTATCGAACATATCGACATAAACACAGATGTGCAGGCACGGGCCTCCTCGCTGGTTTCCACTGCGACCTTTAGCCTTTTTGGCTCGGCGTCGTGCAGATTGCTTACTCGTGTGGTTTGGACGTCGTGGTGGGGGAGCTGCTGTCCAAACTGAAGTGTGAAATCCAAGCCCATCTGCTTTTGGGGGAAAAAAACCCACCACGAGCACAGAAGCTGCGTCTGCAATCATAAACATATTTTAAATGAGTGTTTTTTTTTTTCTTTCTGAATCGAACCTGCCGTGTTTTGTTTACATACTTTATGTAAAATACGGACTTCCTGGGGGGTCTACGGCGGCCGACGGGATTATGTGGATTCCCCTGAGCGTCTGCGGCGTCTGAACGACATCCCGGGAAGCATCGTCCTTCACAGAGACGCCATGTTTTAGGGCGACGTATTTCACGGCGTTCCCATGCAGCAGATTTAATACGGGTCTCTGAGTCATGGTTGTATGAGAGAGAGCAATTTACAGTAAGAGACTTTAACCACGCCACATCTGGTTTCGATTAAGACAACACTTCTAATGTGACTGGATGGCAGCTTTTCTTTCTCCCCCCCCCCCCCTCTCCCTCTCTCGTTGCAGCTGCTGAGAGCCGGGAACCAGCGGAGCTGCTGTGGCCGTATTTCTCTGCTGTTGACGATGTTCTTGTGCAACTTTGTTTACAGGATTCATTTATAGTGCCGTTTCATCTACGAGGTGCTTTTGGCAATAAAACGCCATGTGGTCAAGACATCTGAGGTCTGACAAAACACACACACAGCAGCAGCAGCAGCAGCAGACTCCCATCAAGGCAGGTAGAGTTCACCGGAGTAGTTATCACTCGTTATCTCTATCGGCTTTCCTTCTCTATCTCTGGTTCCAGGAAGTCCAGTCTGGGCCAGTAAATACCGAAAAGTAAAACCCCGTTGATTTACAGGCCTACCTCACGCACATGGTGTGCTGCTTTTCTGGAGGACAAGGTGGAAACCTGCAACTTATTAAAGTGATCATTTTAGAGCTTTTTTCTTTTTTTGCCCCCAAAAAAAGCTCCTTCTCTCTCTCTCTCTCTCTCTCTCTCTCTCTCTCTCTCTCCAGATGGGCCTCATCCTGCAGGCATCTGGAAGTTAAAGCCTTATTTTCTTCACTCCAAAAGCCTTCAGCCACGTGTGCTACCCTGAAGGTGAACCCTCCGAGGTGCTCCTTTGCCGAGTCTCGGTGTCACCGGACTGGTTTTAAAAAGCCGACAGGTGGTGTCGTTAATTCCCTCGGTAGGAAACGCCTCGTGGCTAAAAGACGAGATGAAAGCCGGGACTCGAGCTTAATTGAAAGCCTCGGCGCGGTCATTTCGTGCTCCGACGGGCTCCGGTGGTGTGATACCTGCACATCTGTCCGACAAAACAGGAAGAGGAGACGAGAGCCAGAGACGAGCCGCCACACAGGACATCCTGGGCAACGTGGTGGGAGGGCAACGTGTCGGGGGGGGTCCAGGAGCCTGTCATTGTCTTTAGAAGACTTGTTAACACTCTTCGGGATGCCCAGAGGCAAACGGAGGCAGTGAGGATTCTTTTTTAAAAAAACAAAGTGCTACAAATGACTTCAAACTATTTACAAGTTAATGAGCAAGTAAGCAATTTTGGTGTTAACACGAGTCACCACAGAGTATCTTGTCAGCGCTTTTACTGACTGTCTTTTGAAGCTAGCATGCTTTTCCCATTACTCTTTAATTGACTACAACTCCCTTTGTTCGTTGTCATCTGTCTCCGATTAATAATTTCATCTTTTTCAGCTGAGTTTCTTTAACAAAGTGAGACCCCTCGTCCCCGCAGACCCTCAGGTCCAGCCGGGTCTCCGGTCTGCAGCAGGAGGGGACGAGAGCCGGGACCAACGATAGGAAGCCGATAGGAAACATCTTGCATGTACATCCAGGTATGCATCGCAACACGCTCTTCCTCTGACATGTAAACAGAGGAGAGTTGGGAAAAGTGGAGCGCGTGAAAGGAAAAGTCCTTGAACGTTGCCATCGGACCTTCTATCGGCTCCCACTCTTTTTTTTTTTTCCGACAGCTAACCTTAGTTTTTGGCTTCTGTGTCCATTTATACAAAGAGTGAGTTGTTTTGAGTAATGTGGATGATGACAAACAGTGACAATCTGCCTTTCCTGAGCCGAGGTTTGTCTCTCAGAAGTGGCCTGGAAAATGGAATAGAAAAAAACAAAAGAAAAGTCTCATAAAAAGCAAGATGGACGACTGCGAGAGTCATAGCTGAACGCAGCTGGTGGAGTGGATCTGGGTATGAGCTCAAGAAAAACATCAAGAGTTCTTGCAGTTCGTGTCCGCCCGGTGCCAAGCATGACACAAAGGCCATTTGTTTTTCACATGCGAAGCTCACATGATATATGGCCTCATAGCTGACAGATAGGCCTTTCGGTGCTCCATATGCACGGTCAAGTATTTAAAAAAACAAACAAACAGACACGAGCCCCACGTATTCATCACGGGGATGGAAAACAGAAAGCGAGAAAGCCCTCCGGGCCTCGAGTTCGGTGCCGTGTTTCTCTCTAATTCTACGTCTCAGGTTTCACTGGGTTCCAGGCGTCCTGCACCGACACCACAGTGAGACGTAGACACCAATGAAAGGCCCTGAAATCTTTAATGAACAATGTCTCCACCGCTGCTCCACCCACCACCCCGAACACCACCCACCAACCACCAACATAAGCAACTTCAGGAAAGACCCTCGCCACAGTACAAGTAGTCTGTGGTCACTTCATCAGGCCGCCGCCGCTGGCTCCTCCTCCTGTTCCAGTCCCAAACCCCCCGACCTCTGCTTTTTTATGATTGGTTATTTGAGCCAGAGCCCGATGAAACTGTACAAGCCCCCCCCACCAGCCCCCCGAGCTGGAGGGCTGCAGTCGAATCTGCTCCAAATTACTTGCACGGCTGCAGAGCACATGGGGTTGAAAGACTTATATAAGCCTGCGGTAGGAATATTCAACCCGTGTCACCTTCTTTTCAGTTCCCGGTGCTCTTTTGTCCTTTTTTTGTTGTTGTTTCGCCGTCAAAAATAGAAGTTCGAGACGAACATCACGAGGAGAGCTTTGTCACTGATGTGTAAAAAGTGTGCTGTGGACAAACAGAATTTTCCAGCGGCTAGCGTTTTACACATAAATAAAAGTCTTAACAGTGAGAGAAAAAAAAATATATGCACAACATAAGGAAAAATAGCACCACCCAGCACCAGCCACCAAAAACCACCAAAGAGCCAGAGATGCTCTCAGACAGGGAGCGGTGTCTGCAGCTCCTTCTAGTCTGAAGACGTAAACCATCCGCTACCTTCGCTGCTGTCCACCTGCCGATATCTCACCGTGCAGCTCAATACAGCCGCTTGTAGCCGGAGACACAGGAAATGATTTGCAGCAGGTTAGTTGAGCCCACTTCTCTTCATTGATCTGTTTGTTTGCTGCCGAACACAGAGACCAGCACAATCACCCTGATCAATACTGAAGAAAAAACCTGACATTTTCTCCGATATGTGTTTTGTTATGAAATAAATGTGGGAATATTCACCCTGAATGTTGTGGGCTACATTTTAAAGTTAAATAAAAGCACCGAGCGGCTCTATGTGGACCAGGCAGTGACCTCCAGTTCTGAAGAGTGAAGCCGAGTGCCTTAAACTGTCATTCTCCCTGCTGGCCACCAGGGGGCGACTCCTCTCTGGTTGTATAGAAGTCTATGAGAAAATGGTCCTACTTCTCTCTGCTGGCCACCAGGGGGCGACTCCTCTCTGGTTGTATAGAAGTCTATGAGAAAATGGTCCTACTTCTCTCTGCTGGCCACCAGGGGGCGACTCCTCTCTGGTTGTATAGAAGTCTATGAGAAAATGGTCCTACTTCTCTCTTGATGTATTATCTCAGTAAACATTGTAAACATGAGTTTATGGTCTCAATCTCTAGTTTCAAGTCTTCTTCAATCCAGCCTGATGTTCATTTAGTACATGATGGTCCATTTAGAGTCCACCAGACCAGAAAGCAGGGGATGCTTTAGGGGGCGGGGCTTACCTGCTGATTGACAGGTCGCTACCATGCTACCAATGCTAGTTAGCTACTAAGATGACTTCAACACTTGAATTATGAGGCTAACTTTGTTAGCAGCTTCACACCAGAATCCACATGGATCCAGATTCAGTAAGGGTGCTGCTCTGACGCTTGTGTTCATCAGATCCACCCATCGCTCCTCCGCAGTCCAAATATGGTCACTTCCTTCAAAAAATTCCCAAAATGTTAAAACTCAAGGCTTCATAACCGAAGGCCACGAAGGAATGGGCGAAACACTGTGATCTCACTTGAATAACACAGGAATGGTGGCCATCGGATATTAACTTGTCAAGAAAAGTTGTGGCTTTTCAAAAGACAACATGAAGAGACGGTGCGTAACCTTAACGGTGTAACGATGAATCTGAAAGCTGTCCAGGCACTAACGCCTCTCCCCTCAGTTCTGCTTAATTCTATTTCTTCTTTGTGTCTCTGGCCGGTGTCATCTCCAACCAAAACATATCCGATAGCCCGCCTGAGCCCGAGTCCTCCCCTGGACAAACAGACGGTAAGTGAGCCAGGCCTCCAGCTGTCGGACCTGAGAAGAGTTAGTGGTTTTGAAGAGGAAAGCTCCACTGATAGCTGTCTGGAGGAGGGCAGACACATTTCAAAAGAGGATCAAGACACGCTCAAGAAAAACAAAGATTTCAGGGAGGCACCGTTGTGTTACTTCTCACGTCCAGAATTCAAAGACACGACGCCAACACGTGTGGGGGGAAACATGGCACGTTTCAAAAAAAATGGCACCGCGTTTTTTAGGAAGAGTTGGAGACGGACAACGGGAAGTTCAGACTGCAGTCAGAGAGACTTCCTGGCGATTTTCGGTTGCCAGAGCAGATGTGAGGGCAGTGGAGTCCAAAACAGGTGGCTGAGATTTACTCTGATAGTTAATCATATATCTCATCTCCTTAATCCAAACGCCTTCATTCATAAAATACAGACGATAAGGGTGCAAATTGACAGCAATCTGCAGCATTTTAATAACTAAACCTACAAAGGAGCAAGGCTGTAAAATCCTAATTGTATTAGTCAACAAGTGACTGTAAAAACCTGGTGAAGTGCAGTACTTTCTATTCTATTTTTACCCATTCTGCAGAGCTTTCACTGCATCCTCTCACATCTGCAGAGAAGAAAGGAAAACCGCTGGTATCTCCGTCTGCTTCACCTGATTAACTTCACGGACCCGGACGCTGAGTCACGCAGGATGTCGCACAGTTGTTTCTCGGCCGCCTTCATCGCCACGTTTCATCGGCTTGAGTCACCGGAGGAGATGAATCCAGGACTCGGATTAAGACCGATGAAACTCAAAAACACAAGCAGGAGGAGGAGGAGGAGCATCTTCCTCTCTGATGGATGGATGGAGAGAATCTGATAGAAGCTGGAGACGTTTTCAAAGCCAGAGATGCCGAAAGAAGTGCAGCAAGTGCATTAAATGACACATTTGCCAGGAGTTCACCAGAACAAGTGGTTTCATGCACCTTTTTTGCAAAAGTGCACAAACAAAAAGCATCAAAAACCTTCATTTTTGGAACCACTCCTTTAATAAAAACCCACCAAAACACATTGTCTTGCTTTTGCACTTGTTTGCGACACGTTTGTTACAAACTCCACCCTGTTTCTGACATCAGACCCCCACGTTGAGGAATGAAATCACCGCTGGAGGAAAACGCTTCTATTCAGAATGCAAAACATACCGCGAACTGGCAACGAACACGCAAACACACATGAAAACACTTTGCTTGCTAATTGAAGAGCAGACAGTCTGAGCCAGAGCACTAAAACAGACCTCAGGTAAGCTCACCGACACCAGGAGGAGGAGGAGGAGGAGGAGAAACCATCCATCCTTCTCAATAGCTCGCTTCAGTCACCGTTGCACTTTAATTTTACTGTAATAACTTTTGTTTTTGTGAGTTTAAAGTAACATACTGTATCAATAACTGTCATGTAATATTACTTTTCTTTGTGTTTTTTGTTTTGTTTTGCGAAGGCCAATTAAAATGACTTGATGAATCATTTTGTTGCCAAAAAAACAACATTTTGCTTTAATTTTGATGCAGACGTGAAGATGTTTATCTCCGAGTGTTGAGTTTTATTTGGATCATTGTGACACATTTCCACACAATGAGCCAAATTACACAACAAGTGTCGAAAGCAATCACACAAAGAAAACTGTAATATAACACCAGCAGATGGTTTTATTATTAGCCTGACTTCACTTATATTCATATACCATCAATAAAACTAAAGATGAAAAAGATCCACACAGAGCTGTGGCAGAAAGTAAAGTACATTTACCACAAGTACTGTACCCAAATTAATGGTTCTTTACCTGAGTAATTTAACTTTATGCAGCGTAGTACTTCTACTGCACATCTGTTGACTTATTATGAAAGAGTAATATAACAATACAGTTCTATAACGGCATCTAATAACGTGTACTTTTACTGCACTTTTACAGAAGAAGTGAGTATTCAGATCATTTAAGTAAAAGCAGACATATTGTAATATACAAACTCTGCCTGAGGTCATTGAATGTCACGCAACAGTAAAAAAGTACTCCTTATTCTGGCTATAAGTACATCATTTGTACAAGTATTCCTGCTGTATTGTAGTCCAGTAGAAGTATAAAGTACTCTCAAATGGAAACAATGAAGTATATTTACAGTACATGAATAAATAAAACTGCTCTTGTAAGACTTTCTACTACCACTGGAGTAGATTTCACATTGCAGTATTTATACTTGTACTTGCTTATTCCAGTATTGTTAACACATATCCAACATGTACAAATACCTGATGATGTCACTCAAAATGCGCTAGAATGTCTGAAGTTCATCAGATAAAAGAAACCCGCGTTCATACAGAACTTCTAACATATAAAGTACATTCCTATACTTTGCAGGATTCTGCTTCACGCTGCACTATTTGTCCACAACAGCGCGCTCCCGCCGCGTGAACGCGCAGGCACAGTTAAACTGGTCTCCGTGGAGTCTATTAACACTCCGTTATAATCCTCTAACAACACGAAAGCCTCGTCGCGATGCGGGTTTTCATTCATGGACGGTATTTGACTCACCTTTGCCGGACTCGAACTCCCGGATTATTGAGTCGCTGTGATGTCGTTACAAACCAACTTCCATGGACCAAACCGGCATTTTCCCTTTTCTTTAACAAAAAAAGGAGAAGAAGAAGAAGAAGAGAAAGAAAGAGGGAGGAAAAAAAAGAGTCGTTTGTGTTTCAGGTCTCATCCACTTCTAAGAAATCTGGAAGCAAATGAGAGAGAGAGAGAGGGAGGGAGAGAGAGAGTCGCATCTAACGGGGGAGGGTCCTGAAGAAACTGGAAAACTGTGACAGCGAGGGGACCGAGGGAGGGGGGGGGGGAGGCAAGATCTAGGGGGGTCAAAGGGGAGTCAGAGAGATGTTTTTGTCTTTAGCAGGCCTGCAGAGATGGATGGATGGATGATAGATAGATGGATAGATAGATAGATAGATAATTAGAAAGATAGATAGATAGATAGATAGATAGATAGATAGATAGATAGATAGATAGATAGATAGATAATTAGATAGATAATTAGATAGATAGATAGATAAATAATTAGAAAGATAGATAGATGGATGGATGGATAGATAGATAGATAGATAGATAGATAGATAGATAGATAGATAGATAGATAATTAGATAGATAGATAGATAAATAATTAGAAAGATAGATAGATGGATGGATGGATAGATAGATAGATAGATAGATAGATAGATAGATAGATAGATAATTAGAAAGATAGATAGATAGATAGATAGATAGATAGATAGATAGATAGATAGATAGATAGATAATTAGATAGATAATTAGATAGATAGATAGATAAATAATTAGAAAGATAGATAGATGGATGGATGGATAGATAGATAGATAGATAGATAGATAGATAGATAGATAGATAGATAGATAGATAGATAATGATGATTTTTTTGATCTAAGTGGTTTTGTTTGTCACAACCTGGACCACATGTTTGCTGCGACTCCCATTCAGGAGGGTTGGCGAGGTCATATATATATATATATATATAATTTTTTAACATTTTCAGTAGGCTACATGCTGGCAGGGGAGAGTGTCTTAAACATATTAAAACATTAATCCTAAGTAAGAATCACGATTCATCCGATTAAATGCATTTATATCGATTATTGGTGAAGCCAAAACGATTTATTCTATTTATTTATTGTAGCAGATCGATTTAGTAGAATCTATAGGACTGACAATCGATCAATCGAATGAATTGTTACACCTCTAATATATATATATGTGTGTATATATATATATATATATATATATGATGTATGATGGGTAAGCCCCCCCCCCCGCCCGGTGATTGTTGACACAGATAAACAAGGTCTGGTGGAGCAAACATCCTCACTGCAGCGGAAACCCAGAAGAGGGGAAATCAGATCATTTCCTGTTGGCCATGCAGCCCCATGCTGAGAGGAGGACGTGTCATCACTTATATATATTATTTTACAACTACTGGATGGAACCGTTGCACTAAAACCAACAACCCTGATATTCTTCATCCTGAGGGGCCAATTAAGATCATTTACTTAAGTTATAGTATAAAAAACAGCTTCAAGTAAAAGTTTTACATTAATAAATGTTACCTCTGCAAAATGTTTGTTTTGTGCAACCAACAAATAACAAAAAAAATATATAAAAATGTAAATAATTGAATGAAAAAGCAGTATTTGCAACCAGTTGTCCAATTAATTTTCTGTCAATCTATTAATGGACTGATTGTTTTCAGTAATTGTACTTTTCCACGTTTTGTTTGCAGGAATCTTTATTTGTAAAGTAACTGAAGCTGTCAGATAAATGTACAATATTTCCCTCTGAGGTGAAAGTGGAGTAGAAGTAGAAAGTGGCATGAAAAGATTTGAGTAAATGTACTTAGTTACTTCCCTCCATTGTCCTGAAATATGATGAAATACCTGCTGGTTCAAATATCATATTTAAATAAGCTTATTCATGTCATAGACAGTTAGTGTGTTGTTTAGACACATTAGTAGATGCAAATATTCCAGCTCTCCTTATTATTACTTTCATATATTTTTTATAATAACAGTAATAATAAACAAAGCGATTAAATAAACATGATTTTAAGAAAGAAATGTGATTTTTTTTTAGGCCCTAAAGATACATGTTAGAAATATGACAGCAGTGAACGGTAAATTTTAAATAAATGGACCATAATGTACTAAATGAACATCATGCCGGATTGAAGAAGACTTTATTGAGACCATAAACTCATGTTTACAATGTTTACTGAGGTTATGTGAAGTAGTCTCATAGACTTCCATACAATCGGACTTATTTTTACAACCAGATGTATCGCCCTCTAGTGGCCAGCAGACAGAATGCAGGTAGTTGGCGTTACCCTGCAGAACCGGATGTTGCCGCTTGGCGCCGCCAGTTCTCCCGCTGGACGCGTGACTGCTGTAAAATGGCACCGAGAAGACGAAGAAGAAACCGAAGTCGGTGGCTGCGGTGACGCGTTTCCGGTGATGTCAGCCTCCTGTTGAGTCCTCATGGCTAGCGCCGGCCGTATGTTTCTGTTTTAGTGACGCAGTTTTACCGAAACAAGACGACACAAAGGTAACGAGTTTTGTTTAATTCTGACGCGTTCGCGTTGTGTGTTCAACGTGAGCGACTTCTCGTTATGACGCGTTCAGCGTCACGCTATCATGCTAGCGTGTTGCTATCATGTTAGCGTGTTGCTATCATGTTAGCGTGTTGCTATCATGTTAGCGTGCTGCTATCGCGTTAGCATTTTGGTCACGAAAACCCGCTACTGTTTACATGAGCAGCGTGTTTATTTTCATGAGTTACTGTAAAACTAATGAGACATATGAGTATTTTTTTTAATTAGTACACACAGAGAAGTATTCACACTTCAGTCAAGTAAAAGTACTACACTGTTGTAGTGAAATACTCCACAAGTCTTTTACTGAAGTAAAAGTGTGTTATCAGCTAAATGTATTTAACTTGATGTGAATGTAAACGTAGTATTTGTGCTTCTTTATTATTATATGATGATACTTGGTTAATATTACTGCTAATTAATGTGTTAGGATGCATTTTTCCGCGTTGGGTCATTTAATTTCCGGCAATGCATCAATTTCTAAAGTTCATCATGTTTACAGTTTAGTTTATTGACATTAAAAACATGTTAATGAAGGATTTGAATTTGGCAGCGGACAGAATAAATAACTAATTAATAAATAACATAGTGTCATAGTTAGAAATAGACCTGCATGCATGCTGGTTAGGTTTGGGGGGGATCTCAGAACTTTATTTAGAACTGGTGTTCAAAAAGACTAATAATAATAATAATAATAATAATAATAAATGGAACTTCTAAATTCCCTTTAAGCAACCCAAGGTCACTTTACATTATGGGAGGAAGGACAAACACCCAGACAGTCGTACACACAAAGAACACACACACACACACACACACACACGCACAAAATACTAGGCCCAAAGGTACAAGTAGAAGTACTCAGTTCCACTTCTCTACTAGAGTAAAGGTGAAACAGTACCGGCTGAAATGTTCTCAAAGTAGGAAGTGTCCCCATGAAGGACGTTTTGTACCGGCTGTTTGTTTTGGTTGCAAACTAACAGGATGCGACTATTTCCGTGACCTTGTAAATTATTTGATGTAAAGATATTTCTTGTTTTGCATTAGAAATTATTCAAGTTTGCCTAATATTCTCCAAACTGTCCGTTTTCACACAGATGGCAGACGTTGTACCGGAGAAAAGTCGTGGCTTGAAGTTTGCAGAGCAGCAGCTGCTGCGTCACGGCTGGGAACACGGTGAGATCCTCTGATGTCCGACATGTCCAACCACCCATGTGTGCGAGTCTATCCATCTTACCCGCTCTCTCCCCAGGTAAAGGACTGGGCCGCGGCGAGAACGGCATATCGGAAGCCATCAGGGTCAAAGTGAAATGTGACAAAGGAGGGGTGAGTGAGGCGGCGTTTCTGCATCGCGTCTTTTTCCACTGATGATGTCGAAAGTCTGCTCACGCGTCGCTCTTCTCCACCAGGTCGGTCACAAGGAAGGGGAGCAGTTCACCTTCCACTGGTGGGATCACGTCTTCAATAAGGCCTCTTCCAGTCTGCAGGTGGAATCCGATCAGGTGAGTCCTCCCGTCGGATCGACACCTGACCTTTAAGACTCCTTGAAATGCAGAAGAGAAACCTTGAAACAAACTTTCCAGTTCCACTGCTTCGGCAGCTGATTACTTCCTCTCTTGTGAATGAGTGAAGCCAGCCGGTTGTGACGGAAGGTCAAGTGTTTTCTGGTTTTCTGTTTGGTCCAGGACGGCATTCAGCTGAAGAAGACGGTGGCGGAGGATGAAGAGGAAGGGATGATCTCCAATAAAAAGCCACGGAAAGCTGCGCTGGCTAAAGCCAAACTCTACGGATGCTTCGTCAAGGTAATTTATTTGTTCCACAGCCTTTATTTGACATGTATATATCTGCAGTTCACCTTTTCAGCCACATGAGGGAGCCATAACATTATTCTGATAATGATAACCTGCTTATATTGAAGTGCTGTGTGGTGGATGTCATTTATGCCGATGTGAAGAAAGGATCATTTGGATTAAAAAGGGACTGAGAATATAATATTTGCAAATAAACCGATAAAACTGTAAAGTTTTAAATTTGAGAACAGGGCGATGGTTTTTAATGGAGTCATACTGAAAGTCTAAGAATATTACGAGATGTCATTTATAGAAACGGTGTCAGACTACGAGGTTTTCACTCAAACAAAGTACTGAAAAAGTATCGTCGTGGTATTTATATCCAGCGCGAACCACTGAGGAATAAGTTACACAGGCGACACGTTTCCGTCCTTTTTTACGGTGCTTCCGACCTGATGATGACATCACTGTGTTTACCTTCAGTCGGCCACGCTGCTCTCAGGTCAGGAGCAGCCGGAGACGAAGGCTTGCAGCTCAGACGACAGCAGCAGCAGCTCGGACGAGGAGGACGACCGCAAACTAGATCTCTCCAGCACCACCAAGTGAGAACGTCATCTGTTACGTGATCACAGATTGCTTCTTTTCCTTCTCGCTGCTCCCGTCTCATCGAGTATCATTAGCGCTCTCAGCTTTTATTTGATATTTATCTGCAAATAAAATCTGCAAAATCACGTTTTCAGGCCACGTTTACATGTTTTCAAGTTATTTGTTGATGCTCGACAGGCTTTCTGACGCTGATCTGATGAAGGCTTGTGGAGGACGAACGGCTCACAAGTAAGTTCATAAAATTATTTGGAATTATGTACTTTGTAAAACTTCAGAATAAGACTGATTTCTGATGCATTTCCTTTTGTGTATTTTCTAGAGGAGCCAGGCACGGCTTGACCATGAGCGCCAAGTTAGCCAGGCTCGAGCAGCAGGAGGCCGAGTTCATGGCGAAGTACGGCAAGAAGAGCCAACCGGTGAGCGCTCCACCGGCTGAGCAGCGAGGCGAGACACCGGTGGCGGCGGCCGAGGACTCTCAGGAGAAAAAAAGGAAAACGGAGATTGGGAGAGTGTCTGTAAGTCCTGAAACGGATGCTCAACCCAAGAAGAAGAAGAAGAAAAAGAGAAAGGAAGCCAGCGAGGATACTGAGGAAATAACTGATGCGGTGATCCACGTGGAAAACGACGAAGCAGACGACGCTCATAAAGCAAAGAGGAAACATAAAAAGAAGAAACACAGTGCAGGGCAGAACGAAGAAGAAGACACGCCTTCACCTGCAGCAGAAAACAAGAGTTCAGAGGAGACGGCCGAGCTGCACACAAAAGTGAGAAGAAGAAGAAGAAATCCTCCAAACGCCACAGTGAAGAGGAGGCCAACGATGCAGAATCAGAGCCGGACCAGGACTCTGCTCCGAAAGCTGAGGAGAAAAAAGCTGCAGTTCCATCAGAGGGAGAGACGACGACGGCGAAGCAGAAAAGGAAAAAGTGTAAAAAGGACAAATCATCTGTAGATGACCTTTCAAACGAGGAGGCGCCTCCTCCAAAGAAGAAGAAGAAGAAGTCCAGAGAATAGTGTGTTTTTAATGTTTGGACACTTGGAGAAGACTTCTGTTGAATCTGATCTGGAAACGTGGATTTAAAGGAGACGGTTCTCTCTGATTTGACCCGAGAATATCTTTGATTATTGATTCAGACGGCAGCACTGCCTGTCAAACAACCATCAAGTCAATAATTATATTAATGATATTATCTGATAGGCTGCTGCAGGAATCAGGTCAGCTGGTGATGCATACACAACACAGCTTTTCTAGATAACCAAACTGAGAGGAGTAAAACTCAGATCCGTGTTGACTTCTGTAGTTTGGGACATTTTGTCAAATAATTATATCTGGATTCATTTAATATGCAATTTGGTGGAAAAATCATATGAAATTTATATATAACTCTTATTATGATGAAACTATGGGATCTCTTATATGCAAATTAAATAATGCAAAACAAATCAAACTACAGTTGTGTGATTTATTTAAAAAAAATTATTTTTCTTTTGTTCTCAAACTTGATTAATCTTTGTGAATTAGCGTAAAACTCATAATGTTACCAAAAATATTCCTAATATGCTTTTTGTAACTCCCTTTTTTATGTTTAATCAAAATCTGACTTTCATAATTCCGATCAGATCATTTTTTGAATTCAGATCATTTTCTTCTGTTTTTTTTTTGTACAAAAACCTTTTGTACTTTCACCCAATTTGCATGAATTCTAGAAATGGAGAAATCGTGACGTTTGAAGGACAAGATGTCGTGTAGCAACAGATTGGACTTGACGGGAGTAATTAATTATAAACTAGCACATTTTTTTTGCTAGTTTATACTCCAACACTACAATTCAGCTGGAAATATTATTGTCTTTAGTCCATTCCATGTATTTAATAATATAGTTATGGAGTTGAGGTGTCCGCCCTGTGATGGAGTAGATCTTTTTGTACTTACGTAAATACGGATGCTAACACTTTTGTACTTTTACAGATTTTTTTTAAGGACTTCATGATATTTCTACACTGTGGTGTTGCCACTTGGATTTTTGTGTTGATTTTGGCGCACCTTCTGGACATAAGCGGTATTGTTTTGCAGCATCAGATTTTTTTTTTTTTTTTAGAAAACCTGTCTTTGTTCTGGTTCTAATTAGTCTGACACGTACCGAAGGAATGTGGACAAATAATAAAACAATAAAAAGAATTAGAGGAAAGGGGGACACTATTAAAAAGCATAATGAAAACAGTTTAATTAATGAGGGGCAACAGAAGTGACGAAACAAACCGTAATACCCAACATGCAACGATACAAAATAAAAGGTCAGCAGAAGCTTAAAGTTCCTCTGTGTGGAACAGGAAGCTGTTTGTACAGGATATGATGACACTGTTATTGTGATGTAACACCAGAAACTTCCATATGTAGTAAAACTGGTCAAAACGTGCATCAATGTTTCTACATTAAATAGCTTTGATATTTGGACATAATAAACAGTGTGTTCCCAGTAAAGTGACTGATAAAGTTGCAATAATTCAAACCGGTTACAATGATACCGTGAGAATCTGATATTTGTGTTATCTGACACTCAACGCCAGCTAATAAAATACATTCTTAACATCACAAAGGAAAAGTACCGGTAGATTAAAATGACAGTTGCAAAGTAAACGGGATTTTTTTGTTCATATTTTTGAATTTTCTTGGTTGTTTTTTTTTTAACTCCAAGAGTTAAAAAACAACTAAACATTGCTCTCACTTGTCCTTATCAGAGCGTCGCTCTCACAGATGAATCTGTTTAACATTATACATTCTGCTTGACTCCAGCTGGCTGTGAGATTGTTCCGGGGAACCATCAGCCCACATCTCCGGGACTCATCACCCGCCTGATTCATCCAGTACCTTCAGACACAACCTGAATATCAGCTTTCACTTCGACGTTGAGGTATGTTTATTCAAATAAATAACTGTTCTTACCCCAGAGTGTCATTACGTCCATCAACCCAGACCCAGGTTTGGTCTGAGGTTCTCGTTAAGCCCAGCCAATATCCATGAAATCTGTCATAGTAGTATCTGGTGTGATTACTGATGAATTCCTGTAAGAAGTTATGGTTGAAATTTAAATTTGTAATTAAAAAAAAAAAAAAATTGACACTTTATAAACTTGCAAATTTGATACTTTATAAAGTCGCGGATTTACAAGTTCATTACAATGCTAACAACCGGCATTTATGCTAGCTAACTTCCCACGAATAAACGCATTTATTGTTCTAATGAATCGCCTCGTTAAGGTCCTTAGGGTGATGATGTTGATGGTTATTGTTGTTTTTTTTCATATGAGGCCAAATTGTCATCTTATGGGTGTTTTATTGATCGGGGCGATTAGGCTTAGATGCAAGCGGTAGCTTTCACTTGTTGTCATAGCAACAGCAGTCATCGGAACCAAGCAACTAACATCGGCTATATGTATTTATAGAATGGAATAATTGTGACAATTTTTCTTGTAATATTGCCCCCCCTCTCTCGGCTCTGTTGTTGTTGTTGTTTTTTCCTACAGTGGCCCTGATACGCCGTCGTAGAATTCCCTTGTAGTCTCCTTTGGAACCCGTAACAATGAGCTTTGTGGCGTCGGAGCTCACCTGTTCCTGCAGATTATCGATGACAACCAGATCCGCCAAAACTGTTTTTTGGCAGATCCTTCGGCTCTGATCCCAGGTGTTCCAAGGAGAGCGTCGATAGTCAAACAGGTAGCACTTATCCTGGAAGGGAATCCAGCCGCTCCTACAAGGCTGGCATTCTGAATTAAAGGGGGGGGGGGGCATTAATATCATTGAGACATTGATATCGTTGCCCTAATTAAACCTTCAGTCTGACTTTATGTGGTGGGGATTTTGGAGAGTGGCGTCAAACTAAGAAACCCAAGATGGCTTGTAACTGTATGAAGAAAGTGACTGGAGCATTTTTAATTGTAACTGCTTTGTAATAATTGGTTTGTGACCGAGCAGAATTTCATATTTACTGCCAACCAAGCTAGCAATTAGTTGCTACAAGCCTGAAGCTATAATGTGATGTGTGAATACAGCAATCTCAGTAACTGTGCATTTTACTCTTCTTTTCGTACTTTTTGCATTTCTCATGTGTGCATCTTTTTTTTCCAGCTAATCAGCACTTTCGTAGATTCAGTTTTCTTTTTACTATTTTCCCTTTTTTTTGTTTAAGTTTTACTTTCATTATTGCTTCTGGTAAAAGCGTCTTCAGGTCTGTATCGTTGCGTAGCTGAGCATTAAAGCGTACGTCTTTAAAGCAGATTAAAGGTGAGATAATGTGGTGACACCCTTACTTTTATCTGGGCAGTAGTCGCTTACAGGAAAGCTGTTGAACCTCAGGATGACTCCCAGGGTCCAGTTGAGGTTGTCGGTGACTTTGCTCATCTCCTCGTACTCTCGCTTTAAGAGAGTCGTATTTTGCTCTAAGACAGTCCTCTCCGAGATCATCAGCTGGTTTGCTGCCTTGAGGGTGGTTTTCTGTTCTGTCATTGCCACGCTGACTGTTGGGGAGAATCAGAATGAGGCATCAGTGAGGCAATCAAATAATAGCTGCATCTCGCGTCAACAGAGAAGTCTTAGTTCTTAATGACCTTTTTCCTCGACTGACTTCCTTCCCAACAAAACCAGCCGTATCAATCAAAGCAACAGTAAATATAACATGAAAAACTCACTGTAGATGATGACGCTGATGGTCACCACCAGGAGGATGGCGAGTATCCCCAAACACACCACCAACGCACCAAACTGAGGGCGTGCATCTGCTTCGCCTTCTGCTTGAACTGAGAAAAAAACTCCAATCACGTTTGAAATCAACTTCAATCATTGTTGATATAAAGGCTGCACGGAAAAATGTGTTCAATATAATTTACAACTGTGGCTTTATTCCTTATGACCAGTGAAATACAAGTACGCACCAAGAAAAGGTGCAGAATCCGTCCTTTTGGGGTTTTATTTGAGGATTTCTTTGTGAACGAATAACAATTCATCGTCGGCATACGGTCAAAGTCACAATTTGTACTTTTTAGGAGAATGAAAACAGGACAGTGAACAGATTTTCTAACTTACTCGGTACAGTCGTAGGAGCAACTTTAGGTTTCACTTCCGAATAGATGGTTGGGTCCTCTTTTTTCTCTGCGTGACCGAGATAACAGCAAGAGGAAATAATAAAGGAGAAGGGATTAGCGTCACAGTGAAGTATCTCTAGGTGAGACTGCCTTAATTGACTTCCTCTTGAAGTAACCTAACCTTCCGATCACCAGGGTTTGGTTGGAACGGATCACACATCACCAGGTTTAAACAACGAAAGAAGTCGTTATGATCAGCATCCATTACATTTGAAAGAGTAAACGTGTAATCGGATTACTCGACTTTGGATCGCCTCATTCAAATACGCCAGCAAAGTGTAATTTCTAAAATGCCAAATATATGATCCCGTACGTCATCATGAGTAACTCCTCGAAGGTTGCCAGGTTTAATCTGACTTTTTTTAAATGATAATTTATAGGTATTACAGTCTTTATCACTTTTATTTACATTGAAAAATGGAAGAGGAATATTTTTGAGTGATTTCACACACTCAATTTCACACACAAGATTTCTTGGCTGTATCCACTTTTTTTTTAAGTGCTGATAAAGATGTTAAATAGTCTAAACTATGCAGAATTAAGGTCACTTACCTTCTGGAGCTTTCCCACCATTTTTAAACACCACCGTAGAATAATTGATTTCTTCTTCCATCCTTGATGTCGATCGCTGTGCGTGCTTCAGTGCCGATGGTGGGACTGAACACAATCATGCAACGCTACGTCACGGAGGAGGTTCTTCCCTCTTACACATGGACGACGGCGGTCTTTATCTCAGTTTTGTAATTTGAAGCATTTGTTTTTTGGTTTGCAAATTGTACTGTGGCCATTGATTACACAACAATGTCTGTATTGCTCTCACGCGGTTGCAAAAGAAGAAGTTGAGACACTTAGGTATCACGTTTACTTCTACTTGGTTGACTTTCATTTGCATAGCAGTTTGTGTGGCGGAGGGACAGCTTTGTGTTGTCTCCAAAGGGTGGGGTTGACAACATATAGTATATTGTTGTTGTCTAAAAAATCCCATGAAAATTACAATTTGTTCGTCCATATCCTGATATGAGTTCTGACCATAGACTGTATGTGAGAAGTGTTCATATCCGTCATACCCGTTGGTTTGTGGACTATTACTATTGGTTTAGAAGCCAGGTTCAGTATTTTGAGAGTCGCCATCCTTTTGCAACCAGTGGATGGATGTGACCATATTTGGACTGAGGAGGAGCGACGGGTGGATCTGACCAACACAAGCAGCAGAGCGGCGCCCTAACTGGATCTGGATCCATCTGGATTCTGGTGTGAAGCTGCTAACGAAGTTAGCTTCTATAATTCAAGATCAACTTTACAGCTAACTAGCATTAGTAGTGTGGTAGCGACCTGTCAATCAGCAGGTAAGCCCCGCCCCCTAAAGTATCCCCTGCTTTCTGGTCTGGTGGACTCTAAATGGACCATAATGTACTAAATGAACATCATGCTGGATTGAAGAAGACTTGAAACTAGAGATTGAGACCATAAACTCATGTTTACCATGTTTACTGAGATAATACATCAAGAGAGAAGTAGGACCATTTTCTCATAGACTTCTATACAACCAGAGAGGAGTCGCCCCCTGGTGGCCAGCAGAGAGAAGTAGGACCATTTTCTCATAGACTTCTATACAACCAGAGAGGAGTCGCCCCCTGGTGGCCAGCAGAGAGAAGTAGGACCATTTTCTCATAGACTTCTATACAACCAGAGAGGAGTCGCCCCCTTGTGGCCAGTGGAGAGAATGCAAGTTTAAGGCGCTTCAGCCTTGGCTTCACTTTTGAGCACCTGAGCCTTGCCACCCTATAAATACATACTCACGCATCTATAACTTCAAAGACGATGGTATACTCTGCAATAACTGTACAAATAGATACTCGCTGTAAATTGAAAAAGTTTAGTAAAAATGGAACAAGCAGGGCAAACACTCATTTTTGACAGCATAGTGGATATAGATATATCATTTTAAATGTTGGATAACCTATTTTGAAAATTCAGCTGATTCCTGATCGGGTTTGATCATTGTTCTTTTTTCACAGATCCAGCGGTTCTTCATGTCACAGGGCTCTTTTTGCCAGTTGGCCAGAGGATCTGCTCGCGGCTGACTTAGAGCACAAAATGCTCTGTGGCCGACTTGCTGTGTTTTCCAGTATCTGGGAAAGAATAAAAAGAAAAAATCAACATCAGACGTGATCATTGTTTTGGGAAATAGTTCCTTTCTTGCAGAGTTAGATGAGAGCATTGATACTACATAAATACTACCATGAGATGACTGCACAAGAAACCAGGTTCCAGAGTGAAATCGTTTGAATACGCAACTCCAAAACCGGTCGCTGTGGAAACGGTGACGTCACTGCTCCACTTTGCACGTTATGTTTTCTATTCAAACGGCGACATTAACGATGAACTAACTTGTCCTTGTTTTGTTCGCATACTCGCCACGATGTTTGTCACAAAAACAGTGTTTGTGAGTAGGGTCAACCCCCCACTACAAAGTGTCACTGCCACCTAGTGGCCTGGCATGCAGATCTGCGTGTGGATTGTTTTCAAAACAATTTTGGGAACTTCTTGAAAACGACCATTGTGTTAACGTAGCCTTACTCAACAACAACAAGAACGCAAATAAGCATCTTTCCCCAGAATGTTCTGAAAACTTTTCCTTGGACGCTGAACTTTATCGTAGAGTTAACCGTTGATAACGTGTCCACGAGTTTGTTCCTCCTTCTTTGCTTCTTTCTGCAAACTTTTTATCTTTGGCATCACTGAGGGAGATAGATGTGTTGATTGAATGACTGATTTCTCCATCTGTTTTCTTTTTACACATCTCACCATCTATTGCTTAAAGAATCTGGACGATTTTTGCGTAATTTGCTCAGATTTTTTTCCGCAAAATGTCTAAAATGCAACATCCGTGGTGCTGTGACCTCTGGTCTGTTTAGATAATCACGTCTTTCTACACTCGCACAGTTCTGCTCTTACGTCACAGTGAAGTTGCGTCCGTCCACCCACGTCCACGTGTCCGTCTTCCTCAAGCCGATCCAATAGCCGTGCCTGTCATCGTTGTAGGCTTCTGTGTGGTTATTGATGAATTCCTACATTCATGAGAGTGTGTTAACTGACAAAAATGCATCTCTTTGTCTCTGCTACAATATAATAATACAAAATAAATTAAAATATATATTATTTTAATATATATATATAATATAATATTATATAATATATATATAGATAGATGAGATAGATTTCTACCATGTTTTATATATAATACATTGTGCTTCACAAGGATGCAAAACACATGAAAAGACAGATGTGTGAAATCTTAATATTAAGAAACAGCAGAAAGAGACAAAGAATAAATTAGTAATTTATTTAGCTGTGAAGCTGAGGTGTGACTTTTTAAAATATGTGGTTATATTACACGGTGCAATGCAAAGGGAGCCTGAAATGACAATGAAATCATGTCTTGCCTGTTCTTCTTGGCTTTCAATCACCACCAGATCTGCATTCATTTGTCTGCATTGATTCTGGCTTTGCTCCCAGTTCCTCCAATATGAGTAATAGTCAGATGTTGAAAACAGGTAACAGTTTGACTGAAACAGCACCCAGCCCTCCAGACAAGGTTGACACGCTGAAACAGGAAAGAGACGACAAAATCATTTTCTACTACGTTACATACCATGTTTTCTGTAAAACCATGTCTGTGCCAGAACGTTTAAACTCTGATCGATGAATCATGGTAAGAAAAAAAAAAAGTTTCAAAAGCTATAAAACGGGTGTCCAATCTGAGCCGAGGGCCGGTGTGGGTCCAGGTTTTTGTTTAAACCCAGCGCTACCTCACCTGATCCAACTCATCCCCATGGTTAGTTAATGAGATGAATCAGGTGTCTGCTGGGCTAAAACAAAAACCTGGACCCACACTGGCCCTCCTTGGATAAGACTGGACCTCCCTGCTTTATAAAAGGTAAGTTAAGGGGCTCAAATTCACTGTTGGCGGGCCAGACAGCACCAAGTGACCTCTAAGGGGGTCATCGTCGGCGACACCCATCATTTGGAAGGAAATTACTGTCAAATTGCAACTACTGTGTAATTTCACAGTGAATGTCTGTCGGGGTTACTGTGGTGTAGCCATGGCTACTTAGCAGCCCCTGGACTGGATGTATGGAAACCCCTCTTGGCTTGGCGTTTATAACATGATAAATATTGTGAAGTTTATCATATCAGCTTGATTGACGTCTTTTGAGATACTTTTTACTTGTCCAATAATCAATGTGCTTGTGTTCACCTTTCTTGTGGCAGTAATCAATCACCGGGAAGTAGTCGTGGTCCAGGATGAAGTCCATGGTCCAGCTGAGTCCGTCTCTCTCTCGGGTCAGCGCCGCCGTCTGGCGCTCCAAGTCGCTCTTTCTCGTCCACAGCTGCAGATTCTGTGCCGTTAAGTTGACGTTGTCTCTGTGCAGCTCTGACACGACCGTGTTGACTGCAGTCAGGGGAGGAAACGGTTACCGTGGTTACGCACTTGTCAATATTGAGCTTCCTCAGATGTCAGACAGACTCACAGTGGTTGACGCCTGCGATGACAACCGACACCAGGATGATGCAGATGATCCCCAAACCTGCCGCCGCCAGATGAAGCAGAGAGCACAGTGGAGGTTTCTTCTCTTTTTCTACCAACAACAACAACAAGTTTGAGCAAAAATTCATCCCCACCAGCCGTATTTAATTGATTTAATTCCACTTTTATAAATAACCTGGTATGTGAGGATGTGGATGCCGAGGCTTCACCTCATCGTAGATCGTCTGGTCGCTTGGTTTCTCTGAGTTTTAAAGGAAACGAGAACTTGGCAACCATCAAAAGTCACTTCCTGGTGTGTATTGTGTCATTTCTACATCATCCACAACTGCAGTTTCTCTTCTGATACCAATGTTGGAAAAATATATAGAGCGAGTGGAAACACTGTCAAGTTAAGATAAGATAATCCTTTAATTGTCCCACAGTGGGGACATTTATATGGTCACAGCAGCAAAGGGGGATACTGCAAATAACAAAAGCATCACTATTAGATGTGAAATACAAAATACAGTTCGACAGCTCTGGTTCAGGAAAAAAACACGACTCACCGGACACAGAAGTAACATTCGTGTAGAAAGCCACCGAGGCGTAATTTAGTTCTTCATCCATGATCTTTTCGGGTTTTTCTCAAAGGCGGAATCCTTAAAGTCAAACCACCGAGAGTTTTAATGGCAGTGAGTCCAAGTCGGTGTTACACAGAACGACCAAGAAACCCAAACTGAGACACTTCTTCTTTTGGCAGGATGTAAGACTGAAACGGCATTGCTGGGCAAAGGTCATCAAGGTCAACTATTATTATTATTTTGCTGCTGGTAAATCTTTTTATTTCATACGTGACGTAGCTGCTCTTCTGGCTTATTGAACCCTTGAAGTGTGAATTTTTTTGCAGATTGCGACAGAGTAAGGAAGTACACATGTACACAAAGAAGTGCAGGATGTAGTTTGTTTAAAAAAAAACATGAAATAAAACTAATATAAATAAAACAGTAACCAAATTCAATAAAATAATAGAAAATAAGAAACATGTCAATAATTAGAGATGAAGTAGAAATACATTTGAAATTACATAGAGAAAGGGGTGAAACACCTCTCTGTATAAAGTTATCTCATTATGAAAAAAATAAATGAATAATACACTTAAGCAATATATAGCATACACTCTTAATAAAACAGTAACAGATTCAATAATTAACATACAAATAAGAAATGTGTGCAAACGGTTAGACACATAAAGAGACAAAATAAAAAAATATTTAAAATTAAATAAAAAATAAAAGTACCTGTACAATATTAACACCAAAACATGACATTGCATGTTTCTGCATCTCAACTTAATTAATTAAAATACACATTGTTGCATCTAAAGAGAATCCTAACATGTGATTTCTGTTTAAAAAGTCATAAAAATCAATTTTTTCACAAAATTCACAAAAAAAGTCAGTCGATAAAATTCATAAATTGTTGCAAAAAAATCATAAAAATCTTTCATATCGTATGTCAAGCAAAGTCTGAGTGTAGTGCGTCCAAAACAATGCTAAAAAAGCCATGGTGACATTAAAACAAAACAAAAAAAGTCATACAAAATGTCAAAAATTCACAAAAAAATGTCAGGTGATAAAATCCCCAAATTGTAAAAACTGCTCAATGTACCTTTATGAACGTCGAAGTGACGTGTATAACCTTTAACTCGGTGACTTCTGGGTTAATTATTAATACCTAGAATCGGCGCGTGAGGGGGTGAGTAATAAAGGCAACCGACCAATCAGCGAGCAGGAAACTAGACAGGAAACGGTCTCTGGTTTCCACCTGCAGATAAAAAAAAAACAACAACCGGAGCAGCCGGAGCGCCTCGAGGTCACCGAACAGCTTCACACGGAGACTTTATCCGGTTCTGTTGAACGGAGCGGCGGATCGGAGCAGCGAAGCGGCGGCAGCGATGGTTTGCGGCGGATTCGTTTGCACCAAGAACGCGCTCTCCGCGCTCAACATCCTCTACGTGGTGAGTGTGATCGCTTCTCCGCGCTTCCTCGTCGCGGCGGCGGCGGCAGCAGGTGTTACTGGTCGACCATCAGGCCCAGTTCACCCGGCTACTGGTTTCACTCTCAACACGAAGACGAGAGGATCGATTATATTAAAGGGAAATCTCACTTCTTATCAACTTTTTAACTCAAGTGGGAAAATTAAAAAGCTCAATATGCCGCTGAATTGAATGCAGTTAGTAGTTTTAAATGATATACCTCACGTTATGCAGCAACGCTGGAGCTGCACAGTCCACTGTTTTACATATTATAGTAATAATACATTTTATTAATAGTGCCCTTTTTATCCAAAGATCTCAATGGGCTACAGGTTAAAAGCAGTTTTGTTGAAAAGAAAAGTTTTTTTTTTTCCAATAAAGTTGTACAAAAAAAAATATATATATATATATAATAAACAGATACGTTTCTATTTTTTTTTAAAAAGGTATCTGTTTTAAGTAAATTCATCCAGTTGCTTTGGACACACAGAAAAATACATTGTTAAAACACTGAATATAGATTTAATTGAGCACCTATTTTGATGAATGAATAATCGCTTTAACCAAAAAAAGTGAAATATTTGCGGCTTCCATGAAGGTTTTCATACTTTTCTTTGTCCCACGTGAAAATAAACTGACTTCCTCTTTGAGTTTGAACCGTTACTCGGACAAAATGAGACATTTTGACTTAAACTTTAAAAAGACACACCAGGTAAGCCCCGCCCCCTAAAGCATCCCCTGCTTTCTGGTCTGGTGGACTCTAAATGGACCATCATGTACTAAATGAACATCATGCTGGATTGAAGAAGACTTGAAACTTGAGATTGAGACCATAAACTCATGTTTACAATGTTTACTGAGATAATACATCAAGAGAGAATTAGGACCATTTTCTCATAGACTTCTATACAACCAGAGAGGAGTCGCCCCCTGGTGGCCAGCAGAGAGGATTGCCGCCTGTCTTGCAATCATTATTGATGGGTCATTTTGCCACATTTCTTCCCTTGGTCCTCAGCTGGTGAGTCTGCTGCTGGTCGGAGTGGCAGCGTGGGGGAAATGGTTCGACCTGGTCTCCAGCATCCGGGTGGTGGCGGGGGTCATCGGCGTGGGCATCTTCCTGTTCCTGGTGGCTTTCGTGGGACTCTGCGGAGCCCTGAAACACCACCAGGTCCTGCTCTTCTTCGTATCCTTTGGTTTGGTTTTAGGAGAAATGTCCCGTCCCAAAGTAACAAATGGTCAGTCCTTACTGTGCTTGAGTAGCATTTTCAGGTATCTGTACTTTACTTTATTTATTTTACTATATAAAACAAATATCTGTACGTTCTACTCCCCACATTTTCAAAACAGGCTCATTACTTTAGTTTGAATGTATTTTTTTTTTTTCAGATTCAGTTAACTGCCAGTAGAAATGTCCTTCATAGGGATACTTTTTTACTTGAGTAGAGAACATCTGTACTTATGACTCCTGATTGTAATTACTTTTGAATAATCGTGACATGAAATCTCCCCTCACACCTTCTGCCAAAGCAGAATGGGAAACTAAATAACCCAAAGCTCTTCTTCCTGTCGAGTTAGACACAGTGACACTCCAGACTTTGAATCCAAACGTCCTGAACTCTCTCCAGTACATGATCATCCTGTTCATAGTGTTCGTCATGCAGTTCTCCGTGTCGTGTGCCTGCCTGGCCCTGAACAAAGACCAGCAGGTGTGTTTGTTTTACCCACGTACATTTGAATGAAGGCACCTGAAACGTTTTACACCCTTGCTCTATTTACCGGGCGATTAACGCTCACCGTATATATTTCCATAAACAGAACCGACTGCTGGAGGTCGGATGGAACAAGTCCGAGGTCACGCAGCGAGACGTGGAGAAGACGCTCGACTGCTGCGGCTTCTCTTCGCTTCCCATCAACGGCTCGTGTGCTGCTGTGAGTCGATCACAGTTTTACATTTAGGCCATTTAGCAAAAGTAGAGTTTGCGGAAGACGGCGAGTGTCTCTGCTGTCCTGACATCGTTTTTTTATTTTTCCTCCGTCAGCAGCAACTTGATCTGTTTTCCGTGTCACGCTGCTGGCAGTTGTTTAATTTTCACCTTTACTTCCTCCAGAGATGCTTCCACGCCGCCACTCCGCCCACCTGTGACACGTGCTCTGACATCATCCAGCGGTTTGCTGGAGAGGTGCTGCGGTTCGTGGGCGGCATCGGACTCTTCTTCAGCTTCACGGAGGTCAGTGAGATGGAATCATGAAAGTACTTTTTAAAATGTATTTTGAATTACATTTTCTTTCCTTTCTTTCTGTATTCATACTTCCTTCCTGTGTGTTATGAATATGTGGAGGGTGAAGTGCGAGGCGTCTAATGTCTGCCTCGTAAATGGCCTCATTTATATAGTGCTTTTGTCCAAAGCGCTTTACAGCAATGACTGTAATTCACCCATTCATACTCACATTCACACACCAACGGCGGAGTCAACCACGCAGGGCGACAGCCAGCTCGTCAGGAGCAATTAGGGTGAGGTGTCTTGCTCAGCGACACCAGGCACTCAGCTACACCTCCTGAGCTAACCCCCCCCCCCCCCCCCAATTTTAGGGTGCATTTTTAAGGTCTGGCAGGGACACAGATGGACTCTGGCTTATTTACAGCAAGCAGCATGTCTGTTAATCAATAAGACTCGTCCCTATCAACTAAAGAAATACATAAAAGAAATACAAAATAAGTTCGTCAGGGCCTGAATTCATCACAGGCTTTTAGGTAGCATCCTTTTTTTTGTGAAATCCAATTAAATAATGCAAAATAAGATGATCATAAATCATAGTCCCTTCATAAATAAACAATAAATACATTTTATATTTTTGTATCCTGTATTTTTATTAAATCGGGCTCTATTTTCCACGTCTCTACCACGATTACAAGCGACAACCGCTACAACAAAGTCACTCCTGATATTTCTGATTGTCCTGGTGATAAAAATACACCACGATCGATTTATTGGGAGTAATTTTCATCCCGATATAAGCGATAAAAGTACGATATCGCCAACCAATCCAGGCTGCAGGTTGTTATGTCTGCGTGCCAAGGCAATCAACCTTTACACCCTTTGCATCCACATCACCCATGTTATAAATGAGCTCTCACACACACACACACACCAGCGAAAGGTGACCTCACAGCTTTTAAGCAACATTTGCATTGCAGACAGAAACGGCAATCTGAGAGCAAGCAACACAGCAACTGTGTTCATGTTTGTGCATTAATGTGTTGCTGTTTGAATAACGAACCCTCACAGACATGCTGAGCTTTTAAACATCCCTTGTTTTAGTGGTTGTTGAGGTTTTCAGCGTCTCTGCTCGCCTGTTTTTAAATGTTTCTCTCCGTTTCAGATCCTCGGCGTTTGGCTCGCACACAGATACAGAAATCTCAAAGATCCTCGATCAAATCCCGGAGCTTTTCTATAAACGCCCACACGCATGAATAAACGCCCAGCGTGGACTGCTGAATCACCAGCTTTTTGTTTTTTCCCCTCTCCACTTTGTGAATCACACTCATCCGGATAAAGTGAGACTGTAAACGGCTGCACTCACGGAACGACCGTGACGTGATAATGATGTGAAAACATTGTGATACGAATGGAGACGAGGCTTTTCTACATCTAGAGCTCTAAGATTGCTTACGTTGGCTAACAAAAGGGTGTATTGAACTGAGTTTTTATTGCTCATGAATTCAGTTTGATTCAATATTTCCTGCCTTATTACTTTAATTTAAATTATTTTGCTGCGAATATTGTCTTTTAAACAGTTTAACAATAAGGGAAATAAGCTTGTTCTTTTTTTTGCCAGCAAACAAATACATGTAAAAAAATATATATATCAAACTCTTTATTTTATTTTTTTTATTTTATTTTGAAGGGAAACCTGATGCATGAAAGCCCCTTTCAGTCTAATCTGTCTCAAAGTGATAACAGCAACGGTTAACAGCAGCTGTGTGTGTTCTCACACACACACACACACACCTTGTGCAAATTTACTGGTTAGCACCATGATGGCTCCCAGACTAGCTGCTCATGGCTGAGCTTGTGGTCGTGGTTTGTAAACAGTGGATGTAGGTGTTGCTAACTATTGGAGCTTGATAGATGCATATATAAATATATATATATATATACACACACGTATTTATTGCTCTGTTTATTCTCCGTACTACATCATACTTCACAATGTTGTCTTCATTTTTCTTCATTCAGCAAAAATAAAGATGCAGAGTTGCAGTAAAATGTGGCGTTTTTATGCTTTGCCTGTCAGAGAGCCGTGTTTTCACTCGGAGAGGCGGAAACTCTGGCGTCACGTGACTCACTCGCATTCCTCGGCCCAAACAGGATGTCAACCAGGAACCTGCTCTCGCTGATTAGATTCCACTGAACCTCTGACACTCCTGAGGCGGTCCGACCGGTTCACCGAGCTGACTGGAGTCAACTGCAGTCTTTATCCATTCTGTACCAGCATATATGAGCCATGAGCCAATCACGTAGCATTATTTAGACTGATAGTTATGGAAATATATAATTCATAAGCTGAAAGATGAATGCATATAGACTGTTGTATAGCTGAATAGCCGTGTAGGGAATAAAATGTAATCATTTTGTATGCATTAACATTTTCTATAATTGCTCTTAGTCCTATGAAGTTATAACAAATTTAAATTAGTAAGTGTGTGAAATATTTTAGATTAAGAGGTTTTAAGTTAGCTCTGCAGCGTCAGTTACCATGGTGATGAACCCCGATTTTCTTGACATACTATACTGATTTTTCATTACTTTTTTACTTTTTTTGACACCATGCTTTGACTTTTTTTAAATATACTGATTTTCATGACTTATTTTAACGTTCTATACTGACATTTTCCCCCCAATACTTTTTTTTTACTTTTTTTTTAAATATACTGATTTTTCATGACTTTATTTGACATTCTATACTAACTTTTTCAAGACTTTTTTTACATACCATACTATGACTTTTTTGAAACACTTTACTGATTTTTCATCACTTTTTTTGACATTCTATACTGACTTTTTTTCTTTTTTTTGACATACCATACTGAATTTTTTGACATACTATACCGATTTTTCATCACTTTTTTGACATTCTTTACTGACTTTTTCAAGACCTTTTTTTGTTTCTTACTTTTTTTGACATACCATACTATGACTTTTTGACATACTGTACTGATTTTTTAGGTTTAGATTTTAGGTTTTAGGTTAGCTCTGCAGCATCAATTACCATGGTGATGAACCCTGATTTTCTTTACATACTATACTGATTTTTCATAACTTTTTTGACACCATGCTTTGACTTTTTTTAAAATATACTAATTTTCATGACTTTTTTTTAACATACTATACTGACTTTTTCCCTCAAGACTTTTTTTTTTTTTTACTTTTTTTGACATACCATACTGTATTTTCAAGATTTTTCTTTTACTTTTTTTCACATACCATACTGACTTTTTTTTTTTTAAATATACTGATTTTTCAGGACTTTGTTTGACTTTCTATACTAACTTTTTCAAGACTTTTTTTTTAAATACCATACTATGACTTTTTTGACATACTGTACTGATTTTTTAGCTTTAGATTTTAGGTTTTAGGTTAGCTCTGCAGCATCAGTTACCATGGTGATGAACCCTGATTTCCTTTACATACTATACTGGATTTTTATAACTTTTTTTTGTTACTTTTTTGACACCATGCTATGACATACTATACTGATTTTTCATGACTTTTTTTTTTTTTTACTTTTTTGACATAACACACTGACTTTTCTTTGACATACCATTCTGTTTTTTCAAGATTTATTTTTTACTTTTTTTAGACATTCTATACTGACTTTTTCAAAACTTTTTTTTACATACCAATCTATGACTTTTTTGAAACACTTTACTGATTTTTCATCACTTTTTTTGACATTCTATACTGACTTTTTTTCTTTTATTTGACATACCATACTGACTTTTTTGACATACTATGCCGATTTTTCATGACTTTTTTGACATTCTTTACTGACTTTTTCAAGACTTTTTTTTGTTTTTTACTTTTTTGACATACCATACTGTATTTTCAAGATTTTTTTTAAACTTTTTTTTTCACATACCATACTATGTTTTTTTTTTTTAAATATACTGATTTTTCAGGACTTTGTTTGAATTTCTATACTAACTTTTTCAAGACTTCTTTTTTAAATACTATACTATGACTTTTTTGACATACTGTACTGATTTTTTAGCTTTAGATTTTAGGTTTTAGGTTAGCTCTGCAGCATCAGTTACCATGGTGATGAACCCTGATTTCCTTTACATACTATACTGGATTTTTATAACTTTTTTTTGTTACTTTTTTGACACCATGCTATGACATACTATACTGATTTTTCATGACTTTTTTTTTTTTACTTTTTTGACATAACACACTGACTTTTCTTTGACATACCATACTGTTTTTTTTCAAGATTTTTTACTTTTTTTGACATACCATACTATGACTTTTTTTTTAAATATACTGATTTTCACGACTTTGTTTGACATTCTTTACTAACTTTTTCAAGATTTTTTACTTTTTTTTGACATACCATACTATGACTTTTTTTTAAATATACTGATTTTTCACCACTTTTTTTGACATTCTATACTGACTTTTTTTCTTTTATTTGACATACCATACTGACTTTTTTGACATACTATGCCGATTTTTCATGACTTTTTTGACATTCTTTACTGACTTTTTCAAGACTTTTTTTTGTTTTTTACTTTTTTAACATACCATACTGTATTTTCAAGATTTTTTTTAAACTTTTTTTTCACATACCATACTATGATTTTTTTTTTAAACATACTGATTTTTCATGACTTTGTTTGACTTTCTATACTAACTTTTTCAAGACTATTTTTTTAAATACCATACTATTTTTTAATTAAATAAATCAGTAAAAAAAATCAGTATGGTATGTCAAAAAAATGTAAAAAAAAAATTTAAGAAGTCATGAAAAATCAGTATAGTATGTCTAAAAAGTAAAAAAAAAAAAAGAAATGCATGAAAAATTCGCATGGTATATCAAAAAAAGTATGTTATGTCAAAAAAGTAAAAAAAAAAAAAAAAAGAAAGTCATGAAAAGTCAGTATAGTATGTCAAAGAAGTCAGCATAGTGTCAGAAAAGTTATGAAAAATCAGTATAGTATGTAAAGAAAATCGGGTTCATCACCATGGTAACTGACACTGCAGTGCTAACTTGCTCCGTAGCAGATCAACGTGGCGAAAAGCACCGGCTTCTGACTAATCAGCTCTCTTGAAGATGGCATCAGCGTCAAATAAAAATAAGTGGCCATTTTAAACCGCTGGGATTGCAGCTGAAAGAATGAGTCTAATATTCTAGTCTTAGAGTCTAACACCACGGCATAAATTTTTCGCACATTTTTCACACAGTCGGCTAGTTTTTTTCCCAGTAGTATTATATGTTTAACTTCTTCGTATTTCTGTAAGATTATGGTTTGCTCCTCGTACGTGAAATATTCCGCTCTGCTGCCTGTAGACTGATTGGTCAAATGCTGCAAACCCCACCTCTTTTATGCGCACGCGACGTTCCGTCCAGGAGTAGGCCGCGTAGTGGAATCTCCTGAAATGTTTTACTGTAAGTCGCTTTGGACAGACGCGTCTGCTAAATGCCCTAAATGTAAATGTCTTTGTATATTATGTCATTTACACTTTCACTAGAGGGACAGTAAGTCAGTATGTCATAAAAAGAAAGGGAAATGTAAACAAAATCACAACATATCTGAACTCGATTATGACATTTAAAGCCCTCTGAGGCAAAATTTTAAATTTTTTGCTATAAGAAAAATAATCACTCATCCTCAAAAAGTCATAGTATATAATATTTTGTCTTAGTTTTCATTTAGGGTCAAAACAGGGTCCTACTGTTGTACTTGTAAAGTACTCCTGAACTGCAATTATTGCTTGCAGTTCTTACACCACTGACACACATAACACCCAGACTCAAAAAAGGTTACTCTTGTATTGTATCAAGATTTTTTATTAAGCTTACTGTACATTCATGTACCAAACAGCATGTTCATCACATGAAAGTATACTCTTGCACTCTAGAGTATTGACAGGAAGGCCGAAGTCCTAAATAAGACTTCAGCTCCATATTAACAAAGCAACACGAGGATATGAGGGCTAAAAAGAAACATACACATGTTTTACAGACAGAAGTAAAGTGACCTGACGTCGATTAAGTTAAATCTGATACCTTTTCATGATGTTGGACCGAAAACAGACGCACGGAAATAAATAGGCACTGGGGGGGAAGTCGTCACATTAGCGTGAGGCAATTAGTGGAAGGGGGCTGCTAACTGCTTAAAAGCCATACAGGGGAGGTGAAGCTGCATCCAGTGCTAGTCGAATGAAGAATCCAAGAAATAATGAAGATGAAAACAACGAGAGTCTTACAGGTTTCTACTCGGTTGAAATGGATTACGAGTCTGATGAGAAGGCTCTGTGTGCGTTGGGGGACTGCTGAGAGCTGAAGTCTGGGTCTTCCCTCACTCGTTTCTTGATGTCGGCTTTAACCTGCGAGGAAGAACATGCAAGAACTCAGTGGCTTAGACAGGAAGTCATGTGACCACAGATTGCTTCTGTATTGATGTAGCTTGTCTTTTGAGGAAGTATATGGAGTGGCGCATTTATTATAACATCATAATTTCCCACAAGTCATCGAAACAAAGTTAAGCTGCTCGTATATTCCTTTTTTTTACCTTATTTATTTAAAAAATAAAATCTATTAGTTTATTAGAACCGCTATAGGTTAAATTAATTTTAAAAATCCCAGGAGAGATTAAAGGCACACAGAGGAGCTGTACAAAACACAGCATTGTCTTATTTTCAATACCGTGAAAATTAATATTTTCTTCCCCCAAAAAGGACAGCTGGTTAACTTCCGGATGAGTATTGGAACATTTTCAAAAGCGGTTTCCATACTCTGTCATTTTGACACTTAGCTATGTGCTGCTCCATTAAATTTCCAACAGTAAAACTTCCAATTCATTAATTATATAAAAGATGGCATCAGGAAATATGTATATAACATTTGACACTTAATAAACGATACCTTAATTAAAATTAAAAGATGGTTATTAAGTCCACTGAGCTCAAATTAATGCGGTTTAACAGTCATGCAACAAATATAAAGGTTATAATGTTCAAGCTTGTTGAAACCGTATTGTTTTACATGGACGTGTTTCTAATATATTTAAATTAACCTCCATGTAAATCTAAACTAACGACAGCAACGACCATCTGCAGATTTCTCTTCCTTCACTGAACTAAACGATGCTCCGTGACTCCGTGGTTTCGCTGTGATGTCCATGCAGGATTCAGTCACCTGATCTGCATACGCCTCCTTCAGCTCCTGGGTCTCCAGGTCGTCTTGTAGTCGCTCAGCAGACGTGATGGGCTTCACTCCTGCCGTCCTGGCGGCTTGACTCACGGCATCGGAGAGGGAGAGGAGGCTTCCGCCGCCCAGGCCCGTCTGGAAACACAGGCGACACCTTGAAGTCGGCGATGACCAGCGACATCCGTACGTTCAACGAGTTAAAGTTAGGACTGATCTGATTACCTTCCTGCGCTTAGCTGGCATCCCGTGGAGATAAGCGTCAGACAGGGGGGGTTGAGCCTTCATCTTCCTCTGGGTCATCATATCACATCTGATGATGGGCACCCACTCCTGCAGGGTATAAACAGGGGAGATGGGGCTTATTACCTGGTTACCGGGGGTATCTTTTAAAAAAAACATCTTTTGTTACATTTCCTGTGGAAGCTCAGAGAGATTTCCCAAACAATGACTTTGGATAATCCACAGACACAGGAAACATTTCCCCGTTTGTTCTCTGGATTATCCAGAGTAACTAGTAAACACCGAGGCAGGGCGGAGCTACAAATAAAACACAGTCATTCAGACAAGAGATAAATAAAACTGTGGGCTCTTACAGGTGGAACGGCAGCGGCCCAGGCCTCCGACTCTCGACCAGACTCCTCACTTCCTCCCTCGGCTCCCGCTGCTGCCATGTCGCCACCTAATGGTGCGGCTCCTCCCGTGGCTCCCAGGTCTCCAGGCAACGCCCTGGCTTCCCGCGATGACGCCCTCGTGTCGTGTGACACCGACATGGCCTCCTCCGCTGTGGTGGCTGCGGCTGGCGAGAGGGTGTCCCCGATCTTTGTGAGCGGAGAACAAAGAAATGAGGGAGCTAAAAAGGCAGAGCGCTCGCCGCCGTGTCAAACTGAAAAGGACATTAAAAAAAGAGGCACGGCGTGCTTACCGTTGCACTTTGTGCTCGTTCAGGCTCTTGTGTGCCAGTCGCAGAAGACTGATCTCTCTGTGAAAGAATGTCATTTAATATTTATCAGCCATTTCAGACGTGCTGTCCAAAGAAACAGGATATGTAACAGCCGTTATCAGAGGAACTACTTCTTTCTCTGCACGTGCAGAAACTAACATTTGGAACACAAAAGTACAAAAACTAAATTTCAGGAAACCAAGCTGGTTTAAAGAGTAACTGAAGTTGTGTAATTAACGCTTGCAGGTTTGATTTACGCCGACTGCCAACGTGTGTCCATCCTCATTCTGGAAAGAAGCCAATAATAAGGTCAGGAGTGTTTTTGGACTGAACTTTGTTTTTATACACTGGTGTCCAAGGCACAAAGTCGACACACAAGTCCCTTTTTAATTTGGTGCAAAGTGCATGGATGCAAAGTATAAAATAACACTTTTTACCTTTGAAGTATGTGCCATTTCTCTCCTTAATGATCAAAACTTTTACTGATTTGAAGTATTCAACTGTATTTCACAATAAAACTGCATCTCTCAGTAAAAGAAAACTGTATTGCAGAATTGTGTCTAAGACGGAGACAATCCTCTGCTGGGTTTTGCTCACCAGCAACTAAGGTAAACTATTTTAATTATAAAAATAAATAACATTTCACTGTACAAACACTTTTCCAAAAGTCAACAGGTTAAACTGTAAAATAAACAAACCATTAAAAAAAGGTGTTTGCTGCTGCGTTACCTGGGTGTGAACGATGTAGTTCTGGATCTGCTCCTGTGTGATGGGGATGTGCTCCAGGATCACCTGCAGCCTCATCGTCATCATGCTGGTCATCCAGTTGACCAGGCTGGGGCTGATGTCACTGGACATCCTCCGCTGGATCAATGAGAAAATCATTATCTCTTATGTGTCCATTCAAACAAGTTGGTTTGTAAAGCACCGCTGATACACAAAGATATGATCATTTTATGAAAACAGCAAAAGCACAAACAACTAAACAAAGCCGATGAAATAGCTCAGGATTCAAATCTTTAGAATTTACAGGAAAGCTGCCGTTAATGTTTATTCCAGCCTGATTTTAATGAGCTGATTCAGGGAGTTTGCCTAACTTGTTGGAGGACGATTCAGGAGGGACGGATGGTGAGGTGAATAAGCTGCAGATCTCATTGTTGTTGATTATCTTAGAGAAAAGGACTGACTTGCCCGTTCTAATTCCTGGTTATAGATGCCATAATGAAGATCGAGTTGAGCATCACAAAAACCTTTAAGGGCATGGTAGTTTGCTGCAATAATCTTTTTGCAGAATGTTCCTCCCCCTATAAAGTATTGGCGATGCCTGAGGCTTTGTTTGGCTTTTAGTTTTTGGCGGCAGTAGCTTCAGGCATCGATGCATAATGCAAGTAAACATGAGTTTGCACAAAACTAAAACGCCAATATTCATATTTCTTCTGGAGCGTCCACAGCCTTCTGAACACAGGAACAAACGGTGAGCTGATCAGTAAGACATATACTGACTATTCGGTGGTTGATGACTGCGGTGAGGGCTCGCTGGTCTCCTCTCAGGCAGTGCAGGTTGAGAGCAAGACACTCAAACAACGCCTGGTTGCACATCTGTAGGAGGCGGGGCCCAAATGTCTCATCTGGATGAGAAAAAGATTTATATTAACAAAAAAGAAAGTTCTACAGTGAGATTTCTACATCACCTCACAGCCAAATTCCTGATAAATAATCCAAATATGATAAACTCTAGTGCTGCAACATACACCTAAACCACCAACAGCTGGACCCAAACATCCAAACCAACCATCAGCGAGACAGATTCATTTATACTGTCCTACCTGTGCAACGCAGAATGTGTGTGGCGATGTGCATCAGCTGCTGTCTGAAGAAGGACATGTTGGTCTGAGTGACGTCGACGCCCTCCAGCACTGTGACTGAAGACTCTCTCTGTCGGAGACCAGACAGGTGGCGTCAGTACGTTTACAAGCTGCTCATATAAATCACACACTGGTCTGTAATTCAGCGATACGAGAGGAGGAGTGGACATCCAGGACTTACAAAGCTCTCGCTGATATACTCCTCCAGCTCGTTGACCAGAGTGTCAGCAGCAGCCTGGGGGATGGAAAGAGGATATGAGGGAATGATGGCACATAGAGGGAGAAGACAAAAATCCATATTGGTCAGTTAAACTAAGAAAAAACACATCCATCATGGAAGCAACAACGGTAAAGAAGCTGTGATGAGCTCTTCTACTTTTAACTGAGTGTTAAAATCCTAAAACAAACAAAGCAAAACCAGTAGTGAGTAGTGAGTGGTACTGACAGCGATGTTCTCGTCGGTGGGCTCTCTGCCGTTGAGGTAGTTCTGGGTGAAGAACTGGGACAGCTGGGGCTGGATGCGACCGAGCGGCTGGTGCTGACCGTGAAGCAGCATCACCAGGTCTGACATGGTGAACGTCTGACACACCAACATCAGCAGCTCTCCAAAAAACCCTGAGAATCACAGTCACATCACATTCATTTACATCAATCATCGCCTGATATTTTCAGACCTTTTGGATGTTTGTTCTGTACCGGTAGGATCCTCAGGACTGATGAAGATGTTGGTTGCCTGGGAGAGCCGCTGCATGAACTGGGCGATGCTCTCCGTGTCGTTCTGGGCCTGACCCAGAGAGCCCATCATGGTGCTCAGGACGCCACGGACGATGCCCGTGAACAGCTCCGGGTTGAGGGCTTCAGCTCCTGCAGGGGGCGCTGGCGTTGGGTTGGGTCCTGGAGCCGGAGCAGGAGTGGTACCAGTGGGAGGAGGGGGTGGAGAGAAGATGGGCTGGGCCTGCACATTAAATGGAAACCAGAGTGAGGATATACATTGGAAAAGATGTATTAATTAAATCACAAACAAATCAGCACAAATCTGAAAAAGCTTTAAATACCATCTCTTGGTATTTGACAGATTTTCAAAAAGAAAAAATATTGAATGTTGACATTTAATTTCAGGGGATTTATTCCAGCGTCTCCCTCAAAACTTTAAATAATATGACTATTGTATACAATTCAACATTTATGTCATCATATCTGGCTTTATTTGAACACACTTTTTGTGAAAAAACTGCAAATAAATTTCAATAAACACTTTTTTACATGATTTGTGTGCAGGACAATGACAGAAACAACACACAAGTTAAAGGGCAATTAACATGGAAAGTCTATTAAATCTCAGGTCAAATATTCAAACACTGACCTGCTGCATGAATTCACTCACTCCCTGGATGAAGGCCGGGACACCAGACGTGGTGACGGTAATTGAAGGGGCCCCTACAGGTCCCACGCCAGCACCGCCAGCTACTCCCAGGAGGGAGCCCAGGAGCTGGTTGAGGTCTGGGGGCATCTCCTGGGACTGGGGCTCAGTCGTGTTGGTCTCAGATTGGCTAGGCGTACCAGCGGGGTTTGTGGTAGGTGGAGGAGTTGGACCCGAGTGGGAGAAAGAAAAGGAAGAGGAGGAGGCTGAGGGGGTTTGAGAGGAGGAAGAAAAGGAGGAAGAGGAGGATGTGGATGTGGAGGAGGAGGAAGTGACTGTTTGACCAGCTGCAGAAGAATAAAACAAAACAGATTGAAGTATTAAACTTAACCTATACTTTAATAAAATGCTGATTATGTAAAATGTTTACCCATTTGTCCTGGCAGCAAAAGCTGTCCAACCAGTCCACTGATCATCTGGTTGAGAGCAGCAGGGTTGAACGCCTGTGAAGAAAGATTTTCTAATGAGTCTCAAATGCTGATCATGTTGACAGTAACAGTTAACAGTAAGCAAATCCTAAACCCCCACCTGTCCTGGCTGCTGGCCCGGCATGGCAGCCCTCACATTGATGGTGGTCCCCCGAGTGCCGAAGGCTGGAGGGGGCATGTTGGGTGCAAAGGGGGGTCTGGTGAACACGACCCTGGCCTGGGGCTGGGGGCCAGCGTGGGGAGGCGGTGGGGGAGCAGTAGGGGTGGTGGTGGGTGTGTTGGGCCCCGTGGTGGTAGTGGAGGAGTTGGCGGTGGAGCTGTAGCCTGGAGGGGTGGGCTGTGGTGGGACAGGCTGGCCGGTGGCGGTGGCAGCACTAGTAGCTACGGCAGCAGCATATTGGCTTATTTGTTGCATGAGATTACGCATGAAGTCGGGGGGGAGGGCACCTAACGGGTGAAACAGAGACCAATTCATTAGAACAACATGTCTAACTTCTGTTATCAGCAGCAGATTATTTACAGGAGTCATTCCTGATCTAAACCCAAAGACAGTATTTTGTTGAACGTAAGAAAGTAAGATGAAACAAACATGACTAGACTGTATAAAATGTGTTGTGTACAATGTACTACCAATGGCTTTTACCTGGTTGCCCGGGCATTGGCTGTCCACCTGCAGCAGGGTTTGCACCCGGACCTGCACACACATACAAAAACAACACCACACATATAGTTAAACACTAAAGTACCTGCCAGTATTACTCTCCTTTACACGAGTGCTGTGCAATAAACAGTGCATCCTGCAGATCCCTCTGATTGCGGTCGCAGTGCATGGAGGATGTAATAGTGTGGCATGTGTGACCTTTGAACTCCAACAAAATGACACACAAACAGCTTTGATTTATGGAGCATTCAATCAGTGGCGGGTAAGGGACAACACACCATCCGTGTTCATCTGCATCATGACCACCGGGACTGCCTGGTGGCTGATCCTGATGACACGGGGGCCAGCCTGTCCCGGGCCAGCCTGCTGATTGGACGGGGAAGTCTGTGTGGGAGGGGTCTGTCCCTGACCTGCCTGCTCCGATTGGCCGGCTGGCTGGGTGGACGGGGCTTGTCCGTCAGTGCCGTTAGACGCAACAGTAACTGTGGCACCCAGGTTCATCTGTCGGGGGAGACGACAGCACGGTCAGTCCGTCATATTAAAGGTTCATATTTAAAGAACGTACACAGCCTTGCACTTACTTGCACTGGGATGTGGTGGTGCACAGCTCCGGGCAGAGTGACCGGGGTGGCATAGTGGGAAAAAGGCCGGACCACATGCAGGTGGCGGGGCACAGGGCTCATGAGGTTCAATCGCAGGTCACTGAGGGCCACCAGGGCGTTACCAAGGAGACGGAGACACTCCCATGTCAGGATGAGAGTGCGCTGGTCTTCCTCTCGCTCCTGAAGCAGATAAGAAACCATCTTGGACAACGTCTTAAAGGAAAACTATATCATCTTTACTAAATACTCAGGATTTTGATTAAACATTTCAATATTCTTACTCGCAGAGAACGTGTCTGTACACTAAATATGAAGCTACCGCCAGCATTCAGTTAGTTTAGCTTAGTGCAAAGACTGGTGTTAACAGCTAGCCTGCCATCAAAATAAATCAGGTAGCAGGTGGTAATTTACTGTTTGTGAATATGGATATCCAGGCCTTCTAATAAAAATCATACATACCGTATTATTGTTGTATTCTGCGTTGGTGGCCGTCTCCAGGATGGTGTGAGCTCTCTGAATGAAGGGCTGCAGTCTCTCCTCCACCCTCCGTAGCTCAGACAACATCTCCGCCAACTCAGCCGGGCTGGGGTGACTAAGGCAAGAAGAGGCAGAGCCGATCACAATCAAAGGTTTGTTTCAATAAAACATTTTAGTGTGAGATGAACTCCTGCTGTCGTCCCTTTGATCTGCTTTCTGTTTACAGAGAGAGAGAAAGAATGACTCACTTAGATCCAGGTTGGGGTGTTGGTCCCTCAGATTGTGCTGAAGAGGTGGGTGGAGGTGGGGGAGTTGTTGGAGGTGGGGAGGTGTCCATGGGCTGAGCAGAGGGAGAGGGAGTGGAGGTGGTAGATGAAGATGAGGGAGGAGGGGGAGCAGCAGCAGCAGCAGCACCAGCAGAAGTCGTCTCTGTCTGGGCGGATGAGTCACTTGGCCGACCCTGAAACAAATACACGGGACAGCAGACACGTTTATTACTGACGTGAAGGTGCAGGGTTAGCGTGGAGAATTATCTGGTGCACCCTAAAGATGCTTAGCTTTTCAATGTTAATGGTTTTTACAACGGGAATAAACACTCTGGATCGCTGCCACGCCGTTGAAAAATTCAAACAGAGCATTCAAACAAGCGCTACTTGTATCGGGAGCAGCGACCACACATTACATTCATTCTGAGACCAGGGGAAAACATGGAGGGTGATGATTAATCTTGTTCTTTGCGACTGAAGGAACATGAACGTTGAGCTCTCACCTCCATCCTCTGGATGACATCATTGATGTCCCTCAGCAGGTTCTCAGCCAGCACCAGCCTCAGCCTCGGCTCGCTCTGCACTGGTTGGTCCATATCAATGTGAACGTTCACAGACCCGTTGCTCTGAAACAGAAAAAAGGTGAAAATCAACAACCCACGGGACAACGTTGTGTGGGATTGTATGCCATCAGCAGACATCTTACCCCAGTGCTGGTAGTGACTCTGGCATTCCTGGCATTCTCACCCATACCAGACACCATCTGCTGGACCGACATCTAAACAACAACGACACACAGGAAATGCACATGTGTTATGATTTATGTTCAGGGAAGGAATAGACACATCAGCTTTCCAAGTTGCTGCTAATCACACTTGTCAGAAATCATTGTGAGATCACTGGAAGGAATCTAACTTCACCGTTTTGTACTATGCTGGAATTTGTTAATAAAAAAATGTGATTAGGATAAAAGAAATATTGAAAGACTACTCAATCAATTTAGAATTGCACTAGCGGGCTACAGATGTCCCAGGAGCTCACTTCTACAACCTTTGCACACGCGATGTAACACTCCCCAAGACATATAAACAGACTTTGATTACCCTTTAATACACTGAACGGCTCAAAAGCAGTCCTACCTGTATCTGCTGGGGGTCCATGATGTTGACAGGGAGGTTGAAGGTGCCAAGCATTACGTAACTGTTAGCATTGCGGTCATGTGGAGGTACTTGTGATGTTCCCTGGGAGGATGAGGAGGGTCCACTGTCGGCTGAAGAGCCCCCTGACCCCGAGCCAGGCTGGGAGGGTGGAGGAGGCGCCCGCTCCACAAGATGGATCACCTTGCCATCCACATCTGAGACAGCAACAGAGAACTACGGTTATGACCGGTTCACATGCACATGTCTGCTCTTTATGTGCGTGGATTGATTAACGTTGTTAGATAATGCTAATAATGCAGTAAGATGAAGGCCTAAAATACATTTCAATGTTAAGTGTGTGAATGGCAACATGACAGATTACTGTATTCATTTGTACACTGTTGTATTTACTCAATATAAATGAATGTAGTGAAGTAAAAACTACAATACTTCCCTTTGAAATGTAGCGTCGTAGAAAGTAGCATCAAAACAGTACAGTACTTGAGTAAATTGATTATAATATTGATTAATACCATGCTGCACTAAAGAAGGGTGCAACCAAACCATGTGCCATGTCGACGATGGTGTGATGCCTTTTTTGAAAAATAAGAAATTCTAGCTGTTTTCTACATCTCTGTTGGCCTAAAGACGAGCAATTATTTCTGTTGGCAGAATTATTTAAACACTGACAAACACAAGTGAGCTCCAAGCACCCATTTGTTTGATGTGGATTGGTGTGATGTGGAAAGTTGTACAATAAAATAACCACAACCAGTCAATTCCTACTTGCTTATTCAATGTGTGTGGCCCAGATGTTAAGAATCAATGTGCACATAATAAATAGGAAAAAGAGAACTGCATTCGTATTGTACCCAAAATAACAAAACAAGAAGTGCAAAAACAAATCTTGAAACAAGCTATAATGGGGTTCTGTGCTGCTTTAGTTGACTTTGTGATTACTTACTGTAGTCTGCCAGAGTCCTTTCATCCTGTAAGACTCTGCCCTGGTAGATCAGCCTCTGTTTGTCCACAGGGATGCCCACAGAAGGGGCAATGTGCTCCTTGAAATCTTTCACTGTCAACTACAAAGAAGACACAGGCAACAGTCAGACTACCAAAAAGGCTGACTAAAAAAATGAGAATTCACACCACAGTTTGCGGAAGGACGTGAAGAATTTACCTGAGCACCAACAGTGTAGGTTCTGCTTTGGGAGTCTAGCGTTTTGACGGTCACCTCTATGTCCGCAGTTTGTTCTTCCATGGTGTTCCTGTTTCATAAAATAAAGTGCTCCAGTAAACCCAACTGATCATTCTTAAGGCCAATACTTATTTCGATATTTGACATATTAAAAATGTCAGCTGATATCCATTTCATATCATTAACACCCAGCAAACAACCCTTTTATTATTATTATTATTTAAAGACCACATAACTTTGTTTTTATACAAAGAATAGTGAACAAGACTAAGTGGGACATATTTTCTCTGAAAAATAAACGTGTCAGTGCTTTCTTGAGGACGTAATGGAGGTCATGTTTCTAAATTATTACTCAAACATAGCTTTACATTTGTGTACTGACATTTATTGGCATTTATCAGCTGCCACATAGACGGACACGATATATCAGTAGTAAGCAATTATCGGTCGATTTATATGCCAAATTATGCCAATGGTTTTCATTTGATTTTTATATTTTTATTATATTATTTACCTGATGACTCTAAACAACAACAAAAACACCCATGACAAGTTGTGAAAGGTAGTGGTGGTGTGTTCAAATGTTTTTTTCCAATCATTGGTTCAAAGCCCCAAAATATAGAGAGAACAAAGGCTGCAAATATGAAAAGCTGACACCGGTGAATGTTTGATATTTCTGATTAATAGGAAATAAGTTTATCAATGATATATATTTTTGATCAATTCATTTTCTGTTGTTTGAAGAACCATTTGATTTTTTCCCACACTTCCAACTAATAAGATTAGTCTGGAACGTAGTACAGCTGCACACCAGCACCAGAAGTACATTTCATAATGTATTAACAAATCTGATCGTTAATCATTCAAGTCACTTAAAAAGGAAAATAAATCACTGCTAGTAAATTGGTTGGATTGGATTCTCTCGTCTCTTATATATAATTGAAATTTCATTATTTGTGTGTTATCTGTATCTATATCTGTCGAAACAAGTCATTTGAATACAACACCTTGGGCTCTATAAACATTAACAGCCTTATCAACCACTCAATTAAAAAGAGGAAACGCTTGAGGGATTAATCAATAATGAAAACAACAGCTGGTGCATCCGTAAAACACAACTTACATTTAAGTACAAATATGCCAAATAACACCTTCAAAAAACGTCACGATCACAAATAACAGACAATAACATCAAAAACACTCAATCTTTACAGAAATGTCAATAAGGGGAGTTTCCTTGCTATCGTTGACTACAATTACAACGGTTGCTAAGGAACCACTTAAATCGTGATGCATGATATTTGAAAACGTTACGTTAAACTAAAGGTAAATCAAAAGAAAGAAGCAGGGGCTGAGCAGCTCACGTTAGCAAAATGCTAGGTAGCATCAAAATGTTTCCTTCGGTAACTATGAGCACGGTAGCTACGTTAGCTACATTGTGTTAGCTCAGATTAGCTGTATCCTGCTAGGCCAGGCAACGTCACGGGTATTAACACCGACAGAACAATTTTAACGGCGACATGCTAGGCTAACCGTGATCACGGAACCCCGTTGGCCAGGTACCGTTAGTTACGTGCTAGCGGGATTTATCTTAGCATAAGCTGCAAGGCGGTTGCAACGAAGCTAACTTGGAACGGCTAAGCTAGCATCAGTAAGGAGGCTCAAGCTAATGCTAACGAAACGTTACAACGCGTAAACACTTATATCGCAGACGCGTTACGTGTATTTCGTGATCACAAACACCGCCGCGTGTGGTTTCTGGTGCCTACCTTTAAAAGTCGCACTGTCCTTTCAACTTATCCAGTGTATGCAGCTGTTCCTTATCATCAAATAACATGCAAATGACTTCCTAGTACGAGCTCTGGTACTTGCGAGAAGCTACCAGTCTGAGCGGATGTGACGTCAGGAGTCTGAGGCGGAGGGAGGAAGTCCGTAGCAGCTTCGAAGACAACTTTTGGACTCAAATCTCTTTATTAATCTGGGAAACTCATAAGGTCTTGGTCCCGATAACAGGATATATGGTCTTGTTTTTTAACGTAGAGTCTGACAACAAGGAAGGTGATAAAATCGCTGTGTCTTTTGGGCAAATATCATATTCACAAGGCCAGATTTCTTCAGTTTCTTCCAAGCACAAACTTGTTTTATGGTGAACTCCAGACATTCTATGACTCTGTATGTAAAGTATTAAAAAACAAAAAGGCTTTAAAGATTTCTCACATCTTGAAGAACACTATGGATTACATTGCCAGATGATTTCAGTTGTTTTTGTTGTTGTTATGAAATCAAACTGTATGTTTATGTACTTTGTAAAATGTGTTTCAAAGTGATACCATATCTAATTCCTCTCTCCATTAGATACGCTGCAGGTCTAAAGAATGTAATTTAATTACACCAATTACTGTCCTGTAGATTGGTTCAGAGTGTGATTTTGCTCAGTAATTTTCCTGTCATAAAGTATACAGTAGAATAAAACCAAGACTGATTTTAAAGGTTACAGTGAACATCAATAGGAACTTTACACAAATAACTTTATTTTGTATGTATTTATTCTGCATTTATTCCAGCAAAATGAGGATCCAGTGTCTGTAAAAAACACAAATAGGCTTTTCAGAAATGCTTCTTTCTAAAGTACCGGTATACTCTTTCTACAGACTATGATGCTATAATCCTAAAACCATGTTGAACCTTTCATCAGTAAGAGATTATTCTGAAAATTAAGACTAATAAATAAATAAATAAAAAGTCAAATTATTTGCGGGGGCTTGGGAACCATTTAGTGTAGCTCCAGCCCCCCTAAAATAGCCCTAACAACGTCACTGGTGAGAAGTATGAGCAAGAAAGCAGACAAATGAGAGAACGATTCAGAAAAGAAAAAGTACAATTTGATTTAACAGATATTTTATAAAATAATTTAAAGTAAGTGCTATCAAATTATATTGCATTTTCTCAGTTTAACTAATTTGTATGGAAAAATAATTAGGTCTATTATTAGTTGTTTTTTATTTTATGCGTTTTATTTTTTTTTGTTATTGATATACACTCCATACCAGTTGGTGGCGGTAATGCATCATAAATGTTTGCCAACCACCAAAAAAAAAAACTAGAAGGAAAGAAAGAAGAGGTCGACGCCACAACCGGATGCGCTGCATAAGAGGAAACGAAAATGGCGAACTTCGTGGAGGCGACAACAGGACAGCAGTTTGAGGGTTTCCTAGCCAAAGCCGGGAAATGCCTGACCGTGGTGCATTTCCAGGCCGCGTGGGCTCCCCAGTGCGTCCAGATGAACGACGTCATGGCCGAGCTGGCCAAGGAGCACGCGCACACCACGTTTGTCAAGCTCGAGGCTGAAGCGGTGCCGGAGGTGTCGGAGAAGTATGAAATCGCCTCCGTCCCCACTTTCATATTCTTCAAGGGAGGGGAGAAGGTGGACCGCATGGACGGCGCCCACGCTCCGGAGCTGACCAAGAAAGTGCAGCGCTTGGCGGTCACCGGGAATTCGGTCGGCGCCCGGGACGGAGGAGGAGGAGGCACCGCGGACTTGAACCAGCGGCTGAAGATGCTGATCAACGCGGCGCCGTGCATGCTCTTCATGAAGGGGTCGCCACAGGAGCCCCGCTGCGGCTTCAGCCGGCAGATAACCGCCCTGCTGAAGGAGCACAGCATCCAGTTCAGCAGCTTCGACATCCTGTCCGACGAGGAGGTCCGGCAGGGTCTGAAGGTCTACTCCAACTGGCCCACCTACCCTCAGCTGTACGCCAACGGAGAGCTGGTGGGCGGGGTGGACATCGTGAAGGAGCTGGCTGAGTCTGGGGAGCTGGAGAACACCTGCCCGAAGGCCGTCACCCTGGAGCACCGCCTCAAGGCCGCCATCAACCAGAGTCCTGTCATGCTGTTCATGAAGGGGAACAAGGAGGCCGCCAGATGCGGGTTCAGCAGGCAGACTCTGGAGCTTCTGAACGACACTGGGGTGGATTATGGCACCTTTGATATCCTGCAGGATGAGGAGGTGCGCCAGGGTCTCAAGACCTATTCTAACTGGCCCACCTACCCCCAGCTCTATGTGAAAGGAGAGCTGATCGGAGGTTTGGACATACTGAAGGAGCTGAAGGAGAGTGGAGATCTGGTATCGGTGCTGAAGGGGGAGTCCTAGACTGCAGAGGGGCCAACAAGAAGCCACTGCACATGCTCAGATTGGCTGCTGATGTAACATTACACGGAGTAGTGAATGGAAGAGAAATGTTTAGATTAATCAGTTCCTATCACACTCAACCAACCTGTTCTAGCATTTGGAGAAGTTCACGCTCTATTTAAAGTCAACGGAAATCAAACTTCTGTTCTTATTTTTCAAGTTTTGCTCTTAATAAGCCTTGAAAATGCATCTCAAGAATGGTTTAAGCTGACCTTCGTTCATGTTATCTGGGGTTACGTCTGCCGTTCCAGTATTCACAGCCTCGGGTTTATATGCAATTAAGTATTATTTACCCTGCCTCTGACCTTCCATGCTTTCTTCACCTCAAATACAGCAAATATATGTTCAACTTTATCCACTAATCACTCTCCAAGATGGCACTTCAATACCTCCTTCATCCATATCATTAAACACCTTTTAAAAGTCGTTTGTTGTTGTGTTTCTGTCACCAATGAATGCAGCACACCCACAATTCTTAGCTGTAGATACATTCAAAGTTTGCAGACTGGTAATTAAACAAACTTAAAGGCACCGTAACACAAAAATGCCTTAAAATAATAACCGCTCTGCAAAACTACAGCCTGAAATAATATAAGCTTCACGACTGCAGTAATTCTAAGAAAGATTTACAATTAAGTCTGCAGGACATAAATCTAAATATATTACATTATATCATCTGTGTTTGATGTGGATTTCCATCAACATAACAAAAACGTGTTTTGTGGAAGAAGAAGTTTCGTGGAGAAGTTTCTGCAGGTGTCACGTGCAGACAAGCTTGTTGGTTGACACCACCTTGTGGACGAATGTGAGAAGTACAACTACAACCTGACCTCAGACTATAAATTTAGCTCATGATAATATAAATCGATTAATTAAATGAGTCAATCAACACAAAATTAATCCATAAAATATTTTGATAACTGATTCATTGTTTTAAGTCGAGCTGACATGATAAATTACTTTTTAACCCTTTTAGATCACATCCCTGATCATATTCTACACCTATTTAGGAATTTAAAAAATAATACAGAAAACGTCTTCATGTTTTTATATCAAGACCTTTTTCTTCCTGGAAAACAAAATATGATGACTGCTTAAATCAGATCCAACCAATAATATGACATGCATCAATCAATCTGTAACATCGGCTGGAAGGCTGCAACCAATCAAATTCCTCCTGATGTTGTTTTAAGTCTAGCTGACATGATAAATTACTTTTTAACCCTTTTAAGATCACATCCCCGATCATATTCTACACCTATTTAGGAATTTAAAAAATATATATACTCCTGAAATGCTGTTTAAGATGGACTTTTACTCTTTTTAAGCAAAAATACAGTTTCAGGTTGTTCTCCAATGTGAATAATCGCCTGTTCTCCTGTTTTTGTAGAATATTAAACTAAATATGTTGGCCTTTTGCCAGCAACTTGAGCATGTTGCCTTGGGCTGTGTGAAACTGTGATAGTTTATATAATATTTTACTTTTCCAACATTAGAACGACAATTGAATAACCAACATGTTGTGTAATTTTGTTCTCAAGACAAACAGACAAATATATAGTTATCTTCAAACAAGTCGTTAATGATTCACAGATGCATGTTGACAGAGTGTGTGTGTGTGTGTGTGTGTCTTCTTCAGTCAGGACAAGCTCAATCAAAACTAGCAATGATATATTCCGTTAAGTAGGAAAAGGCTGCTTGAGGTTGTTGCATGCTAGTTTACTTGCCAATAGGAGGAAACACTATAATTAACGGCTGCTTGCTAAGTAATTTCAAAGAAACCACCACCTCCTACGTGTGCTGATGACTCAGAAGGCCTCATGAATACTGCTTCTAAGCGACATTCTCCTTTGAGCAGATTCTGGAACACGAGTAAAAGCTTGCTGTGTGAAAGCATGATTCATTTGACTATAAAAGTGTTTATCCTGAAGCCAGAGGGGCCGAGACAATCCATATCTTAAACCCGTTATATGCCTCTTTTAAACATCGGGGTGCAGCCTACATGTTAATCAATACACCCACCTTCTTTTAAAGTGACACGTCGGGACAAACACATTCCTGTTTACTGAGGAACAACAAACATTCTGATCGGGTTCATACTGAAATAGAGGCTCTGAGGTTGCAGTTATGTTGGATAAAGCCTTGTCATATTTCCTCCATTTATATGGTTTGTTGTATCAGGTGTTTGTTCCGTGTTCACTTCCTGAGCTGTTGCCTGCAAACACTATCGACCATCAGCAGGTAAGAAACTAAACATTTAGAGACCATTACATATTAGGACGGAGTGAAAATGATTCAAAATGTTTTTGTTTGTAATTTGCATTTATTTATTTACGTTAATTTCTGTAATTCATTAACATTTCACAGTTACTTCCGAGATAAATAGACGTGGCCACATTGACGCTCTTTCCACGCCTTCTGTTCTTTCCATAAGTGGTCTTTCTCTCGAGTTGTGGGCTTATATCTTAAAATAGGTTTTGTTCCTGTGCCGTTGCTGCAAACCCCCACACTGTAATGCCTCCCTCTCTTTTAGTATCTGGGGAAATGGTACTTTAAAGCAGCAGTCAGTCACAGAGAGGCCGACATCCACATGTTCACAGCAATGGACAGCCTGTGGTTCACCATGACGGAGCCGGTCAATGACACGCTGGTGCTCACCGGACACACACGCATGTAGGGCAGCAACACACACACACACACACACACACACACACACACACACACACAACCTCATTTTTATAATTGTAGTTGTTAATAAGTCAACACAGTAAAGTGCAAATGTTTCAGCACAAAAGCTGCTTTTCTGAGTTGATTTATTTGAATTAAAACGTTTTATGTGACTAACTAACAACATATTTTAATATCCAGTAGTGGAAGAAGTTCCTTTATTTAAGTAAAAGTATCAACGTCACTATGTGAAAACACTCCAATACAAGAGAAAGTCCTTCATTTCAAGTAAAGGAAGTTTCTTGTTGATCAAAAAACCAGTAAATCAACAACTACCAACATCAGAGTTAATATTAACCCCGTTTATAAAAAGACAAACCCCAAAAAACCCAGACGATAAAAACAGATACCAGAATTAGGGAAGTGATCTTGAGAAAGGGAAAATGTTTGGATAAATGTTTTCGAAAATGAAAGTACATATATATATATAAATATGAAAGTGCTCCATGCCAAATGTGTATTTATTTCCTCAAATATTCTTTTAGAGGCGATGACTGCTTGAACCAGACCTGGACTTATCACATCCGTCCTGACAGGGATGATGTGGAACTGGAAGGTAACTAGACCACCTCAACTCACAGATATACGTATATACATATATATATAAATATATATATATATGCACATATATATGGAGATGAATAGGTGCTGGTTTCTGAGATGGGAATTTTGTGTCAGTGTTAAAATAAATACAACATTACAGGGATTCAGTAATTTTCCCAGACTTTTATTCTTAGCAGGGTGGGAAAACCCCCTGAGTGTTAGAACATCTGCAGATCTCCTAAAGCTCACAAGTGACATTTTTTGGGTGGATTTTTCTGCCTTGCAGGCACCTGGAAAAACTGTCATCCACAAAAACATCACATCGATACAGACGCAAACGTGTCAAGTTTCATTCTTCTGTTCTCACGCTGTCTCATGTAAAACGAGAAGGGTGCAAACCTCAAACTCGCAAAAGATTATGAACAAACTTTACCGTTTTTATTGTGTGGTGAACAGCAAGAGAGCCTACAGTACCAAAACCATTTCAACACGTGGATACCAACAGGATACAGAGAGAAAGTACCTCAATCAGCAACACAAACAAAACACCATTTATCGTCCTTGTGCTGAAATAAAGCTGGCTGTTCAGCGTTCTACAACAAATAAATAATCCATCCTCTCATTTACCTCCCTGTCGGAAAGCAAACGACTGTATTTATTAATTTAAAACATTTTCAAACCAGTCTCGACCAAGAGCATCACGGTCTAAATATCAGAGAGATACCAGAATTAGGGAAGTGATCTTGTAGGCCTTTTTTAGGAGTATACTGATGACCTTTGACCTCGCCCTGTGCCCCTCATACTGATCGCTGCCGTTGCCGCCCTACCGGCCTCTTGTTTGGATGCAGGAAGGCCGCAGCGGAGGACCCTGCTCTGGAGTGGCAAGTGGGCCAACTGCCCCGAGTGCATCATCTTCCAGGAAGTAGAACCGCCCCTAAAGGAGACGGACTCCGAGGACTCCCTCGACAGACACTTGCTGTACGGTGAGTCACCTTAAAAGTAATTATAACACACAGCTAAAGGTACAAAACCATGAAATATTAGCTTGTTTGTACTACAAATATAAGATAAGCCTTATTGATCACAAGAGGGGAAATTAATATTAAACATGCCTGGATATATTTTCAAAACTATCCAAACTGAACTCTACTATGTATGTAATGATGAGTTATTCCTACACCCTTCACTACCCCACGACACCACAATCCTGCTAATAAACACACAAAAACCAAACCAAACCAAAACCTTCACCTCCTTGATCGATGAAACTAATAAAAATAATACTAGAGCAATAAAATCCCAAGTTTCAAGCGGTATAAATACAGTATGCATGGTCAGTGTTGCACTACTAATATATATTTAAGAGTAATATGAGACCATCTACTAGAACAGTGTAAACCAGACTGGTATATAATATGATGAGATGAGAAAAGATATGATGCAGTACATAACATAATACAAAAGTATATTGAAATATAAGATGGGATATCAAATATAATACAAAGTAAGTAGTAAAAAGGTAGCACATACATATTATATTAAATATTTTATTCCTGTGTTCAGATGAAAGCAGAATTGGCAGTTAGTAAGTGACATTTATAAGGAGCATCACATGGATTTAGTTGCTTTAACTGCTTTATTTAGTTAAACTGAATTACCAAGATCATAGTTCAGATTATAATTACAGAGTGAAATCTTAGTTGTTGTTTTAGCTTTAGTAAAGACTTGATTAAAGCTTTCTTACGAGTGGATTCGGCATATTTTTACAGAAATTATACCTTTCTGTGGCATAATATGAATGTTTTCCTACAGTAAAACAGCCTTAAACTCAGATTCTGTTAAACCAAACAGTTCATGTGTTTTGTAAGGCAGTGTAGTCAAAATCACCAGGTAAAAAGGGAATCTTTTTGGATTTGTTTTAACATTTTAATATTGGGGTGAACTATTTCTTTAAATGACTAGCATTCTGAAAGATTAATACACTTGTGTAACTGTCGTGAAACGTCTTTGCCTTTTTTTTGTAGCCCGGAGGAGCGACGTGGAGCCTGAGGTGGTGACATCCTTTCTGGAAAACCTGGCTTGTCAAAACGCAAAGACGAGCGTCAGGATACCTCAAAAAAAAGGTTTGTCATTACGATGACTCGGCAAAATAGAACGTAATGCTTTTGAATCTCACAACGTTTCTAAAAATCTAATAAGTATATATATCCATTCACAGGGTTTTGCCCCTAAACATTAAAAGTGAGGTAGGAATATTATTTTCTTTTTTCTTTATCGGTCTGTCCTTGGTGACTGAATAATAACCGGTCTCTTGTTTCTATACATTTTCATACAGGAGGAGTCTTGGATGTCCTGGGTGACAATACTAATACTAATCATTGCAAAAAACATGAAAATACAAACATTCTTTCAGGAAATATCTTCATCTTCACCTATAATAACAGTCTTTTAATGAGTACCAACATGTTCATGTTCAAATATAATGCAATGCTAAAAAAAATGAAGCCAGCTGTGATGTCTGTTTGATCATTTGCTCATCCACTGATTATTCTCTCACTGCTGGTCCAAAAGATCCCGAGGAGATATGGCTTGAGTTGAGAAAGTCACCTTCGCGGGGGAGGATCCCCCCACAAACCACCCAGCCAAAAAACCCGGGGACTTCCCATGATGGTGCAGAAAACAGAAATACCTGTTCACATAACTTTAGCGAAGGCAGCGACTCACATTCCTCATGTACTGCATGAAGTAAACAAAGCACAGTCACATGGTAACATATTTGTGAGATGGGCAGAAATGCTTAGATGCATGAAAACGAAGAACAGAAGTCGAATTCCCCTCTTCAACTTTCTCAGGGTGGATTCCCTTTATTGGTCTCTGTTTGGTTTGTCATCGGATCCTTAGTCACAACTCACTGTTGATTTACCACTATATATACAGCATATATATATATATATATATATATATATATATATAAAAATCTCCTCCTCACCCCTGGTGGGGTGGTATCTGTGTCATCCTCAACCTCGGGTCCTCTACCAGAGGCCTGGGAGTTTGAGGGTTCTGCGCAGTATCTTAGCTGTTCCTAGGACTGCACTCTTCTGGACCGAAGCTTCAGATGTTGTTCCTGGGATCTGTTGGAGCCAATCTCCCAGTTTGGGGGTTACTGCCCCGAGTGCCCCCACTACCACAGGGACCACGCTAGCCTTGACCTTCCACATCTGTTCCAGCTGCTCTTTCAACCCTTGGTACTTCTCAATTTTCTAGTGTTCCTTCTTCCTGATGTTGGCGTCAGCTGGGATCGCCACATCTATCACCACCACTGTCTTCTGCTCTTTGTCCACCACCAATATGTCCGGTTGGTTAGCCAGGAGCTGTTTGTCAGTCTGGAAGCTGAAGTCCCACAGAACCTTTGCCCTGTTGTTCTCAGTCACCTTCTGTGGTATGGCCCATTGGGATTTGGGTACTTCTATTCCATACTGGTTGCAGATGTTCCAGTGTACTATCCCAGCCACTTGGTTGTGCCTCTCCATGCACGCTGATCCAGCTAGCATCTTACACCCTGCTACTATGTGCTGGACTGTTTCAGGGGCTTCTTTGCACAGTCTGCATCTTCTGGTCTGGTCTGCTCTGGTAGATCCTGGCCTCTATGGCTCTTGTGCTTATGGCCTGTTCTTGTGCTGCCATGATTAGTGCCTCTGTGCTGTCTGTCAGTCCTGCATTTTCCAGCCACTGGTAGGATTTCTTAATATCAGGCCAAGATCAGGCTGATCAGGCCAATCATACTGTATATATATATATATATATATATATATATATATATATATATATATATATATATATAGTCATGTAGTACGTAGTTCTTTATTCTCAGCAGTGCAACAAGTATCAGCTGTTGCTTGTGTACGTTTGAATCTGTAATCTGTTTCATTTGATATAGACAAATGCTATTTGTGGTTCTACCCATAACAATAAAGCACTTGAACGTGACATTCTCGTAATTCCGATTTCCCTGAAGGCAGCACGCATGGGCTGTTTAGGTTTTGAAGACTTGAAATCAACAAGTACTCTCAAGCTCCATAGCTGCTGGGTTGCTTAAGTTGTCAATTCCATGTTTTTAACTCTTTATTATACCTAAAGCTTAAAATTTAATTATTGCATTTTTAATAATATAATGTTATATAGAAACACATGCAGGTTTGCAGGCTCTTTAAGTTCATTTTATAGTAAATCACATGCCGGTAATGTCTCACTGTACAGGAGCACAGCATCAGAACTGTGAGTTCAGTGGGATGAAGAGAGTGTTGGGCAGAGCTGAACTTTAACGTGATGACTAATGACCTAGAACTAATCAACAACATGGGTTTCTAACCACCGAGTCTCGGGGCAACCCGTTCTTTATTACTTCCGAGTCTATAAACGTGCCTGCTGGGGAATTATGTGGAGACGTGTGAAAGGAAGAAGTCACATCTGTGTTTTCACCGAACGCTCTGCTATTACAGGTAAGAAACCCTTTTCCCTTTTCTGAGTGGGGACAGCACCCACCTCCTCTGTCACACTACCTGTAGGAATAGGTGTAGGTGTGCGTGTGTGTTGGTTTGTTTGTGTGCATGCTAGACCGAGACAAGGTAGGAGAAAGACGCTGACATTTCGCATCATCCCGGAGAACACAGGCTGGTTAGTCGGGGATGCCCCCAGGGGAGCGTGAAAACCAAAAGCAGTAAAGGGAAATTGACCCTCTCGCTCTCGGGCTCGCCATGCTCTCAAAACCAGACTGCAACTTTCACTTCCTGTTTTCAAAACAAGATTTCTCATCCCGATATTCAAATGTACATTTGAATATTGTAACCTTATCTTATCTCGCGGTAACTCTTAAAAAAGGGACAGTTCGCAGCGAAATCAAGAATTCAAATTTTTCCTCTGGGGCACGATATGTATTCATCTAGATGGTGCGAGTTAATGTTTTTGAGGATATCAGCCCTAGAGATGTCTGCCTTCTCTAAAATATATCCGGAATATACGGCACTCGCCCCCCGAGAAAGTACGTTTATTGGGATGCATCACATCATTTCATTAACGTCCCAGCTGGCGAGTCCGGCCGATCGAGGGCACACAGATTTTGAATGTTTACAACTCTCACGCTCCTCCCCCACGACCACCGAGCTCCTCCCCCACGACCACCGAGCTCCTCCTCCACGACCAGCGAGCTCTTCCCCCATGACCACCGAGCTCCTCCTCCACGACCACCGAGCTCCTCCTCCACGACCACCGAGCTCTTCCCCCACGACCACCGAGCTCCTCCTCCACGACCACCGAGCTCCTCCTCCACGACCACCGAGCTCTTCCCCCACGACCACCGAGCTCCTCCCCCACGACCACCGAGCTCCTCCTCCACGACCAGCGAGCTCTTCCCCCACGACCACCGAGCTCCTCCACCACGACTACCGAGCTCCTCCCCCACGACCACCGAGCTCCTCCCCCACGACCACCGAGCTCCTCCCCCACGACCACCGAGCTCCTCCCCCACGACCACCGAGCTCCTCCTCCACGACCACCGAGCTCCTCCTCCACGACCAGCGAGCTCTTCCCCCACGACCACCGAGCTCCTCCTCCACGACCACCGAGCTCCTCCACCACGACTACCGAGCTCCTCCTCCACGACCACCGAGCTCCTCCCCCACGACCAGCGAGCTGTTCCCCCACGACCACCGAGCTCCTCCTCCACGACCACCGAGCTCCTCCTCCACGACCAGCGAGCTCTTCCCCCACGACCACCGAGCTCCTCCTCCCCGACCACCGAGCTCCTCCACCACGACTACCGAGCTCCTCCCCCACGACCACCGAGCTCCTCCCCCATGACCAGCGAGCTCTTCGTGCCCTTTGAAATCCCTTAGTTGACTCTGGTTTTATCACGGGCACCGTCACCATCTTTCTTTTTTTCCTTCTTTTCCACCGGTGTTTTCTTTTCCTTGGTTGTTTTGGACCTCCTCGTTTCGGTTTTTAACGAGGAATTGGAAGCTTATTGCTTCTTCCCTCCGCCTCCCCCTGTGATAGTGGAACGACCCGAGGGGGGAGGGGCTCTGTGTGTGCATGAACACAGCCCTGCCTGCTGATTGGACAGGATGATCTGTCGATCTTTGCAAAACAAACAACGTCCACGTAGAGGCTAGCTTTTTTTCTCAAACAGGAGGATTTATGTTGTTCTATCGGAGCGTAGTGTCAGCTTCAGTGAAGATGATCAAAGGAATGTTGCCGACTGGGACTTTAATAACTATGCACAGTTTATAGTTCATAATGTCATAATGTTTTGATTTAGGTGTGGACTACATACATTTTTGCACATTTACTGAGGTATCGGTCATTTACAAAAATGTATTTCTAAGCTTAAACATGGTTTAAACATAATCCCAAGTAGAAGGCATCTTCTAATGCAACCCCGTCTCCTAGCAACGACTCTTTAAGTACATTTATTTGCAGCAGCAGGTACGTTTTCAAAATGTGTTCTCAATTGTTGTACTGAAAAACGGATTACCGGCCGGTTTATGATCAGAGATATAACTTGTGCAGAAACAGGAAGGAAGGAATTTCACTTTAATGTCACTTTCTTAATCTGATTCAAAATCAGGAATTTGAAGGTTCAATTGACACACTTCATGAAGCAGGAAATTACTCATTCGGGGCTTTCTTAACCACTTTGACCTTTAAATCTACTACATGTGTAAACATTTGTTTAGCTGTTGGTTATAATGAGTCTTTCATTCACTAAATATGTGGCAAATCTTACTAATGCTGTCGTCTTCACAGCTAAAATTCATGCAATTTATGCAACACTTTTCTTGTCTAAAGAACCCCCCATCCCAGGTCTTCACTTGAAGTTTGAAATATTCTTTTTAAACTTTACAAAACATATGTGTGAAGCTGATATTGTTTTTTTCATTAAGAAAGTAGACTTTGCAGAGAGAACAGCGTTGGGAATGCCATAAATGTGTCATATTTGAGTGTAAATCCTCATCACACATCAGCTCCATTTAGATCAAATGCACAGTGAAGAAAAAGCCCCTTGTCACAGTTTCTTGGCCGTTTACTCTGACAGTGACCCATAAACGTGGGAGATGATAAACCACCCACAACAAACATGAATGTGTCACTGAGGGACCGCACCAAACACTTTTTTTTTATGTGTCACCATAAACCTACACATTAGGTGACAGATTCCTTTACATTTCTTTTTTTATTCTAACTACTTGCTTTTTACCTTTACTTGTATTCTCATATTGTGGGAATTGAAGGCAGACAAACAATGTGAAACTAAAAAATGCAAGTTGGATGGCTTTTCAGTTTCACCGTGCGTGCAATACTCTCTAGCATCCACAAATGGAGCCACCTACACCAAAGACTCCTTCCTCCTCTCGGCCTCACCGAACTACAGAGGAGGATTAAAAAAACCACCCAGTCAACCTGACATGTCCCTCAGAGAGGAGCAGCACATTCATCTGGACTCCGAGGGTGCAACACACACTGGGTAAGACAACATTTCATTCACAGTTCCTCTCTCAAATGTTGTTTTACAGTGTATTTATAATCATTTTTGCTAAAAATCTCACAACTATGCAAGTGTGTGTGTACCGGGGAATTCATGGATGTTATTTTGATTTGTTTCTAAAGTTTTAGTATTTCTGCAGTATTTTCCTCAGGGTCATAATAACAACAAAAAATAACGACACGGTTTGGATTGAATCTTTGAGCTTCCATAGTGTTCAAAAGTCAAACTCACCATTTATTAAAGTGCAGGATTTAACAAGATTTATTTACTGAGTAATTAATCAAATAGTAACTTTTATGAGCCACTCGGTTCAAACGATGATGTGATGTAGAATCACATACTTGATATATTCAGTCATGAAAGTTACATGAAAGATGCTGCTGTCCAATATGATTTAAAATTGGTTCCAGAGACATGCTGGTTTTCTAGCTCACACAAAATAAATATAACATTACACGATGATACATCTGTCATACATGCTGCACCTGAAATGAAGGAAGTTAGCTCCGCCTAGCGCTCCTGACGTGTACTCTGGAACGTCAAGCAGTCGGACGAGTATGCAAAACCTGCTCCTGGAAATTTCCAGCAGACCAACATGACATCTTCCTTTAAAGGTTTAGAGTTTAATTAACAGCCACTTGGAACACGATTCTGCGTCACTGAAACGTCAGCTGTCTCTGATAAAGCCACTCCCACTGAGGTCAAATCATAAAACTCTATATAAGAAGTGGACATAGTTGGTTGGTGTACTACCTTGAGTTGGTCATTTTGGCCGTCGCCATCTTGGAATAAACATAAATGTGTTCGGGTGGATCTGAGGAACACAAGCGGCAGATCGGCACCCGGAGCAGCAACCTTACTGGATCTGGATCCATCTGGATTCTGGTGTGAGGGTGTTAACAACGTTAGCTTCATAATTCAAGGTCAACTTTACAGCCTATTGCATTGGTAGCGACCTGTCAATCAGCAGGTAAGCCCCGCCCCCTAAATCATCCCCTGCTTTCTGGTCTGGTGGACTCTAAATGGACCATGATGTTCTAAATGAACATCATGCTGGATTGAAGAAGACATGAAACGTAGTTTGAAACTTAGTAAAAGACAAAGCTTAATTGTCATAATTTTTATTTTCTCTAAAATATATTACATATTTTGGGCATCAAACAGTTATTTCAATGAAAGCAACTTTTAGAGGGAAAATTCTCTTTGGTGAAACAACTTATATCTGACACTAATACTAATCATCAAAGCCTTTTTGCTGATGTCTCACTGGAACAAAAGAAACATTTTCCTCAGATCTTTTTTCATTCGACGCCTCATTGAAACGGGACAGTGTAGAAATGGGGAGAGAGAGTCGTGACATCAAACCTGGGACGTCGTGGTTTATATAGCATATCGGCTACCAAGGTGCTCCAAAGAGACTCTGCTGGTTTAATCTTCAGAAAGGAACAGAGTGTAAGATTTAGTGGCATCTAGTGATTACAAGCTGACCCCAGTTGCCCCTCCCTTACCAAGCGTGTCGGGTAACGTCTACTGTCTACTGTAGCTCAAACACGACCCACTGTTCCTCATAAAACCCCACTTCAGAACGCCGTGCCCGTCCCTACAAGCTGCAGCAGATGTCAGCAATAAACCTGCATTAAAAGTTGCATTACAGCTTTAATTAAAATCACCACAATCTCCTCAAGTGTGACAAAACTAAACGTGTGTTTCTACTGTTTTTGACAGGATGGAGGGTAAATCAAGGTACTCTAGCAAGTACCTGCTGCTGCAGGTGTGGTGCGGCCTCCTGACTGTGGCCATGGTGGTTATGGCTGCACTTTTCATTTCAATCAAACCAAAGTCAACCGAGGTCAGTACATCTGCAACGGGAGAAGGGGAAATTACATTTTGATTGATATTCACTGCTCCGGTGGCTGCTGCAGGTGCCATCAGTTACCCAGCGGTTTACTTTAACCACTGAATACTAATGCAGTCGGAAACACTGTGGACTGTTAGACTGCATCATTTTTTTTTTTTGTCATGTCGCTGATACAAGAACTGTGTTTTTTGTAAGCGTCTGCTGTCACATGTGAAGCCATGTTTCATGTAAAAATTCCACTGATGTCACAAAAAAACATAAGTAATGTGTAAATTGATTAATATTACATACTTGCATGTGTTTTATGGCGTCACACAGTGCTTCCTATCTAATCTCTGACTCCCAGTAGCGGCCTCTAGGTGGCAGCGATGCCATCTAGCAGCAGGATAAGAGCCATGATTGTGCACTTACAGGGTGGATACAATAACAGAACACCTGTCCATTTAGAATGTAATTCAATAGAAACGGCAAACCACAACCACAAAAGGTACAACCGAGTTTGAATCAACACCACTTTGACGCAGTTGCATTTACTGTAAAGACATTTTTTTTTAAATATATTTTCCAGATACATAAAAAAAGACATGTTATTGTATTAGTTGACCTTATAAAACCCTCCAAAATGCCCATTTCCCACCAAAAGTTGACTGAATGCAAAATGTTTTCTATCTTTTCCAGGCAGAAGTCCCCACACTGAAGCCAGATAGTGTCAGTCCAACAGTTCCAACAGGTACATTGATCACTGTTCACTTCAATCAATACTATTTAAAGCAGTCGACCCCAAAGGCCGGGTCGGGACCCACAGGACCCGCCGGAGACTTTGTTGTGGATCGCCAAAATAAATTCTGTCTTTTATTTAACGTTTATATCTGCAGTACCCCTTTGAGCCACATGAGGGAGCCTGACTGTTAGTATTAATCTGATAATTATAGCCTACATATATAACTCTAATATGAACGGCTAGCATTGTGTTTGTTTTACTGATGAGAGGAATAGAATGATAACTGGTGTGGAAATGGCAGTAAAAGTGACCATGAAGGTTTGTTAGAAAGCACAAATTCGCTCTTATCACGATTCATAAGAATGAAGCAGGATTTTACTCACAACCTGTCTTTTGCAGGCAACCCTGTTGGGGCTCCCTTGAGGTCAATAGGTAAGTTAGATGTGTTGTTTCTAATATCTCTTTACCAAGAAATTACAACAAATTCAAATTCAAATTAAAGCAGAACAGAAAAAGGGAACATTTGCACAGTGACGTCGTGGTCAAATAGCCTCTAAATGAATTTGTTTTTCAGGATCCTCTCTCTCATACATCCAGTTGGACGTGAAGAGTAAGTCCTCTTCTCGTTTACATCCATCACTTCTTCTTGTGTGTCAAATTGATGTGTGAGTGTATAAAGAAGACCGGTATATTTCTAGATGTACGATGTGTGTCTACGTTACTACACTACTCATGTCTGTGGTTGTGTTTTTTACGAGCGTGGAGAGAAAAATCTAAAACATCTTCGGAGGCGTATTGTACTTCAAAACTCCTCAGTTTGTTTCTGTGAAAACCTGGCCAAGCATTAACAATGAGATGTCAAACTGTGAGTTTTTTCCCCCCGTCAATGACGGCAGAAACTTTTTCCAACTTTCTAAAAAGAACCCATGAGCTTCAAAGAGCGAGTACTTCTTTCTAGAGATGTCATTTCACACCGACTTTCACAGAGAGGAACTACATTTAAAAAAAGAAACAGAGGTGTCCGAAATGCAAGATGTGTTTCGAGTACAAGCCCACCCTTCTCTCACACTTGGACGCCTACGGATGCGACGGGTGCAACAGGTTCAGACATGCTCCCCGGGAGCTGCTGAAAGTCATTCCGAGAAACGTAGGAAGTCTTTAAGTGAAGCACACAGATGACACGGCAGGCTGAGAGGAAGTGGCTGCACCAAAGAGTAAATAACAACAAGATAACTCCCAATTTCTATTCTTTAACGACGTTTGTTAAGTAAGAAATTCACATTCAGTTGTAAGTTGTTGTACTACTTTTACGCTTGGAAAGTTACAGCATATTTGCCAATTATTATTTCCAAGAGACACACAATTCACCTTCAGACACACACAGTCTGAGATTGATATACAGCCCTGTCATGTTTCCAGTCTCATCCTGCTCCTCCCACCACACTGCCTTCTGCCTTTGTGAAGTGGGTTCCAAAAAACCTCAACAAACCTGACGCGGCGCTGTAATGTGGGCTGCAGCGACTTAAGGTAGAATTACCACAGCAGCTACAGAAACAGACATCAGACGGTTTGCCGTGGGATGCCTGGTCTGCCAAAACTGAAGGAGATCAGTCGCTAATCGTGAGATCGACTTTGTTTACCTGGTGTCTTTGTTCAAGTCCGGGTAAAAAGTTTGAGAGTGAATGTTTCAAACGGCCTGGCTAGATGATAGAACTCCAATCTGAGCCAAAGTTTGGTTGGTAAGGTGAACATGTTTGTATAGCGGAGTAAAAAAACAGATTAGCAAAAGAACTGCTGCTCGATTATCCGTCTGTGTTGAGCAGACAAAACAAAAAACAGCCACACTATTTAAAACCCATTCATTTGTGAGCTTTAACTAAACAAAAGAAACAAAGTAACAAAACGTTAAGTTGCTTGAACAATGCACATTATTGTGTTATTTGTTGTTGTCGAAACCAAGTAACCATAACAACCGCTCACGAAATAGCGAGAAATTTGTGAAATAACCCAGAAAAGAAAAATACAGCGATATATGGCAACTACATTTCAAACATGCTACAAAAAAAATCCCTGATATTCCAGAGGTTCACGATCACACTGAATCAAATCTCTTACAGCTCCGATCGATAACTCTTGGAGAGACTCACCCCCGAGGTGTCACTTCTGCTCCCTGGTCCTGCGCAACGACTCCATCCACTGCTTGGAGGGCGGCATCTTCGTCATCTACGCCCAGGTCACCTTCATCAACCCCCCGCAAAGTGAGAGACCAAGAGAGACCAAGTCTGTGGTTATAAAGAGAAATGCCATGTTAGATTATGGTAAATCTATGAATCCGCTGGTTGAGGGGACCTTCCCAGCCACAACGGAGGGCTCTGTGTGGCTGGCCAAGATCGTCAGCCTGGCGGAGCGAGACAGCATCAGCTTAGATATCAAAGGGGAACATCTAAACGAGAGCACGTTGACATTCTGGGGCGCCTATCAGCTTCGTTAGCAAGGCCGCGCTTCAGGATTTGTTGCTATACAAGAGAGAGTCATTGGGGGTTGGACTGGTATGTTATTAGGAGGCCTTTATGACAGTTTGTAAAACAGAAGCTGGTCATCTCCTTGCTTTTTATCCCAATATTTTGTCCCGGTTATTTAACAGAAAATACTCAAAATCTTTTTTTTTTTTTTTAAATCGTGGAACATTAATCGTGAGAATCGGTTTTGACCGCAGATCCACGATTTGAATAAAAGGCTTCATCTTCTCATCCTGTTGACCTTTGGACAAAACTATCTCAAATAAAACACCGTACTGTATGAGTTGTCTCTACACTGAAGTATGCCAGCTAGGTTCTGACTATTTGATGGTGCTTGTAAAATGTTAAGCTAACCGGAACTGTAAATGAATGGAAACGGCGACTGTCCGGGGTATGACTGTGTTTGTTTCCAATGGTGTGGTCTTGTGTAATTTATGGAATATGATGTTACTGGTTTGATTTCAAAGGAGGGGAGAGAAATGAACAATTATTAATAAACTGTATTATTTGACGAACACTGAGCCAAGTCACGACTTTTTATCTGCACCACACGGTGGTGCCAGCTTCCAGAAATCAGAGGCGATAATAAAAAAGACTGCTTTTACTGAGTATCCAACAGCCTGATGCCTCCTTCTAATCATCAACCAATTCAAAATAACAATTAAACAAAGGCAAGGCAACTTTATTTATATAGCTCCTTTCATACACAATACAAAGTGCTTCGGATCATAACATATACAATAAAGTGAAAAAATAGAAGAATTAAAAGAAAATGAAGGCAAAATTAAAATGCATTACAGAAAGACAAGGAGAATAAAAACATATTTGCGAAACAATGGACAATAAAAAAACTGTTCAAATGTAAAAAAAAAAGATTGAGCAGAAAGCAAAAGACGTACGCCTTAAAAAAAAGAGAAGATTAAAAAAAAAAAAAAAAAAAAAAAAAACCCCGCCAACACAAAGTGTAGTGTTACTCATCTGGCAGCCCTGAGGCGAACACTGTACACACATGAAGTACAGTAAGTTTAGCTGCAGCAGCAACAGGTGCAGAGCAGGAAGCCACTTATTTGGTGCAACACATGCTCACCCTGCTTCCCCTTGACAAACACTTCCACGGACATTTGAACTCAAAACGCCCTCTGATCACACTCCTTGGAGGCTCTCATGCAATAAGCAAATTGCTCATTGTATATTAACCAGTCACATCTGAACTACTGAACACTAATTAAGCTGCTGGTTTGTCCCGACACCAAACGAACCTGAGCGATTTCCCGTTTGATGGTGGATTCTAAACCAACCTGATTCATTTGCTGAACTGAACACAGATCAATCAATACAGCCGGCATTAAGACGTTTAGACAGCTAATTAACCCAGAAGGGCTATTTTTAATTCTTTTAATGTGAGTAATTTGGTGAAATGTTGTGGGAGAACCCCGATGTATCTTTAGAAGATGAAGTCAGTCGACAGCTTGTGCTGTGAGGCTTTTCTTCACCACAAATGTATTAATAATTATAATTTTTTGTTGTATCGACTGTACACTGCCCTCAAAAATCAAACGTATCAAAAAGTCAAAAGTATTAAGTCTGTAAATATTATAGTAGTCAACCTCATGGTGGCGCTACAAGAGGAGTTAGTATCCGAGCAGTGGATGAAAGTTAGTAGGATTCATCCTCTGGGAACAATGAATATTTAAACATTATCGCAATCCATTGCATCGCTGTTGAAATATTTCATTATTGTAATTAGAATTATCAGGTATCTGAATTTATCTTTCTGACCATATTACTTTTACTCCCTACATTTTAAAACAAATGTGTACTTTCTACTCACATTTACAAAACAGACTAATTACTTTAGTTTAATACATTTGAGAGGAATTCTATTAATTATATTTTTTAATTATTAATATGATGGGAGATTCAGTGAGCAAAAAAAAAACAAAAAAAACAGTAGAAATGTCCTTCATAGGGATACTTTTTACTTTGAGTAGATTTCCTGTACTTTTTCACTTTTACTTGAGTAACGAAGTTGAATCAGTACACAGTCTTTTTTAAAAGTATGTGTACTTCTACTTGAGTACAGAATGTCTCACCTGACTTCCTTTGATCATTCCTGATCATTTTAACCTGAACTCAATCCTGAACACTGACCTGAACGTCTTTCCCCACCTTCCAAGATTACTTTATGTCTAAAAAACATAAATCAATCCTCACAAAAATCTATGTTCATGATTGCTCAAATTCCCCCATGAAGACACACCTGCATGCAGCATGGAAGTTGAATTCATTTCTGCCTGATTCACCCACTTTGTGGTCAGGACTTTGTAAATAAGTGACTTGGCTTCAGGTGATGTGGAAACATTCCCTTTGCGATGCCCACGCTTGCCCTTCACCTGTTCACACGACCTGTGGGCCGCTTGAAGTTCGGGATTTGGAGTAGGCGGGCAGCATGACGTCACCCCCAACAGGTATTTTAGGATTCCAACCTTCCTCAGGCATTCTCCACAACACTTGTCCCTTTGTTCTCGAGTGCCTTTGTAGTACTGTGAAGATAGTTTGGCTCTGATGACATTTTGAGTTTTACCCAGAAACACAAATATTCTGTGTCTGATTAAAAAAAAGAAAAAGAAAAACATAATTAAACAAACTTTTGTTTTTTGTTTGTTTGTTTACTTTTTACTGCAATTATATTTACATATATATATGCTGGGGTGGGAGCCATACAGACATCTTCTACTTAATTAAATGTGGCAATATTTCAATGCAAGTAAGTTCTAAATCCATAATTTCACTTGAAAGGTGCTTAACGTGAAATTCAGAGCAGATCTATTACTTTCCGAAGGATCTCAACGTGGCACTGGCTGAGCCGGCGGCTCGCAGCTAACAGTGCTGACAGTGCAAACAACCACATTAGTATTGGCAGAGCTAACAGTGCTTCCCTGAGGGGGAGCGGCATTTTATTATTGCAGCCTTAACAACTGACTGGGAAGTAGAATTTTAACACATAAGAATGTATAATGTTTTATAAGCGCATCATGCTTTGAATGTGAAATATTTAATGCAAATAAGTACAAGTACTGTACCTCAAAATCTACAGTAATTTAAACTGTAATTTTGATAGGAAATAGTATTTTATCAACCCCAAAGCAGCCAAGTCACAAACGAGACAAATACAATTATAAAATCAAATTATTTAACAAATATCGACATAAGTTCTCAGCTATGCAAATGACTGTGATGATTAAGATCTGCATCAAGAAGCCAAGACACGGATCATGTGTTCCTGCCTTCCTGCCTCATGTCCATCACCTTTAAGCTCATTTTAGCTTTTATTAGGAATAAGGAAAGTATGTGTTTGTATTGCATGCAATACTACAAAAGAAGGGGAAACACGTTGCTCACCACTTCCTCTGTCTTGTCAGTGATGATATTCCCTAATGTAAATCATCTGACTTTAAGTCATGGTGACAGGATGTACTTCCTGTATTCAACACGATTTCATTCTGTATATTCTAGGGCTTCTTTAATTCTAGCTTAAGTCACATGTAGGTTGTTTAATCAACTGCTCAACATGTGACAGCGTTAACCACCTGAAAGAAATAACAAACAGCTGGAATAGTAGGGGAAGATTTGAAATGATGTATTTCTTAGAATCGAGCTGTAACTTTTGAGCTTCCAGTCTGATGAAAGAGGACGAAGTGTGGATAAAGTTACAGTCGTTTCCACTACTGCATCACTTGCAAAAGCAAAAATCAACAAACTTTTTGCAGTAACTTTGCTGCAACTTCGTGGCCACAAAGATCAACAAGGCAACAAGCGTAGGAGGAATCGACTGACAAATCTATTACCTTAACATTACAGAAACAGACCTCAGGCTGTGATGTGACATTTGACTCCCCAGGAACTTCTGTAAATCTGAAAACAACGCTCTCTGCCTCCCTCAAAAAAATACTGCTAGGATGCACTTTAGCAAGGCATTTTACCACAGACTTATACTGCTAAAATCAGCAGAAACTTTTGCACGCACAAAAGGTCAAAGAGAGTAAACCCTTCTGTAACACTAATGTCTTAGTCACACTGAAAAGTCTTCATGACACAGTATGTCCAAATTCATCATCACACTGTCTCACATCACAACACTGTATCCAGGATGAAGCAGCTTTCAGCAGCAGCCTATTAGGGAAGTGCGCATGTATATATATATATACATATATTTTGTATTTCCTCTTTTGCTGATGTAACCCTGTACATTTCCCCACTGAGGGACTTATAAAGGATTATCTTATTGTATGTGACGTACAATAAGAGTATGTGAGTATGTGCTAGTATGTGAGTAGTATGTGACTACAGCAACTCTCTCCTGGCCGGACTCTCGGCCTCGGCGACTAAACCTTTGCAGCGTATCCAGAACGCCGCAGCACGCATTGTCTTCAATCTACCCAAATTCTCCCACGTGACCCCCCTCCTCCGTGACCTCCACTGGCTCCCAGCACGCATCCAATTCAAGACGATGGCACTGGCCTTCAGGGCCATCAATGGAACGACACCCATCTACCTTCAAACACTGGTCAAACCTCATGCCCCGAAGCGAGCACTTCGCTCCTCTACTTCAGCTGGCCGGCTGGTACCACCATCACTGAAATCAAACAAATGTCGCTCAGCAAAGACCAGACTCTTCTCTGTTCTGGTCCTCAGTGGTGGAACGAACTCCTGACTAATGTCAGGACAGCAGAGTCACTGCCATCTTCCGAAAAAGGCTCAAGACTCACCTGTTCAGACTTCACCTCCACTCTGCATAGCATGACCAACTAACAACCCCCCCCCAAAAAAAACAAAAACAAAAAGCATTTCTATGTTCTTACCCATAGCACTTTGATCATAACACTTGTTCTATTTTTTCGCTCTTTATCACCAATGATATGTTGTGGTTTCTTTCTTTGGACAAATGTACTTATTGTAAGTCGCTTTGGAAAAAAGCGTTTGCTAAATGCCCTAAATGTAAATGTTAATGTTAATGTAATGAGTCAATCAAAAATGCTGCCAAATGTTCAATTCTGTGTGGGAAAATCTTTAAATAAAAAGAAGAAGCATGTATTGCATAACGGAGTTCTGGGCTGTGTATTTTTTTCTATTTGGGGGAGTAGAATATTTGTTTCACAATTTCAAACATCACATGATTTTTTTGGATAGTTAGGTTAATCAAAGGTCATCCAGACATTTGCATTATTAACAGCTTAGTTGTTTTAAGAAAAATACATTATCGGACTAGAATCAGTATCGGCAGATACTCAGGGTCGAGGTATTGGATATGAAAAAGTGTTATCATGTCATCTCTAGCAGTTACAACTGGCCCTGGGGCTCACTATTATGACGGGCCACAGTGCAGGCTGGTTATTAAGGGGCACACACACACACACACACACACACACACACACACACACACACACACACACACATACACACACCATGAGGCACGCACCATAATTATATTTTACCTATACGGTGAAGTAGGCTTTTGTATCAGTAATATAGAGAGGTATAGCTTCCATATATGGTCTTGATGATCAAACAGAGGCTTGACATTAGGCATCATACATATTACCCACAAATCATGAATGCATGACAAAAATTACAAGGAAAACAAAAACATATCAACTCAAGAATTGACTCACCAAAAAAAGGACACAATGTACAGCAAATGGCACTTCTTCTTCTTCTTCTTCTTTCAGCAAATGTGTTTTTTTCCCAAGATGCCAATCTGAATAAATTGCAAATGGTTTGCCAAAAGTTTGCCAAAAGTTTGCCAAAGCATTATTGTTTACTTCAAATAAATTAGTCATTCTTAATCTGAAACAATTTATTTGCTTGGTTATTGTTTTAGTTGTCATTCAAATTACATTTTAATATACATGTATGTCCCGTGAATCTGTGAACCTAGTCCTTTTTACCTTCTTTTATTTAATAACAATAACGATGTCTATCATTTCTGTATTATTTGTCACTTAAATTATTAACTGCGTTAGTGTGTTGAATAGTCAGAAACCTTTTTGATTTATGCTAACCCTCCGGAGTTAGCTAGCCCTGCGCCACAGTTACCATGGTGATCTAGCTTCGTGACACCGGAAGTCCGGAGCTAAAATAGCTAACTAGCTAACCCGCTAATCTCGAACTACATGGCGGCCGGCACATAGGCAGGGTTGCCAACTCTCACGCACCTGGCGTGTTGCCCTTGCGTGACTCTCACGCTCCTGGCGTAACACTCACGCTTTCACAATCAGTCAGTTGGCAACCCTGTGACGTAGCAGCTAAACAGTCAAACGTCTCCTTTAGGACTCGGTGGAGTTAAAAAAAAATGTCGGACTCACCGGCTTCAGACAAAAACACGACTCAACTAAATGCGAACGTTGCTCCAACGCGGTTGCTCCGTGTGTAACGTTTAAAGTCCTCCCCCGTCAATTTAAGGGATGATACGTTACAGCTGTGTTTACGGTCAAAATACGGCAATGTAGGCTTAATAATCGATATTTAGTTTGGCTTTTAAACGATTATTATTATCTACATTAATTGATTAATCATTTAGTATGTTCAATGTCCAAAAATATCCATCATCGTTTCTCAAAGTCCAAAAATATATTGTTTTGTCAGTCAAACAAAAATCAATACCATTATTAAACCAAGTTATGTGAATGTAAAACACGTGAAAACCAATAAAAATGTAGGTATTAATCCCTCATTGCTCAGGGAAACAAAAACAGTGTTTCTTTAGGTCAAAGTTGAGGCAGGAAGTCGATGAATAATTACCTTCAGGTTTATGATCAGTAATTAAAATGTTCCCCTTCTGACCTGTTTGATAGAGATGTTTTCTTGTCCACTGACCTCAGAAATTAACCTATTGAATAATGTTGCTGGTAAAAAGTGATCATAACAACTCTAAATATAAAACCCCAGTTGTAACAAACCAGAATGAGCCTCTCCTTTAAAAATACAATGGATCTTTGTTGGTTTTTGATGTATCACAGATGCTGTGGGAAGCATATACACACACACACACACACACACTATATATATATATATATATATATATATATATATATATATATATATATATATATATATATATATTATATATGTACATCATCTAAATTAGTGAAAATTCTGCTGCTGAAAGGCTACAACAAAACTGATGTAGAAGTTCAATTTAAAAACAACAAATTTGCTCCCAAGGACTGGAAGCAGTGGCGTCATCGTTACATTCACAGCACACACACACACACACACACACACACACACACACACACATTTAAACACATAATATGGGCTCTATTTAATAACTCCTGCTCAGACAAACATTGCGTGCAGGAAATGCCTTATCTCCTCTCACCTCACTCATATCTTGAAGGCACTTCCTCCCACCAAACCCATATTTGTCATAAACTTCTTATCAGTTATCTGAGGCGATTATTTAACCCGTAAACAATCTGAGTTTGGAATCAATTAATTTCATGGTTATGGCAAACACCTTACCTAATCTATTGGTTTTCTATGACCTCCGTATATAGAAAACAAGCAGGTAAAACCCCTAATATAAGGTGTAAACTTTAGAGGGGGAAATGGAGGTTTGTAGGCCACCAGATTAGTCTGCGGCAGTGGAAGCCAGCTCACTCATTTGAAACCTCATTTTGTCCCAGTTTGTTCCCTCTCACATCAGCGGCTCCCCCTTAAACCCACACACGGCAACACTGCAGAGATAATGATGAGAAGGGAACCTAAATCTCCTTGATGTGGCTTTTAAAAAAAAACAAAAAAACTGGCACCTGTGATTGTGTCACCGCTCCAATCTGAAAATGAAACTCGTGGCATAAACGCTGCATTTACTTCGCCTACAACAAGCATCCTTCCTCCACTTCCTGCCTCCCCCAGGGAGCCCCCGCCAACCTTCCTTCCTTCACTTCCGCTCCTCTTTCCCTCCTGCCCTGATGTAATCTCTGTCTGGCTGCTGTGCGGCTGAGCTCCACTGCGCGATGACCACACAATCCTGGGATTTCATGATGCAATCCAAGAGCAAAAATAAAAAGAACAAAAGAGGGAATTTTTTTTTTTAAAAAGTGTTGAAGATATCACAGGGAATGAGCTGGCGTGTGTCACCGCTCGATTAGGCGAGGGTCGATAGTGATGCGGGCACACGGGGAGAGGGAAAGGGCACCCAGATATGAGGGCTCAAACTGGGGGAGCTTTAGTTACCCGTCCTATATTCCCCCGGCTGCATGAAAAGAGCCAATTGTCTCACGGAGAAATCCAGTGGGAGTTTGTGAGGTACATAATACGGATGACCTCTGACTGGGAAAGCGTGTGTTTTCTCCGCTTTGAGAGGCTCAACAGAATGTGAAGAGGGATGGAAATTGCAGCGAGGTATAATGGTCATTTTGTCATTTTTTTAATTCATAACAATTTTAGTCATTTTCACACAAAAAAAGAGACAACTTTGTGCCCATATTGTTATCATCCTCATCCCGATATGACATTTTTTTTGTTTTTTCGGCAGTGAAGATGATCTATTTCTACCATTTCCTGCTCTTTTCATCGCATATATATCCTTAAATGTGTCCATCGACAGTTATGAATCACTTCTCAACTTTTCCAAATAATTTTCCTTAAATATGACAATCCTTTGACATGAATGTGGTTGAATGATGAGCATTTAAACGCCCAAAGCTGCTTATTTCAAAATGTGAGGGGCGATGACCAAGATGATTTTCCAACTTCTAGATTTGTATGTGTCACACTTGTGTCCGATTTAATTCAGCGTGTAGACGACTAATCATAGTCTACACAATGAGAATAAAATTAGACTGTACATGACATTACTGTACACAGTCACCGGATCTCATAACCGAGACCTTCATCCAGCTAATCTAGATATGAATAATCAAGAAAAGGTGGGTGAGAGCAGCAGGAACTGCAAAGAAGCAAAGCAACGATTTGTTTGTTTGTGCGTGTGTGTGTGCGTGTGTGTGTGTGTGTGTCATCTGATATGATGATGATAATGATGTCATCCTCCAACATCTTGTGGTCGGTTTGTGTTTGCATGTTGGAATGAAACAGTCAGACACGGAGGTGAGATTTCACCGGGGAAACAAACACACACACACACACACACACACACACACACTTATTAAATACAGTGTTAATATTCAGCGTTGAGGTACTTGAGTCCTGACAGGTTTTAGATACCCGAAATCACTCAAAGTCACTCTGAGCAAACAAACAGAGCGGCCGTTGACGTACAAGGAAGAGAGAAAGAGTGTTGCTAAAAATAAAATAATAAAAAAAAAAGACGCAGTGGGAAAATGAAAACAGAACTGGACATTTCAGACGAGAGTAATGAAAAACCCACACTGACTTAAATGTTCAGTCTCGACCAGAAAATAAATCAGGTGAGAAAGTGAAATAGGGAAACTGAGGCTGAGACAATGTGGCCAACAAAGAGAAGTGTAAAAACCCAGTTTGCTGAGTTGCATCGTCTCTCAGTCCTGAAACGGAAAGTCAACTGTTGCCAAGTTTTCTCTTTTCAAACTCAAATGGATTAAAAAAAAATTCTAAAACTTTTTGTTTTTATGTGGAAATGTCATAAGGAAAAAGAAACAATCAACATTTTAAACATCTATTTTAGTTTATTATTAAATAGTTATTTGGTGATAACTCACGTCCTATAATCTTTTACTTCTGCTTTATTTTTTGGTTTCAGGTATCTTTTATTCTAAATGTTAACTTTATGGAAAAACATTTGATGCAATCAAATCTCACATCCTTTTATTTATACTTCTGTTAAAATATACACTTCATGTGTCCTTTATTGTAATTTTTAACTTTATGTAGTTAATTTATTTATGTTCATGCAATGAGTTCTCTCGTTAACCTCACCAGGACTCAACTTGACTTAAAATAAAGGTTATATATTGCAGGTTATATTTGGGGTAATATCAAATATAAATCATGTGTGTAAAGCAGATGACTGGTGTTGAGTTTACAACTCGGGTATTTTGGCTCTGACGACCTAAAACTCTGCTAAAGCCGTAAATATGAAGATGTAGCATTAAACAAATTCCAGTCATTATTAGATAAATGTCATTCTTAGTGTGTTTACCGGCTATAACCGTTGTGATGACATGGAACATGGCTTTGTTTATTGCCTTAAGTTATAGTTGTCGACAAATACTTTGCATTCTTAAAAACCAACACTCTAATGTTTATAAAGCACTTAGAAGTGTTGGGTGACGAACAGGTGAATTGTTTACACAATCCACGCATTTCTGTGGCTTTTCAAACATCTGGTCCGACCGCCGGCCGTGTCATCTAAAGTGTCGACCTCAGCAGTTACATCCTGCGGTTCGGCTCAAGTTTGGTAACGAGCTCAATATGTGCTGATTACTTTTTTGTGTCCGTCTCACTGTGTGTTTTGTGTTTTGTGTTACAACACTGTGTAATTTTTCGCAACCCAAAAGTAGAGACCGTCGGCCGTGTCATTTAAAGTGTCACATCCTGCGGTTCGGCTCAAGTTTGGTAATGAGCTCAATATGTGTTGATGACTTTTTTGTGTCCATCTCAGTGTGTGTTTTGTGTTTTGTGTGTGTGTGTTACAACACTGTAATTTTTCGCAACCCGAAAGTAGAGACCGACCACTTTCCCATCCTGAAACCACGGCTCCCATCGGAGTTCCACGCTCGGGTGAAACTCCATGAAAAGATTCTGTGACTTTTCTTCCCCTCCCCGGCCGCGGATCTTTTTCTCTCCGAAGCCGAGGTCACTGTGCTGCCGCTGCCTCTGCCGCCGCCTCGTGCGCTGTCTCCGCTTACACAGTGACATCACTGGAGTTTCCCCTTCTGCTGCAGCAGCTGCCGCAGCATAAATACTACAAGCTCTCTGGCAGAAGTTCACTCTGAACACAATAGCAACACTAAGAAAGAGAGAGAGACGTATCACAACTGGAAGCACCTGAAGAATCAGCTTCCAGCCAATATTCAGTTGCTTTTTTGTGTGAATCTGCAAGCAGCAAAGACTCAAAAGATCAGACTTGTGCACATCATGGTGGCCTACACGACAGCACCGGGCGACGTGGAGACGGGTCTCGGGGAGAGGATGGTGGTTCTGGTGGAAAAGAAGTCCTCCACGGAGCGGATATGGAAGGTGTCTTTGGCCATTCTCGCTGTGGCCCTTTGCATGGGAGGCGTCATGCTGTTTACCTGGCACTTCACCAGGAGACCAGAAGTGATGGTAAGGAGCATCTCTTTATCTGGAGCATCACTTCATCTCTTCATTAGGAGCATCTCTTCATCTCTTTATCAGGAGCATCTCTTCATAACTTTATTAGGAGCATCTCTTCATCTCTTTATTAGGAGCATCTCTTCATCTCTTTATTAGGAGCATCTGTTTATCTCGAGCATCTCTTTATCTCTTTATCTCTTTATCAGGAGCATCTCTTTATCTCTTTATCAGGAGCATCTCTTTATCTCTTTATTAGGAACATCTCTTCATCTCTTTATTAGGAGCATCTCTTCATCTCTTTATTAGGAACATCTCTTCATCTCTTTATTAGGAACATCTCTTCATCTCTTTATTGGGAACATCTCTTTATCTCTTTATTAGGAACATCTCTTCATCTCTTCATCTCTTTATTGGGAACATCTCCTCATCTCTTCATCTCTTTATTGGGAACATCTCTTTATCTCTTTATTAGGAACATCTCTTCATCTCTTTATTGGGAACATCTCTTTATCTCTTTATCGGGAGCATCTCTTTATCTCTTTATTAGGAACATCTCTTCATCTCTTTATTAGGAACATCTCTTCATCTCTTTATTGGGAACATCTCTTTATCTCTTTTAAAATCTTCTTCTTCTTCTCTCCACAGACAGAATCAGGCCAGACAGAAGCGCTAATCAAGAAGGACGCCACTGAGACAACAGGTGATTGTATATGTTATCTTGTTGATGCCAAGCGGGCGATAGTGAGGTCAACTTATTATCCGAGTCCAGCTCACTCATTTATCTTCCCTTCTCCACAGATCCTCACTCCACGCTGAAGCGAATCAGCAGCAAAGCCAAGGCAGCCATCCATTTAGAAGGTGAGTCACGTAGCTTGCCTTGACTCGATCCAAACGAAACCGCTCATGGTTTCTCTCATGACTCTCCATTTCCACTTGAGTGCCGCTTCCTTTTTTACGTATGCCGCTCGAGAGCGTTATAAGGAAGTAGCTGCACGAGTTATTCATTGGCTCCAGTCGACCATTCATTCCTGACATGTTGTTAAACGCCTTTTCTTGCTCTGCTTGCAGGCAGCTACGAAGAAGACGGCGAAGGTTTGCAGGATCAGCCCGAGTGGCGGAATGGTCAAGGCCAGGCGTTCGCTCAGGGCGGCTTCCAACTGGTGAAGAACCAGATCGTGATCCCACAAACCGGCCTGTACTTCGTCTACAGCCAGGCGTCGTTCAGGGTCTCCTGCGGCGACGGCGAGGAGGACAGCGGCGCGGGAAAACGCCTGGCGACTCTCAGCCACAGGATCTGGCGCTTCTCGGACTCGCTTGGCAGCAACGCCTCTCTGATGAGCGCCGTGAGGTCGGCGTGTCAGAACACGGCCCAGGAGGACGGCTACAGGGACGGCCAGGGATGGTACAACGCCATTTATCTGGGCGCGGCGTTTCAGCTGAACAAGGGAGACCGACTGTGGACGGAAACCAACCAGCTCTCGGAGCTGGAGACCGACGAGGGCAGGACCTTCTTCGGTGTGTTTGCACTTTGAATGCAAAATTACTCTTTGCTTGTTCTGGTGTGACACGATGCAAGCTCTGCACGGTGCCATTTTCAATGTTTGTTTATTATTATTATTCATCGTCATGGTGACGTGGAAGTGTTTAAATCTCAATGGAGATCAAGTTTGGAGCTCTTTTTTTTTAATCCTATGAACTGTAACAGTTTGAAACTTTTTCTTTTTATTTAAGCACTTTTTTGTACGTTATTTATGCGGACCTGAGATTGTAGTCGGCTAGACTTCCTCTGCTGTATCGGATACAGACACGAGGATTATGTGCAGAACTATTATCACAAAACCTACATATGTATTTATTTGTATTTATTTATATTTAAAAAATCGTTGGGGATCGGTGTTGAAGAAACTTTATGTCCACGTGAATTTAATTAAAATGCAAAAACAAAAAAGCCACAAGTTTGTTTCACTACATCAGGATGAAGTCAAATAGAAAGTTGAGCTGGCAAAAAACCTCTCTCACTAACACACACACACACACACACACACACACACTGTGTAACAAGGCTCGGCCTATTTGGCAAAGGTTGCTATGAAATTCCTCCACAGCCAGCAAATACTTCCTTTGTTAGATCAGAAGAGATGAGGGGAATTTCCTACTTTTCGGTGCTCTTGCTGAGTGCTGTGTCAGGTGGAGGCCCACAGAAGCCACAACCCAGAGCGGGTTTTCCCCAGTGACACCCCCCCCCCCCCCCACCACCACCACCACCACCAGCCTCTCTCCCCCACACACAACCTCCCTCCTCCTACACACCACCACCTTCCCTGTATTACCACATACTTCATATTCAGTCAGCTGGAAAGAGACATGACACATGACAAGGGAGGGAGTGTGTGTGTGTGTATGGGAGTGTGTGTGTGTGCGTGGGGGTGCAGCACAGCTGGTTTTGTCACATTGTTATCACATAAAGAAAAAAAGAACACACATTATACAAATATCGGATATACTCGGAGGTAGTTTGTCTCCTTGACTTTCTTTCTGTCCACAAACATCCACATATTGTCTCGGCTGGCTTTCACAGCTGGTGTTGGGAAAACAGAAGGAGAAAGAAAAAAGCTTCCCACTTTTGTTTTAGTAATCTATTCATTAGTAAATTTGCTCTTTGACTCCCGCAGACCGACCTGGACAACATATAACAATATCAGCATTCACTGACAGATGTACTTCACAGAGTTAATTGCAACTGAAAAGGTCATTTGAGGTCACAAAAGCAATAAATAACTGGTGACATCTAGTGGATGATGAAATCATGCTCTGCTGAGACTCTTGGCTGTTTGAAAAAAAAAAAAAAAGTTTCAAAAGTGGTGAAAAGTGAACCGTGGAATTGGAGTTTAATTTAACAAATTGGATTTAGCGTTAGCTGGGATGGAAAATCCACTAAAACCTTTCAGACTTTCTTTCTAATCCCAGTTCCACTTTTGCTCAGCAGCGTATTGTTTTGAAAAAGAACCTTTAAGTCTTTTTTTTCCACAAATGTGAACGGTATCACTGAAACACAGAAATATCCATTTAAAAAAAACAATTATTTTATTTATGGTACCCATATATTTGCATACACATATTCTGAAATATATTAACATTTAAGATCTTAGATAGAGTGAATACAAATATCCCCAAATCCATGTATATTGTCATATATGTGCAAGATAATACAACATTTCCTAAATTATTTCTGCATTCGTATGTTACACTTTGTGATCCAGGTTAATAATCCACAGTTAATAAATATGGCCTATTTCATTCAGTGATGTCCTGCTCCATACCCTGAGCTAACAGCAACATAAAGTGGAATAACCAGTTTGTTCAGTTTAAAGTGCACACTGACGTATATATATATATATATATATATATATATATTTATATTTAAAAATATTTGACAAAGTATTGTTTTACCTGTTAATAAAGCTGTTCAGGTACATTGCTTTTATAAAATCTGGAAATAGCTCATGAATGAAATAGTACATCCAGATTAACTGCTGAATAAATACAGTATGTCACATTACTTTACGCACATCCGTCTTTAGTACATTTACAATTTAACTAAAAGGCAAAAAGAAGAAAATTAACATCCATCCAGATTGTCTGCTATGGGAAAAAATATAAGAATGAAACCCCTCCTTTAAAATGATAATAATAATAATAATAATAAAAAAGGCTCACCAGAATGACGTGTATAAAAACTGTGCTTTCTCTGAACATTACAGGAATAACCATCGTAGGAGCCCAACATCTCACCGCACTGCTGCCGTAGAAATACACACTTTCATCGTCCAGGAGGCAGTTTCCCTAAAAACGTGAGAATCCGCTGCACCAAATACACAAAAAGCAGAGCGAGGGGCTTCGTCCGATGGCTAATACTGTGCAACGCTGCGGAATAAAACAACACAAATCTAAAAAAAAACGATTTCAAATGGCAAAAAAACGATCAAATTGTCCGTGTACATGAGCAAACGTCATTTTAAGATGCAGTGTGTACTTTCCAGACATCCGTAAACATGCCACGCTCCAACAGCCCCCCCCCCCTTTATGGCTGTTTGATTATGCACATTGTTCATAAGCTCAGCAGCTCTTCAGGGGGAAACATTGAAACAAACAAACAAAAAAAACCTGTACATCACTTTGTCCCTTTTGTAAATTTCCATTTTCACAAACTCGCCTGAAAAGTAAGACAAATCATTTCCACGACAACGCCATGACGAAACAGATCAGATATTACAGAACAATAGAAACCACGACGGCGGTGAACTTTGCCAAAGTCGACGAGCCGGAGACACAGAAAGGTGGAGACGACAGCAAAGACACAAGAAAGCACAGAGTTTTTTTTCCTTTTTTATCTCTCTCTCTCTCTTGAGATCCTCGACGCCGTGTCGCCACGGAAACGGAACCAGATAACGGATGATGGGAGATGAAATGATTAAGAGATCCGTCCATTCTTTGCTCGTCCAGTTCGAGGTGCCTCTCGTAGGTTTGAACGCGGTGACATCACTGTGATGGCGGCGGGTTTTACCAGCTGCCAAGTGTAAACGTTCCTTGTGTACTTTTTTTTTTTTGTGCTTCCACGCCGCCTTCTTAAAAGCAGTGTCACGACACCGCTGTGATCGGCTCCGTTACATGTGAACGTCACAGTGTTTCGTTGTGTTTCGTGTCATCCATGTGTGTGTGTGTGTGTGTGTGTGTGAGAGACTCCGCCCCCTCCCCTCCCTCCCCCTCGCCTCACCTACTTATACAGCAGCGGGATCTGGCTGTTGTGACAGTGGTTGCGGCTCATCTTGCTGTCGGCCGGGTAGAGGTTGGAGGAGTTGGAGAAGGAGGGCGGCAGGGCGTGATTGTCCGTGGTGGGGTTGGGGTATCCGGGCGGGGGGAGCAGAGACTTGGGGTCCGGCTGGGAGGAGGGCGGCGGGGCGTTGTGGTTCTGATTCTGGCCCGAGGAGGGTCGGCGGCGGTTGCGTAGAGCCTGCCGCTCGGCCAGCTGGTTGCGGAGCGCCGACACCCTCTCTTCTTTCTGAAAGTTGGGATAAATATTCTCAATTCTCTGCAGCAAGCAAACACAAATCCATAGATGTATGCAGAATACAAAGCCATGAATATGTATGACACAGCGTCTTTCTATACTAAGGCATGTGTATTAATGTAGATTCTTGTTTTCACCTCCTGGATGATCTTCTGCAGCTCGCGGTTCTCCCTCTCCAGCTGCCGGGACTTCTCCTCGTCGTTGTTGTTGGTGGACGAGCCGGTCTTCAGGGTGTCCTGCTGCTCCGACTGCCACTCGCCGCGGGTGATCAGACGCCGCATCTGGAGCCGCCCGCCCGCCGCCGCAACAGGAAGTCAATAAAGAACAGAGATCAGGGCCTGACAGTGGAGTGTGCTGAATGAATAATGCATCTTAGGAGAACACTTTCAAATATATATTTGCAGGGAAATCTCTCACACTGGTCTGAAGGCTTGAAAGTGTGTTTTTGTTTATTTCGGCGACCGCTTTCTGCTCTGCGCTCAGAAACAGCCAGACAATTAGTGGTGGTGATGACACCGTTTTCCCCCCATGGATTTTCTGTCTGGGTTTCTGTAGGTGGCAGTCTCTCCTCCGTCTGCAGCCTGCAGCAGAGCTCATGTGTGCTGCCCAGCTCCTCTTCTGTTTATCCCAAACAAATCATTTCTAGCTGCTGCCAGACGCCTTTTTTATTTTTTAAATGCCTCACCTTGTTTGTGCCAGAGGATTTTTCTGTTTTTGTTTCCTAACAATAAATGTTTAAAGCATCCACACATCTAAAGGCTTGTAACATTAGCTGTCTAATGTCACCAATGATTACTATAATAATAATAATAAGAAGAAGAAGAACTTTGATGTTACAGCCGGTCCAGTATTGCACTCAAAAAATGTCAAAAAATGTCCAGACAGAACGAAGCCTCGGACCATGCAGTCAGGGGGGCATAAAGTTAGGACAATTCCAAGGGCACAGCACTGGGGCCCCTCAACTAGGCTGCGTGGTCTCGGCAAAAATACATTTCTTTGCAAATGTAATAAAGTTCTGAGTTTCTGTGACATTATATTGAAAACGATCTGTATGCACACGGATCCGTAAAAAACAAACCTAAAACGCTGCAGTGTGCATGCCAGGCCAGTAGGTGGCGGTGTAACTTTCTTATAGGAGCGTTAACACATTAATCAGAATAAGAAACGTAGTACAAAGACGTAGTTATTTGACTGCAAATGTAACGTGTGCAAAGGCGAGCCGTGATGTCACCGTTTCCACGGTGACCGGGATTTCACACGGCGACGCTGGAGTTGTGTATTCAAAAGACTCTGAAACCAAGGATTCTAACGTTTCTGTTTGCAGTCCCAGAACGCTGAACCAGAATTTAAAAATACTTTTGCACGTTCTGTTGAAAACGTCGTCGTGTAAACGGCTCGTTAGGTCGGAGGTCATATTCTTTCACAGACTCTCTAGCGGCCTTCATGCAGGACAGGCAGGGCTTTCTTCCTGTGACCTTCACTGGCTGCACGAGTGTGGTTTTCAGTGTGTGTGTGTGTGTGTGTGTGTGTGTGTGTGTGAGCAGCGTTCCCTAAAGGCCGGTCGGAGCACCTTGGGTACGAAAAGCACCACCAGAGTGATGTAGGCGGAGAAGACGACGGCCAGAGCGGCGAAGGCGAAGGAGGCGTCCTGCTGCGACGACAGGATCATGGTCACAGGAGCCGTGATCAGACACAACACCTGCAGGAACAGAGAGAAATAAAAAGGAGTCAGAGCGAGGTTTAAAGTGGAGGAGACGGAGGAGGCGGGGGTTGAGAAGAGGAGAGGAGGTGGAGAATAAAGTAGAGAATGAGCGAGGAGGAAAAATCACATCCATAAAAAGCATTAGGCGTCTGTTTATCATTCAGAGGAGGGCTCCCAAGTGAAAACAGCATTAAAAAGTCATGAGTGAAGTGGCAACGAGCGCGCTGACAATCAAACCACATTGTCATCTCATCACCGAAGCTCACGGCTTAGCGGAGAGGAGGGAGGAGGTCCCCTCCGCAGACAACATTAACTATTGACATCATCATAAAACTGAGATGTGAGTATACCACAACATCCAATAACATTAAAGTCACGTTATGGGAGCACGTGATGGAAACGCTCGCATAAATAAGCGTGAACGAGGCAAAGATTTCCTAATTACCCAAGTATGATGATGAAGCTGGGGATGCTCATTAAGAGGTTTATTAATTCATTAACGGGGGAAGCGAGACGAGTTAAGAGATATTTAAAAAAATAAATGAAAACGTTTTGATGAGAGAGCCGGTAAAAGTGACAGAAACCACTTTCCCGTCATTTTACATCAATTACAAAGCTGCTGCCTCGTGACGAGCGTGTCGGCGAAACGGCAGCGTTTGTGGAAAAGTGGCCAAAGTGAACATAATGGCAGCTATTTTCCGTGTAAAGTGCATGCGAGGTGGCTCTGTTTAAGATGATTCACTTGCTATTAACGCCAGCTGAAAAATGTTTATGACTGACGGCTGCAATTACCAGCGTACTTCTCCGGTTAAATGAGAAACAATCTGAAACCTATTCCCACCACGCGGCAAAGCAACGGCTCCCTAACCGAGCACACTAATTTCTTCCTTCTCCACATAAATGTTTGGAACGAGATTGCAGCACACTGAACGTTCACGATGCACCATTTCCTACTGCGTAGACTTTATTTGGCATTTATTTCCAACAGGAAGTCCATCTGAGAACACTAGGAGTGGATAAAAATATCGATACGGCAATATATTGCGATACTTTGCCACCCAATACAATATCGACTTTTCAACTCCAAAGATCGATTTAAAAAAAAAATGAATTGAATGCAGTACTTTATCCTTTTTCATTTTATTTTCAATATTTATTCTAGTGAATTTCATGGGAATTAATAATTTTCATCTTTATTTATATCGCAATATCGTGATACGTATCGTATCGTGAGGTTCTTGCCAATACTCACCCCTAGAGAACACGTGTTATAAAGGAGAGCTGGGATTCGGTTGTTCACAAAACGCCTGAATCTCTTACAGCAGGGGTGTCAAACTGATCCAGTAAAGGGCCGTGTGGCTGCAGGTTTTCATTCCAACCAAGCAAGAACACACCTGACTGGACTTATTCACCTACCTGATTTGCCTTCACACCTTGATTGGTTGGATCAGGTGTGTTCTTGCTTGGTTGGAATGAAAACCTGCAGCCACACGGCCCTTTACTGGATCAGTTTGACACCCCTGTCTTACAGAATCAAATCTCGAGAAAAGCGTGAATATTTTATGTTTCTGTGTCTCGTGTTGCTCCAACCGGTCATTATACCAACATGTATTCTCTCTTGTATTGTGTCCTTTTGTTATTTGGTTTTGGAAGATCGACTCCAATTGACGGAGGTGTCAAAAGTACAGACGTTGTAGTAGAAGTACACATACTTGTGTTTCAAAAAGAAGGTAGATGTAGAAGAATTAATTCAACTTCTTTCCTCAAGTAAGAGAAAAGATGCAGATCAATCAGGAAAATGTCCGTCCCCCTCCATCCCCTTCCTCTCATGATTTCTTCATTATAATTGTATTTTATTTTTAGCCTAATATGCTTGAATATTCTGTATATTTTGTGTATTTTTGTGTATTTCAGTACATTGTGCTGCTAAACTGTGTTTCATTGTCCAAACAATGACAATAAAGATATATTCTATTCTAAGAAAGTACAGGCTCTGACATGTACTCAAAGTAGAAAGTATTTATACTGGCCGTTTCCATATGAATCACATGAAATTAATAAGAAACAAAATCAACAATTCCCCTCAAATGCATTAAAACTAAAGAAAAACGAGCCTGTTATGAAAATGTGAGTAGAAAGTTAAAAAATACACAAAAATAAATATTCAAGGAAAGTACATATACCTGAGAATTCTACTTAAATACAGGAAGTACGTTATTTCCCACGTCTGAATATAGAAAACCTCGATTCTGCACAACTCCACACTAAACAGCAGCAGCACAGCTGGGACTCCAGCGTGTTATCTAATCAGATAAGAAGAATACACCGGCAGCGTGAAGGGGGCATTTACTTACCGGTGAACTCCATTAACTTTTACAAACGAGAACGAAGCTTTTTGAGCTCCTGCAGCTGAAATGTCTCGACACGCCGGTCAGTTTGCCTGAGAGTGCCTTCTGGCAGCTTAAAAAAGAAAAGCAGCTGAGAACCAGGCAAAGTCATCGAGGAGCCACCGGCATTGATTAACCCCACCCAGATATACTCCGACTGTTTCCTGCTGCGCTGGGGGCAATAAAAGTCTTTATTTATCGCCACTTTAAAGTCTCGCCGTGCTACAGGCTGCTCCTCTGCAGACGGCAGCTGCAGAAAAACAGCAGTTCGGGCGAGATGGTGTCATTTTTGTTTTTCTGACTCACCGCCACGTTGTAGATGGCCATCCCCACGGCACGATGGTCATTGATCTTCTCTGTGGAGACGGACTTGGTCTCATAAGCCAGGAAGATTCCCAGCAGCAGCAGCAAACCCTTGTAGCCGTAAACCACACCTGCACAGGAGAGACAGGTAGACATGAAGACAGGCAGACATGAATTCTACAGAACCGTGAGACAGGCGATGGAGGATTTATGGAAACACATGGAGGACAAATGATTAGTCGTTGTAGATGGAAAACCGATCAATGGATCCCTGAAGAAAAACCTATACTACGATAGGAGTGGGTAAAAATATTGATATGGCAATATATCACGATACTTTGCTGCCCAATACAATATCGATTTTTCAACTGCAAAGATCGATTTAAAAAAAAAAGTATCCTACTTTTAATTATAAAATGGAGAGGCTGTTTTGAATGAAATAGTTTTGACTCAATTTGTCCTCTGATCATTCTATCATCTGTCATCTGATGTACATGTTTTTCCATCTTGATTTATATCACGATATTGTGATATCGTGATACGTATCGTATCGTGACCGAAGAATCGTGATACATATCGTATTGTGAGGTTCTTGCCAATCCTCACCCCTGTACCACTATAATAAATTTTAAAAAACTATACATAAGTGTTTAGTTGTGTTGTTATTCTTAATTTCAGCGTTAAAGTTTTTAACTTTTACTTTCTTCTTTATTTTTGAGGTTGTAATCTGTATCAAAACAGTCAGATCTTCATTGAAGTTGAGGCTGAGCAGAATAACAAGAGCAAACAAACACCTGTTCAAAGTACAGACGTTCTCTCCTCAAGTAGTAGTAGTACACATACTTGTGTACTTGTGGACTCGATAATTCGATTTGATGCACTAAAACTTAAATAAAGTCTGTTTTGAAAAAGTGAGAAGTGTTTTTAAATGTAGGAAGTAAAAGTAAAAAAAAAAAAAAAATCAGTAAAATATGGATACTTGAAAGTTCGACTTAAACACATGAAGTACTTGTACTTCTGTAGGACACAGAGTACTTGTTGCACTTTAACATTTTGTCTCGTCTCCGCGGCAACAGTATGCAGCGCACGTCGTTGAGTCATCAAAGAGCCGCCAAACAGAAGACGGCTGGAAAAAAAGCTGCCAGGAGTCTAACAGCTAGACTGGATGGGGCGAGGGAGAGCAGGGAGAGTGGAGAAAAGGTTGACAGGAGAGAGAGGAGTGAATCTGTGAGTGAGGAAGTTCACTTCTTCTGTCCGTTGTGTCTTTGTACCCACGGATATTAAAGCGCCATCTTTTCCTTCTCCGAGGAACGGAAATGCTACGGGGCAATGGCCCAGTTTGTGACCCACATTATTTGAATTTCAGCACCATTATACTTTTATAAGAGCCGCCACGCTAAGAAAGACAGACAGGCAGGGAGAGGGAGACGGGGGGAGAGGGAGACGGGGAGACGGGGGGAGACGGGGGGAGAGGCTGCATGGGCTGCCAAAAAAAAAAGAGAATCAAAGCGGGAGAAAAGAGGAATCAAACGTACGTCGAGCTGTGATATGAGGCCTGTTTAATTCAGAGTGAATGGTAGTGACGTGTGTGTGTGTGTGTGTGTGTGTGTGCGTGTGTGTGTGTGTGTGTGTGGCAAAGATTATTCAAAAGCCAGAGCAGGGCAATGAGTGATAAAGAGGCAGATTGAGATAAGAGAGCTAGAGAGGGTAGAGGAGGAGGAGGAGGAGAAGCAGAAGATGAAGAAGCAGAAGATGAAGAAGATGAAGGACGGATCTACCGAGCCATGTGTTCATCTTCTCGGAGCTGCAGTGCTCCAGCAGCGGCTGAATCAGGACATCCAAATCTTCTTTCGGGGACTCCTTAGTGAACTTCTACTCAGACGAGAGGAAGAGGAGGATAAAGAGATAGAGAGAAAAGAGAGATAATAAGAAAACGATGAGGCAGCAGCACTCTGGGAGGAAAAAGAAATTGCAGAGTCAGCAACGAGCCCCGGCGACAGTTGATCCCCGAGGTCCTTCCCGTACGTCAGATATGGATGAGTGAATTAAAAATGACGCCTCAGATATCCAATAAATATGAAATATGGCTATCTGACGGGTAAAGTCAGCGGCGTGCGGATGAGGGCTGATGATGACGGATACACTGAGCTCTTGTTCACGACGGAGGTAGTGTGTCTTAATAATCGCCGTCCAGATGGACATCAGCCAGCGAGGCTGATTTTGGGTCCGATCCAGGTTTGGATCTTATCCGGGGATATGACACTTACATTTAATAACAGTACTGAGATTTAAATGTCACGAAAAACAGAATCCGATCGCGATAATATCATATTGTTTGGACTGACTGAGCACACAGCCAGAAAATCACCAGAAACCTGGATACAGATGTAAACATGGTTTCTATCCAGCGGGTATTCAGGTTTCTGAGAAAAACACAACACATTTGAAGACAATTAGGACAAAAACTAGCTAAAATGTCAAAAAACATAAATAAAAAAGCTATTTAAAAAAAAAAACAGTGGTTTAAAAGTGATTAAAAAGACCAAACGCAGCCAAAAAGATGGTTAGCATTGGACTGCATTCATCAGGCGAACAGAAACGTGAGTACGGGCAAGATCCGCCCCTTCCGATGTTCCGCGGGGGGCGTTATTTCAGGAAAAAATATGAGATGGACTTCTTTTCTTTAGTTGTATCATGAATTACACACGTGATGTTTGTCATTTAGTTCTGTGTAAAACCGCTCAGCGAACGACTAAAATTAAAGCTGCATTCATTGAATTTGGCCACTAGAGGGCAGAAAACAAGCAGACAGTGGAGCGGATTGCACTTGCATGTCTTTGCAGTTTGGCTACTTACTGGCTGGATAATAATAAATGTAGTTCTGTTGTGGTCTCCACCACCTCTTAAAGAATGTACATCAGATTTGTATTTAAAGCTGTTCGGTGTTGCCGTAGGCGACGTACAGTCGGCCTTCTTTTATCTTCAGGTTCGTTTGGAAACGTGCTAATGAAGGCCGGTGGCAGCAGCTTAGTGATTCTCTTTATTCAAGGTTAAAAATATTGATTGAAGTGGGTTTGATGAACTTTTCGTGAGTGCTTTTGAAATAACGTTAAACGAGGCGGGAAATGAACTGAACTCATTAGTTGGTTGGTCTGCTTGATGGATGCCGATTCCAGTCTTTACAGTAAATGTCACAGGGTCCCTTTAACGGCGCTAAACGCTATCAAACGAACACGAATACATTTCATCATCTCGGCTCACAGGAGTCGCCGTGCTGTTTCAGCTCCGTGACCTCTGTCCTTATTTCAGATCGCAGCTCGTTTGAGTGTGAGATGAATCAAAGAGATGAAGGAACATTTCTACAAACGAGGCGTAGCGGCGGCGGCCGGCGAGGACGCGAGAAAACTCATCATCTGTGTTTTTTTTTTTTTTTTGGACTCTACCTCCACGGTGATGTGCAGAGGATCCACAATCTGCCAGATCATCAGTGACAGGAAGTCGATAGCCAGCAGCACTCCGACTGTTGCGTAGAGTTTCCATGGCTCCAAATGTTGCTGCGTGAGCACAAACACACACACACACACACACACACACACACACACACATAACCATCCAAGGGCATCACCAGCCGATCCACAAACAAAGACAAACAACCAGGACAAATAATACGACAGGCGTCCTTGTGATTTCTGGATGACTGGACGCGAATCGTCTTTCTGAATGTGTGTAAAGTTTCTGCGTCCTAGTATATTTTAGGAGCAGCGGGATTGTGTGTGTGTGTGTGTGTGTGTGTGTGTGCTGCCACCTGAATCGTCATTTCTGAATGTGTGTAACAGTTTCCTGCTGATATCAACTCCATTATTCTTTACTTTTAGGAAGCATACAGCGGGATATGTGTGTGTGTGTGTGTGTGTGTTTCCTTTCTTTCCACACATCTTTCATTTGATTTTATTTTGTATGATTTTTTAGCGCGCCGGCTTACTCTCAGCGCCTCCATCACAGTAACAGCAATTCAAGCGTGCAATGACCAAAACTGGGAAATAAAATAAAAGAAGAAAAACGCATTACATAGTCCTGGGCGCCTCTTCGCTTGAGTCGCATGAAAAATGATGTGAAAAGCGTTCGTTCTCCCCCTCCATTTGTTAAAAGTTTTTTTTTTAAATACTCACACACACGCTCTCTGGCAAACTGCCCTTCTGTGGACGTGAAGAGAGTTGAAAGTCAACCCGATTCGTCGTGCTTTGGCTCAAATAATAAACCCCCCCGAAGGTTGGATTTCTGCATGGAACTTTAATACTCATCCATATTCATAAATATTCCATAAATGGCTTAATCTCTTATTCTTCTGATTAGGTCTTAGAAATTCCCACAACACATCGCAGACTGGCAGTATCTCACCGGCTCCAGGATACACTATTTTCAAGAGCACACACACACACGTGTACACACCAACACACACGTGCACACACACGTGCACACACACACACACACACACACACACACACACACACACAGGAGCCGGGTTCTGTTTGCCCCACATCCTCATGTTCATGGCATGAATGCTGCATGTGTGTGCTTTGAGTCCAGGATCTGTGTCAGCGAGGGTCCAACACGACGCCGAGTCGCTTCTGTTACCAGAGAAACCCGCAAAGTTTCTTCTTTTTTATCATCCTCCCTCCTCTCCTCCCCCCTCCTCTCCTCCCTCCCTCCTCTCCGTCCTCCCTCCTCTCCTCCCTCCCTCCTCTCCTCCTCCCTCCCTCCCTCCCTCCTCTCATCTCCATCCTCCCTCTGCTTCCATCCTCTCTCCTCCCCCATTCTTCCTTCTCTCCATCCTCCCTCCTCTCCTCTCTATCCTCCCTCCTCTCTCCATCCTCCTTCCTCTCTCCATCCTCCCTCCTCTCTCCCTCCTCTCCATCCTCCCTCTGCTTCCATCCTCCCTCTCCTCTCCATCCTCCTTCCTCTCCCATCCTCCCTCCTCTCTCCTCCCCATCCTCCTTCCTCTCCCATCCTCCCTCCTCTCTCCTCTCCATCCTCCCTCTGCTTCCATCCTCCTTCCTCTCTCATCCTCCCTCTGCTTCCATCCTCCCTCTGCTTCCATCCTCTCTCCTCTCTCATCCTCCCTCTGCTTCCATCCTCCCTCCTCTCTCATCCTCCCTCTGCTTCCATCCTCCCTCCTCTCTCATCCTCCCTCTGCTTCCATCCTCCCTCCTCTATCCTCCCTCTGCTTCCATCCTCCCTCTGCTTCCATCCTCTCTCCTCTCCGTCCTCCCTCTGCTTCCATCCTCCCTCCTCTATCCTCCCTCTGCTTCCATCCTCCCTCTGCTTCCATCCTCTCTCCTCTCCGTCCTCCCTCTGCTTCCATCCTCCCTCCTCTATCCTCCCTCTGCTTCCATCCTCTCTCCTCTCCGTCCTCCCTCTGCTTCCATCCTCCCTCCTCTATCCTCCCCATCCTCCCTCTGCTCCCCTGAGACGCTAAGAGGCTTACCCACCCCCTCACCCCCTCCCTCCCTACCTTCTTCTTCTCCTTCTTCTCGTCCTTCTTGGTGAAGAGGGTGTGGACCCACCAGATCTTGGTGAACATGCTGCCGTACGCCAGGCTGAAGCCGAGGCCGAGGAGCCACAGACGGAACTGGAGGAGGAGCGAGGAGACGTGGACAAAATTAAAACATTTAATTACATTTAATTACCTCTATCAAGGCTGTCGGCTTGGTTTCAGAAGTGGCACATAAAATAAATAAATTAACTAAATCATGAAAAAGAATATACATTACATACATGCATCCATTCTCTCTAAATTAAAATATTTAAATATAATATAATAGTTATATAACCTTTTTACAAATAACACCATTTGATAAAATGAACCAAAAAGGTGACAGTGAGAAAGATCTGAGATAATAATAATAATAATAATAATAATAATAATAATAAATATGAAAGAACGTTTAAAACATACCCTTTAAACTAACAAGAAATCACTATTATTAAGGTTGTTTACAAGATATTCAGTCAATCCAGAACTGTATCATTATATATAATTTATAATCAATCTACCTCAGAAATATTAGTAAATTATACCATCATGCAATATTCCTTCTGTAAATTGCGTTTTTATTTGCTTCTTTCCTGCCTTTTCTTATACGTGGTGTTTTATTCAAGCATTTTAAAAGAGATTATAGCTAAATATAATAACATAGTTCACGTGGGAGTACTTTATCTCAAGCATACATCCCAAACAACCTCGTTAAGCTTATTGCTTATAAGCCGATGCTTATTGACGCACGGTGACAAGAGAAGGTGACTCAGAGGAAAATATCAACTCCTCTCTCATCTGGACAGCCAGAATGTGAAATGTGTTTAAGAAGCTCCGGACGGACGGATAGATTTCCTCAACGTGAGTTTGAGGAAATGGAGAGATCGCAGCAGAAAGTGAAAGAAATATTGGGAGTGGAAGGTCAGAGGCAGAGAGCAGCAGAACAAAGAGCAGAGAGAAGAACTGGAAATCTCTCTCTTTGGCCTCAACAACAAAAAGACTCAACACGGGTGACGGAGGAACAACTCCCACACTTCCTCATTAGCACTGGGAGCCCATTGTCTGCCTGCTTGTCTGAACCACAGAATACCAGAACTGAAATGAATGAATCTGATATTTATGCATCTTTAAAATGTCTTGTTTCGAAGTGAATCTGCTCAAAACACAGCAAAGAGTTCCTCAATATCGAGGTAATCAAAGCCGAGCCGAGTCTCTTTATCTGGACTCCATATAGCTGAAGTGGGCGGAGCCACTGGGAAGCCAGGGGCGACGTGGGTCAGTCCTGGGTCTCTGAAAGCCGACCAAAGCTTCAGGGCTACTGGATGAGGTTAGCACGGCCCCGGGCTAATCTGTTAAACCAGAATCAGTGTTCAGACAGATAAAGCTCTCGCCGCACCGCTGGAATAATAAGCGCTTTAACAGCAAACCGTCCCGCAACGGAAATATCTGAACCAGAATCTTCTCAAGAAACTACTCGCACATTTATCACACCAAACATGAAGCAATTTTTAAATGGGATGGTTTTTATCAGTGTACTTTCATCCGTTTGTGTGATCAAACTCCTCAATTTAAAGTTTTAGCAGGAAATATTTGTAGCACAGAAAAAAAAAACGCAATGTCCGGATGCTTGAAATTAAACGTAATAAATCAAAGGTAGAGCAGAGAGATGAGACGATGGAAGATTTAATCGGGATAAAAAACGAAAAAACGTTAAGTTGATCGTGAAGATCGTGAATATCGTGAAGATCGTGAAGATCGTGACTTGAAAAAGCTGCCTAGTTTCCCGTAACGGTCGAGACGTGAGAAATAGAGCCTGATTTTAAACATAGAGGATACAAAAATATAACATTTCTTTCATTAACATACTTCATTTTTATGATCTTATTTAAGTTTATTTGATGCGTGCATCTTTTTGGACTTTAAGGGGTTAAAACCAAGGTCTGGAACATTCATTTTATAAATACTTAACTGGTATAAAAGAAAACCTAATGCATAAAAAATCAGAATTGAATTCCTTCTAAGAAAGCATTTTGGCACAAGCATCAAATCAATGAGCCCAAATATTTGCAGACCCCCCCCCCCCCCCCTCCTCATCCCCTCCTGCTGCTGCTGTTACCTGGCAGACGACGGGGAACTGAGATCTGTGGACGTGGTGACCGTCGATGCCCAGCGGGAAGACGGCGGCCAGCGCCATCATGCAGCCCACCGCTGTCATGTTGTTCAGGTACGGCTGGGAGTTCTGGATGTAGCTGCAACGTGACGAACACAATCAGATGAAGGAGGAAACAACAACAACAACAACAACAACGGCCATTTTCATTCCTGCTTGAAGGTTCAGTAGATTTGTTGGTAAACTGGCATTAATCGTGTTGGCGACCTCTCTGTTTGCTCTCAGAAATGTCATCAATGTCTGTTAATTTATTTAAATTCAATATTTTATCATCGTTATCTTTCTCCCGTTCAGACAGTCTGGCAAACAAAACGTCCGAGTATGGATCGCTGCTCGTCGCTGGGCGTCGCTCCATCGCATGACGGACAGTCCTTATTATATTAGTCTGCTGAACGGGTCAGCAACAGGAAAAAAAAGGACATTTTGTGAAAGTGGAGCCAAAACAGCTGGAACGAACAGGAGGAACCGGGACACTCAAATCAGACTGGAGGGTTTCTATTCTCCCACAATGCAATGCACAAAGGCAATCTGCATCAATCAATGTAATTTGAAAGAGCTCCAGAAACATCTTGGAACAAAAACCATTAAAAACAAAACAATCTTTTGCTGTCTGTTTGTTCATTAATCGGCCAGACTCCAAATGTGCCGTTTAAAGGATGTTTTGCATATTTGATTGCTTCCCGTATGAAGCCGTCAATTATTCTGACTCTTTTATAAACTAACAGATAAAATCTAAGTTCAGGTGGTTTTCTGATGGGAATTAATGTTTTTGCAGATATGAGGGGATAAAAACATAAATTATCTTATTACCGACAGGAACATGATTTGTTGATAATCCAACTGAATGAATCTCTTTCATCCTCTGGGGACCATGAATGCCAAAATACACGTAATTTCATGCATTATTTTGTGACCAAATATGGTCGATTTACAAAAAAGAAGCTATAAAAGTAGATTAAATGACATTATCTGAGTAGTTGATACTGACGGTGTCTCTAAACTACCAACCTTTAATAAACTACATAATGCATCATATTTAAAGGCAGCAACAATCCACTGTGGGTGTCTCCAGCTCTCTGCCTACGTCTTTGACACCAGAGGAAAGTTTCTGGTGCTAAACGTGCTCACGGTGTCGTTTGTGGACGGGAAGACGAGGCTTCAAGGAGAATCAAGCAGTACGTAATTAGCATAAACAGAAAAAGCTTTCCAAGTATTGAGATCCTTAACTTAAGTAAAAGTACTAATACCACGTCCTGCATTCTAAACCTTACTTAATTGGAAGCTAAATTTACTTAGAGTATAAAAAGTAAAAGTACTTATTGTGCAGTGAAGTGTTTCATTATTATATATCATGTTTTTGGATCAATATTACTGCTGCATTAATGTGTACGTCTCATTTTACTGCTGTATGTGTTTAAGGATGTGTTCATCTCAGATAAACACTATCTCTCAGTTTACCACAAATAGTAGGATTTGCCGTGGCTGGTCACAAATGTAAAAAACACCACCAGTACAGTGATTTCCAGTGGTGAAACGAAGTAATCAGATCCTGTACTTAAGTAAAAGTACTAAGACCACACTGTGGAAATACTGTATATATATATTTATATTGTATTGGAGAAAATCTCAGCATTATAATAATATTCTGAAAGGCTCCAGATTTCAGATGTGTGCCCACGCAGCAGCTTTCCTCCTCCTGCAGCAGTAGGTGTGTCTTTTATTCTTTCATCCCGTTGACCTGCCCTCGTGTTGCCCCGAGGTCAGGCTGCTTATTTAATAACACACACACACACACACACACACACACACACACCTTTGATATAAAATCCTCTAACGCTGTAACAAACCATGAATATCTGATGTTCTGTGGAGCTCCGCTTTCTCCCGTTTCATCACGATGCAGCTTTGAGTCGAGGTGACTATGAGAAGAAAAACTGGCATCCTTTTCTCTTGCCTGTGCTGGATTTTATTTTATTTTTTTTACAAAAAGAAGTTCTCTTGTGATTCTGAAGCACCAAAATCTGATGTTTTGGCTCCTGGGATGAGTGTTGTGTGATTGGCTGGAGCTTCACTGGACACACGATAAGATCCCATCACTAACCAGACACAAGCAAGGGGAGGATTGAAGAGTGTTGCCGACTCCAACACCAGCTCTCAGCCCGTCCCTCCAGGAATCCCTCCACAGCCAAATTATCACCACAAAGGTAAAATTAGCATAATGAACATTCACTGAGAGCACGGGCAGAAATCAGGCATTTCATTTGGGCCGAATTAAACGATTAAAAATGGATTTTCCCGTTTTTGTAATCATTTGATTCATCGGTTGCTGTTGTGATTTAACTTTCATCAGATTTAACTAACTTAAACCTAGCCTGCCTTTAACGCTAGCTGATATTTTAAATTGCTATTTTATTTTGGCCACTAGGGGGCAACGGAAACAAGTTGTGAACTCCACACTGACAAAGCAATCAGTTGCTTTGTCTTACTTTGTTTGTGTGCAGCTGTATGTTTCAGTTTTCTTTGGGCTTTTTTTGGACTCTACCAACTCCCGAGGGAGGGAGGGGGGGATATCTGGCTCTTTAGCTGCTAAATGCTCCACTGTGTTCACCCGCTGGTGTCCAACTGTGTTGTTAACTGCTGCCAGCTGCAGCCAAGAAACAGAGAGCAGCGAGAGTGAACCGACATCCGTATAAACAATGAGCTGAAAGCAGAGAGGTTCCGATACTATTTTGTTCCTTCGCGATGCCTTTTTTTTCCCGTAAAATCTCAACTTAGCCGAGTACGATACGATGTATGATACTGAGGTTTCTCGGATGCAGGGATCTTGAAGCCTAAATTAGCTGATAAACTCGACAATAACGACATCGTCCCGCTTGCTCTCCAGATTCGTGTGATGATTCCTCATTTCACATAAGAATAAAGAGGATCACGTTGGACTTTTTTTGTTTTTCAGAAAGTGGATTTGTTATGTATTTTTGTCTCCCAACGAGGCCGTCGGTAACAACCTTGTGTTTCTTTTATTTATTGTGGAAACGGCTTACTGAAGAACTATGATTTGATTAGACTGGCGGTGTTTTTGGCTGCTGAGATCAGCCCCTCGGTGAAATTGTGTTTGAAATATAATCTGGAAGAGGAAGGCCTGACTGGCAACACCGACATCCAGCCAGAGATCCTAAAGGAACAAACCTCTCCAGCTTTTCCCCCCTGAAGAAAAATAAGATAAGCTTGTGGACTTACGGGACTTTAAAATCACTTTGACCCGAGCAAACATGAAAATACTGTTAGAGAGACGGCGGCGGCTTCACAGACATGTATTAAGCTTTAAAACCCCAAGATCAAAAGGCAGTTTCTTTTTTAAATGGCAGTCTATTTGCATTTGCTCTCTGGCGATGCTTAAATTGTGACAACGCAGCAGGGATTGAGAGAAGCTCCGCCCACAACGCCAAGTTTGCAGTCCTTTAACCGGAGAAGCAGCGGCGACATCGAACCTCGACAGAGGGAAGGAGCTCTGGTAAAACACGGGAATTATTTTATTTAACATCTATAAACACAGCCATTCCCAGATGGAGTGTAACCACGGCGACCGATCAGCTCTGCTGGAGCATCTGGGTGTTGTGACAGGATTTCATTTCCAGTCACTACTCCCCCTCGAACAGGTGACCTCCGCCTAACAAAACGCTGGCTTTAAACTCCCGTTTAGTCCATCAATCAATGCTGGCTTTAAAAAACCACAACAACAAAACATCCTTTTAATGATGACCTCCTCTCTGGAGGACGGCTTCACTGCCGTCACTCAAGGACAAACGGAGGGAGCCGGAAAAAAGACAGAGAAAAGGCTGCAGCAAAACAATTAATTGGCTTTAATGAAAAAGAAAAGCGACAAAGGTTTTAATTTGCGAAGCTGAAACTATTAAAGCAGAAGGTAAGAGAACACAAAAATCATTGTTTCCGGTACGATAGTTGGGAAATAACTGTATTTGGTTCATTTATTTGGAAATGTATAAACATAAGTCCTATTTTAACAGTTAAGGAACTCAAATACTGTCAATAAAAAGTACATGAATAACAAAAATATATCATAGAAAAGTCTGATCAATGGATCATATTCTTTATTTATGGGAGATCTTTTGATTTTTACCATATTTTTCAATAAAAAGGATGTTCAGGATAAAAATACGCAATAAAAATATTTGTTTCTTAAAAAAAACCAAAAAAAACAAAAGTGACACCAGTATGTTTAAGTGCAATTTTAGGAGGTTTAAGCATATTTTGAGTATTATTGGATATTTTGACCATTTATTCCCCTCATATAGCAGTACTAACTCTCTACCTGCATCCAAATACTGCACCACGCCCACCTCAAAAAACTCGCCTCAAACATTTGTAGCCTGGAAAATGACTGATGAAGACCAAATGCTATTATGTGGGTATCATGTGCTGAGATGATATTGAAGGAGGCGGAGCTCAACTCAAACGCTGCAGCTGACAAAGACCAAACTTTCCAGTCATTTCCAGGATTTCCGTGGATGCAAGCAGCTGTTTGGGTCACACGGCGTCCAGAAAGGATGACGCAGACAGACGAGACACTTCACTGATAAGATTCCGTGTCGGTGAACTCACCGGACGTTGCCGTTGTAGATGTTGAACGTCAGACAGACGATGCCGAGCAGGATGCCGAGGCCGGCGAACACGGACACGGCTGCAAACAGCTTCTGAGATAAGAACCGGTACTCTTCTATCACCACCGTCCGGTCGGCCGGAGGCCCGGCGCCTGAACGGAGAGAGAGGACACATCGCACTGCATTAACGGGATAAAAACTTAAACCAGGGCTCAGATTGTATGCCTAACAAAGTCTGTGGTGTTTATACTGACTGGCTGATTATTTATGCTTATGTGGGCGGAAACCAGAAGGGCATTTTACCCTCAAGAGCCTCCGACTGTCCGTCTGTAGGGTTCTGGGGCTGCAGATGTGTGTGTGTGTGTGTGTGTGCGTCAGAGGCGAGGCAGAGCGCCGCGTGAAGCGGATGTGTCAGATGTCAGAGGAAAGTGTCAGAGTGTCGCCCCCTCGAGGGGCGGCCGGGTGTCAAAGCACCCATCATGCTCTCTGTTTAGATGCCTGTCAGCGCGGTCACACGGCCGAGTTAGCATCTGGTGTCATCTGACCGAGGGATCAGGTTTATAAGAGGGATCCCGCAGGGCTCACCCCGTTAACCTTTAGATACTTCTTAATACCACGGAGAAATAACGACCCGGAAACCGATTATTATATAAAATGATGAGCCGGCCGGCGACTGTCGCCAACACTGGCATGGGATACACATTTGTTAATTAAATTAGAGACTTTTTCATATCCAAAAGCCGTTTTCTGTTGGTGAAACTGAATTCAAAGCTTTTTAAGATGTTATTAAGACCATCCATATATGCGTCTATTTATTCTTTCCACATGTGGCATAAAGGAAAATGTGTTGTTTACGAGAATGTTTCAAGAGCGAGAAAGTGTTCGTCCATCTGTGCGATTTAATGGCAGATTATTAAATGAGCTATATGAGAGCGTTCAGTCCCAAACTCGTCACATGTGTTTTTAAAGTCAGGCTGAAATGGGAAATTATTGAGATCACATGCCGGGGGCAGATTATTCACCTACTTAATGATAAATGCTGAAAAATGTACAAAAAAATTATATTTTTTTGTATTTTTATATCAAAAATCAGGCAGCTTTAAACAAAACGAAGCATGCTTACATCATCACGACATCCTCCATCAATCAATCTGAAACTTCTGAGGAGAACAAATGGATCAAATAGAATTCCAAGTGTTTTTTACACAACACACTGTAAAAGTGAGCAAAAAATGTAATAAAAACTGCTCCAGAAGTAAGAAAACCTAATTAAAATCATGTTAACATGATCAAGAACAGCTTTGGAACAGAGCCTTCATACAGTACATTCGCATAATGGTGGTGTTTTAAAAATATATTGTTCATCTTTCTTTTTAACAGCCTGTTTCCCATAATCCTTTGTAGTCTAAAAACATCCAGCTCTACTAAAAGAAACACAGAATCATGTTTTTTCACCTTTTTATTACATGAATCTTTGCTTTTATTGACGATGACCTCAAGTTTTTATTAAATAACATCTTAATTTAAATGTTATTCTCATCATTCTATCCTGCATTATTGTAATATTTAGTTTGAAATTAATTTGTATATAATATACAATTTAACAAAGCACATATTAATTGCGATTATGTTATTCATTAAAGAGGCTGCTTAAGACTGTATGTGTGAATGAATGAGCAATAATTAATGGTGCGTGTGTGTGTGTGTGTGTGTGTGTGTGATGACCGTGCGCCATTTAAACCCTCCTCCGTCCTTGATCAAGGAATCAGGACAGGGTGTTGCCATGGAGACCCAGCTCTATAACAGTTGCCACAGCGATTAGGAGAAGAGCTGAGCTGAAGTGGTTGTTAGGGCGACCGTGAAGAGAGTGAGAAAGAGAGACGGCTGGTAAAATACACAGCAAAACAATCCCCCCTTCCTCCTCCCTCCCGCCACAATAAAAGACACAACAAAAACTTCACCCCCGAACTGAGTCGGCTCCAGAAAGCAGGAAATTACTAATTTCCTGTCAGCGTGTAGATGTCAGATGTCAGAAAGATGAAATCAAGCTCCGACAGAGGAAGCAAGGAATCAAGTGAACTTCAGCTCCGGGTGGGTTTGAACCCGGCGGGGTTTTTAACTGGGCTAACACCGAGCCGGTCACGTTGCAGCGAGTCGAAACTAAAGAGCTAAAAGGAAGGACGTGTCTCCACGGGTCAACCGTCCCTCACCGCCTGATGCTGACCTGGAATCACCACCTCGCATCCTGTGGGTTCAGTTAAGCCGTGGCAACTGATCACCGCCTAAAAAACTGTCTCTCCACGGAGCAGCGAGGCATGCAGGATTGATTAGTGGCACAGTCTGTCCAGGCACAAGTATGTCACGTCTCCGGGGAAGGACGCGGCCGGTAAACAAACCACAGACGCTTCTTTGGCGTCTGAGGAAAATCACAAAACGGGTTTTCACGGCGAAACTGGAGACAGAAAGTCGGGAGACGAAGTCTGGTCACGAAGGCTTCGAGGTGCGAGACGTAAAAAAAAAAAAAAGGTGAAGACGACAGGTGTTCCCGAAAAACAAAAAAACACAAGGGGCAGCTTCGGTTTGTGGTTTGTCCCACTTAGCAAGTCGGTCAGCAGCTGGAGCCGCAGCAGTCGCTGTGACACGGAGGCAATTAAGGTGCTTTAAAACCCGTCGCAAAGCCCCCCCGATTTCTGCAATTTGGTTCAGAACTTTCAGTCTCGACTCAGTCAAATTCTAAACCCCACGGACGTGACTTGCACTTTCCGAGGACATCATTATCTCCAATGTCCATCAACAAAGAACCCTCCGATAGCTGCCTTAAACCCTGAAAAAAGAAAAGAGTCTTCTACGGAGAGGGGGAGGAATGCAGGGATAGTCGTCTGTGCTTCCATTGCAAACAGGAAACTGCTAAAAAGCTAATTTGGCGTATTTTTAATTAGCGGTACACACAATTTCCCGGCTCGGTGCGTACCTCGGCTTTGAGGTCACGCTTCGCTATGTTTCCAATACGATAAGGAAAACAAAGAAAATGCAGAAAATGCTCTTTTTTTGTAATTTGTTTTGAACATTTTAAGCATTCAACAGTTGCTCATTCCAATTTTAACAGTCAAAGCAGTCTAATGCCAGCATATTTAATAGAAATTAAAAAAGACTCTGCAGTGGGAGGAGCCTGAACACCCTCAAGTCCGTATTTTTTGGGTTTTCTTGCTCCGCTAATCGGTGCGGTTCAGGTGTCGCCGTCGTGAATTAAATGTCGTGTTTCCACAGATGAACCCGACTTCAGTTTAACAGAACGCAGTTTCGTTTCGCTAACTGGGCTAAACCAACTAGCATGCTACAGCTAACAACAAAGAATTTCTGTTCCACGTGTGCGAGTAGTAAAAAGAAAAGCAAAACTTCCTGTATCGGAAATTTCCAGAAGGAATACGAGTTTAGTTACGAAACAAATCTGGGCTACAACCCTGGAATCTGATTGGCCGGCCTCTCTTGGACTACTTCCTGTCTATTTGAGTTCAGGGTGCCTCCGATTTTGTGTCCAGCAGATATTTCTTACATACTACGCTGTTCAATGTGTATTATTTGGGTAAATAATTCCTAAGATTGTAGGGCATTTTAAAAAAAATAGTAATTTCAATGTGCCCCCTCCCAAAGAAAAAAAATCTAGACACGCCCCTTCTAATAGCCGCCCACATTTGAGTGTTCAGAGAGTCTGCATACAAATAACCAGCGGCGAAGAGGAAATCCAGCATGTCATCTACAGCGAGTCTAAATGGAGCCACAGCGAAGAGGTCGGATATCAAAGTGCTGAAAAAAACCCAGACAGACGAGACAACGAACACAGGAAGACGGGGTCGTGAACTCCATCTCACCTATCCAAACATCGTTTCCAAACCAGGAGAGGTTCTTCTGCGAGCTGTCATAGTAACCGATCTTCTTGTAACTGCCTCCTGGATGAAAACAGGGAGTGGAATAACATCACAGAGTCAGACGGTTTCATTAGTAATGCTCCTTCCCGTCCCTGGCGGTTTGCGTGGGATCACTGATCCCGGTGCAGCACTAACTCGACAGAAAACCAGGATTTAGCTTCTGTTTTTTGGTGTTTTTGTAATAGCATGCTACAGGAGAGTCACACAATGAACAGATGAAAAGAAACGAGGGATGACAAGGTGCATAAAGAAGGACAAACAAATAAGCACCAAGGGGAGAAGAAGGAGGAAAAAAAAAGGAGCTTATGTGGCGGTCTTGACCAGGAATACTGATGAGGTCCCACAGTGATTCAGGGATGCAAGTCAGGTCGTCTCATTGTGGATGTCAAATTACCTCGACGCCACAACTGGAGATATGAGACAGTGTGATGGGGGGGGGGCAGGATTATAAATCCTCATCCTTTAGGACGCCGGAGGGAACAGAGGTAGAAAATAATCCTCAACCTTATCCTGTAGCGGGGAAACTCATTAAGTCACTGGTGACAAATAGGATGCCGTTTCCAGAAACAGCTTAAAACGAAGGCTATTGCCCAATTAGAGCGAAGCCTTGAGTCAACACACACACACACACACACACACACACACACACACACACCACACACACACGCCTGCCCAGTCACATGTGCAATTATAGGATGTTGAAACCGATCGCAGTGAAGCCTGCTCCCTTTGGTCTGAGCTGAAAGCAGTGATCGATACAGTCAGCTGGGACCTCTATTTTAATGTCTATTTCATTTTTTTTTTGTGACATTCACTGCGATGCAACATCTGGGAGCGTTTTTTACCTTGCAGTTGCTCGATGAGAGTCATCGCCATCCTGGATCCCTGGGCGTCAAACACCACTTGGCCCTGGAGACACAGACGGGAGGACGTTTCATTTAATTAGCATATTTAAATGCAACGATTAAGGGAAGAGTTTGACATTTTGATAAACACATTTTGCTTTCCTGTCGAGATGTGAAGAGGAGAAGCTCGCTGACGTGCATATACTTAATAGGAAGCCACGGTCAGTTAGCTCTGGGCCCTAATTTCTCATTTAATTAATGAATTGATCAAAAATAAATTGCAAACGTGTTCACGAGCTCAGAACATGATGATGGAAGTGTTTGATGGCGTTGCCGCGCTCACTTAATGTTGCCGCAGCAATGTTTTACCATTTGTAACACAGATTCGGTGCTAACGGGAAAATAAATACACTTTTGACACTTGATTTCTGCATTTCTTCGCCTGTAAACTGCTCGGGAACCCTTGCCACACCTCCACTGAACGGCGGCGTCCTACGGGAGCTTAAGAGGTTTTCAGTGAATACCTCTCTGGAAATGTGTAAAAACAAAAAACCCAACCGTGATCATTAAAGGCTTTGTAGAGGTAGAATGTGTGGCAGAGCCGTGTGGGTTTAACAGACGTGTCTAACGAGGTGTCCGGGGAACCAAACAGCTACTCTACTACACTTAATTGAATTATTCTTATGTTCCTTCCAGGAATGAGGAATAAACACTTTTATTATCATCTTGTTCTCATCCCCGGCACGTACCGAAACGCCTTCAAAGGAGCTGGTGTTGAGGGCCCTGTAGATCTCCGACGTGATGTCATGGTTGTTGTAATTGAAATCCTCCAGTCGTCGGCCTTTGGCCTTCAGCGGAGCCACGGTCTTATTGAGGGCGAGGGCCAGAGCCCAGACCGCATCGTAGGCTAAGGGGGCCTCCTGAAAGCCGCCGGTCTCCTCGGGGTTCACGCCGCCCAGACGAGACATCAAGGCGGCGATGAACTCTTGTGATGTCTGATGGAAACGGGACAGAAAACATATCAAAGGGAGGGGAGAGTCCATCTGACGAAACAAACCATTAATACCATTAAAGATTAATAAGCATCAACGGCAAAGAGATTTTAAAGAAGGGGGGAATCATCTGGAGGAGTTGTGTGGTAGGGTGTTCTCCGCTGAAGTTTGGGTGTTTTTGGAGATTTTTCTGGAGATTTAAGAGGTCGAGAGCTTGAAAGTAAAACGCCGCTCGTAAACGACGACGGCGTTAACCCCGGGGATGAAACCGAGGGCGAGGGGAATCCACCCGACGTCTCACTGCAGCTTCATCTTTAATGCATGAGACATGAAAGTGGCATCAATCTTCATCTTGAATCCATCAAATCCAACAGCTGAACTACTCCTTTAAACATGAGCTGGAATACAGGGGCGGTTGTCTCATTAAATTACAGATGCTTTAGGAAAATTAGCTTCTAAAAAGTTTCTAAACTGGCTCATTTAATACAAGTGTGTAACACGCCCACATCTGTGTGCAGCCGGGGGATGAAGATATCGATGATGATGGTGAGATGTGCCACAGCAACCATGTCTGCAAATAAAAAGACTTAACTTAAGGAGGTGATGAATTTCACCGTCGATCCGACATCCGCTTCAGTAATTAAACACCAGTAAATCTCCCTCTGAGAGCGAGGATACACGTGTGAACTCAGATTATTGCTGCCGATCACCAAGGTGTCCCAGGGGATTCTCTGGGGGCCAATTAGGGCCCCCACACACACCCACCTACACACACACACGCCCGACTCAGTTATGTCAAATTCATCTCATTGAAATTCCACCTTGGCGTTTGGCATTTAAATGTGCCACTGCCTACTGAACCGCTGCTGCTGACAATGTGCTATCGCGGCGCCCGCTCCGCCGTAACCGCCACGTCCAGGCTTCATCTCGCCGTTGAGAAAGAAATACGCCGATTTCAAAACTTGGGAAATTGAATTTGAATAGATTGACTGCGAGGCGGGAGTTCAGGCTGTAATTCTTATCGGCCGTTGAGCAGCACGTCAACAGCTAAATCAGCAGGTAGCGGCAGGTGCTGCATGAATATCAACAACAGCTGCCGATGGAGCTCCGAGGAGGAAGAGGAGGGGCGGCGAGGAAGGTGGGGATGAGGAGAAAGGGAAGATGGGTAAACAAGAAGAAAGAAAGGATGATCCGGCGTAGACCAGCTGAGTCTGAGGAGGTGGAACAATGAGAGAGAGTTTAAGGGGATTAGAGAACGACGGCTACCTGTGAGGCAAACTTAGAAAAAGACAGTATTATCATCCGTCTTCTATACCTTCTGTCAGGAAACGACTGATCAGGTCAGACGCAGGTCATTGAATCTGTGACAGTGTTGCAATGAAAAGAAGAAAAACTTGTGGGATCGATCTGTTTCAGACTTGTTGTTTGGGGATGAAAAAGAGCCGAGTATTTTAAAAAAGAGGTATAATCTATGAAAACAGCTCAAACCCACTAACAGGAAGTCCAAGATAAGATACTCTGTCTCTCCTGGATGTTTCCTCCTTTTATTGCGTCTATAAACGGAAAAAAAAGCAAAAAAAAACGTCTAATTGAAAGCAGATTTCTACAAAGTAACGCTAATTAATGTCAGTATAGCAACCGTAGCCGGGGACGCTGATTAACCAGCGAGCGGAAACTTCCAGACTCAGGTGTCTTTAACACCACAATCACGGCACTCAGGCGTTCCTACCTGCACCATTAGGCTGGACGTCTGTCGGATTAGACCCGCCACTTTAAAAAGGCGGGTGAATATTTATGCAATCGCTTATTTTACATGTCTATATTTTTTAATTAATTGGCATTACATTGTAGAAAGATGCTTTCACTTCAACATCAAAGAGGCTTTTTTTTTGTAAAATCTTGTTAAAAAAAAATAATCTTGACATCCGAGGGGGTGAAACCTTTTTATAGGCACCGGAGCAGCGTGTTTGACTGACAAGCTTGAAACCACAGTGCAATACAACCATAGAAATATATATATATATATTTAAAAACGCCTGATTTTTAGGGCTTATTATTTATTTTTAATTCAGGTCATGGACGCAGCAGAAGTAACAAACGTACTCGCATTTATTTCTGTGTTGGTTTTAAAATGTGGTCGAGTCATTTGTTGTTGAAAACCTGCCTTGCTTTTTTTCCAAACCCACCATTTAACCAGAAATGTGCGGTCTCCCATCCCCTTTAACAGCCAGGTGCACCTGGCTGTTAAAGGGGATGGGAGACGACTCTGATTAGTTTAATTCATATTATGGCCAAAACACACCTATGATTAATTAGGAGACTCAATTAAAAAACCCACATTATGCATTGATTAACAAGCAGAAGTGTAGAAGAGTCTGCTCAACATCGGGCGAGCTAACATGCTCACAATAACGATGCTAACACGCTAACGTTGCATTGCTTTTTGCAGGTTCAGTCCTGCAGACTCTGGAACATAATCAACGTCACATTTGCACTTTATCCCCACTTTTCCTTCCATAAAAACACAGCTGATAATGAGTGTAAACGGAGGTGTATTTTCCCGTTTAAGTCAGTTAATGGAGTGTACTAATGTGTTGGTATCGGCCGACATGAATGATCTACAGATGTTTCCTTCCCCTTATATTAATCCTCATCTGTAATTAGAATTACGCGTGATCCCCAGTTTCTGTGATTTGTTGTTCATGTATCCGTACAAAGCACAGATGTGCCATTATAAGCCCAATAAGTCGACCCAAGTGCCTCAAGTATAACACAAATGTGACTAATTATCAATTAGAGGAAGAAAATAATTCATTTCTGTTCTAATGTGATTCTGAGAACGGTTCCCACCATGTTGGAGATGCCGCGGACCGTCTCCGGGTTCAGCATGACGATCTCGGTGGTCACGTGACCCTCCACCGCCTCCGTCATGTTCTCCACGGTGCAGTTGATGGCGGGGTCTTTGATCTTGAACCAGTTGTCGGCGTACCAGCCGATCAGGAACCACACCACCTTCTTCCCGTAGAGCTTCTCCTTGAACACCTGCAGCCGGGGGAAAGGGAGGCCGATACGGAGAGGAGGGAGGACGAAGGGAGGGGGAAGGATGATAAACAACGAGGAGAGTTATTCCCAGATACGTGTTGTATCACTGCCAAGCAAAGGAAACTCATTCAGACATCCAAACAGCTCATTACGGAGATCCCGTTTCTGCTAATAGCCAGTCAGGGTCCGTCCATCGGGATCAAGAAAAGAGAGGGAAACCAACCTCACAAAACACCTTCCTGGCTTCGGTCTCATAAAAGAGCCCCACGATGATCCTGGCGTCTTGGCGCTGCGTCAAAAACAGGAAGACGAAACACTGCTTAGTTACATCGGCGGCGACGGTTCAGCTTCACTACAGCACAGCTTGACGTGGCGGCGCGGCGCTGCCAAAGTTCCTGCTGTTCAGGAGTTGCTAATTAGCATGGCGCATTAATTTCCCCTATCAAATCGCCTCTATGCTAATGGTATGGTGTGCAGCTGTGAGTCGGAGGAGGAAGGGGGGGGTGGAGGTGTGTGGGTGGAGGTGTGTGGGTGGAGGCGTGTGGGCAAGCAGCTGAGGTGAATTTTTAATCAAAGCACCTTGAGGTTCTTGACAGCGACAGCCGGGTCGGTGAGGAAACTCTGGCGAACGCTGATCTCGATGCCCGCCTCCTTCGTCCTCTGCTCCAGATCGTCCAGAGTCTGTGAGATGAAAGGGGAGGGCAGAGGGAGACAGACAGGGAGACAGACAGGGAGACAGACGGGGAGGGGAGAGGGGGGTCAGAGAGGCAGCTGAACCGAGACAGACAGAGGCGACGGGTTGAGATTATAGAGAAAGACAAAAAAAAAGAAGAAGCAAAGAGACAGCAAAAAGAAAAAAAGATGTGAAGTGTATATGAGAAACATCCAGAGAGGGACGGAGAAGAAAAGGCAGCATGGGAGATAAAGAGAATGGATTTTTTTCAGGCAAAGAACACAATTGGAGAGCAGAGAAGAAAAATAAGAAGAATGTGAGAAAGGCAGAGAGGAAGGAACGTGAGAGCGGGATCATTAACCTCCATTACAGCAACCGAGCCAAAGATGTCAGGGTATTGACCCGCCCCGGCCTGGGAGAGATATATTGCGTGATCAATATTTCTCACAACCAATACTCCAACAAATTACTTACAAAAATCCCTCCCATCAATTTCCCCCGGAGAGTTTGAAGCAGCGTCGCCCCGAGAACACGACAGCTCTCATAAACAAACACACAGAGGCGGGCGGGCGATAAGGAAACCTGACACTTTGGGAAAAAATATGATGGAGCCAAAAGTGAGAAGAAGAAAAAAAAGAAAAAAGGAAGGCGTAAAATTGAAGGCGAGATAGAGAGGATTGGAAAAGCGGCACTGACCGAGGTGAAGACTTCGGTGGTCTGCTGGATGGTGGCGATGCGGGTCCACTTCCACTTCTGGAAGAGCTGCACCCTGGTGGGGTTGTGGAGCGTGGCCGACGGGTGCGTGCGGAAGAAGGTGGGGAAGCGCTGGCGGTTGGAGAGGGCCGGCGAGCTGGAGCCGTAGGAGAGCTGGGAAACCGGGGAGGGAAAACGGTGATTAAGGCAGACGTTTATACACCTCTGACGACGGAACAGACTTCAATCCAAATGTATTCAAATCTCGTTCCTCCCCTGAACGCCGAGTTCTTTTGATGGCGAACGGCGGAGAGGAATGCCAGAAAAAAAGAGACAAGAGAACCAGAGAGACAATCACCTGCTCCCAATTTTCTCATTTTCTCTCCTCACCCGCTCCCTCCCCCATCCTGCCTCCCCCCTCGGGCTTATCAGGTGTGCAGATAAACACTGTAATTTCAATTTGTAAAAGAAAGAAAGAAAACGCCGCATGCAGGATTTCCCCCATGCATATAAACCACCATGAAATTATGATGACACATTCTGTTATTACAACAACAACAAAAGCGCTAACGATTGTTTCACTGAAGAGTTTTTTTTTAGGTTCTGGTTTTTAGGCTCGATTCCCACAAGACGCAGATTGCTGAGATGTGCGTCCAAAAGCAGCAGGGAGGAGGGACGGTCGGGAAGTACAGGCAGAAACACGGCACTTCCTCCAACAACCAGTTCCACGGTGACGGACGATAAAATCCTTCGACAGGTCTCCCTCTCAACGAGGAACCTGGACCCCCCTGTTACCTAGGCGACCCGGGAGTGTCCACCAATGGGAGCGAGGGGTGTGTGGACGCTGACTCCTGCTATAAATAATAAAGATAAATCCCCCATGGGCACAGACAGGTAGGTGAAGAACACGGGGAAGGATCTGGTCGTCATACATGTGTGTTAATTAACTCAGTTGTAAGCGATGACATCATCGGCCATAAATCTAATAAAACCTACAAAAAAACAAACATGGCTGTATGATTGAGAGATGTTTCTTTTGTTAAAGGACCCCCTATCACATATCATTACATTATCACGGGTCAATAATACTGTGCCGTGTATAATGTATGTAATCATGTATGTATGAGTCATTCAAATAATAATAATATATTTATAGAGCATATTTTTATTCTATATTGCCATTTCTACACCACAATTTCACAACAGGAAGATTTATATTTAATTATTATAGTTTGTATTCATGTTAATGTGTCATTTTGGAAGAACAAACGTTTGAGATGAAATCTGCGGACCTCCTGTTGAAGATCTCTAAAGTAAATCGCTCAACAACTAGAAGAAAATCTGACACACACACACACACACACACACACACAAACAAACACACACACACACACACACACACACACACAAAGCTTCCGTGGCAGAAATAGACCGACTCTGCAACAGACAGACAAAGTTCTGCACTGAAGCTCCCAAAAAAACCCAACAAACAACATCTCTCGGTTCTCAGTTCCTCAGTTCTGCGTCGCCTTGTAGCAGCAGATCAATGGCCGCCGACGGCTTACAGTGCTTTTGGAAAGGGAGAAGGGGGATCAAATTAACGCTGTGCCAAGAGGAGCCGATGGAGAGCCCCGTCTTGATCAGCGTCCAGAAACGGAGGTTTGCTTCCTCTCTTTTTTTTTTACCTCCCTGGCTCTCTGATGAGGCTGTTTGACATGCGAGGAGGCTTCGGCAGGCAGGCGGCACACAGAAATAATTGAGTGTGGCGGTTAGGAGGTTGTGCCAGTGGTGGCGCGTAGTAAAGAAAGACGGATCCCTTTTGTGTGCGCGGAGAAAACGGCTGCTTGAGATGAGGGAGCGAGGCGGAAATGAAGAGTGGGAGAGAAAGACGGAGAGGAGGAAGGAAGGAAGGAAGGAAGGGAGGAAAAAGGGGGCTCGGATTGGAGGGTGCCAGCTCCAGGCGGCGTTGACAGACAGAGAAAAGGAAGGCAAAGAGTCAAAATGTGGAAAAGAGTTTGTAATGATGATGGGGGGGGGGGGGGGACCGGAAACGAGAAAGAGGTGATGCCAAACCGCCGAGAACCAATTGTTCCCGGCGACTAATCTCCGGATGAAACTTCAATTACGGGACAAAGCTAATAAGCAGAGCGCCGTGAGTGACGGAGCGGCAGATCAAGAGATGTCGAGATAAACAAAATAAACTTAAGCAGCGACGGCAGACGAAGAAGAAGAAGAAGAAGAAGAAGAAGAAGAAGAAGAAGAAGAAATGACAGCTCAGATGTCGTTGGAAGACGTATCACGACACAGCGGTGCAGCTAAAAACAACGTGTTTGGCGTCACGCGTCAATGCAGCGCGGTGAAAGTGTCGCCGCTAATTAAAAGCGCCGTGTTAAGTACTTTAAAATCAATAAACAACTGTGGCATTGATTTCGGGGGAACTTAGTATGATTACCAGCAAGTACAGAAGATCGTTATTCAGATGAATGGCAGCCAGTGATAGCTCCGACGGTACTTTCAGAGGGAATGACCTCCGGTTCTTATCGGGGTCGGATCACTTCCTGTAACGACGTGGTCTTCTTGTGGAGGATCAGAGCACCAAAGGGTCTGGATGTTACAGACCTGGCATGCATGATAGACCTGGTTTGTAGGCATCGATCTCATCCTCAGACGTGGGAACGCTGTCACTGTCGATTTTCTACCCAATAAAGTCCCGACATGAAGACGGCTGACAGAGCGATCTGTGGTTTCAGGAGAGGAACGACATGTTGGTGTTGGATTTTTAAATGTCATTTCAAACGGAACTCAATTTGCCTGCATTGTTTACGGTCTTAAACCAGAACGATCTGCTTGGTTGGATACCAGCAGAGGAACATGGTTCTTGTTTCGTTTTGTGGTGAACTCACCCTTTAAACTGATGCATTATCATTACTCTGAGCACCACTTATAATATATTTATAGTTCCAGCCTTACAACTGTTGGTTGATCTGCTGCCTTCAAATCAATATTAGAAAACTACTGTAAGAAACTCCATCGTGGCATCTGGTCGACTTTTGGCAATTATCAATAAACCAAACAAACAGCAGCACTGGTTGCTGCAGCGATGTTTTTCTATGACATCATCATCATCATCCAGGCCATTTTCAGAGATTATTATCTGGCAGCATACACTAATATGTTCCTAATATATAATATGTGGAAGTCGGATTTTAAAAGACATGCAGTCGACAGCTATAACTGTTCTATGAAATCATATTTTAAGTGATTAGAAGCTATAAAACATGCAATATAGAATAATATAAGAGAAAAAAACTACCATCGTTACCAACCAGCAGTGGTTAATTTAAAATTTGAAGGATGATGTCTCTATCTCTCTCTATACATATATAGTATATATATATATATATATATATATATATATATATATATATATATATATATATATATATACACACAGTATATACAAATATTTATATATAAATAGCATCTTTTTCTAAGCAAAGTCATTCTTGTTTATTTGCAAAGGATATCAGAGAGGAAATCATCTAAATGTCCTCTAGAAGTCGTGCGCTTGAATCTAAAAATATGTGCATCACGTCTGTGTGTTCACATCTGACTGAGTAACGACGCTGACGCAACCTGCAGCTCACGCCTGGCGTCAACCATTCCAACAACCTCTGGGGGTTAAAACGACTGCGGATTGAAAAAAAAAAAAATGAAAAAAAAAAGAAGAAACGTCGTTGCTCATTCCGGTGCAAACGGGACGCCACACTCACCACGATGAGGTTCCACATGCGAGCGGCCTCGGCCACCAGCGTGGAGACGCCGCTGCAGCCCGGCATCAGCACGATCTTGATGGGCTCCGTGTACAGAAGGTCGTACAGCAACTTGGTGGCTTCTCCCGGGTCACACTGCAAGGACAAAATGACAGGAGTGGTTAATGGACGGACGGGCGAACAGATGGGATGGGCGGATCGATAATAAGGATGAGAAATTACTTGAGGTGATCGAAAGAGAGAGAGAGAGAGGAAAGAGAGGAATCAGAGCAAGGGAAATGGGACAGATAAGGGTGAGGGATGGAATGAGAGCAGAGGGTGAGGAACAAATAGGGAGTGTGGGGAGGGGGGCTGTAAACAGAAAACTGAAGTAGCAGGGAGCAACGGAAAGGCCGATGCAAATGTGAAGGGAAGAGACAAGAAGAGGACGAGTAAGGGAAATTAAAAGAACAAAAAAAAAAACAGGAGGTCAGAATGAAGTAAAAGGAAAATGACAGGAAAGCAGCAGGGAGCAACGGAAACGAGCAGAAATGCAAATGTGAAGGGAAAAGAGGAGCTGGAGGAAGAACAGAAAGAATTATCTCCCAACAGAGTTCACGTCCACGCCGCCGGCGTGCATCATCAAAACGCAGACGTAAAAAAAACCCCACAGAAACCAGCCCATGGAGTCCTTTACAGCACGTCTCGGCGGCTGGAATGATCCATCACCGCTCTGTCGGCCAGATTACCGACAGGCCGCCGCCGCCGCCGCCGCTCATCAGGCTCGCTGATAAACCGGCCTGACACATCTAATGATTCGCCGTGGAATAGAGGAGATGTGGACTCACAAACACAAACGCACACACACACATAAAAACACCATTCCAAACGAGTGTCAAAAACAATCGGGGCGGCGGGCCGGTGACGGCGGCGACCAATACGGCCTCCTAATTGGAGTTTTTGGTCTCAGAGGCTGAATTGTCTCTCTTTTGTCTCCCTTTCTGAAGAAGTAATCACCACTCAAGAACCAGAGGGGAGGAATATGTGGAATGGCCGGGCTTCTCATTGATTGATGTGTTTTCCATTAGCTCTCCATCGGGGCGGAATTACAGTGGTGTCGTGTCATCTGGATGTCGTAGAGAGAAGTCAATGAGAACCGCCGTTAAAGCTCAGACTGCTGACTTGAGTCACATTAAAGTCTCTTTATGGTTTTTCCATCATTGGTTTTCAATCCAAGCTGCTTAAATCACGTTTCTTTATTGGAAAGATGTTTGTTTAAACTGTGTATGTCATCAAGGTGATCACTGTGGACGGTAGGAAAGGTCACAGCACCCTCCTCCTCCTCCTCCTCCTCCTCCTCCTGCTGCTGCTGCTGCTGCGTAGGTGCAGCTTGGGTGGGTGCTCGGCAGCACCCGCAGGGAAGTAATACATTAAGGGGACGCGATCGGGAGGGAAAAAAAGGGCACAACAGAGAGCTAAGCCTGCGTCCATTTGTATATTAAATCTTTGTCCCGACGCTCCACTCAGTGATTTCTGAAAGTGCGTCATTTTGCGTCACCTTTCCGAGCTGCTGCTGCCGTTTGACCCAATTAGCATACGATAACTTTCAAAATAATGCGGTCGCAACCATCTGCTCCTCTCAGCTGTGATCAGGACGCCGCGTTGAAGCCCGGTGGAGCAAATGTGTGGCTGGGCGGCACGGCCAAAACCTTCTATTACTATATATGATCACGTTTTCTAGTCATTTGATAGTCTTTATGAAATAACCACATTGTTTTTTTGTCTTGTGTGAATTACATACATGACGAATAATTAGGAACTTCAATGCAAACCGTATACAGGAAGTGGGCGTAGTCATGGTGACGTCACACGTTGGTTTTGAAGCCTCGAGTTCAGCATCTTTTAATTTTTGCAACCAGAAGTGACCATATTTGGACTGTGGAGGAGCGACGGGTGGATCTGATGAACATAAGCAGCAGAGCGGCAACCTTACTGGATCTGGATCCATCTGGATTCTGGTGTGAAGCTGCTAACAAAGTTAGCTTCAACAGCTAAGTGTTTAAGTCATCTCAGTAGCTAACTAGCATTGGTAGAGACCTGTCAATCAGCAGGTAAGCCCCGCCCCCTAAAGCATCCCCTGCTTTCTGGTCTGGTGGACTCTAAATGGACCCGTCAATCAGCAGGTAAGCCCCGCCCCCTAAAGCATCCCCTGCTTTCTGGTCTGGTGGACTCTAAATGGACCATAATGGACTAAATGAACATCATGCTGGATTGAAGGGGTCATTTTCTTTTCTTTTCTTGTTTTACTTTGAGTACATTTCAGAGCTTTTTCACTTTTACTTGACTGAAGAAGTTCAATCATCTTTTGACACCTCTGGAAACTCCCGACCTTTGACCCTGCAGCACTCGACTACGGGAGACGAGCCTGAAGTAGAACTTTAAAGATAACATGAATATGAGAATGTGATACATATCTCATCTTTTGTTGAAAACTGGGGGTTTTTTTTAAACTAAAATGTGTCTCTGTACCTTTAAGGTAGTCTGATAGACCAACAATGTAAAAAATAAAATTAATCACGGGTCCAAATATCAAAGAAAGCTAATTTGGTTTAATTTAACACTTGCAGCAGCTGTAAATACTAGGAACTACTGAATAGTCTGTTTAAATAATTAGATATTTGTTTATTCAGATCGGAGTTCATCTCCGTACTCTGCTAACGGTCTTCCATCCACTGGCTTGATTGCATTAATATTGATCGGGAAAGGCAGCTTCACAATATCGATGTCATATCGGAGTAAGGCGACGTCGTGCATGGCGGGGCCGAGAGGCTGCAGGGGTTTCCATCCGATCAATCACTACGCTGGCTGATTTCACAGATTACTGCCTCCTCGCTGGTAAAAAAAAAAGAAAAAAGAAAAGAAAAGAAAAATCAGCTGCTGCAGTGTTCAACCCTCGGCTGCCTCTTCCTCAGTAAACCGACTGGCTGTGTTACCTTAATGTGAGGGAGATACAGCTCGACAAGCCGAAAACAAGGCTGTTGCCTTTCTGGTGGTATTTTAATGAGCATCCAGTGATTATCTTTAAATGATTTGATAAATCCGTCATTGCAATCCAGACTTTTAATAACAGCTTGTTTTCAGAAATGTTACAAATCACTTCTTTATAAACACGTAGAAATATAACGTGTAGAAATCAGGATTAAAGTCGAAGGGCACTGGGGAGAGAGCCGAGGCCGCACCGGGTCTCGGATCTGCTATAAAACGTAATGGCTTCTTCCTTGACCCACGCTACACCCTTCCACCACGTTTCATGAAGACTGGACCAGGAGTTCTTTCTGTTACTCTGCTGGAAATCAGAGCAGCAAACAAACCGGAAACATGACCTTCTATTTCAACACAACGAGCACAAATTAGCCCTTTAGCATGTTAAGTCAACATTATTCTTCTACCAAGCATCACAACGTCATTTGAGGATAATACTTGGATTCTTATCTTTTTAAATTGGAACTAAATTGTGTAGAACGCGATGTTTAAATACACGTAAATAAGCCAATTAATGCCAGATTCCCACCCTTAAAACGCCTTAGTCCCTCAAACATCACGCCGCTGTTAAAATAAATGTAATACATCCAAGAGCAACCAAGAGGAGCAAAAAGCAACAGCTTGTACCTGACGATGGTGTTTCAAGGAATTATTACTTACAAGCTGCTCGGGAACATAACGAAGGTCTATTCTTGAACAACCTGAACCTCGTGTTTCATTACAGCGAGACATGAAAACGTTTGGAAACAAAACAGAAAGAAAAAAAATGAACACGTGGCAGTAAAAAGGTGAAGAAGAAGAAGAAGAAAAAGGGAGAAAAGACACCGTCTCCCTTATGAAAAAAACATAGCGAGAGAAAACAGGAGTGTTGGCAGCGATGCCATAAAGGTTGAGGAATCTCTGCTATTCTTGGAGGTCTGTCTTTTACAACCCCCTGGAGTCATCACCATTTCCACTTTCATTTCCAGCCCGCCCCGGCTCGTCAGAGCACCCGGATTGACGGCCCGCCGACGCCATTCACATGCACATTTACCCACACACACACACACACACACACACATCCCTGTGCTTCTATCTATGAGGACACTGCATTATGCATTCCCTTGCCCCGTACACTAACCTTAACCAATCTAATCTAAACCCAACACAAACCCGAGCCTTAAAACGAATGTTTACTGGACTCGAGGTATCCCAGAATGCATCTTGAAAAGCAGCGTCCACCCGATGGTCACTGCCCGAGCGTTACAAACCATCACGCATCGCCCTGAATGACATTAAAGTAATACATATATAATGAGTAGAGCTTCATAACACAGATGGCCACAAAGTACTTTGAATTCATGTATTCATTTGGGAAAATATACGCTTACGTCTCCACATTGACCATTCCTTTCTTACCTTTCAAAATAAAACCGCTAGGTATATAATCGCTGTTTACCAGGGGAGCTACAACAAAGCAACTCACAATATGTATTTATTACAAAATAAATATGTGTGTATTTATTATGGATGGACCACTGGCCACCGCCAAAATGACCCGAGTTGCGGCCCAAAGTGTTTTTTCATTTATATTTTACAGAGGAGCTCAGGATATACGGCGCTACGAAGGATTCCCTGGATAGCGAGGACGGGAGGAGTGAATGAATAGTGAGCGATTTCACACACAAGCCCAAGTCCGAACCCTCAAACACGCCCCTGTGTAGAAGTGAGGACCGGAGAAAATGTCCTCACTTTCCAAAATAAAATGTCCTCACGTTCCAAAATAAAATGTCCTCACGTTCCAAAATAAAATGTCCTCACGTTCCAAAATAAAATGTCCTCACTTACCAAAATAAAATGTCCTCACTTTCCAAAATAAAATGTCCTTACCTACGGTGTTAAAACTCCCGGTCCTCACAAAGGCAGATGAACAAGTATCACACACACACGATGCCACGTCTGTCGCTGTCCTTGGTGCTGAAATTCCCCGAGCCAATAACAGCGTTGCCGTTAACATGCCTGCGCAGCCTTTTCAATCAATCAGTCAAACCAGAGCTCACAAGGACTTTTTTTTTTTAAAGAAACTGGGCCGGCTAGAAGCGGGGAGAAGACACCGGCTTGTCATAATACACTCTCTAATTACACTCCAGATTGAATAATATAAAAAGAGTGTGAAGAGGGGATAAGATACGGGCCTGGGGGACACAGCCGATGTATTGAATCTCGAAAGCGTGCGCTGCTACATCTCCTAATTTCCTCGTAATTACTGTCTGGTGCTCCAACTTCAGGCTTGTGTGCCAGTGCATGACATGCATGAGGACCGGTGATGAATACCGGTGGAGCCACAGCGAACGTGGGGGGGGTAGTGTCATGGCTGCCAATTAAAGTAAAGGGCAGAAAGTGAGGGAAGCACCTTGTTTCACCATCTATCTCTGTATCTCCACTGTCTCACTCCATCGCTGTTAATAATTGATCAAAGTTTGCAGTCTCGGCTTTGATATATCCATGGCAACGGCCTGCGCGGCGAGTGTGTCTGCGTGTGTGTGTGTGTGGATCTCAGAAGGCTGTAAATAGTCTGATGCTGTCGCCAGAATAGCCAGAGAAACGAGCCGTTCTGCTACCACGGGGTATCTGCATCCATTAAAGGGACAGGCTGGGATTAAGCGTTGAGCTCCATGAATATTGCATGATGTTGAACAAGCTCGAGGACCTCGCTTGATACTCCCAACCCTCAACGGGCACAAACTGGTGTGCGAATGTGTGTTCAGGTGCACAAATCTGAGGCCGTTTTAGACTTTAAAGGGATTGGATGACAGCCCCCCCCCCCCCCCCCCCCCTCCCCCGTCATGATCAATTCAGGTCAAAATACTCCGCTGCGTAATTACGCTTCTGCAGCCGCGATCTGGAGATCTGGAGACGCCGAGGCAAACAAAGGAGGGCCAGTTACAGCCCACGTCTTAATCTGGCGGTCAAACAAAGAGTTGTGCTCGTGGCGGTGGAGATTGAAAACAGGAAGAGGGAGCGAGTCATCGTCACCGCGTGCAAATATCATAGCTGATTAATCCCTCGTCTTATAATTGCTTTGCTGCCTCTCGCAGTAAGATCCTCATTACTATTCCAGCCAGGTGGGAAGCGTTTGCAATGAGAAGGTTGAAAAAAAACACACTGTACACCGGGCAAGAACAATAAATCCCCCCCTCCACACACCCTTGACTTAATTCTTGGAATTAACCAGCGTCACTCAGACAATGTTATACCAGTCTCTCTGAGCCGCTGCTATTCAAAGGATCTGCATCTATTTATCGAGCCGGAGGCGCCAGCGACTCCTGAAGCACGAGGAGCGATGTTTCCCTCAATCCCTATGAAATCTCTTCATGCCGTTGCTTTATCTTTATGTTCATGGCAGCTACATCTGCCTGCTCCGCTACACTTGAAATCACACACACACACACACATGATCTGTTTAGTAGCATTCGAATGCATAGAACAAGGTGTACTCATGACAGAATGGGAATAAGCATGCACTGTACAATCAGCTCTGCATACATCCAGCATATGAATTTGCACACATATTTTCACAGGGCTGGAATCTTATTTGTTTCTGGTGCGCTTCAAGAGTAACTGTTGCCATGCCAACTCTCCCTCTCTCTCTCCCTCGCTGTCTCTCTCTCTCATGCACACACACACTCGCACACACATTTGCTCTCCTCCTGCTATTCTGTTTAACAGGATTCCAATGCAGAGCCTTGTACACCAATCAGAATAAAGCTCGTAGCAAAAAAAAAAAGAAAAAAAAGAAAATGTCTAACCAGTCCCAGTGCAGTTAACTGTTTGGTGCCCCGGCAACTCTCCAGGCATGTGTCCTGCAGTATGATTGATAATAACCCTCAGGAGAGGAGACGGAGGCTACAGCCACTGATTGTTCTCATGTGTCACCCTCACCCCCGCTGCTGAGAGAAGAACAGAAAATAATGGAGGAAAACTTTCAGAATAACAATTAGGAGAGGCGGCAGCAACAAGGTGCAAACAGAGCTTCTGTTTTTTTGTCCCCCTGAGAGAAATAATGTGCTTTTTAATTAAAGTCTCCATCAGTGTAGTGGGTGGTATAATCCGGGGCAGCGAGGGGGAAATTAAACCAGTCAGAGGGCGGATATTGGATTTATAGTATTTGATAATGCTGACATTTTGAAATATCACCATGATTAATGATTGATGAGCAACAAGCAGGGGGGGTGGAGGGTGTTGATTTAAACCGGTACTGTATATGACATGGGCAGCAAACCTTTATAGAGCAGAACGGAGGTGATTTAACCAACGCTGCTCTCAGATCAGGAGGGAAGCAGTCGGATTTTGTTGTTTTATTTTGGTAAAGTGATATTTTATCAAATAAATAAATAAATAAATAAATAAAAAACAGGGTGGAGAATGTAAAAGCTCCATTAAGTCAGAAATAGATGCAAGCATCAACATGAAGAAGGAGGGGGGGAAAACAACCACAAACAACAGGGATGACAGATGACTTCCAGCACACAGGAGTCATTTACACACACACACACACACACACACACACACACACAGAGGGCGCGCGCCTCCTCCGACTCTCCTCCACATGACACTCACCATGCTGTCGTAGTGGATGAGCTCCAGCTCGTAGTCGGGCAGGATGTCGCTCCTGTTGTTCACCAGGTCCAGGGCCATCTGCGCGGAGGGCATGCACGCCTGGCCGCCGGGCCAGCCTCCGCTCATGGGGAACAGCGCTCCGATGTACAGCTTCTTCTTGCCTGCGGACGGCCGTGGCCAGAGGAGGAGAAGCACGATGAGAGATGCCCGGAGGAGGAACACCGCATGCCCGCGGGCTGCGCGAGTCACCCGCGGAGGACTTGTGCAAACCACCTCCATGGTTCAAGGTGAGCCCCCCTTCCTCCTCCTCCTCCTTCTCCTCCTTTGCTGCAGCGGTAAAAGCTCACTTTTTTTTTTAGCAATTAAGATGTAAGTGAACGCAACACGTGTCCGGCTCCTTTAAACGGGGAGGTTTTTTAACGTTGAGCTCCGCAGAATAAAACCAACCCTTCGATGTTTAACCGCGAAGTGTTTTACGCAAATTCGGTCTTAAAAAATAAAAATTAAAGACAGCGTGCGTGATATTTTTTGCGGGATCGAGTCAAACACAGTTCAGCGATCACGTGAGGACACGCGGGATTGCTCGTCGGTCAAGTTTCGGTCGCGCGATTCCGACTCGTATCCACGCGATTGCGCACATTTGGTGTGACTATATATATATAAATAAAAAAAATGATTAATAAATAAACAAAACGGGGGTCGCTTTTCAGCAACGCAAACCGATCACGGACGTTGGACAGCGCGGGAATGAACGCGAGTTTTACGCGACATTTTACCAAAAAGGAACGCGCGTATTTACGAGTCGGCGCGGAAAAAACACGCCACCAACCGGGTCAGACGAGCGCGGATCGCGGAGCTGCAGCTGAAAAAAACACACGCACACAACAACAAGAGCCGGAGTGCGAAGGGAGAACGGGAGGAGCGGAAATAGCATGCGGCATCTTTAACACCCCCTTTTGTTTCTATTTTACGCAGCCGTATTCCAACAGATGAAACGATTTGCGGCGGAGAAGCAGGCGCGCCAGAGCTCTGCGTCTGATCCACTGCAGCACCGGCAGGCTGAGAGAGAGTGTGGGAGAGAGAGAGAGAGAGGAGAGAGGAGGGAGGGAGGGAGGGAGGGAGGGAGAGAGTGAGCCAGGACAAGTCTGAAATGTATGCTGAGAGGGAGGAGGGAGGAGGAGGAGGGAGGAGGATGAGTGGTTGGGAGGGGGCTCTGGGCAAAAAAATCCTCCTCAAAGATTTCCTAATGAGTTACACGCTGCGCTCAACTCAAACGGAGCTCACACAACCTCATTTCGTCACGTTCTCTTCGTCGCTGCCGTAAAGCCTCATCCATAATAAGCAATCCATCATCACCGCGTCAGGAGGCTGAACGGTGACGTCGCCCGGGTTAAAGGGCAACTTAAACGACCATTAAACACCCACGGAGTCAGATTTTTTGTGGGGGGGGGGGGGGGGGGGTTACATGCAGTGAAAAAAGCAATAGATCAATTAATCATTAATCATTAATATGATGATGATGAGGAGGAGGAGGAGGAGGAGGAGGCAAACTCGTTTTTTTTTCTTAGTCGACAATTCTGTCCTCAATTAGTCGTTATTTGATTTTTTTTTTTTCATTATCGACCGCCACTTATCCGGTTCAGGGTCTGTCACAGGGCTCACATTGAATACCATCAATTCATGAGTCGGCAATTAACCTGCATGGTCTTTGGACTGTGGGAGGAGAAACCCCAGAGAGAGAGATGGGGGTGGGGGGGGGGGGGGGGGTCCAAAGTCCACACAGAAGGAACCCGGATTCAAGTCCGGGTCCCTCCAGTCAACTGAGAACAGAATCTTTCTGGAAGAAAACAATCCAACTGATCCAAAGCAATGATGTAATGCATGAATCTCCTTTCAAAAAGCTCACAATAAACGTTCATCATGTTAGCTTAGCATGTTAGCATGCTCACTTTAGCTGGCTAGCACAAAATACAGCTGAGGCTGATGGGTAATTTCTCAGGGTTATAATATTCATCCTGTTGGGGGACAACAACCAAATTTCATGGCAAGCTATCCCATGAAAAAAATAAAATAAAAAAATGTCAACCTCATGGTGGCGCTAGAGGGGACACATCCAGGGATCACCAAAGACAGGTGTATTTATCCTCTGGGGATCATGAATGTTGGTACAAAATCGCATGCCAATCCATCAAATATTTGTTCAGTCTATTAGGAGTCAACGTTGTCATGGTGACGTCACCCGTTTTGTTTGTGGACTGCGGTTCTGAAGCCTCAACCAGTGGAAGGAAGTGACCAAATTTGGTCATATGTACTGTTTACTGAGATAATACATCAAGAGAGAAGTAGGCTCATTTTCTCATAGACTTCTATACAAATTGAGGAGTCGCCCCCTGGTGGCCAGCAGAGAGAATGCAACTTTAAAGGCACTTCAGTGTCGGCTTCACTCTTCAGAACCGCAGATCGGCCTTCTGGTCTCTGGACCAACGTGATCCACAGCGTCGTTGCTGGTGGAGCTGCTATGGCTAATAAGACCGATTCCACTAATGATCCTGACCAACGTTGACATGTGTGACCTTTGACCCGGTTTTCAGCACAGCTTCGTAGATGGCGTTTGACCTGCAAATCCATAACTCTGTGTTCACTGGTCCGACACGCACGAGTCGACACGGCTCTACAGCCTGGGCGGATACATCAGTCACGGCCGACTATTTCATTTCAGCGATGGAATTAGAGAGAGAGAGAGAGAGACTGGACTTCCTGCACGCTTGTTTGAACCCCTCGTTCACATCCAGCACAGTTCCCTGTCTGTAAGTCCGACACGCGAGGACACGCGAGCATCCACACCACCGACACGTAAACACGCAGCGCTCCACGGCCGTTATTCTCTGAACCGTCCAACCGCATCCCGTCATCTGCTCGTACCATCAATTCATTAATCAATCAATCAATCAATCAATCTATCTATCCCACCTGTCTACCATCATCTGTCTACCCCAACCTGTCTACCCCTACCTGTCTACCCCAACCCGTCTACACCCACCTGTCTACCCCAACCCGTCTACACCCACCTGTCTACCCCAACCCGTCTACACCCACCTGTCTACCCCAACCCGTCTACACCCACCTGTCTACCCCTATCTGTCTACTCCCACCTGTCTACCATCATCTGTCTACCCCTACCTGTCTACCCGTACCTGTCTACCCCCACCTGTCTACCCCTACCCGTCTACCCCAACCCGTCTACCCCAACCTGTCTACACCCACCTGTCTACCCATACCTGTCTACACCCACCTGTCTACACCCACCTCTCTACCTCACCTGTCTACCTCACCTGTCTACACCCACCTGTCTACACCCACCTGTCTACACCCACCTCTCTACCTCACCTGTCTACCTCACCTGTCTACACCCACCTGTCTACCCCCACCTGTCTACCTCACCTGTCTACTCCCACCTGTCTACCCCTACCTGTCTACTCCCACCTGTCTACCATCATCTGTCTACCCCTACCTGTCTACCTGTACCTGTCTACCCCCACCTGTCTACCCCTACCCGTCTACCCCAACCCGTCTACACCCACCTGTCTACCCCTACCTGTCTACACCCACCTGTCTACCCCAACCTGTCTACACCCACCTGTCTACACCCACCTCTCTACCTCACCTGTCTACTCCCACCTGTTTACACCTACCTGTCTACCTCACCGGTCTACACTCACCTGTCTACCCTCACCTGTCTACCCCTACCAGTCTACACCCACCTGTCTACCCTCACCTGTCTACACCCACCTGTCTACCCCCACCTGTCTACCTCACCGCTCTACCCCCACCTGTCTACCCTCACCTGTCTACCCTCACCGCTCTACCCCCACCTGTCTACCCTCACCTGTCTACCTCACCGGTATACCCTCACCTGTCTACCCCCACCTGTCTACCCTCACCTGTCTACCTCCACGTGTCTACCCCCACCTGTCTACACCCATCTGTCTATCCCCACCTGTCTACACCCATCTGTCTACCCCCACCTGTCTACACCCATCTGTCTACCCCCACCTGTCTACCTCACCGGTCTACACTCACCTGTCTACCCTCACCTGTCTACCCTCACCTGTCTACCCTCACCTGTCTACCCCTACCAGTCTACACCCACCTGTCTACCCTCACCTGTCTACACCCACCTGTCTACCCCCACCTGTCTACCTCACCGCTCTACCCCCACCTGTCTACCCTCACCTGTCTACCTCACCGGTCTACCCTCACCGCTCTACCCCCACCTGTCTACCCTCACCTGTCTACCTCACCGGTCTACCCTCACCTGTCTACCTCCACGTGTCTACCCCCACCTGTCTACACCCATCTGTCTATCCCCACCTGTCTACACCCATCTGTCTACCCCCACCTGTCTACACCCATCTGTCTACCCCCACCTGTCTACCCTCACCGGTCTACCTCCACGTGTCTACCTCCACGTGTCTACCCCCACCTGTCTACCCCAACCTGTCAACACCCACCTGTCTACCCTCACCTGTCTACCCCCACCTGTCTACACCCATCTGTCTACCCCACCTGTCTACCCCCACCTGTCTACTCCGTCTCACGGAAGCTAAAAAGAAATGTCGCTTCAGGCTGACTCTGAGCCTTTTTTCTTTTTACAGATAAACTGAAAGATCTCGCAGCTCTTTTCCTAAAATTCATTTGTTATGTTTTGGGAGCCACATCTGCCAACACCATCCGATACCCGATGAATCCTTTGAGGAGCGTTACGTCTGAAAGGTTAACAGCTCGTTATCTAACAGCAGTAAACTCTGCCAGCTATACTTTCTCTTTCTTTTTGTTGCCGTTTCCAATGCGGCCTATTTGGATTATTGACCACGCTTTTATTCCATTTCACGCCTGTGCTTTTGTAGTTTCCCCGTGTAAGCGTTCTAATTGCAATGTTATGTCAGTGTTCAAGTTTCATTCTGGAAATTACTTACTGCAGCAGCTGAGCAGAAGATCATTATTTCCCCAGTCTAAATTAAAAACCCTCTGTAGTTAGGCGATAGAATACGTCTATTATATCACCCTGGTTCATTACCCAAATCTCATTATCTGGATCTCTCCATGTAGCAGGGAGCTGCTCGACATCCGGCTGCTAACAAGGCCTCACAGGCCGAGGTGAGCGCCCTGATCATCATCTGCTGCCATTTGCCTTCCACTTCCACCTTCCTCACCCCGTGACCCATCCGGCACGCTATCAATTATTCAGCTGTGAACTTTAGAACACTTGGCTTTTTTTTTTTTCTAACACGATCCCACACAGCCGACGCATGCAGGACGCACCGGCAGGCTGGATGCCCCCCGCGGCGGCGCCGGATGCCACATTCAGAGGAGACGTTAACTGTGGCTCAGCGTGGGGAAGATGCAACGCTGCAACATGTTGCCGAGCAGCTTTAATGAGGGCCTGTGTGTGTGTGTGTGTGTGTGTGTGTGTGTGTGTGTGTGGTCTGCACACTGGGCATCCTCCAGGATATTGACCTGTTTTCCTTCCTGGCGAAGGAGCTGCTGGGAGAATGTACACTCTTTCCCTTTTAACCCACCACATCACACTTCCCTTCCACCTGCAGAGCGCCTGTTGTTCAGGAAGCCATCCAACGCTCCGTATTGTGTAAAAAAAAAATCAATTGGAACTGTTTAAATGTTTCAGATCCAGGCCCCCTGACTTCTTCACAATGCAGTCTTTGTGTGTCAGATAGGCAAGGTGAAAACGCCGGCTGTGTTTACACGTCTCAGGGCCACGGATTATTGGAATGACACCAATTTATAGGAGCATAAATGCCGGCTGGCATGCTATAAAAACAGTTCATCATGCTGTATTAAAAAAAAAAAAAGCTCCAGCTTGGATACAGTATCATCATAATTTGTCCAGAAGCAGCAGCAACAGCACACACTACCTGGTCTCCAATACACTCAGTTATTACAGCAATATATCACATCAGAGGAGCCGGGTGGAGTTAAGAATAATATCTTCATCGTTCAACTGGAAAATAAATACCCCGCCGCTCGGGCATGGCTTTATAGCAACATTCGGTAACCAGTCGTGTACATTATGAATACAGATATGAGATATATAAAGGGCTACACTAAATCTTTGAAAGCCAATCATCTCCGCTTACAAATACAACACATTTAAGACAGTTTGTCTCAATAAAATCCTTCATTTTCTCACGCAGTGAAAAACAAACATCAGCAATGACGTCGCATTTTGAAGAATATGTTTAATATCTGGAGTGCGTGTCAGAAAGCGTAGCCAATAAAGACAAATTAGCAAAAAAAGACGTTATCCCACACTATCGTCTCAAAATAAGCTCTCTTCTTCTGCTCCCAAAGCATTGTGGGAAATGTAGTCAGGGTGTTTGACCTCGAATCAATCTTCTTTAAACACCAGTTATAAGAAATCAAGTATTCAAATTAAGAAGTTTCATTAACGTTATCATGAACTAAAAACACCGGGACGACGTTCTTCTGGTTGGTCTTATTTTACATTGGATTCCTTATTAAACCAACAATAAGTGAATCCAGCTCCAGCCTGTGTCGCCTCAGACCGATATATCTTATTCCTCTGTGCCATGGAGCTCTATTGTTGTCAAACTATTAAAAAACACATCAGTGAGCCGTCATGTGCTTTGATTAGGATGAATGCTGGAGTTTATTTTGAGTCGCTCCCACAGACGTCGTCCTGCAGCTGGAAATACTCGCCGCTGCACCAAAACGTGTGTTAACCCACGGAAAATAACCTCCAACAAATGTAGTTTTTATTCCCGTTATATTTGGTAATAACTAACTTCACCACTAGCAATCCTATTTGCACTTCTATGTTGTGAAATATAATCGACAGTCTTTAAAAAAAATATTATTATAATAATCTATCATAAAACAGAATATTCTAAAATACAAAATGAAAATTTATCATCACGATTATCAACCAAAATCATTGTGATTCACGATATGATATCTGTAATCATCAAAATGTGCTTTAAACTCCTAAAATGGCCAAAAACTTTACCTTCAACAAATATCCAATATAAGTGAACGTTCTTTTTAGTGTAAAACAATCAAATCATCTTAAATAAGACGATCATGAATCATAAGGTGTCCCTATAAATGTGTTTTTTAAAAAGTCAGGCTCTACTTTTTACCACGAGACAGCGATTCCAAACCACAAATGATGAGATTTACCTTTAAACCCAGAATGAAATTCACCTCCATCAACTTAATGTGGGCGTTTTTTTACTTTTAATTGGAATCTGCGATAAAAACCGATCGGTGATACAGAGTAGATGTACACACACACACACACACACACACACACACACACACACACACAACACACACACACACACACACACGGTAGAGCAGACACAGACAGGAGCAGGGTATTAACCTTTCTCCTGCTGAGGAGGCAGTAAGTGGGTGGTGATGGCACATGCAGTGGAGAGAGAGAGACAGACAGAGAGAGAGAGAGAGGGAGGTCACTACTGAGAGAGTCGATGGAAATTTTCTATTTGAGGAAACGAGAGTTCTCTGTCGCTTTGTTAAGTGTGTGTTTGTCAAGTCGCTCTGTGACATTTGGAAAGTTTCTTTTTTTATCCCCAGCAACTTCTGGGGATCACTCGCCTGAAACCACACATGGGGTTCGGTGTGTGTGTGTGTGTGTGTGTGTGTGTGTGTGTGTCCATGCCTAATTTATGACAGTGTTGTGATCCTTCACGGATCGTAGCTGGTGTATGATTCAATATGTGGCCAACTCCTAACGAGGTCACATGACTGTGCAAGAGGACGAGCCGTCGTGCAACAATAACGCATGTATTCGTCATCCTGGCCTTGGATCAGATACCATGTCTGCACACAGAATCTTCCACAGCTGCTCATGTTTGACAAACTCTCAGCTTCATCGTTTTCAAAATCCATCTTAGCATCCATACAAGTTTCATTAAAACTTTGGAATTAAAAAATGAACTGAAGGCATAAGAGGAGGGGGGGGGGGGGGGTTACTCTAATGATGCTTCTGAGCCAAATTAAAATAAGTCTTAATCTTCTCTCTCGGTGCTTTTGATTCATATAAAGAGGAGGATTTGCTCGATTCTCAGAGGTAGAAAGTAACGTCCCTCGTGTTCACAGGAAGGTGAGGAAGTGAGGGAAATGCTGTCAGCTGCTTTAATATTAGATATGAAAACTAATCGACAACCTCGATATCTGGTTTCTCACAGCAGCTCAAAAAGTATCTTTAATAGCACAAGTTGTTCGTGCTTGCTTTTCTCCATGAAGTCAGAATGTTCACATCCACCTTGAAAAATGTCTCAGAACAGCCGCTTGGCAGTGCTTCAGGCGGCTGCTGTCCCTCTTGTGGCGGACGGTGCGCATTGCACCTGCAGCACAGTATTGAAACGATTATGTGGAGAAGAATTTAAGATTGTAAAAGATCAAGGATCTCAGTGGGGAGAGTAAGCTTTAGAAACAGGACAAAAAATTAAAAAAATATTATATTTATAATAATTATATGACGTTTAAGGGATTTTTGGAACCTTGTTTGCTGCAGGTTTTGTTTCTTTGCAATTTAATTTTATATATGAGAGTTTCATGTCGTGCAGCAATGTCGTGTATGTTTAGTGACATATAACACCATGTTGGATGGGCACGTCATAATCCATAATAACACAATAAAAATGTATTACCAGGACTAATTAACGATTGCAGCGTAGCAGGCTTTGGTTAGCACGGATGGGATGATAAGAATGAAAGGTTCCTACCTGTGTAGTTTCTGTCATCTTTGGACGGCAAACACACAAAAAAAAAGAAGGAAGAACAGTTGATTAAAAAAAAACACAATTCAGGTGGAAACAGAACAGTTAACGAGGATTAAATTCAAATTTCATATCATATGGTAATAGAAGCTTGTCGATATGGTTAGGAGCTCACTGAAGACATAAAAACACACATGAAAAACTTACATACTTACAATACATAAATAAATAAATAAAAAGGTCACAAAGCTTCTGAATCTCAGTCAGTCCATAACTTGGTAACAGGAATGGCTAATGAGCTGAAAACCACTTACATTGGGTATTGGATAATAAATAAATACATAAATAAATCAATAAGAGCAGGTTTGCAAGGCTGTGTTTAAAACGTAGTGCCGGTCGATGTGGCCTTGATTTAAATGGATATTGCAGCAGCAATGAAAGAGAAGTGTCTTTATTGGATAATGTCCACTAAGGTGCAGTAAAGCTCAAAATGTAAGCGACTCCCCGCCACTAGATGGCAGTAACACACCACTTTAGCACCGTCCTTTAGAGGCTGAGCAGTCATTTCCTTGCAGGAGCTCCTCCTCACTGCTAGATGTTATGTAATATGTAATCATAGTTAACAGGAATAAACCTTTCAGGTCTCATGTGGTCGCATCACGGAAACTCTTCTAACAATGTAGAATAATTCATATCATAAAGAATAAATAACGAGGTGTTAAATCATAGAGCATTTCAAACCTTCTGGCTTTTTTATTATTACTTTATTTTTTTAAGAAATGACACAATTAGTTTCCAGTTTCCAGTCCAACTGTGCTGATAATTCCCTCTTTCATCTCTTTCAATACGACCATTCCCATAGCAACTTTAGCCGGTTGCCATGCCAACTCCACCGATGACCAGTTGGCAAATCTCATTTCTTTTCAGTAAAATCCTCATTCATTCGCCCTAATTTGGACAAATCTTTTCAGTCGTGCCAACTGTTGTTACCCAGAAGCCTCTCTGGTGTCGACGATATCACAGTTATCCGCTCGCGCTCTCATCGTGTATATCCATTCAGTATTTATCCACAGTTTAATGTGTGGGACGGCATCTCTCCATTTTACCTGCCTGTGCCAACGCTACGAACCGCTCTGATTGGTTGGATGATTTGAGGTCTCTTAGCCAACGCCGTCCGTTGGGAGAGCAGGTGTTCACAATCATCATCGTGTCATCTTTAAAAAACCTCCTGTTCCCGTTTTATGTGAGCCTGAACGAGTGAGCTGTATCAGTGGGATTCAATGGATATTTTCTGCTTTAATACCATTTCTTTAGGGATTAAAATACATTTATGGCTGTGACTAATAATTACTTTCATAAACAAACAATCCATTTCGAGTATAAAATGTCAGAAAATGTATATTTTTTTTAAATGCCTATTATGTTTTAGCAGATGTCAGTGAAATGTATCTATGGTTTTATGTCATTATCTTAAAATCATAAAAATCATCCTCTCATTTGAGGCTGGAATCAGAGAATGTTGCTTAGAAAAAAAGGAAAAAAAAAATCTAAGGAAATAGATAAAGATTATGTGTATTAATGGACAAATTATGAATATTCTTTACTAAACTTTTCCTCAAAAACGTTGCAGATTCACAATGAATCACAAATATATATTTCAGAATATATACTTAGTTTTTTTGTTATTATTAATTTTTATCTGAAATATGTATACAGAGTTGGTCACTGTGGTATAAATGCTGACTGACTGTAAGCTGTTGAATATTAAAGCCCGTCAGTTAGCCTGCAGACACAGTGAATCCCTCCCACCACAGCTAATCGGAGGCTTCATGTAAAATCATTGAGTCATTCAGGTCTCACAGATACTCACAGAGGCAGGTGGGCTTCGGAGCGTCCCACTTGCCCAGTTTGGTGCAGTGGCTGATGTTCCTGCCCTCCAGGATGAAGCCGGCATGGCAGCTGTAATGGAGCACCGTGCCCTCCACCGGCGGCCCGGGGGGCTTCACGGCCACCCGGCCGTTCTCCAGGGAGGTCCACACCCGCGGGCACAGCAGCACTGGCAACCGGAAGAACCACGGAAAAAAGGGAGTTACGGAAAGGCTTCATGACTGGAGGATGAACAAACATTTAAGAGGTGAACATGCTTCGGATGAGGAAACGATGTTATCGGTTAAATAACCAGCTGACCACCTTATAATAAAGTTATTATAGTAACAGTCGGTGAGACATGTCACTATAATAACGCAGAAGGGTGACGACGTTCCTTCTCGATGAACGTACGTCCAATGCTCTCTTTTAGCTCCCACCGGCTCTTTAGCTGCTAAATGCTTTACATCGTTCAGCAGTGTAAAGTCAACAAGTTGTACATCCAAAACAAGTCGCTGAAAGAGGCTAAACCGCCCGTTAGAGCCCAGGAAATCATTGTTAAGCACTTTTATTCGTCATCGGATTCTTTATTTACATTCAATGGTTTATTTTGTGCCATTTCGTCCGAAACATGAAAAATAACGACATTTCAAATCCAGGTTGTGTACAAAAACTTTTTAACCCTTTAATGTCACATCCCTGGTCATATTGTTCATCGGACGTTATGAAGACTTCATGACATGATTATCACGAGTTATTATTATCCCGATAATCATCACAATATGCTTAAAACGAAACAAATACTCATTACTTAACTTACTACAAGTATTTGTATTGTGTCATAGAAAACACACATTTTCTTTAGTGAAAAACAGTCAATATTCAATAAGATGATCATGAATCATAAGGTTGCATAAATAAAGGATGAATACATTTTTTTTAAATCGTTTTTGTATTCTGTATTTTTTTAAATCATACCATGATAGTGAGCTAGATGACTTTATCAAGTTGCTTTTGATTATATTTATGATTATCCTAATAATGGAAATCACTTATTATTGAGTGTTTTTTATCACAATATCGTCCCATCTCCTATTTAACCACATATAGATTTAAAAACAATATTTATTCATATCTTTAACTCAAAATACAATATTTTCTTTTACCTGGGAAACAAAACACAAATAATATCATGTCAACGTTCCATCAACCAATCAGAGCTGATGATGAGATCATCTTTTCAACCATCAGATTCATTTCCTGCCAACGATGCTGTTTCACTCAGAAATGCGTTGCCTTGGAGACGGAGACTCGACTTTAATGTGTCGATACGTTTGTTAATTAGCACTAAACGTTAGCAGAGCAATGATGAAATCCAGAAAAGCACAAAGTTTCATCTCCTCTGGTTATTGCTGCTGCTGACGTTGTCGACTTTAGCTTGTGTTTAAAGTACAAATGTATTAAAGGACGATGCATAATTTAACGTGTTTCTCAGTGTGAACAAGCGGGAAGGTAAAAAAAAACAAAAATACAAAATGAGCAATAAGGTAAAAATGTTGCCAGGCATTACTTCCACCTCTTGAGCAGCGTCTCCTCTGGGAAACATGTGCTCATGTATTATTTCAGGTGTTTACATCTGGACTTTTCCTGCTCGCACATTTAACCCCAAACACAACGCAGGCGACGCTTCAGCACACGTTCTTACTGTGAGCTCTGCTTGCTTTGGTTTTCACACAAAACGGCTAAAAGCTCTTGAATCCAATTTGTTTAGCTGCCGAGTTTGTCGAGTCTTCCTTCCAGCGTGTGAGCGCATGATAAAAGTCCAATCTGCACAGTGCAGCTTGTGCTCTTACGTAAGCCGGAGACAACAGAAATCCTGCCTCAATGCATCCTGGGGGAAACCGCTTTCCGCTGATGTTACATGTGAACTGAAAGAACAGGAGCTACAACAGGGATTTGATTGGATCTCGGGCTTTATTCTCTCCGTATTTGCAGAGGCGCTGATGTGATATGAGTACAAATTACATTTCAGGCCTCGCTGTCCAATAAGAGAAGCAAGCTTTAAACATAATCTAAAACTAAATTATTCTCCATGGAAGCATCGCAGATAAGTTCTTATATTTACAAGCACTTCTGTATAAAGCCCTTCATTATAAGCCCACGTACTTATGAGCAGGAAACAGGAACAGAACAGATGTACTCATAGATCAGAATCCAACAAAACAAGTGTTTAGGAGATCCCGCCTCAGAGGTCCACGAGCTCCTTCGAAAGATTTAAACGGCTTCTCACCGCCTCGGCTCCGGCGTCGCCACGTCAACAGGTGATTTATGAATTGGGATTATTTTTCTGACACATATTGTTCCCAAGATCAAGAATGAAGTTCAAGATGTATTGCATGTAATGGACCTCCTTAAAGGAAAATCCATTTTATTGATACTTTAATTACATTATTTTGATGCTTACATTTGTATAATATTGTTTTTATTCTGCAAGGCTAACTGAATTTCACATCATATTAATAATTAAAAAAAAATATTCATTCCCTAAATGTAACAAGCCTGTTTTGAAAATGTGAGGAGTAGAGATATTTATTTTATAACGAAGGGAATAAAATTAAAAAGTTGAAAGAAAATTATAAGTAAAGTTACAAAGTATTTGTACTTTGTTGCCTCCGACCTTTACTGTGGAGCCCATAAGTAAGACCACCTTCAGAAGTAATTACTTAGACGAAGTCCACCTGTGTCACATGATCAGTCTCTTTACGAAGCAAGCGGCGCCTCAAGCACAGACCAGCGTCGGGTTATAAAAGTAGATCAGAAACTTTTAATAATCCGTTATTACAAAACAGATTAAATATTACACATAATCGAACTACTGGGACTTCTGATGGTAACTAGACCTTATTAAGAAGGGATTCATGGGAGAGGGGTTGAATACATGAACCACTTTTAAGTTTAGCTTTTTATAAACATTATATATTTAAACTCCAACTATTTAAAGTGTTTACATTCTTACAGTAAGAAAATAATAGAATGTTGAATAATAATAAGGTATGTAATGATATGAAAACAATGTGAAAGGAGTCGCTCAGAGTGATTAAATCGTAAAGAATGAGAACAAACATGTTTCTCACACTGAATAAACCCTCAGGAGTTGGTGGAGCCCAAACACAGAGCTAAAAGAGAGTGACTAGTGGCCTTAAAGGACCACACCGTGTAATTCTGACTGTGCAGTGTTTACATGAGTAGAGCTCAGCCGGCTGTTTTAACCTCCTTTCACTGCTGTTCATGTTGAAACGGTGTGAAAACACTCTATAAGACGGTTAAGTCTCTGGGTTTAGCTTATATACCCTATTTTATCTACAATGACTGGATTACTCTAATAAAAAAGCCATTAAAATCCACACACATCAAATAAACAGAAGCGGCTGCTTCCAGGTCACATGACAGGGCGGGTGGAGCTAGAGTCTAGTGTTGCTTCTGTTAACGAAAATGATGACGAAATATCGGCGTCAACGAACCTTTATCACGTGAGGAAAACGACATGTGACGATAACATATTTGGTTGGTAAAATAAATATGTTGTTAATTCAAATAGGAGCGTCTTCTGTGTCTGGAATGGATGCGTTCTTGAGTCTATAAGGTAACAATAATATAATAATAAGATAACCTTGTTTGAATTGTTAAATAGGTTTGGCTAAATACAATCTTTGACTAAAACTAGACTAAAATAGTCATGGACAGTTCTGACTAAAATATGACTAAAATGCTCAGACTTTTAGTCGACTGAAACTTGACGAGACTAAAAATAGGATGACTAAAACTAATAAAAACTAAAATGATAGATTGAGACAAAGACTGGACTAAAACTTAAACAGATCGCCAAAAACAACGCTAGAGTCTTATTTTGGTGAACGCCGACCTCGATAACAAGCTCACACTCTTTATTTTCTGCACAACGAACACATGTTCCCATGGCTGCATCCCATTGGCCAAAAGTTCTCTGGCTGGCTCTGATTGGACCTTGTAACCAGGAAGTGGTGAGATAAACAACACTTGGTTTTACAATCCCAACATGTCCCAGTATGAATATAAACAGGAGGAACTGGGAGCAGCTGGAAATCCTTCATTTTATGGGAGTGTGTATTTCATTTTTACTTCAAAAAAAAAAAAAAAAAAAAAGGACTCACGACATCGGCTGTGCAGCGTCATGTCGGTCCATGTGCCGTTGGGTAAACACTTCCTGACCTTCGGCCCCACGATCACCCGGTTCCCTCTGCAGATGTACTCGATCTCGTAATCCACGGGGAGGATCTGAACGCTGCGGATCTGGAAGAGAAACACCAACCAGACCGTAATTAAAGCATGATTGATGCTCTCTCTCTCACACACACCGGCCTTCCCTCATTCCCTCTTCAGTGCCGTAGACTGTTGCCATCTGGTTGTGACAATAAAGTTTTACTATGAAGAACATTTTATGGCAATATCGTGGGAATTGATGGGCTGTCACTCTGAATTACACCGTCTCTCGTGGAGGGATGTGAGCTATGTTACAGCTTCATGTTGTGTGTGTGTGTGTGTGTGTGTGTGTGTGTGTGTGTGTGTGAGACCCATCAGCATGTACCTGAACCCAATTGAAACCTAATTTACAAATTGCTTTCTTGCTCGTGTTCACAGATACATCAATTCTTCAAACAGCAATCAAAGTCGACAAATATTGTGCTTGCATCCCGTTAACACGTGACACAGAGAAGCTGCAACACTTTTTACAGTTCTGGGTTCTGGGTCGCCCCTGCTCTGTAATAAACCAAAGAAAGTCATAAAAGTTTTCATGACATGGTGATTTCATTCGGTCTCACATTAGCTATTATGGGCTACTTGTGTTTCTGCAACCACAACAGCAAAACACTGCTTTCGTCCGGAGGGCCAGCTCAAATGGGCCGTTGCTCTGGCAACTTTCAGCAGCGACCTTGTGCACGCCCTTGTTTGCACGAGTCCACAGAGGTGCACCAACACTTGAGAGGCTCAGTTGTCGAGGATTTGGTTCTTCTTACACTTTGAATCTGCACCCATCCCGCTTCTAATTTGAGTTTTGCTGCAGTGACAGACGTCATTACTATCCTGTCAGCTTCATAGTCTCCCTCCACTCGGAAATGTTTATTTATTTCCCCTTGATTAGGCGTGGGACGACATCAACATTTCCTGCCCATAGGAGACTGATAGACGATATTTTCACAGTTTCATCATGACCTGAACACAAAACGTAGAACGAGCTTTCAGCAACATTGTTATAAAGTTGAATAAATGAACAATAAATAAATACAATAGTTCCCTGAGGTTTTATAAAGTTAAAACAAATAAAATAAAGACCAGTGAGTCGATACTGAGGCATCAGAGCCAGGTAGTGCATTTTAAAATTGAATTATTTTATCATCAAATCAGCTTAAAAAAATGACTGATAACCATAAAAATGCTGAATATCGGCCCCTCGTCAAAATTATTCCATCAGTAGCTAAAATATCCCTCGTCATATAGAGTATGTTTTTCTACTGTGAGTGGAAAAAACAGTATAAGCTTCTTATATGTGTTTGTTTTATTTTGAAAATCTTCAAGCCAACTGTGGTTGCAGTCGCTCGCTGTGACAGGTGAGGATCCGGAGAGGAAACGATATTCTCTACCTGTTCTTGTGTCAGGCCTCGGTAGCGGATCCCTCCATCTCTGGGAGGCCGGATGATGCCACAGCCTGAGGAAGAAAACAAAAAAGAAGAAGATGATGATGAAGAATGAAGGGCATGAACAGCGGAGAGGAGAAAACCTCCGTCTCCAGATGATGCGGATGCATTACAGAAACATGACAGATTATCAATTTAACCGATGCTTCCCTCGCCGCACAAATTACAGCTCTTCATCCTGATCACTAAGTAATCTCCCCGGACTTCCTTCTTTCTGTCCATTAAGGCATATTAGAAACACACACACATTCCCGCATACATTCAAACACACACAAATTACCTCCAGTTGATGAATTATGTATGGGCACGACGAGAGATGGAAGGGCACAGAGAATAATCAGAAACAATAGGCGGGCCATCTCTGGATCTGAAAGAGAAGAGGAAGAGACATTTAGGGTTTTTTAAAGAAACAGAGGAGACGAAGGGGAAAAGGTGACTGAGAAAACAGTGCCGTCGGTCCTTAAAGGATAAAACAGAAGGCATGCATCAACTTTTGGGCAACAACCTGCCTGCCTGTTCACGGAGAGGATGAGTCCACTCTGTTCTCTCCCTGCCTCTATTTGTATTTACAGTGCAGACGCTCTCCTTCAGTTGATAGCCAGCTTGGCTTCTTTTCAAAAGCCCCACACATAAAGTTTCATCTTGTTTTTTTTTTTGATGACTGATACTGATATAATTTTTATTTTTTTCCCTCCAAAGCGGCTGCCCACAGACACATTTGACGCCAAGTTGGAGTTTTCTTCATATCAGGGTCCGAAAAGTAAGCAGCTTATGGACTCTGGACGCAGAAACGCTCTGTGATGCCGAACAGAAAGGTGCTTTTATGCGTGTTGACAGATCGCACCGCTTCACCCTCCATCAGTTCAGCATGGCAGTCGAACACGCCAACACTGCTGGGTAGCTTTATTTTTAAGGGTCAATGCAGCACAACCAGACATCATGTTTTAAATTCCATGCATGCTTCTCCTACATTACCCACAGTGCATCTTGACTGTTCACATCACTGACTGTGATGTGTAAAATCGTTGGATTCCCCCTGAATTTCCCATCAAATCCACAAATAATATCTGTAATAATCAACCATTAACAAATGGATCATATGGCCAAACCGTCAACGTTCATTTGAACCTACTTTACGCGTGCAAACACTCGTTTGCTTTACGAGGACGGTGAAACCACGGGCCACTTGGCCGCCACACTCAGATTTCATGAGTACAGAATGAGCGTGAAATGCAAACTAGCAAAACAGAAAAAAAAAAAAACATTCAAAAGACCCTTGAGTCCCGTGAGCCGCGGCGCTCCAGGCAGGCAGGGAAACACGGGAGCACAACTGACTATCAATGATAAACACACTATATATAGCTGCTCATTTGCAGTTTTGAATAATAAACGTTGCTTTATGAGGCTGTCACACATGCACAAACATAAACATACACACTCGACAAGGCAGTCGGGGGTGGAGGGTGTGTGTGTGTGTGTGTGTGGTGAGGGGGCCATAACAAAGCAAAGCACCACAGTGAGGGAGACAGATGGCAGCGAGGCCTGCTTGTGGAAGACAGACAAACTCTGCTGGATACTTCATTAGCGTTATCCAGTGTATTTTTAGAGTTCACTGACAAGACGCAAGCAAGAGGTAGACACCGCCAGTGTGTGTGTGTGTGTGTGTGTGTGTGTGTTGGCAGCTTCCAGTGTGGGCTTTTGTCCTGTGAGGGACGGAGGGGGGGGGGGAGAGAAGGACAGCCCAGCATGGAGTCATTAATATCAGCGATCACACACTGAGCCGGATGAAAGCAAACTATGTGTGTGAGCGTAGCATGGATGAAGCAGCCTATCCAGCATAAAGCCAGCTAACTCTGCAGCGGAGGGGGGGGGGGGGGGGCAGTCGACCAGCCTCGAGCTTTAAATGCAATTAAGGCTTCAGCACCACGGACAGCGCCTTCACTGAGGCACTGCAGCCTCATGAAACACCTCGTTACAACAACAAAAAGCCCCGTCCAGCTCATCCGCATCCACCTCCCTAATGGTGAGCAGACCCAGACGACTTCCTCACAATGCCGGAAGCTGCAATGGGAGAGAGGAAAAGGGGGAGAGAGCGAGCTAGAGAAGAGGGGGGGGGGGAGGAAAAGAAGGATGATCCGGTCGCATTTCAGCACCACAGACAGCTCCACTGCCGGACACGCGCACATTAGACTGCTGGAGCCTATTTTGCGCGTGGCTGAGCATTGAACTGCTGAGACGTGAGGGTCACGGTGAGGCTGCCACCAACCGTATGCTGCCGGTAGTTACTTGTCGGCTGTTGACGAGGGAATCCGTGATGGCCTGTAAGAGGCAGGCCGACCATATTAACAAACCCTCACACACACACACACACACACACACACACACACAGGAGTGCAGCTCTCTATCAATAAACGTACGATATTAAAACGATGCAACCTCAGCTTTATTTTTATTTTTTAAACCATACGACAATAAATAAAACGTAGCAGCAGAGCGGGTTCCTGCGGGGAGGAAGTCACACAAACGTGGCCTGTGGCCGTCGACAACGAATGGCCTTTGCATACAAATTGAAGAAACGGAATTTGGCGTCCGTGTAGATTAAACGCGCGGGGACTGGATTCTGGATTCCTGTAGTCTCGCATTGCAACCATACAGTAATAGCAGCATCCATCTAGCCTCCCCCCCCCCCCCCCACCCCCACCCCCACCCCCCCTCGGAGCAAAGCCGTATAGCATGTGTACTTACTATTACTTTCGATGCGCTCGGTCCAGATAGCAGCTCGTCCTCCGGGTGGATCCGCCGGGAGGGGTTGGGGGAAGCGCAACGTCGGATTATTTGGTAGAAATGTGCATCTTTACAACGATTTTATGGCTATATTAGTATGGCTATAAATGTGCAAGCTGCTCCGTTCGTAAACAGAATGTTACAGAGAGAAAAACCACTAAACGCATTCCCCTCGGGGTTGTGGTTGTTTTCTGTTCCTTCTTGTATTGCAGTTACGCATGGCAACGGTAAGAAACGACAGGAATCCGTATTAAAAAAGAAACATACATGCACTATATACAAACGCATCCCTATAAACGACGAAACACCGATTCACCCACACTCCCCTCCCTTCTCTCTCTCTCCCCCTACAATCTTGAGCTGGTTCGCGACGTCACGATGGAGACGCACCGTGCGTAACAGTCCCTCCCTCCCTCCCTCTCACGCATTTAGCCGACCGCCGCCTCCCTCCTTCCCAACATGAAACGCGCTAAAGTCTGGGACAGTAAACACATCACAGCGCGTCTTACGAGGAGGAGCGTCGGGTTCATGGGAAGCTTGCAGCTTCATCCCAGCGTTAATAACCACATCACGTGACTGGACGCGGTGCAGATATGGCGCCGCGGTATTAACAGCGACTACAACGTTGAGCCCTTTTTTTTTTACCCAAGCTTTCCCAGTAACACTGGTCATCCATCACATTACATCAAAGCCCATCACCTCCTTCACCTCCACCTCCACCTCCTCCTCCCCCTCTTTGTTGTGTTCCTCCCCACAGTCCTCTGCTCCCATCTATTCTGAGATCCTGCTTCATATTTATGCATCTCTTGAATAATTGAAAGGCGTGCTGTGGAAGACATAACCTCACCATCCCTCTTCCTGCATCTGTCAAACGGGAACTCAGCATCCCCAACCTGCCGCTCTGCATGAACATCAGCAATAACTCCTGCAGGAGATTAAATCAAACGGGAAGTAATATGGGAACCGCACGAGCCCGAGAAGTGTGATTTGGTTTATTGATTATAGACACGATGATGCATAAACTGGAAAGTGACATCCCGACTAATTCACAAATGCCTTTAAAAGGGTGAAGACTAATTGTTAGGTGCAGGTGTTTCAGGTAAACTGCAACAAGGAATTTAAATACACAAACTATCCAGAACGTCTGTACAACAAACTTGTCGAACATTCAAAAACGCGTGTGACTGTACAAGTCAATATTTTCCAGCTTTGTAATAATTACATACATTTACAGGTCACCTCTCTCCCATCGTACACTTTGACAATCAAAAAGTACAATATCGTAAAATAAAATACAGCAGAACTAACTCTTCAAGTCTCAATAAAAGAAAACAACGGCTGGGCGACTCAGATTATTAAAAATGAAATAAAAATAATCTTGGTCTTTGAATGGTTCTCAACAGAACTACAGATGAGTTCACAACAAAGTGCTGCTCATGCTAAACGTGTGTCAAGGCACAAAATTACAACATGGGTCTTTAAAAAAAGAAGAATTTGCTGCCAAAGTAATCCGCTCATACAAATGTAAACTAAATCCAAACAACACAAAGTTGGGAAAGGCATCGTAAGACATTAAAAAAAGAAAAACAGCTTCTTCTTCTTCCCTTAACTGCGGTCAGTTTTTCGTTTCAGCACGCCGCCCTGAAAGCATGTCATAAACGTGTGTTTCCATAGCCAACAAGGAGTGCATGCCGTCGGAGTGGAACGAGTCCGAATCATCTTCGGACTCCTCGTTTTCAGGAATCTTCAAAAAACGCATTCTCTCGTGCCAGAAAACAAAGTAACAACAAAGCTCTGCAGCATGTTAAATAAATATATGAAATGTGGATTCAAACATGCCTTTTTTTCCCAACTGCAACGACGGAGAATCGCTTTCGTCATTTTTCCCTGCACACTAACTTGATGAGTGTGGATAAGAGTGTGGATCCCCCCCCTCTACCTTGAAGCAGTCACTGATGAGACTCGACACGACCGGAGGGGGGGGGGGGGACAACGGAGGGTTTTTGTTTTCACGCGTCTCACTAAATTAGATCAACGATTAGCCTGGGAGAGGAAGAAATGGCGCCTTTCGTAAATCAGACTGGGCTTTGATCATTCTTCGCTGTTCCTTCATGCTCAAGAAACAAATTCTACCCAGAATCCCTCAGAGGGAGTGACTATACAGTGTACTTGTCCTGCGGGGGTTGAAAGCTCTTTAGAGTCAGGTAGTGTTCTAACTAGGCAGCAATATTAACTATTGATCAGTGTCAGTATTAGAATAATGTGTTGTCAGTCAACATGTGTGCTTATTTACACCATCATATCATCTACATTTACCTCACTCCAGTCTTATATTTTCCGCTAATCCACGGTTTTATACTTTGGTTGGTAAATGTGTGTTAAGATGTGTTAACACCAAACGCAAAGCAAATAATTCACGCAGCGCTACTGCATACAAAGTCAACTCAGAGATGCAAAATTGTGGCGTGAATGACGCGAACGTCTATCAGCGCTGAGATTCTCCTCCTGACGTCACTGGATCAGAACTGGAGACATAAAACGTATCTTAGAGGTCTGTGGTCTCCCAGAGGTCTACGATAGGACCTCTTATTAGCACAGAGACCGAACCAGACCATGTGGAGGAACCAGAGACTGTCTATGGCCCATCAACAAGCTCGTCTAAATGACGTTATCTTAAGTGCTAATGGAGCAGCGACAGAGCTCCGATCTAGCCGAACTCCATCCAGAAAACAAGCATTTTAGAAGTTGTTTGCTTATCGTCTTGCAGACGGACACTAACAAAGCACGACTTCGGGCATTTTGCAAATTGTCGTCATTATGTAGTTTCTTCGGCACCCTTTTTTGATCCATTTACAACAATTAAATCCCAACAAAATAGGTTATTTTGGGTTAATACCGCTGTAGTAAACCAGCCGACGTGCGTCTTGCGATTCACAGTGAATACATCTCAATTCAATTCACCGAGCACCTCTGGGTGATGTTGTGAGCTCAGGCAGGACGCTGGTTGGCTTCCCGGCGTATCTGGGACTCCACAACATGCACAAAGCAGCAATATTGGTAATTTCAGCCATGACAGATGAAACATCGTCGGTGTCTATATCGAGGTAAGCTCCTCCCTCCTCTCCGGCGCACCTAGCGCGAGTAAAGCGAATAAACATTGCATCAAACTTGGCGCAATTAACGCAAGGTGAAAATTCACTTTGCATTTGGTGTGAACACACCTTTAGGGATGCTTACCCTAATTAGTAATTTGTTTTTTTTCTCCGTAGCTATCACTTCACATATGTAGCGCTTATAGCTGTTTTTTTTTTAATCAATCACAGCCTCACAAACTGAAGCTTCGGTGATGCTGCTTGTAAAACTGCTGCTGGCGCTCTTTGGCCGCTGTTTCTGGCAGCTTGGGTCGTCTATCCATCACTCCGCCTCTCTCTTTCTCCCCCTCATCCCCAGTTACGCTCCCTACATCGCTGAGGTCCCCGAGGTGCTCGATGGAGTCATATTTCTCCAAGTCAGAGGCGATGGTCTGCAGGCTGAAGATCGAAAGGGAATCCGACCCCGCCCGCTCCCTCTCCCTTTCGTTCTCCTTTTCTTTCTCCAGGCCGATGGCTGCATCCACATCATCCGACCCTGGTGTACTGCCGCCGCAGGCTCCACCTTCTTTATTCACTTGGATGTCGGACTCGGCTCCAACGGGGGGACTCCGCCCAACGCAAACAGTGGTGCATCCTCCCTCGGCCTGGTCCCTCCCCCTCTGAGCATGAATCTGCTCACTGATTTGTTCCAAGTTCCGTAAGGCGATGGAGTAGCGGGTCTTCACTTTGGCTACTTGCTGTTCCAGCTGCAGCACTATGGCTTTGTTCTCCTGGAGTCACAGAGAGGGCGGAGCAACTTTTATCATCAATTTCAACATTGATTTTATGCCAAATGTGCATAACCCACCAGTGACCTCTAATTAATCCATAAATAACAGAATATATAACAGCGGTTTTTGCAAACTCTGCAGAATATTTACAACAAAACGATTCTTGTGACAGAGAATCTTGTATGTGCTTTATGGTTGAGCCTCCTGTGTCTGCTTTACCTCCAGAATGTGGTTGAACTGGGCCTTGAGCTCAAAGTAGGGTTTGGATTTCACAATGACTCTTTTGAGGGACTTTTGCAGCATCTGAACCCGAGCCTCGGCCTCCTGACAAGCGTGCGTGACGCGCATGTGCTCCCTCTCACTGCGAAGTCGTTCCTCCTCAGCTTCGTTGACCTGTGAGAGACACGCAACGAGTTTGTGGCATCAACCTCTCTCTCTCTATATATATATATATATATATATATATATATGTTTTTCTTCAGTTTGGGATCTAGCAAGCCGTTGATGAGCCAATACATGACATAATAAGTGACATTTTTTTAAATTTGACAGTTTTATTACTGGGCTCTGTAAGAAGGTTGGATGGAAATGGTGACACAGGTGTGCCATGTGGATTTCAAAATAAAGGCACATCTGAAAGATGATATATATATATAGATCCACATTGTATCGTTATACCGACACTATCCAAGACGTTTTAGAATATTTTTGTGTTCCAGTGAAGACTTTAACTTGTCTGGTGACCTTGTTTTACCTTGGAGGTAGCATGATTGAGCATCTCCTGCCAGGTGGGATCCAGGGTGTTCTTGCCATCAGCCATCAGACCCTGCTCTGCCACATAGACCATCTCCCTGGCAGCTGTGTGCATAGAGACAGCCCTCTCGTAGCTCAAAGCTGCCTTCTGGGTCTCCTGCTGCGCCTGGAGGAGCAGACAAAACGTTTACAGCCTACAGAATTGGAATAGGGCCAAATACAATCGGATCTCTGTCAGAGCAACAGGTCAGAAAGGGAAAACAAGCAGTTGGCTTTTATTTAAATGAATCATTTTGGAATTTCCCATGAAACAATTCACACACAGTTAGTACTCCTGTAGGAACAAAACAAGCATCTGGTATCCAGAGTGTGTGATGGGCTACATCCACTTAAAATGGATGAAATTGTAGAAACAATATAGGAGAAGATGTGACCATCGAAATCGTGTCTACAGTTTTTGGCATAGGTAAAAATATATTAAAAATAAACATTACAAACCCCCTAGGCACTGTTATGTGCACACATACAGACACACACAAAAAACAACTAAGAGCACTCCTTCAGTGCTGTCAGGAACTGCTGTAACGTAACACCACATATGTGGAAACCACCTCCAAATGCCGTATGAACAATTAGAAGCAACAATTCGGCAGGAAGGCCTCGTTTACACTGAGGCTAGAACTCAGTGTAACAGCAGCATATCTTGGTATTATATTCCTTTTATGTATTTAAACCCTTGCATCTTAATATAGTAATGTGTATTCCTGACAGGAATATTGCACATAGATTATTGCAAAAACATTTGACACACATACAACATATTTAGATGTTTTGCAAATATTGTTTGCCTCTACCTCTTTTGCGAGGCGACGAGCTTCATAATAGGGCCGTGCTTTCTCTATGCAGCCACCAAGCTGAGAGCTCTGAGCATTTAGCTTCCTGGCAGACTCCGTGAGGATCTTCCGGTACCCTGTTCTGGCATCCTGGATGGTTAAAGTATGAAAATGACAAGATTAGATTTACCTGGAAGAGATGCAAACCAGTGTCACACTATCCACTCCAAAACATTTTTCCATTTTAAGAGTTCTGACTTTACTCTGCCTAATGCTTAGACATATTGATAAAAAATTATCATATTGATGAGCACCGTCTGGGTAGACTAATAAAATATTCAACAACCCAGACAGCAGAGCAATTCCTAGGGTGGTACTCGGTGAATCTTTTCACATTTCTCAAGAGGTTTGTTTTGTCAAAATCAAAGTCTTTTTATTCCATCTGAAGATTGAACAAATGCCCCGAAATAAGTAGAGAGTGCATTTTTATTTACTTGGAAATGTGTATTTGTACTTACATCCAACTGCAGCTCCAATCTGTTGATTTCTGCACTGGCTTCATTGAGATGCTCCAACTCTTCCTGTGTGTGGTGTGGTGTGGGGGGGACCAACGTGCAGCATTAGGGCCCCTATTCACAGCTAGATAATATAAATATATTCTTCTAACACACACCGTCTGGGTGAAATTAGCTCCATCTAATTTAATACAATTAAATGTAATAATGCTAGAATGTTTAAATGCACTAATAAGGCGCAGCAGGCACACCCACAAGCGGAGATCAAATTAAATCGACTTCACAGGTATGTGACTATTGTGCAATTATCATGTCTGTGCAAGCTAATCACTTTTACTATACATACATTTGACACAGCTCCGTTAAGCTTAATAAAAACGATGCCACTATTAAGTTACCCACACAGGTAGCATTAACGACTACATCCGGGCGAGTTAATACTTCTATTTAGAGGGTTTTCATACCTGTATTCTGGGGTCCAGTTCCTCCTCGTAGGGGCTGTGTAATTGCTCTTCCGTTCCTTTTTCACTTACAGCTTCCTCACAGGTGTTCCTGGGCGCCGTCTCTATCGTAGTTCCATTCGTTTCGGTAGCTTTGACCTCCTCCTCCCCGCCGGGTATAACCTCCCTCCAATCCCCCGCATCTGATTCCCCGGAGCCGGCGGGGCTCTCACGCAAGTCGCCAGGCTCCATTCTAGGCCGCACGGTTCTCGCTAATAGCGGCGTTAGCTAAAGCTAGATTACTTAACCAAAAAAAAACAAACAAACAGTCCTTTCCAAAGCGAGTGTGATATTCAACAAGGGTAAATGAGAAAATACTCCCAGTGGTGGCGAGCGTTGTCGAGTTTGTAATCTGCCATATCACACCGAAACGCGAACCCCAACTGCACAGCTAGCCTAGTCTGCAGCCTAGCGCGCTAACAGGCTAACGCCTGCCGGGGAGAATTTAACGGCGAACGTTACTGAACGGCAAACAGGTGAGAACGAAGAGCTGTCGTGAGATTGAAACGTACACGGAGGCCCACCAGTATGTCCCCCCCACCACCATGTGTTCCCCCCTCCATCTCTTACCGGTTCTTCATTACCATAGCTAGGCTAGCTAGCTAGCGGTTTCGGTCTCACATCATCGTTTCAAATGAAGTAAACACAGAGGAGCGTTGGAAACGGACGCGTTTGGTCCACGTCGGCTACCGTAGACAGTCAGCCAATTCAAGAGCGAAATGGGAAACTGGGCGACAACCATACGTTGTCCGGCTAATGTATAAGATGTCATGTGGTATCACTATGTTTCTAATGTCTAATGGTTAATCAGAATTTGAACTATAGCTTTTATTTCTACAGCATGGAATTAATGTTGGAATAATATTTTACAAATACAAAATAAATAAATATATATATTTTAATACATACATTTGATTGTATTAATTAATATAATAAAATACATTACATTTAAATGTATTTACTTAAATAAACAAATATTTATTATAAATAAATAGTCTCTCACGTTCTACATTTGATAGAATATTGAGTCAATGTTTAGATGGATGTCCAATTTCATCATATAAAAATAGCCTTTAATGACATCATGGTTATGCATTTCCATGTTCAATCTCTGCTAGAATTTAAAATAATGTTCTCTGGGTTTGAATAATGTTTGGCTGCACACGTCAACTTTTTTCTCTCGATATTATTAACCCATTAATACTGTAATGCATGCAGTTGAACCGTGCACATGATCCTCACCATGAACTGTTCACTTTTTGGACATGTGTATATATGTATGTGTTTGTATATATATATGCTGCACCTTCTTGATAATATTCAGTTTTCCCTGCGGTTTTTATCTTATTTTTATATCAAATGATGATGTTCTTTCTGTAAAAAGCTAAGTGAACTAACCAGCTCATTAAAAAGCAACAGGGTGTATTGATTTTTTTTTATTCCAAAAATATACAAACACAGGTACCAAACCTGTGAGGTGTAGTACATTGGAGAATCATTCAACAAAATTAATTGATATTAAAATGTAAGCTGGAAGAACTGATTTTCATAAAAAGACAAAAACGATGAGAATGAAAATGATGAGTTATATACTGCAGTTATGACCCATCACCACCACTTTAAGTCAGCATACCCCGGATTATATTTTCATATGTACCGGACATTAACAGTTGCAAATTAAGTGGCAAACTAGGTATTTGCATTGAATGCATTAATGAATGTCATGTGCACAATTAGAATATAAAAATAGATCTCTGGTAAATCACAGCAGTGTTGTCTAACAAACTGTTTAGGCTGTATCCTACACCGTAAGAAAAATGGAAAAAAACCTGAGTAGCATTGGCCATAACCCCAACACCATAGACAATCCATTCTGCATCATTACAATAATCTTAAAAGTACATTTCATTGAATCGAAGAGAAGCTTTGAAGACGCCAGTCTTTGGTCTGGAACGCTTTCCCCAACTGACATTCAGAGATTACAAAAAGGCTTGCACATTAAGGTTCTTCAGCTCCAGGTGGGATCATACCGGGTCCATCCTGGAGGAGGGGCCAAGAAGATTCTCTGTCCTCTTAAGAGGAAACTGACCACCCCTCTGTATCCTGTCCTCGGCACTCCAGACTTCAAGTCGTCCATGACTCCCAGGTTTTTGGTCAGCACTTTGAAACTGTCCTTTGTTGAGTATTGAAGGCGGAAGGGCCCAGGGCCCTTTAGATGCCCCCGCTTAGCATCGTCATATGTAACAACGGGAGCGCCGTAAACCTCCTTCTCAAAGCGTTCTCTGTACGTCTCCTCCTTCAAGTAACTCAGGTCTAACTCGGTGAAAGGCACATATTCGGTATTCAGTTTAATGTAACGCAGGTACTTGTCATAAAACTGACCGAGACTCACTCCTTTCCGGCCGAAGGTCAAAGTTCGTGAGATCTCCGGCCGTATGCAGGCGCGGTCGCGGCGCTGCTCCGGCTGACGCATCCAGTCGTCCCAGAACGAAGCGGGCCACTTGGGCTCCAGCTCATCCCACGCCTCCCTGAGGAGCATCCAGCCCAGACCGGGAAAGAAGTCCGTCCTGTAGAGCAGGTTAGCCTTGCCTGGATCCACGTAGGCGTCCCGGCCATTGTCGTTCCAGGCCGACACGCACCACAAACTGGGGTCGGATTTCAGGAGCGGCAGCATGGCTCGGAAGTACTCAAAGAAGTCTGGCGCCACCTAGAGTAGGAGATGAATCATTCAATTCCAGCTAAAACGTGACATTAAGTGTTTTAAGGATTGAATAACTTATAAGCTGAGAAATATGGAACAACACATTGTTTTTATATGGATGTGGGTTTAATGGCTTAATTGAATCTGATGTAATATTTACAATAAAATTAGAAACTGGAGCAATTTCCCAAAAATGGATGAAATGTTTACCTCAAGGTCATCCTCGACAATGATGACAGAGGAGTGAGAGAGGGTCTTGAACACCTGGTTGAGAGCCCAGTGGTAATGCCTGGAGATTTTGTAGTAACCTTGAAACTTCTTGTGCTCCGGCCGCACAGCGATGTCGGACAGGTCCGGCTGTTTCAGGTGGATTACTTGATCGCCGTAAGAACGGATGACCTCGGCCGTTTCGGCGTGCCCGCAGTCCTGACTCACTATGATCGGGAAAAGCTCTGCTGAGGGCCGGAGCTCCAGGAGTTTGTCCAAGCAGCGCCTCACGGTGATCCTGTTGCAGGCGATCACCAGGACGGGCATGACAGGCGGGGCGTCACCCTTGGGCCCGTTCCTGTTTGACGGCTCCCACAGCGCCTGTTGGTTCCTGATCTGCAGCAGGATCTTCTTCTGCATCTCGAGCTCCGCCTCGAACGTGTCCGCCATCCGGAGCACATCTCCCACCACGTCATTGGTGGGCCTCTCCGCCACCTCTCTCTGCTCTCGGCCGGGCTCGCCCGGCTGGCCGGGTTGGGGTCTTCCCCACAGCAGCAGCACCAGTATGGCGTTCCAGGTGACAAACAGGAACGTACCACAGAAAATGACAGAGCCTCTCTTGCGGAGCATGGCCCAGAAACTCAAGAGGGAGGGGGCGGCGGCGGGTTCGGGAGCACGGGGTCTGAAGGGGGAGACGTGTCCTCGTTACAGACAATGGGAATGGGATATGGGAAGATCAGCCTGCGTCTCATCACAAGCACATAATCAGAGACGTGGAGTCACACGTTGGTTGGCTGGGAGAGTTACTAAAGTTACAGGGACACAAAGAGGCGTCGATGAAGGCGAAGATAGCAGCGGCACCACAAAGGATGGGACTCATCTTGGTGTTAAGTTGCGATTCAGACCAGATTCCTCCACTTTGTCAATCCTCTTTTACCTGGAAACAACAAGAACACAGTGTTCTTTCAGAGAAATACAAATAAAACACCACATAAAAGGTGTGATAACACAAACAAATTAACCCTGGAAATCTGTGAATGTGTGTGTTCTTTGGTAGGAAGTTCACGTGAACAGGAGTGATGATTCACCGATCAACAGTCTGATCGATTTTCGCGTCATCACCTGTGGCTGACTCGCTGTCTGCGCCAAAAACCGACAAAAAGAAGAGCCTAGCGTCAAACCCGGACCCCGCTGTGCTTCCTCTCCTCCCCCCCTCCCCCCGCAGCACGACAGACAGGTTAAACCCGACAGACTGTAAATACTGGAGCTCGCGCAGGAGCGTGTGGAAATTAGCTCCTTACCGTCCGAGCGCGTCTTCTCTTTCTGCGGCCATTTCTTCGGTGACAACCGGATGGGGGGGAGGGGTTGGACGACGGGAGCCGAGAGGGAGGTCCGGGAGCCGGCGTGGAACTGCTCTCCTGCTGGTTCTCCGGTTAGGAACGCAACTTTACACCCTTTTCTTAGTTGTTTCGCCAGAAGACTGGAAGAGGAGGAGGAGGAGGAGGAGGAGGGAGGGACAGGGGAATTAACACGACGACTTCCTGGGGAGCGAGCAGTCACCGGAAGTCCCGCCCTAACTGTCACCTTGAGAAATTACACAACTTTGACGTGTGAGCGGCTCTCTGTGGAGCCAATTAAGAAACAGCAGCCTCTGCGTGTGTGTGTGTGTGTGTGTGTGTGTGTGTGTGTGTGTGTGTGTGTGTGTGTGTGTGTGTGTGTGAAATACACTCCCTTCTGTCTGCCTGATGACAAACAAACAAACAGCATATAACAGATACTGGCTCAGTGGGACGATATTAAAGTGTCACTTCATGATTATTACTCGGCCAAAGCAACTGCGATGCGCGATATTTTCCCCCGATAATCATCAAATAATTTGCTTAAATGGAACCAGAGCATGAACTGGAACCGCTTTGCATTCAGGCTATAGTTTCATGACAACGGGCTCGCTCCTTTGCATCTTTAGCGTAAAAAGTTCCGCATTTAGATGACATTGTTTTGAGAGCGATCCGCATGCATCGGTAATAAGCGAACCTAGCACGCTGTAGTGTGCATGCCAGGCCAGTAGTTGGCGTCCATTCATCCTTTTATATCGTGACGAGAGGACGTACAACTTTTCTTCGTGAACGTCAAGTTTAAGTTAAAACTATTTTAAACAAGTCTTTCTGCACGACTGAAGGTTAAATACATATTTAAAAAATGCATTTTTGTATCCTGTATCTTTTAAATTACGCTCCATTTTTCTCTTCTCTACCATGATAGTGAGCTAGACAGCTATTTTAAGTCACCTGTGACGATTTTCACAACAATCAATTATTACGAGTGTTTTTTATCACGATTATTTGTGATAAAATCTCTATTAACATCTTTTAAACATTGATATAATTTAATATGCACATAGCATTTTAACTGTATTAATATATTTTATGGATTTTGATTTTTGATGCATTCATGTGCAAACATCACCAACGTTGCAGCTGGTGGTAATTTATTAGCAGGCTGATAAATACTTATATTATAACTACTCATATTTGACCCTGCAAACTGGCTAGTCAACATAAATGTACAATATTGACTATAGATGTCAAATAAATGTTGGCTTGTCTGGTAAAAAAGTACATTTCCTCCTTTTAAATGTACAGTAAAATATGAAGGTAATACTCAAGTAGTACCACAAAACTATATTTAAGTACAGTACTCGGTTACTACTTGTTTACAAAATTATAATATAACACTGACAGGCATCATTCTGTGACATAATGATATTTTTACTTGTGATCATTTCAGTACATTTTGCTGATAATACTTCAAATATTACACTTGAAGATTCTGAATACAAGAGAGTACATTTACATTGTTGTACTGCTACTTTTGCCATACTTTAAATGACCTGAATACTTCTTCCATCACACTAAAGTAACAAGTCTGCTTTGAAAATGTGAGGAGTGGAAATATATTTGTTTTAAAATGCAGTGAAATTAAGTAAACAGTAAAAATACCTGAAAAAGTATTTGTACTTTCCACCTCTGATACTTTGCAGCACATCCTGAAAACAGTACATGAATATCTTCTTTGTATTGGCACTGAATATTTACATCTATATTTATTAATATTTAAAATACAATGAATTAAATAGCAGGAAAGTACTGTTTAGTGTGAATATTTCCACTTTGTGACATGTTTTACTTTTACTCTCTTCTGTTGGCAAAATAAGAGTAACTGTCATTATTTTAATAAGTAAACATACTCATGTTTCATTCGGTGTTTATTCTAAGAGTGTTGCTCACTTTTCCTTTTTTTTTAAACAACCAGTTGTTTTCTTCCATCACTGGAGTCCAAATGTGCAAAGTCATGTTAAAGTCCGTCAGGTCAGATCACAGAGTGGATTTGGACTCTCAGTCCGGTCTGTCCTGGTCCTCGGAGCTGATGACGTCACAGGGACTCTGGGGACTTTGTCCACTTGCCTGCCAGAGGACACACACAACGATTTGATCAGGGTGATTAGTTCTCGTGTCTGAGAAAGGTCACGTGGGGTCTCCCCCGGAAGTCTCACCTGCACGGCGGGGATTCCGGCGCTGCTGCTGCGGCTGCTGGACCTCCACAACACCGTCAGCTTCAACAACACCAGAGCGGTCAACGACGAGCACGTGCTCCTCAGCGCGGACCACCCGGTAAACACGAACCACGATACCCGCCCCGCGTCGTCCAAGACACGCGGCGACGCTACGGACACTTTCAGGACGCCGACCGGGAACCCCCCGGTCCCCTTAACGAACAATATCTTACCCACGTGCGTGGCGTGCACGATCTTCTGCGTTATTCGGGAGCGCGCGTGCGTCCCGGGCAGCTCGGATGTTTTCAGTCTGCGCTCCAGCTGACGCACCAGCGCGTTATGGACAGCGCGCGCGTCGGAGTGCGCGTGACGTGGTTTATCAATACTCGCCCTAGGGTCTGTTTCTCTGAACGTTTTGCCTCGCGCTCGGGGCGACGCACGCGCCGCCCTCGGCGTCGTTCCCAGCGATCGAACGCGGTCCGCGTGGAGGAAAGGCTCGCGCGCCGACGCCTTGCTCGAGCGGCCGCGCTCAGCCGGAGACGCGCCGGCCATCCCGAGGCCGTACGCCGCGGTGGCAGGCCGCTTGGTCGGCGGGTTCCTGGTCAAGATGTTTCCCCGACACCGGAGCACAGCTGACAGGGCGGAGGCGGAGGGAGTGGACGCCATGGAGGCGGAGGACATCCACAGCAGGCCGCGTCTCTGTCGGGATTTTTCTCCTGTGGAGGTTTCTAGAGTTCAGAGTTAGAAAGGTTAATATGCGTCAGGGACGCAGAGGGGGGGCTTTTCTGCTCCCGACCATATTTGCCTCGATGGGGGCTCAGGTGGGTGTGTCCTTCAGGCAGTGTTGGTGGGAGAAGTCACAAGTTATGTTATATGCAAACACTTGTTGAGCCTTTTAGTTCTCCTATTTCATTCCTGGACATGTGTAGCCTACTTTTTTTCTGATTGGTCACTATTTTATACTAAAAAAGCAATGTTTGTCATGTCTCAGATGTCAGCTGGTTTTATCTGAATTATATTCAAGACACAAATAGGTCAAACTGTCCTATTTCACCCAAAATCTTTATACAATACAGATCTCCTTCTTTTGAGGCTAACAATCCTTTTCTGAATTAGAGCCAGTCATTCGGTCAAGTGTTCATAACGATCTTCCACACAAACTGAAGTAGGGTGACATAAATAACAAGATAGTGTTATGATGTTAACTAATGTGTTTACACCATCAGAGTGGGTCAGGTGTCCGACGACGACATGCAGGTTACTAAAAGGAAATCCACAACAAATCTGTTGTCTCAGTAGAGGACATGAAGTCCACACTGTACTGGTAACTTAAAAAAAACAACCTCCAGGTTAGTTTAAAGAAATAAAAGTGTTTTAAAAATACTGACCAATGAGTTTGAAAGTCTCAAAAAATGCTTTATTTAAGGATGAGGTGAATACAAAGTCCACTGTCATGAGTGAAAAGAGCAAACACCTATATACAAATATATTATATATATACTATCTATATACAATGAGTTGATCTGTGACCTGATTATTGGAATCAGCCTGTCAAAGAGGTCCAAGCTTATTAATCGTTATGGACCGTTTCTCTACACAGACAGTATTTCTTTCACAGTAATCAAACGCATTCACAAAAGAGCAACAACAAGGAAAAACCAAACATGCAAGTTTGCCTGGTTTGCCGTGTTTCAATGTGCAACGTTGAGCATGCGTGTCCTTTTTTTTTCTTAAAAAGGCGATGCCCTTGTTTTCCTTCATTTCTTGACATGAATGTGTTCCAGTGCTAAGTTTTCACCAAGAGGACCAAAGACCACCATGACATTCTCCCCCTCCACGTATCCCCCCTTCAGGGTCTAATCCCTGGAGGCCTGTGTGACGTTTGGTTATGAGGGGGCTGGGGAATTCTCACATTCGGTATGATCACGAAGGCCAGAATCCCCACCATCATGAGCGCCACGGTGATTGTGATGATGGCCGCCACCACGATGTAGTAGCAGCGCTCCGAGCGGAACAACCTGCGCAGGCGACCTCTGACCCTGTTTGGAGGCCTGCCTACGTGCACCACGGTGGCCGGGGCTATTCCCTCCTCCAGTGCACTCAGGTGGAGGTTGCCGTCCGCCGTCACCTGCCCCTCCTGGCTCTTTTTTTTGGGCAGGGTGATGGCGCTGCTGGCTGGAGGAGGGTTCTTCAGGAGCAGCTTGCCCTTGCTGCGCTTGAATCGGATGGACAGGGCCCTCTGCATGTCCGGTGGGAGTTTGCCTATGATGTCCTCGTTGTTGCCCAGGCGGGGCAGGTCCTGGCCGTGCGGGAGCTCCGTCAGCTCACGGCACACGGGGCAGGACAGCGTCTTGATTTCGGGGGAGGTCACGTTGATGCGAGCCAGGCACTCCAGGCAGAAGGTGTGACCGCACGCCAGCAGCTTCGGGGTCCTGAACGTGTTGTCGTATGAGCAGAAACACACGGCGCACTCGGTGTCCTCCACGTCATCTTCGGGGGGCTTCACCTTCCTCCTGTCGCTCTCCCGTCCCCGGGCCTCCTCACTCCTCCCCCGCCGCCTCCTCTCCCCCTGGTGCCTGCTCCTGCCCCTCTCCGAGTCGATACTCCTCGACCTCCTCACTTTTGCCGGCTTCGTCCACACGTCCTCCTTGGTGTTCCCCTCCTTCTGGCTGAGTTTGGGTTTGACGTTGGGGGCCTGTCGGGCTCCGTGGCTGTGGCTCCGGCTCCCGTCCTCGGCCCTGCGTCTCTCCCGGTCACCGCTCATGTCGGAGGTAGGGTGCCAACGGGAGCTGTGGAAGGTTAAAGCTGGGATAAGTTTACTGGTGACCAGAAACCAGCAGAGCAGGAAACAAGACTGCAGGAATTTCCCTCCTCAGCCGCTGTCGCCTTTTCACGACGATGAAGCAATAACGTCTAATCTCTTCGCTATCTTACACATCTATCGTAATAAAATGCTATCTGTTGATTTTATTTGATGCATGCGGCACTTTTGCACTGATAGTGAGCGGCTGTATTTGTTTTATAGGCTTTCCTGCACAGAAATCCTCAGCAAACACGACAACTGCAGGCCAAATGAGAATGTATGGATCTCCTGCCGTCTCTGGGTGGAAACCTGTCAAGTAAAACTAAACCACGGATGCCTCTTGTTGACTCGGCTGCATTGTCTCCAACCGTCATAGCAAACATTCCATCACACCCAGCCGTCTTACAAAGTCAGTCATTAACCAGAACCTGCAGGAGGCACACAGTTAACATGTAAGCAGCTGACTTCCATCAATTTGCAGGAAAAAAACGCAATTTTAGTTCGTCTTCATTGAGGGTTTTAAAATAAGTGACGTTTGCCGGCGAAGAGAACACTTCCTGACAGACAACAAGTCAATAATTAGACAGAGCTTGGACACAACTCTGCCCTGCAGAGGTGGAGGAGTCTCTGATCACGTAGTCAGACGTGATCTCCCCGGTAGAGAGTAAGCAAAAGAAACATGCAAACTTCCAATACTCAAGAAGAAAAGGAAATCTTTACCGTTGGTGCCGTCTGTTAGCCGCTCTGTTCTTCTCTTCATTTGTGTCTTCCCTCTAACGTTTTGTTTTCTAATTGTAACACAGCTCTGCCTCCTCTGAACCCTCCTCCTCGCCGCCTCTTCCTCCTCCCCGTTCTCTTATTCGGTCAGACCAGTTGGACCAGTTGTAGCGAGCAGTGCATTTTTTTTTAATTCTTAATTGTGTCCCTGTGTGGATAATCAGGTGATAATTCTCATCTGTCACACACAATAGAACTCTTATCACACCGGTACCGTGATTAAGCCAAGAGGCAGCTCCAGGTTAGTCAGGTCATTTAGAGAATTAAAATATTTTGCAGCTTTTGTTGTTTGACTGTGCACCAATTATTGGTGTGAAGGTGTGTTTTTTTTTAAGCTGTAAGCAACTTTGTGTTTGATATGGATCAAGAAGAGCAGCATTGACCGTCAGGAACTTTCCACTGTGTCCTTGTGACGAGACGAGGGTTGAGTGCTGTCAACACCGCAGGTATCAGCAGCTCATACCTGTCATACCGCTGTCACCCTCAACGCTCCCAAACAAAAACATCCCTGCCACTTCACCTCTCATGCACAGTCCCAATAACTCCCTCTGCACCTGAGCTTCAGTTTTGTGTTTTTAATGACAGCGACCAACAGTTCAGTAACTGACAGAACTGATTTAAATATTAAACAGCCTTAAAACAAATAGAACAGTCTGTTTGCTTGGTCAAACAGCTCACATTTTACGTTGGAAATGAACACATTAAAGAGGTCTCCTATCTTTGCTTTTTATGCACCGATATCGATTTAGAAAAATAAATCTTAAGAACACATTCAGTCCCTTTTAACCAGCATGACAACAGGACAATATGAGCCCAATTAAATACACTAGTAGGTCACATCCTTGTGCAATTATTATTAAGGAAACCAGCATTTAATAGGTCCTAAATAATGATGTGGTTACTAATCACTGCTGCAAATCAGCTAATAGAACAAGTGGTTGTAAAACTTTATTGTTGTGTAAAAAAAAAATGATGAAGCCTGACACATGAGTGAAACTCGTTATTTGGAAATGAGTCTTTCCAGCTCCACAGAGGCTCCGCCCCCTAAATTACACAGTTGAACAGTGTGGTGGTTTCAACGCATTTGACAAAAGTCAACAAAGGAGTCTGGTTGTCATTCAAGTTGGGGGTCCCGTTGTTTAACGAGCTTCTAGACCCGCCCAGTGAAGTCCGTTTCCTCGTCGTGGCCGAAGCCGACGCGGCTGGTTTATGATTAAACCAGCCAGTGAGCTTGTGACCCACTTCTCACTGAACCTGCCTTCAGGTTTCTTTGTGCAGCCAAATGTGGTTCAACACGCCATCCCTCAAGCTGTGTACCACATTTTTCCACACTTCCTCTTTATTTTTCTACAATTAAAGTCTTTTTTCCTACTTTCACCCTGCCCTGAGAGAGGAAGGCAGTGTGTTCTTTTGGATCCTTTTGGCCCGTCTTCAGCCCAGCTCCTCTTTTGTTTTCCCCTGCTTGCGGGGCATCTTCTTGCTGCTGCTGTCCTCCAGCTCTTTGCTCTTGTAGTAGTGAGGAGCCACTTCAAGCAGCCAGCCGCTGTCGATCTCGATCACCTGCAGGCGGGGGAGGGGGAGTCAGATTAATCAGTGTTGTAAATATAGTACAGGAACACTTCCTGGTCAGTGTGCTGTGTCATTCTGAGGAAGCCTTTGTCACTTTGATATTTACATTTTAAACAATAGCTCTCTCTGTGCTCCACGAGTGCCTTCCACATTAGCAGACCGTGACAACAAATACTGCCTATAATCTCCAAAGTCTGCAAATATTTGAGAGCGACTCAAGTTTTTGCAAAGTAAACAGCGGGACATCCTGAGTGGACAGACCTGTCTCATGAACTCCTTGGTGGTGAAGACCAGCTCGTGGTAGATGAGCCAGCGGGGCTGCTCCTCGAACAGAGAGCTGTTGGGGTGGACGTACACCGTCTGCTGGTGCTTCACCGTCTTGTAGCCGCCTTTGCTCAGCCGCGCCGTGTGGTAGAAATAACCTGCCGTCACCGCCTGGGAGAGGGACGGGAGAGGGACAGGAGAGGGACAGGAGAGGGACAGGAGAGGGACGGGAGAGGGACAGGAGAGGGACGGGAGAGGGACAGGAGAGGGACGGGAGAGGGACAGGAGAGGGACGATAGAGGGACAATAGAGGGACAGGAGAGGGACAAGAGAGGGACGGGAGAGGGACAGGAGAGGGACGGGAGAGGCACAGGAGAGGGACGATAGAGGGACAATAGAGGGACAGGAGAGGGGCAAGAGAGGGACAGGAGAGGGGCAAGAGAGGGACAAGAGAGGGACGGGAGAGGGACGGGAGAGGCACAGGAGAGGGACGATAGAGGGACAATAGAGGGACAGGAGAGGGACAAGAGAGGGGCAAGAGAGGGACAAGAGAGGGACGGGAGAGGGAGAGGAGAGGGACGGGAGAGGCACAGGAGAGGGACAGGAGAGGGACAAGAGAGGGACAGGAGAGGGGCAAGAGAGGGACAGGAGAGGGACAGGAGAGGGGCAAGAGAGGGACAGGAGAAGGGCAAGAGAGGGACAGGAGAGGGACGGGAGAGGCACAGGAGAGGGACGGGAGAGGCATAGGAGAGGCACAGGAGAGGGACAGGAGAGGGACAAGAGAGGGACAGGAGAGGGACGGGAGAGGGACGGGAGAGGGACGGGAGAGGGCACAGGAGAGGGACGGGAGAGGGACAAGAGAGGGACAAGAGAGGGACAGGAGAGGGGCAAGAGAGGGACGGGAGAGGGACAGGAGAGGGGCAAGAGAGGGACAGGAGAGGGACAAGAGAGGGACAAGAGAGGGGCAAGAGAGGGACAGGAGAAGGGCAAGAGAGGGACAGGAGAGGGACGGGAGAGGGACGGGAGAGGCACAGGAGAGGGACGGGAGAGGCATAGGAGAGGCACAGGAGAGGGACAGGAGAGGGACAAGAGAGGGACAGGAGAGGGACGGGAGAGGGACGGGAGAGGCACAGGAGAGGGACGGGAGAGGGACAAGAGAGGGACAAGAGAGGGACAGGAGAGGGGCAAGAGAGGGACAAGAGAGGGACGGGAGAGGGACAGGAGAGGGGCAAGAGAGGGACAGGAGAGGGACGGGAGAGGCACAGGAGAGGGACGGGAGAGGCACAGGAGAGGGGCAAGAGAGGGAGAAGAGACGGAAAGGAGCGGGACGAGAGAGAGAAGAGAGGGACAGGAGAGGGACAGGAGAGGGACGGGAGAGGGACGGGAGAGGCACAGGAGAGGGACGGGAGAGGGACAAGAGAGGGACAAGAGAGGGGCAAGAGAGGGACAGGAGAGGGGCAAGAGAGGGACGGGAGAGGCACAGGAGAGGCACAGGAGAGGGGCAAGAGAGGGAGAAGAGACGGAAAGGAGCGGGACGAGAGAGAGAAGAGAGGGACAAGAGAGGGACGATAGAGGGACAGGAGAGGGACGAGAGAGACAACAGAGGGACAGGAGAGGGACGAGAGAGACAACAGAGGGACAGGAGAGGGATGAGAGAGGGACAGGAGAGGGACAGGAGAGGGACAACAGAGGGACAGGAGAGGGACGAGAGAGACAGGAGAGGGACAGGAGAGGGACAACAGAGGGACAGGAGAGGGACAAAATAGGTTTATAAACAAGTGATTCCTGCAGATTTCAGGTCAATGGATGAGTTTTGACATCTAACCAGGGTTGGGAGGGTTATTTAAAAATATATATTCCAATAATATTACTGATTACCTGTTTGAAAATGTATTCAGTAACCTCATCCAAGTGTAATAATATTAAAGTAATTGACTTGTTTCCTTTGGATTACCTCAATGCCAAATATGGATATAAAGAGTAATGTAGAAAAAGAAATGTGGGCGGGGACAATTTAACATAAAATATCTGACCCCAAACTAACGGCAACTAAAAGCAGATTCCAGTCGGTGAATAACCACCGAAGCAGGAGAAGCAGATAATTCACTCTCCTGAGAACATTAGTCATTCAGGAGTTTCATACTGAAGAGTTTCGTCCCCGTGCAACAGTCAGAGCTGCTCTTCCAACCCTGCTTTCACAGATGGACTCAAACCGTTCACACCTGCTGTAATCTAGGTCAGCTGATGCTGGGCGCGTTCACAAAAACAGAAGCTTAAAGCCACATGAAAGTGAAATCCAGCCGACAGATAGCATCGTTCACACACACTAGTATTGGGGCGGGGCTTGAAGTGCTGAATACACTTTCCTTGTGTTTGCATGTAAGCATGGAGACATCACTGCCCTCTGGCTTATAACACAGGATGCTGCGAGCGCCACTCTACAGGCAGAACTGAAGACAAATAAAGGCTCAGAAAAGTGACCTAAAAAGAAGTAAAAGCACCATCTACAGCTACATATGTTATTTAGATATTATCTAAAGCTAAGCTGTACCTTTAATTCATACGTTATTGGATTGATTTTGCCTAATTTGGCTGCAGGTGAAAGGTCGATGAATAAAGGTGCAACCCAACTGATAAAACAAAAACGCCCTTTCTTATCTGAAGTGGTTTAGGGGTGCGTTCACGACACACATATGACCCAGATATGACAAGGTTATATATATATAGAGATTCTGTTCTGCTTTCTAGACCCCAGAATCCTGATAAACCAGCTGTCTGATGGTGACCTTTCACCCCACTATGGAGACAAGAAGATCATGCTTTGACAGAAGCCGGCTGAAGCCTAAGTAAGCAGCTTGAGGTCATGCGTGAATTATTGGTGAGGTTTCAAACAACCATCAGTCATCTTCAGTGGTTAACCTTGAAACAGTGTTAACCCTGAGGGGTTGTCGACTTTGTGGAAAAAAATAATAAACAAAGCAAATATTGCATGCAGTGTTTGCCTTTTTAGAATTTTAGAAAAGTTTGGAATGTTTCCGTGAGTCTCGCTGGACACGTTTAGCTCCTCTGAGCTTTCATTTCAGTAATTTCTTCCATTACTGTTGTTATTAATACAACTTCCTCCCTGACAGGTAAAGCCCAACTCACCAGCCAACTAGCAGCCGGCGTCACATCGACTCAAAGTATAAAACATCCTCTGTATTTAAACCCACGAGGGTTTCTTTTCAGGTATCACTGACCTTGCGAATGGGCATGCTGTCTCCGTCGGAGCTCACCACCTCCACCTCGATACGATCCATCAGACCCTCCAGCTGGTCCCGGACATCCCGGGCTCTCCTCATGGAGCGGAACTGGATGAAGTTCTCGTAGCACCACTGCGTGGAGTAACCGCTCTCCAACCACTGTGGGGGAAAGACTGCAGTTAGCACGACACCCGGGGATTCTGGGGGAAAACAGCGGTTCCCCAACCTGAGGATCTGGAGCCCAAAAGGGGGTCGCGAGATATATCTGTGGGTTCACGAGCTAAGCTAAGCTAACCCTAACCTAAGTTGAGCATATCGCTCCTCTGATCTCTGCTGCCGCCATGAAACAATTGGTATATATATATATATTTATATATATTATTATATATATTACTGACCGATCCTCACTAGCAGGTTCACATTTGTGGTTTTAGGTGAAATGTCCCACCAACTATTGGATGGATTGTCATGAAAGAACTGTAACAGTTCCTCTAAAACACTGCAAAGAATCATTTCAGATTTTAAACCGCATTTAAACTAAACCGGTTTGTATGAAAAGCCATAGTGCAGCAGATTAAACCTGTTTTATACACAGTTATACACAGCATCATTCAAAATCATAGAAACAATTAGAATATCCATCCGGTCTTTTTGGCAATTATCTTGACAATAAATGACAGGTTAAACGGTTTGGATGTTGTAGTCGAGCCGGTCTGAACTAGTTTTAAAAACTTTGTGGTTTTGCATACCAGTAGATTCATGCAGAGCGTAGAGAACACCTCTTCATAAAGACGGGGGTTTTCTTGCAGGATTATGGGATCAGATTGCACTAAACTGAACTGATCGGTAACTGATCTTTAGCTCTAGCTGATGTTACCCAGCGGCGTTTATACCTGTGTGTAGACGTTGAGCAGCACCAGGTGGTCTCCCCCCGGCACCACGAAGTTCATCCTGGCGTTGTCGGCGTGCACCACCTTGTCTTTGGGCCGGTAGAAAATGGAGTTGTTCACCGACAGCATGGCGGCTATCGTCAGCACTTCCTCCGAGCACTTGTACCTGGAGGGAGATGCAACATAGAGATGGAGGAAGTTCTACAAGGTTTTCTTCCTCAACTCTCATGCATTCACTAGATACGTTTCTCTCTTTGTGCATTCTTGTTTCCTTTATATCCTTAAAGGTCACAAAGTTAACAAGACAAAGACAGAATTATACTTACTTTGAAGAGGAAGTATACCAGCTCAGATATGAGCTCCCCCCCCCAGTCATGTTCAACACTGTGAATCAATTCCTCCATTAGAGATTCTCCTGCATAACTTCCTTATCTTTGACTTTTCTGTTATATAACCATGTATAATATTATCCAACCTGGCAACACAGATCTTATTGCAAAAGATGGAGGACTTCTGGAGTAACTTCCAAAACCCCCAAACCCCAAGTGCATAATTAAGAACTGGAACGACTAACAGACGAGCCTGGAAGAGTTTGGTATAGTAAATAAAACAATATTGATTAAATACATCTTGCTTCATGCAGGTAATGCGTCTTTCCAAATGAACACAGTGCTTTTTTATCAGACTGGACTGAGACTCACTGCTCGGAGGCCAGGATCATCTTGCTCAGCATGGGGTCCACCGGGAGTTCAGCCATCCTGCGACCCAGCTGATCCGCAACACACAAGAACACAAAGACTTCATTCATCCAATAAATAAACAATAACCTCACGTCCTCACTGATAAACAAGACGAGCTCGGAAATCAACTTCATACGCCGTGAGTGAGTCGTCTCACGTATCATCTCTTTTCATCAAGGAAGAGACTCGTCAGTGCTGGAGGCCAGGACACGGCATCACAAGCATCAGGTATGTACAAAACGCCACGAAGATGGACGTAGATTAAGTGTGTGGAAGTGAAAGTTATGTAATGCCATGTATGTTATGTGACTTTGAAGTAAAGAATGTAAAATATGTTTCTTCTGTTTGCTTATGACCCTCTGATGGCGTGACTGGAGGAAGAGGTTGGAGTTGGCGAACAATGAACTCCAACCAACTACATGTTGTACGTGTAATAATTACGGGAATGTGATCGATTCCTTGAGGGGTCTTTACTGGATTATATTGAAAAAAAGAGGCAATCAACACAATAAAATTGGACCCAGGTCATCTGAAATAAATTCTCAAGTTCGTCTTTCATCTCCGTTTTTGGTCTCCACTGACTCTTTAGCTTCAAAACGTTCCAACGCTAACTTTATCAATACGAGTGATTGGCAGCTATAATACAGTCTGTACCTTGGTGAGCTCTCCCAGGTGGTTGAGTGCTCCAAGAGCGTAGAGCTGCTCCAGCGCTAAGACCAGAGTCTCGTGAGGAGGTGGGTCCATGAAGTCAAAGTGAATGAGGTCATTGATGCCTGCGAGCAAAAAAGTAGTTGCTTATTGCTGAGAAACAGGCAGGAAATAACAGCATCTTATTAGTGATCACATCCCACCAGAGAGCGCTTCCTCCCCTCACCTAGACTCTTCAGCAGCAGGACTACATTTCCCAGGTTGGTCCTCTGAATCTCGGGCACAGTGGTTTCTTCCATCTCGTGTTTAAAGGCCCAGGCGGTGTAAAGCCTGAAACATTTCCCAGCAGCCACTCTTCCTGCACGGCCTGCTCTCTGATTGGCCGAAGCCTGGGAAGCCAAACAGAAACACACAGCAGGAGGTGAAGAGAGGTTTATCACTACACTACACTACTTCAACGTCCCGCCCGTTAAACGTCTAATAAAAGCAGCGAGCAGCTACCCGTGAGCAGGGTGTCACGATGAGCGACTCCATGCCGGTGCGGGCGTTGTAACTCTTCTGTTTGCAGAAGCCTGGGTCAATGACGTAGATGATGCCGTCTATAGTCAGCGAGGTTTCTGCTATATTGGTAGCCACCACCACCTGGGATTGATAGATAGAGAGAGAGCAGACAGTACCAAGAGATAACGTGAGTAAAACAACAATCAAACAAAGGAAGATTAAATCCAGTATGATAATGGGAACAAAGACATGAAAACAACATCAAAACAAGGCTTTAATCCATTGATGGTGTTAAAAAAATTAGTCTCTACCCCCAAATCTCAATGTTCTACAGCAGCCTCTAATGGTGAATAACAGCATGACATTTAATCTGGTTTATTACACAACTGATACTGTTCACAGAGAGCTATTATCTTCACATCATCTCTCAAAGAAATACCTGTTATTATGTCATAGTCTAGTGACCATATTCTGTTTGCCACCAAGTTGGAATAATAACCCTTTACTGATCCGCGTGATAATAAGTAAAGGATAACAGTTTCTCCACGCGGCCTCACCTTGCGGGCTCCAAGCGGAGTAGGGTTGAAGATCTTCGCCTGCATGTCTGATGGCAGGTTGGCGTAGATGGGGAGCACCAGCAGCTCCGCTATCTTGGATCCGAGCCGCCTGCATCTCTCCTGGAGGAGCTCGCAACAGGCTTCGATCTCCTCCTGCAAGGAAGCACAAGAGGTTCAAGAGTCAAGGTTACAACCATAAATAATGACGATTCAGCCTTTGAAGAATTAACTGATTATGGATTATTTAAATCTCTCCTTGGGTTGGTTCCTTCTTATCTGTGTACATGCAGCACGTGTGTTTTTTCTTTCTGTAATATTGCAGTAACAAAGTGTATGTTTAAGATTTAAATAGAGGGTAGGATCCGAGAGCAAATCTCTTCAATCTCAAATCATTTTCATTGCTTTTCATTCTCTATTCGGTTATTTAGTCCAAACCAGACTTTTATCAGCATCTAAAACACTTCTTCTTTAACATTATTACAACATAAACAAGGATGCTTATCTTTCTCCAACTTAAGAGCGATTGTAAGGTAAATGTATCTTAAAATGGACAGAACTTATGCAGATGTTTCACACAAACTAAGGAGGAGGAGACCACCAATGTCCCATTAAGAATGTGTCCCATGCATACCTGTCCTGTGAGGAAGACCAGACAGTCTCCGGGAGGCTGGGTGACGTGGATCTGGAGCACTGACACCACGCAAGCTTCCAAGTAGTCGGCCTCTGGAGCCTTGACAACCAAACATACAGATACGTACATCATGCTTTACGTCTCGTAAGGTCCGTTTTTAAAGTAGCCAAGAAAAAATCAGGTAGCAATAACTCACAGATAATAAAAAAAAATGTATATGTAATGTATTAAGCATTCAAATAACATGCTAGTTCCTACTTTGGTGTAGAAGATATCGACGGGGAACCTCCTGCCAGGGATCCTGAACACGGGCGCTTCGTCAAAGAAGCAGGAGAAGCGCTCGGTGTCCAGAGTGGCGCTCGCCACCAGCACCTTCAGGTCCGACCTGAACCTGGCGATGTCCTTAATCAGACCGAACAGGATGTCCGTGTGGAGCGTTCGCTCGTGGGCTTCATCGATGATGATCACACTGGAAGGAGAGAGAGAGGATTGAGAGCCTGGAGCGACAGTGACGGTGATCAGGTGTTCAATAAATGCACATGAACACAATTCATTTGAAATGTTAAACAGAGAGGAATTGTGGGAACTTTATGGGCAACAAGTGAAAAACGGGTATCAGGTAGCGGAAGGTAAGTGATAATAAAATAAATAGCTGTATCCAATAATTAAAAGACCCCTGACCCAAATTAAATAGTATTTGTCTGCATAAATGAATGGAAACATAAACAACTAGAATTTCGACCTCGGAGCAACCAGTTGCAGTTTTAACTTCCTCGTTCTCTTCTTTTAGACGTTTGTGTGAAGTTGTCATAATTAGCCCAAAACGTCTTGAGGTCGCAATAAATCCGAATCGGTTCATCCTTGTCCAGACGGACGTTTAGGCAAAATTTGAAGAAATTCCCGAAAGGTTTTTCTGAGATATCATGAGAAACTTTGCCTCACCTGTAGCTGGCCAGGTCGGGTTCGGTGAGAAACTCTCGGAGCAGCATGCCGTCTGTCATGTACTTGAGCACCGTTCTCTCCGAGGTGCAGTCCTCAAAACGAATACTGTATCCCACCTGGATGAGGCGATCGAGATGATGGGAAAACACTATAAATTAAAATGCTAGAACATAGTAGTACATTAATTACAGTGTAATCAAGTATTCATTGCTGTATTTATGTTAAATTAAATCCCTTTGTCAATACTGAATTAATAAAGTGTGAAAGAGGAACGGGATCAGCATGATAGTGTGCCGCGCTCACCTCATTCCCAAGCTTGACGCTCATCTCCTGCGCCACTCTGGCTGCCACTGACATGGCTGCCACTCTGCGAGGCTGCGTACATCCGATCTTCATGCCTCCGTTTGTGTAGCCCTGAGAAATCAAGAAATTAAATGTGGATTTGTTTTTTACTATGCAGTTAAACCTACTTTTAGTGGACTTTTTTTATGTACACTGCTACACTTTTATGCAAGTATATGATGTTATTATTATTAGCTTGTGCGCTCACGTTTTCCAGGAGGTACTGCGGGATCTGGGTGGTCTTTCCGGAGCCTGTCTCGCCCTCGATCACTAGGATTTGGTGCTCCTGGATGGCAGCCAGCAGGTCCTCTCTGTAGGGGAAGATGGGCAGGCTGCGTCGGACCTCCTGCATGGACTGTTTCTTCATCTCAGCCTGGGACAGAGCCAGGGCCTCCTGATCCTGAACGCAGCAGATTCAGAAAAAATTTACTAGATCATCTTTTTTACAGTAATATAGGGTTCGACCGGTTTAAACATTTACTGGTTTACTGAATCACATCACAAAGTGTCGCACTTGACTCAGCAGCCACTCCCAAGTGGAAGATAATGAGACCATGAATGAGAACACATCCTTTACTGCTCACTTCTGGGCCGCTTGTCACAAGCAGAGATGGGGAACAGGCCACACAAGTCTGGTAAGGTCACTTGTTTCTAACTCCACACCTTCAGATTTTAATTTTCAAACTTCAAACGACACCTTCGCACTTCTTCATCAGACATTGTGCAGCTCTCTCTGGAGCCACACTAGGCTTTACACACGTTGTACATTTATTCTAAACAGCAGGCAGATGCAGGATCTGACAAGAAAACCTGCATTTCCACATGGAATGATAAAAGCCATTCAACTGCAGATTGAAAACTAATAAAAATAACAAATAAACTACGTGAACACGCATTCCTATTTGTATTTTCAGCAGTTTTCATCATTGGGGAAGTGACGTTAAAATTGAGACACACGTAGTAAAGTAGTAAAAATGAATCCCACCTCCTCCGACCGAGTTCCCTTCATGGTCATGGCTGTGCTGACGAAGTCGATCATCTCCTCCTCCTCCAGGATGAGCTGGTACTTCTCCTGCTCCCGCCTCATCCCTTGCTCTCGCTCCCTCTTGGCCCCGAAGGTGAGGGAGCCTGTCTTCAGCCTGTCCTCCTCCCAGCGGCCTTGCTCTCCTCCCAGCTCCATGGGAGTTTCTTCCAGCTCCAGGTCTCTCTGTGGCACCTCCTGGTCAGCGGGGAGAGGGGCAGAGGAAAACAGTTTAACACTTTACGGCATTACTTTTTCTGCAGATTGTGCCAATGTGAATCCCTCATTCGTACCTTGCTCCTCTTCTCCTCTGGCATATAGTATCTGTTTTTCCTCTCCTCTTGTTCCTTGGCACCGGCCTTTTTGTAGTCTTTAGCCAGGTCTCGAAGGGTACGTTTGTATTCCAGCTCCTTTCTCTCCCTCTCAGTCAGCTCATCTGTATGGAAAAGGTACTCGTCGTCTTTGATCTCTGCCTCCAAGTCCTCCAGCTTCTCGGCCTCTCTCTTCTTTAGATATTCCCAGCGAGAACGCTTCCTCAACTCTGGCACCTACAGAAGAAAGACAAAGGATCAGAAACGTTAGTACACAGATGTCTAGCAACTGATTTTTAGTGTCTATTCCCCCAAACAACACGTCTTAGTGACAAAATATTCGGTTTATAAATATAACATTATTTTTTCAGGACATTAAAACGCCTCTACCATTTTATTCTGATCTTCTTCAGCCATCTTTAGCCTCTTCTGAGCTTCCTCATAAGCCTGGAGAAAAACAAACAAAGAGCGAAGGTGTTTATCTGCACGGCATCGTGGCTCATCTTTGAAAAAGTGCAGTCGGGAACTTGTTATTCCCACCTTTTTGTCGGTCCTTTCCGTTATGTTGCGGGTCTTTTCTTTGTCTTTCAGCTTCACTCTCTCAGCAAATGCATCTCTCTCTTCGATGTCATGCTGTCGCTCCCTCTCTTCCTTCTCCCACTCTTCCTCCTCTTCTTCGTTCTTGATAGACTTGGGGTCCCCTTGGCCTGAATTACCCCTGTTATTAGATTTTGAAATGCATCACACCTCTGATTTAGAATAGAAATACATTTTACAACTAGTTTAAATGACTCTGGATGGTTTAGCGGTTTCATACTTGGTTGGTTTCTCCTCCAACCTTAAATCTTGTGTCTTTTCATACAGGTCTAAAATAATTTTTATTTCTTTTTGTATGTGTCTTGGAACTGAAAAACCATAGAAAAAATTCAAGTATATCATTTAGAGCACAACTATCACTAATCATGTTTTGATTTCTGTGTGATTGTTTTTCCTTTTTATTTAAAAAAAAAGAGAAAGAATCTCATCATTGTGTATTTTTGTTCTGTGGACCTGGTACGTTGTTTCTATTGGCTCTCCCAATGGTCAATAATAGGTGTAACTATATGAACGGTGTTTCTTTACTGGGTGTAAACACTGTCCGAAGATGACCACCCACCCAGAATAAATGAAAGCACAATTGAAACATGCATTTAGAAATATGATAAACTCGGCATAAATGAGAAAACCATGGCATAATCATTCAAGTCTAACTGAGATAGCTTGTTTGTTTTAAATAAATATGATATCTTCATGGCATAATATGAAACAAAGTATAAACAAAGCTAAACTAACAAGTAATATCAGCACAAAAGATCTGGATTACCTTTTCGGTACTTCCTCCTCACTTGATGACTCGCTCTCTTTCTTCTTTCTGATGTGCTTCCTCTTGTTTCCTCGGTCTTTGTCCTTGTTTTTCTTTTTCACTTTCTGCTTCTCCGTCACAGCGCCTCCATCGCTGACGCCGTCGCTGTCCTCCAGCAACGTGTACGTCCGATTCTTCTTGTCCATTTCAATGGCTTCCCGTTCCATCGCCCGGGAAGGTTTCTCAACAACCTGCTTGCGAGGAATCTATAACACAATGAGTGGTAAAAGATTGTTAGAGGATTAACAACAACTGCTTGATGCATTTAAAGTTCATATGTTACGGAAAGTCCAAACAAGAAATAGTGGAATATACCTTATCAAAGAGCTCTTGTGCAAAGGCTACGACACTCGGTTCGATGTCGATCGTTCCCGTCTGCTCGAGACGACTCAGAAAGTCTTCCGAACTCGAGGCTTTCCGTGCAGTGCCGATCATGAATTGAGACACATATCTGTCACTCAACCCGAGGATGTCGTGCAGACGGTCATTCACCCACTGCTCTAGATTGGCCATGGTGCCTGTTGAGGGAGCACAGTGTTACTCACAATCCAAGAGTAGATGTAAGCCCTGTAGTTGGAATAAAAAAATACCGGCTACAACCAATCATTCAGTGGTCGAATTCCCTGACTAAAAAGCTGAATTTCCATCACCTATAATGATAAAAACAGACAAAAAGCAGCCACAGTATTTAAAACCATTCATTTGTGAGCTTCAAGTACAAAACAGAGAGTTTTCACTGCTTGAACAGGGCACACGCTGTGTTATTAGTTGTTAACGAGTGGTAAACAGGCGCTAGAAACTAAAGTAACCATAACAACCACTCGCGAAATTACCCGGTAAATAAAAATAAAGCATGGGAAACATTACATTTTGATTAATGACAACTCAAATTTAAACATACCATGAACACAATTCGCTGATATGCTTTCCCTGTGGGAACAATGGCTACATACATCATTCAAGTAGAATTTATGGCAGAACAGCTGTGTTAAGTACGTTATATAGCATAAATATACCTAATAAAGCGGTAATTCAGTATTTAACCGCCTTATGTTTAAGTTTAGTGGTATATCGTCATGTAACCGTGCCCTCTGCCTGATGTGTGACTGTATTGACAACTGGAGTCATTAATAAATCTCAATCTAGCATAGTCAATGCAACCTGATGATTAAAACGTGACAGTGCCATAACGTCATAGACCTCCACCTTCAACCGTAGGCTAGCAGTCGCGTAACGTAAGCAAAGTATATTAAATTTAGCCGATACTGTACTTTATAAAAGCACCTCGCCTACTTCACTTACCACTTTTCAACACTTTGACGACGTTGTTGTTGTGGCAGAAGTAGCTAAGTTAGCTAACTCGGCTAACTCCGGCCACGAATGAGACGTTAGTTTGAGTTCAAGCTCACGAGCTTCCGGTCGAGACGCTTCGTGAGCACATCCCTCCGTACCCGCGTCTAAGTGTTTATTTGTGGCTTTATTTATCCGAACAAAACACAGAAATAAAAAAATAATCAACACGGTGTTTTGCTAACTTAGCTTAACGCACGCACAGTACAGTAGGAAACGGAAACACGTCATTAAAAAACGAAGGCCGCGCTGGAGGGAGTGAGGCGCTTACTGCCCCCATGCGGCCATCTGAGAAACAGCAACACAATGTGACCGTTTTACAATTCGTTTTTGTATAACGGGTTTTCTGAAACGTGTTTATATATATATATTACATAATAAATAATGATAAATGTTGAATGAGCAACGATTGACTCGATTGACACTGTATTCAAATAAGAGCTACTATCTGAATTAATATTAATTAATTCATGAATTAATGAATCAATTACACAATACTTACCTTGAACTTTCTTGGGAAACAGTGAAAAATATCGGTAACATCGGAGGTCTTCATTTACCATATATTGGAAAATGGAACGATTGTTTTCACTCTTCATACCATTATTATGGTATATATATTATTATTATAACTGTAGTTCATATTGTTTTATTCATTTTACATTTTATTGAATATTTTATTATTAGTAGTACAATAGCAATGCTAAATGACTAAGTGATACCCATTCTTTGACATTTATGCTACAGGTTAATATCTAGATTGAGGTCGGTGAGTCACCAGAACTAAACGTAACTAAAACGGATGTGATCTTAACCACCACCGAAGAACAAGCCGGAGTGATGAAAGGAGGAAGTGAGCACATGCTCTGAAGGTCCTATACAAACACAGGTTGAAAGACAGCTGAGACACATTAATCATCAGGACGGAGTGTGAAGATCTCATCGGTCCTCCAGTCTGCTCGGCCCGAGGTCTCACCTGTAAGCCCAGGCAGAGAGATGAAGACTCCGCCGCCGCTGCTGCTGCTGCTGCTGCTGCTGCTGCTGCTGACGGGAGTTTGCGTCGGCGGGTACAAGCCTGTCATCATCGTGCATGGCATTCTTGATGGACCCAAACAGTTCAAAACGTTGTCTCTTCACATCGCCAAGGTAGGACATCCTAAAAGTCATGCAAATACATAAGAAGTAATGTTTGAATTGAATTCATTGTAGAAAAGTCAGTTGTTGGAAGAAGTCGTCAAATATGTTTTTACTAAAGTCAAAGTTATTATTCTACACTGTAGAAAATTACATGTCACTTGAGAAAAATAAGTATTAGCATGAAATGTACTAAAAGTAACAACAATGTAAATTTAAATTAAATTATGCAGAATGGCTAATTTAAGAAGAATGTAGTCTATAATATACTTTTGCATTGTTTGTCTATCAGTTTACAGTCATTTATAATAATTTGCTCTGTAATCATTGATTATAATGTGTGTAAATAATCTGAATCTGTGATGTAATAAGTGATCAAAGTACAATATTTACATGTGGAGTACTAAATTCAAATAAAATAGAAGAAGCTCTAAATTGTGAGTAAATGTATTAAGTTACTTTCCACCACTGATTAAAATATACTTTAGAAATGTAAATTTGGTCAGCCTGTTGATAAACTCTTTTCCTTTCATTTCATGCTCACTATTTTATCATTTAGATCTACATTTTCACGATTATTCAGAAGGCAGTCAGAGTGTAAGTGAAGTGAAAATCAGAGCCATTCTCAAGGTAATAATTTCTGTTCCCCCGTCATTTTCTGTTCCCTAAAATCAGTTTTATTATAAAGGCAGTACAGAATAATAGCCCCCATCAGACGAGGTTGGCTGTTAACATTATCAGCACTCAGGTCCATCGTTTGCACTCACAACTGATTTAATCAGTAATTAATGTGTGACTCAGTTCCCTCTTTTTTAAATGTTGTTCCCAGGTGCATCCTGGGACTGAAGTCACAGTGATTGACTTGTATGACAACCTGGCCAGCCTGAAGCCGTTGTGGAAGCAAGTCCAAGGCTTCAAGATAGCCTTTGACTCCATTGTGCAAAAGGCTCCCAATGGCGTCCATCTTCTGTGCTTCTCACAAGGTCCGTTCTCCAGCTCATGTACAACTCACACTGAATGCACACACTGCCACACTTTGAGATCCAAGACCAGAGTGGACTCAAACCAAACTCTGGTTCTGAAACCAAGGCTGAAGTCCCTTAAACCTGCATTCTCTCTGCTCTCCTCTCTGGTTGTATGGAAGTCTATGAGAAAATGGTCCTACTTCTCTCTGCTGGCCACCAGGGGGCGACTCCTCTCTGGTTGTATAGTCTATGAGAAAATGGTCCTACTTCTCTCTGCTGGCCACCAGGGGGCGACTCCTCTCAGGTTGTATAGAAGTCTATGAGAAAATGGTCCTACTTCTCTCTTGATGTATTATCTCAGTAAACATTGTAAACATGAGTTTATGGTCTCAATCTCTAGTTTCAAGTCTTCTTCAATCCAGCATGATGTTCATTTAGTACATTATGGTCCATTTAGAGTCCACCAGACCAGAAAGCAGGGGATGCTTTAGGGGGCGGGGCTTACCTGCTGATTGACAGGTCCATTTAGAGTGGGACAGGTCGCTCTCAACAATGCGATATGCTACTAAGATGACTCATACTATATGTACTGGTTGGAACTCTCTTGATGTTGTAATGGGAATTTTGGATGTTTGTAATTTATAATCAGAATATTTTTCAGGCCAGACGTCGATCCGCATCTCCTTTCTGACTGTTATGCTATGATGAAAATGAATGCCTGTTTGTCGATGATATGAACATGAGTGCCACATTGACATACGATAATTTCAGGACTATGACGCCTGTGTTCTGTAAATCTTGACCTTGCCTGTACATCTTGTCTTTGTAAGATAGGACATGATCCGTCCTTTGGTTCCTCCTCCTTAAAAGGGAGATTGTTGTTAGACTCAGGGTCGTTCCTGCTGATTCTGAACCTTTGCATCAGAAGGCAGGGGTGAACAGTACTTTCTTCTGCAGATGAGAATACTTAGTGGAATAAACCTCTGAGAAAAAGCTGATCCTGGTTGTTGATCTTTATTGGGCAGATTCATTTTTCCACAACAATGTTGTGTCCTTTTCTCCCTTTAGGTGGTCTCATCTGTCGAGCGCTTCTCTCCCTGACTCCAAACCACAACGTGCACACCTTCGTTTCGCTGTCGTCACCACAGGCGGGGCAGTACGGAGGTCAGAGAGCTTCGGCTCGTCTTCTACACTCGTCTGTACGACCCTTTGCTCCCCCCTCCTCAAATTTGAATATACTGTCTCACTGCACAGGAACCGACTACCTGAAGTGGGTGTTTCCCACCCAGGTGAAGAAGAACGTGTTTCGGGTTTGCTACAACAGAGTGGGCCAGAAGGTATCCATCTGCGACTACTGGAACGGTGAGAACGATGACTCGAAAAGCGGGAAATATTCCCCCCTGGAAGAGATACGACCACCAGCTGTATGTTCATCGTGTCTCCACAGACCCTCACCATCGGTCCCAATATCTGCAGGGCAACAACTTTCTGCCGTTGCTGAGCGGCGAGAGACCTCACCGCCACATGAAAGGTAGAGGAATGAGTCGCCGTCGTGGCCGTTATAGTGATGTCATAATGAACCGGCAGTGATTGGCTCCGTTTCTCCTCCTCAGCCTGGAGGGAAAACTTCCTGCAAATCAAGAAGCTCGTGCTGATCGGAGGACCAGACGACGGCGTCATCACACCGTGGCAGTCCAGGTTTCATCACTTTCATAATTCATAGATAATAAATAGGCCTAATTAATACGTGGTAAATAGTCTTATCATATGCTATGTTTTCTAATACAGTGACAACAATTATATCACTACTAGTGCTACTAAAGATGAGCCTCATTCTTCTCTCTCTCCCATTTTTACCCAACTTCTCTCCCGGTTTATTATTTTTGATAAATTAATTGACTTCCCTTATTAGATAGCAACCGGACAAAAACAAAGGCCCAAATGACATTCATTTATAATAAAAATGATTACAATCAATTTAATTGAATACACTTAAAAGTGTTTTTGTTAAAGAGGACATTTTCTTGTGCGTACGTGTTTAGAATACTGACTATATATAATATTTGTTTAATTAAATAATAAAATAACATTCATACATTTTTGTGTGCATGTGAGGTGACCCCCTAACCCCAAACCCCGAACCTGATGTGTGTTGAGTGAACTGTTTCTGGTCTAAACTGAGGTTTCATGACCTCTTTACATGAAACGACCATTTCCTCTTTTCAAAACAGCCACTTTGGATTCTATAACAGCAGCGAAAACATCGTAGAAATGAGGAACCAGGAGGTAAGTCCTGGTCATTCTGTGTCGACTAGGAAAACCATTTTAAACGTAACTTTTTACACTCCCACTTCCTGTTTTGTACAAAACAAACCCTTCTCTTCTTCCCCTCCCTTTGAAAGTTTTACAGGAACGACACGTTTGGGCTGAAGGCGCTGGAGGCTCGCGGCGGCGTGGCGATGTGCGTTCACTCCGGAGTGAAGCACGTTCAATGGCACTCAAACTACACGGTGTTCAGGAGCTGCATCCAGCAGTGGCTCACGTGAAACACCTATGTGTGAGAGATGGGAATCTCTCCTTTCTACGAGGCGGTAACCATACAAACGTAAAGATAGCAGTATAGTTTTTATTCTTTCCTTTCATGAAGGACGAACAGGTTTCACTGGAGGATTTTAATGGAGGATTCCAGTGAATTCAATCCACCAATGTTGACATTTTGGGAGTGCAGATATGACCCATTAAAATATTCCTTTTTCCAGTAAAGATGCCACATTTTGAAGCCTTCTGCTGTCTGGAGATTCCTGAAAATGGCAAATTCCAGGGTTCTTTTGTCTAAAGAGAATGATTTAGGATTTAAGATTAAACAAACAGTAAATTAGCGAAGGATCAGTGTGAATGTTTTGCGATTTCTGTAGACTTGTGTTCAGCAACGGCTGATTATTCGCTGCCCTCAGGTGGACGTCTATGGAACTCAGGAATTAATTAAAACAGCAAACTGTCCTCCACTTTTAGGCCTGATGGAGAGTTTCAGATCCTTTAAGAATATCTATACCTGTATTAAAGTCTTTTGTAGTAATGCCAATCTCAAAATGATTATTGTATATGTTTATTTATTTTCTATTTCTTTGATTGACACTCACCATTATATAAAGTATATATATATATACACCATTGTCAAATAATAAAATGTTCACCTGCTCCTTTCAAAAAATGAATTGATATTAAAATGGGCTTCTAATGTTGTGTTATTGGACTTAAATGGTCAATACAGAAACTATAACCATGAAGTGCAGCCTCGAGGTTGACCACATGAAAAGCAGAAGTGATTAAAGGGTCTCGGTAATATACAAGATTATAAATGACATGAAGTTTAATTGATTGTACGTCTCTGATTTAGTCCCGTTTCACTGTTGAAAGTTAATTTATTTACACAGTTTGCCCTGAAAACACCAGATAATGCTCACACAGCCTCTGACTGCAGAATATAAGTGGGGACTCTTTTGCCCTTTACACATGATTAGATTAAAGCAGGGGGGGTGATCAATTAAAACAATGGATTTTCTTTAATGAACTGGATAGGGGTTAGGTTATGGATTGTGTCTTGACGGAACAAAAAGCAATGTATGTCATAATAAATTCATTTTTAAGATGATATTTCAGATTATTGGCACATTATTTGTGTAAGTAAACAAGTTAATTGCAAAAATAAATGTGTTCAATTTATGAGATAACAAAACTATGACTTTCTCATAATTATGAAATAAAAGTTGCAGATTGATTGATGGATGCAATTTCAGCTGGTAATACAGTTTTAATACTTCTGTCTAATCAATCACGTTGAGTGTTCCTCTCCTACTGCGTCAGCCCCTCCCCTCCCTGTGCACGCTGCGCGCTCACGCTGCTCCAAACCAAACAGGTATGAGCGATGACGTCAGCAAGGTGACACCCACCTCCCCCCCCTCTCTCTGCTCAGCTCCCTGCCGGTGTGGTGCTACGCGGCTGCAGCTCTGCTCCCGGTCGGAGATTTCTTTGGAAATGTAAGAAACTTTGTATCTTTACCTCCACTCTTTGTGTGCGCGCGCGCGTGACTTCACCTCGTCCATTAGAGGACCACGATGACGATCTGCCCCTCGTGTGTCGGACTTTAAACTGTTAACAGCGCGCAGGTCAGAGTTCGCCGAACAAACCCTCGACGTGTTTCAGACGGAGCTTCATTCTGCGGCGTTTTATTCTCGCGGTCACGCGGAATCGTCGCCGCGCGTCCGTCGCTTCAAAACCAGCAGATCCACGAGAGTTGCAGCTGGATGAAGTTCCCCTGCTGGGAACACGTCGCACGCTGGTGGTTTGTGGTTCCCGGAAAAGGAAAAAAAGAGTCAAAGGTCGTTTTTTTTAATTCAGTGGGAGTAAAAAAACATATTCATGCGCCAAAGCGTCCTAAATGTTTGGTGAAGCCGCGTGAGTTGGTGGAAAAGTTTCACGAATGTCGAAGAGAAAGATGAATTCACCGACTGGATTGTGAGTGTCAGCGTGGCTGAAGGTCGACGTGTCCCGCCCTGTGCCGGGGAGATCTACCGTAAACACCCAGCAACCGTAATTAACCGGCCAGAACGTCCAGGCAGGGAAACGACCAACCAGGAGTCACTGAACCAGCAGGGAGACGCTTCTTATGACACCCTGGTGACACCCTGGCATCACAACGATTCTATACTCCAGTAGAAAGTACAGATTCAACTTTCTGGAGTAAAAAGTAAAACTTCTCCGGTTATTATTCACCTATTTTACATTATATGTCAGGGGAAAATAGCATAAAAATGTCTTTTATATTTTAAAATCCAGTGTTTTATCCTTCTATCCTGTTTTACTATGAAATAAGTCGCCTTACCGAAGAGTTTTTCTTCAACAATAAGGGCAAAAACTTACTTTTATCTGTTCAAAGGTGAATATGGTAATGTATGATTTATCCTTAATGTTAATGCAGATCCTCCCCCTCACTGTTAGTTTAAACTCTCAAGATATTGGTATTAAAACATTGAGCTTATATTTGTGTTTAATTGATCGATTTAGATCGATAAAGCCCTGCAAACCCTTTAACCTGAAACTTTTAAGTTTTATGTTTTAGAGTGGTGTTTAATTTACAAGCGTTTCCCTTCATAGATCGTTTAATTTAACAGATTTTAAGAGGTAAAAAAGCAAAAGTGAAAGTTAATTTACAGCCAAATTGGGAAACGTTTCCGTAAAATCATCCCTGTTTTCTTTCTGTTTTAATTCGCAGACAATTTCCAACATCTGTGGGCCAGCGAGAGGGAGAACCAGCCCTCTGTCCACGATGTCCTCCAGAAGTAAGCGTGACTTGTGCCGGATGTGTGGCGGCGCTCTCCAGGGGAACCAAAGGCGGTGGCTGTTTGGGGGCCAGAATAAGAAGACCAGGCAGCCTCAGACCCCGACGCAGTCTCCGACAGGAGGCAGCCTGTCCCGGTCCTCGCAGAGCAGCCCCTGGGGTGAGTCCGGAACGCTAAACGATTATTTTCAAGCGCCACTATTGGATACATGGTCAATGCAATTTCACGTCAGACGTGGAATTCGGGTCATTCGCAGGAGTTGAAATATCCGTCTGTGGTCTCCCAGAGCTCTATGATGGAGCCTCATATAGGTCCAGAGACAGACTATGTGAAGAAACAAGAGACTGTCAATGGTCCAAACAACTGCTGTCTTTATGTCTAGATGAGATTATTTTAATTGATTTTTCTAGCCTATCCTAATTGATCCAAACTCCATTCAGAAAACAAGCATTTTAAAGGTTGTTTGCTTTTCGTTTCGCTGACAGACCTCACAAACCATGACTTCAGACTTTTTACAAATCGTCGTCATTATGTTGTTATTTCGGCATCCTTTTTATCCAAATGTCTATCAGTGAAATTCGCTGAGCACCTCTAGATGATGATAAAACTCAAGACGAGATGCCGTTTTATTTCCCTGGTGTATCTGGGATTTCAACGAAATGCACAAAGCCATGATTGATGAAACATTGTTGGTGTTGAAATGAAGGCAAGCCTCCCTCCTCAAGGGGAAAATTCACTTAGTTTTTGATGTGAACACAGCATTAGGCAATAAAGTCTTCAGTCACATAGTCTGAGTTTTGTTTTCCTCTTCCCAGGCAGCACATTATCTCTGGGTTCCTCCGGGTCTCTCTCCAAGTCCCAGTTATCCCTGAGCTCCCCCTCCAGCGGGATGGACCTGCTCTCCGTGTTGACTCACATACTGGGGCAGCCTGTACCACGCGGCGGCGGGCAGGGGGAGTTCGTGTGTGGCAAATGCGTGTGCATCCTCGAGCGGGTGTACAAGTTCGACTCGGTGGTGGCCAGGGTGAGGGTGCTCTCGTCTGAGAGGCTCCAGAGGCTGACGCAGGAACGGGACAAGATCAGACAGTGGGTGCGCCAAAACTACTACCAGAGACACCCGCGGGACTTCCAGAGCAGAGGGAGCACCGGTGAGGAGGACGGAGAGGCGGAGAAGGAAGGCTACAGGGAGATGCTCAAGGAGAACATGGCTCTCTCCGAGTACGAATGCTGGTCCGAGAAGTGGGACACGTGCCACTATTTTATCAGAACGGGTAAACGATGCAGAAAGGGCAAAGGGTGTGAAGGCTGTGATTCTCTGCGAGTGTCCGACTCGGATTACGAGTCAGTCTGCGGGGTTCCTCGCCGTTTGCCTTTTCAGCCCTTCTCGCCGTTGCCGTTGTCGCGGGATAAATCCCAGAGCATGCCCCTCCATTGGCAGAGGCCTCCTTCCATCAGCTCCACCCCGTCGTCGCTGGGGTCCACGCTCTCTTTACAGGCGTCTTCCCGCACCGAGTCCATTCGGTCTCTGGACTCGCTCGACGGCAACGACCCGTTCGACTCGCCGGGCATTCAGTCGGCCGACGTCTTGCTGAAGGAGCTGAGGAGTATTGAAGGAAAGCCGGTCAGCTCCCCATCGGGGAGTAGGATCCCGGTCCTGGGCAGGAAGTACTCGGGGTCAGCCGGAGAGACACCGTCGCCCTCGGTGAACAGGGCGCTGCGCTTTGGGAGCGCGGAGAACGGCGGGGAGGAAGTGGACGACGAGGACGGGGATGTCCTGGCGGAGCTGAGGGACGAGTTCATGCCGCTTCATAGAGAGGTGAGTGCTTTCACTTCCGTCCGAGCCGGACATCAGCTGGACTGTGTGTGAATGAAATGCTGCGTTTGCGAGCTGCAAATATTGACATTGTGCTGCAGCAGGTAATCCAGGAGCGACTGACGTCAGTCCAGCAAGATGACAACTCTACTTGTTTTTAACTATAGAATAATACCACGGTGAAATCATGTCATTTCAGAGCACTGCTGGCAGGGTTCACCACGCTGTCAGGCACCTGCGGGGCCAGCTGGACCAGGCTGCGTCCCGCATCAGGACCCTGGAGGCCGAGCTGAAACGCGGGGGGAGCCACCCAACGGAAGTCAACGGATCAGAGGAAGGGGCCCCTGTGAGTATTCAGTTTGCTCTCTCATGCTCCATCGGAGACGATTATGTGTTGGAAGAGTAAATCTGCCTGCCAGTCCCTCTGGAGCTCAATACTAAGAGATGTCTTTAAACCGTAGCACATTGAAAATTTAAATAATTTAATCATTCCTCCTGCTCACAGTGGCCATCAAACATAAAACTTAAAAAAACAAGACATAACTTTTTCATAAGTTTAGAGGTGCTCTTAGAGGGCCAGAGTTTCCCCTGTTTTTAGGCTTATGCTAAGCTAAGCTAAGCAGCTGAAGCTTCCTATTCAAAAGGTATGATATGTTATATTTGCCTGAAGCTGTTTGTGAATGGGATGCATTCAAGGTTGGCCAACCCCCCTTTTTTCAATGAGGCGGAGAGGGAGCAGCGATGGTCAAGCGAGCTAGAGTGTGAATGAAGAGAGAGTTGGTATGTAATCTGATAGTAGTATTTTGTATCAAGAGTATGGATTATTATTATTAAAATAAATGTTTTTATAATGAGCAACTGTTGAATGTTTTCAGACAAAACCGTTAACCCCCATAAAAACCCACATATAATTGGAGATATAACGGGCGTTTAAAATTAGTGTGCGTCATAAGAGATGATTGCCTCCTAAACATATAATCTTTTTCTTTAACACAAAGAAAAGGTTTATTAAAAACAAAACCGCTTCATAAACCGCTGTGAATGTTGACCGACACAAATACAGCGTTCCTATGAAAGGAATGGAGGGTGTGTGTGTGTGTGCAAGTGTGTGTGCGCTTTTGTGTCTATTGAAGGGTGTGTCCTTATTTACAGGTGCAGATAAAGACACGCACACACACACACACACACACACACACACACACACAGTCTCTCTGGAATCCTCCCAAACCAGTGGGGTTTGCCTCGGGTAGTCTTGTGATGGAAAAGGGAAAAGGCTCAGCTGCTTCGTACGAGTCCACATGACCTGGTCTCGCCTCCTCGTGAACACGCGACGCCCTTTCGTCCTCACAGAGTTGAATACCGTATAATGATTTAATATAGCAGCAGGTTCAAACAAACAGTGTTCAGCGCATGTACCAACAAATCTCTTTAACGGTTTTGTCGGCTCAGCTACGACTCGCAGTACTTAACTATCGCATCAAAATCATATGAAGACAGCAAAAGCCTCAGAAACCACCATAATCTGGTAACTTACTACCTTTTTTAATTTGCCATGGTAACAGCAAAGTCTGAGCCCTTGACACCCTTGTGCTGCAGTTAGCCTCAACTCGGTGAATCCCTTATAAAAACAATAAGAAGATAAAACACTGTAGCTGCGTGAGGCTACTGGAGCTGATCTTTGTGACTTTTGTGGCTAAATTTGCATAGAAAGGTGATGTTTTTGCTCAGTAATGCATGTTTGGCGTTCTCATTTAATAATGTGCAATTAGAACAGGAGTGTTGAGACACGCTTTGCTTGTCTTTGTGCAGGTTTCTGTTTTGACAATGGCTGAAATGATGAATGTACATTTTGACAGCGATTGTTGGTATTGATGTACCACGTGTTCGTGAACCGTCCAGGCCTCCAGGTGACACGTCAGCTGGCTGATCCCAGAGACAACACGAAGCAGGGAGAAGCTGCCGTTCTTGTTTGCTTTTGCTTTTAGAAAGGCTGATATGATTAACCCATTATATAATACTTGCTGGTTCATGTCCTGTTTGACTAATTGACTAATCAGATAAATGCTGACGTAGCCCAAATTAAAGTACATGGATGGATGGATGGATGGGTGGTAATATATTTGGGACATTTGCTGCTGATTTTTCACTGTTTTCATTTATCTAAAAAGAAACCCGTGTCGTTCGTATTCCCTCTTTTCTCCAGTTGCTCCAAGAGGAGGGTGACTTCCTGCTTCAGAGCCTCGGTCACTCCCTACACAGCCGGGAGCGTCTGATCCAGGTGGGTGAGGTGATGAGGGGGGACGGGACTCAGTCATGCACACGGCAGTGAGATCTTCTGCTGCCGCCGGAGCTCGGGCTCAAAGCTCACAGGAATGTTGTTTGTCTTTATGAAGGCACTGTGCGCCCTTAAAGGGGCAGTGCCCAGCCGGCTCCGTCTGGCCACCACGTCGCATCGGTGAAACCGAAGGCTTTCCTTTTTGATCGCGACTGCTTTTACTTTTAGCTACTTGTTCGTTGCAGGATTTACAACAGGGATTTTATTCAACTTTTTCCACTCGTAACTCGTCACTCTGGATGAACGTGACGGATAAATGGCTAAAGCAAACGGACCTCATCTGTAACAAAAGGGCTCTTGAATGGTTTACAGCCTATTAAAGATTCTCAATAAGTCACCGTATGACAAAGTCCCTGTTGCACTTTCACCTGTGGTTTTACATTGTGCTACACAGATGGCTTCTTTGATTTTTGGATGTCTGAATAAATACGCTTATCTGTTAAATACCGCAAGATCAATACCACACCCGTGTTTGTGTTAGATGTGAAGCCACAGCCTTGTAAGCTTAGTTTAGCGTGAACTAAACTGGTATTTAGAAAACCAGGGGTATGATTTTCACCGCCGTCATAAATACATGGTTTCTATGATGAGGTATTGATGTGATAAGTCGTAGTGACCAGCAGATGCCACCAGAGGTCGTAGCTGAGCTAAATAGTTTGATCGTGGTCTCTAAAGGCTGATCAGAGGAGCCGATCAGATGACTCATAGATTCTGAATCTAAGCGTTTTCGGTACGCGTTTGTCTGCTTTAAACGCTGCTCTCTGAATCGCTCCGATGGCGAGGTCACTTTAAAAGTGTGAGCACGTTCCTACTGTTGGAAGGCAAACCCATGCTATAAAACAAAACTGCCCCTGAATAAATGTCACAAACATTCAGCTGTAAAATCTTCAGATGAACAACTCTGAGTCTTGTGATTTTGCGGTTGTGTAGATAAGTGACGAAGGTGTCTGCGTGACGGAGCTGTAGATTTGACTGCACTGCCTGATGTTTGCAGTGGTTCTCGTTTGCATACATATCAGTTTGTCTTTGGCCTCTACAGTTAGTGAGTACGTGGCTCAGGTTTTTATGGTCCCCCCCGTATTGATTTAAGCTTGAATCTTATGTAGATATGCCATAAAATGAGACATATTGTGCTTGTTTGCTTTTTGAAGATATGGCGTTACGGCGGCTGTCCCATTTATGAAACTCCTTTTCATACTCTCCATAATACAAGATACAAATAATAAAATATGTTATCTGGCTACAACAGTGCTGTGTAATGAGAATGTTAAGCAGCTGATGTTTTCCTCTCTTCCAGGAGTGTATTGGTCTGATCAGAAGACTGTGTGTGGACGAGGGAGCAGCCACTGAGCTCGCCAACAAGCTGACGGAGAATCTGAAGGAAACTCGATCAGTCGACAAGGTTAGAGCCGATACTGTCCTTTCCCATCCTGGTTATTGACATGCTTTATATTGGGTCTGTTTATAATGATGTGCTCATTGTGTAAAGAAACAGAATATTTTTATTACATTTTTTGTTGTTGTGGAAAAACAGTCAAATCATCCTAAATTCATTAAAATGTACTTTGTATCCTGTATTCCTTTCAATTAATTCTCTATTTTTCACGTGTCTGCCTTGAGCACTTCGGCTTTTTATGACATTTATGATTTTCCTGAATGGACATTCACCACAATCGTATTGTGCGTGTGTTTTTTTATTGTGATCTGCGATTTAAAAATCCTCATGTTTTTTATCTTGTGATCGGCAGGCTGCCCTGCAGACTTTGAGCTCTGAAGTGACTGAGAAGGAGAAGAGCGCGGAGAAAGAGATCGAGGCACTGAGGAAGGCTGGAAGAGACCGAGAGAGAGACCTCGACACTCTCAACACCGTGCTGCAGTGCAACCAGGATGTCATCAACGTATGAACACGCATTAAAAACCTGGGAATTGTAGTTCAAAACACATTCAGGCAGCGTGTGTAGTCCCATGCAGTTTGCTCTGCATGCGCTTTATGGAGATAGACGTGCTATTTGTCTTTGCTCCAGGACCTGCGAGTGGCTCTGGAGGAGAAGGAGCGCCTGCTGAAGGAGGTGGAGAAGGAGAGGGAGGTGTGGAGGCAGAGGGGGCGGGCCCTCACCACTGTCCTGCAGGAGAGGGAGGCTGTGATCCAGCAGCTGGAGAGCTGTGGTAAAGATGTGCAGGTACAACCTCACTTTTCTAAAAAGGGATAGAACGTGATAGAAGTGTCCATGAAATAAAGTCACAGAGCTTTAATTCTCTCTGGGAAATCTGCAACGTGTCATTTTCTTATTGGTGTCATTTTCTTATTGGTCAGCGGTTGGAAGGGGACGGAGAGAGAAATGGCGCCACCTTGTGCATGGAGGTCACCAAACTCACCACAACCCTGCAGGATTACCAGGACATGGTTCAGGTGAGATATTAGCACAAGGAGGGGATTTAAAATAAGAAAGACGAACATTATAAAGGGCTGTGTATATGGTCTTAATTGAGAATGTCACTTTTTTTTAACTCTGACGCAAAATACATTTTCAAAGTTTTACACAAGAACAGGATTGCATGCTATGGAGTGGAGATGAAATGTTTTGATAATCATTTAAATATCACAAAATATTGAGAAGTTCCAAAGACTGTGTGTCTCCAGCTTCATTAAATGAGAAGACTGCTTTTAAGTAATTTAAAATTGAATACATTTAACATTTGTGGTCAAACTGAAGATGATGAGCTCTTGGAAGTTGGATGGACAGTTTTAAATATTTTAAAAATAGAAAGATCAATGTCTAAATTAAAAAAAACATTTAATTACCTTTTGGACAGAGCCAGGCTAGTTTCCCATCGTTTGCCGTGTTTACTCTCAGTTAAACTAACTGGAACACACAGACTACACAACATCTCTGCATTTCTAACACTTCCTTTTTCCATTTTCACCAGAATCAGCGGGAGAGTCACAGTCAGACAGTTTCCTCTCTGACGGACCAACTCAGAGCCACTCGGCGGGAGCTGAGGGACAAGGAGAAGGAGAAGAAGGAGGCTGAGAGAGTCCGGCAGAACAGCAGAGAGGACGGAGAGAGGGAGGGGAGGAAACTGAAGGACAGCCTGGAGAAGAGAGACAAACTTATAGAGGTAATGTGCTGATGTATTCAGTGCATGCATGTCATCCATGTTTGTATAGCACCACGTAGACGTGTAAAATGTATGTTTTATATCTCTGACTCATCACAACCTGGTCCACCTTTCTTCCTTCCCCAAAAGACAGAATAAATAATACGTATAACTGAATAACTTTTTGTAATTAACACAAACACCTTTTTAGATAAAACAAACAAAACTAGGAAGCTAAAATTTCAAGGTGGAAAAACCGTTGTTATAGTCTATGAAAATCTGAACTTTATTATGAATATTTGTGATGGCGACTGAGATCTTTGTTTTTCTTCCCCATAGCAAATCCTGCTGGATGCTGAGGAGCGGGACCATCTGTTCAGAGAGCTGCAGCAGAACCTGCAGAACAAACATGAACCACTGACTGCCATCAAACACACTCTGTGATGGAGGACGACTGCTGTACTAATGAGATGCAAACTAACTGCACAGAGATGGAAAATTACTTTTGCACTTTTCGCACCACCCCCTTTTTTTTTGTGCCTCTTTTGCATATTTATTGTGGTGTATATCGAGTCTATTTATATTATTGACAAAACAAGGTTTTCAGGACTGGACAAATTTTCTGTGATTTCTACTTGACACTCTGGAGTGAATCAGTAATTTCAGACTTAAGAGAGTCAGACCACCTGATTGTTTTCAGTATGACGAGATGTCGGGTCAGGCATCTTTATAGCTGGATGTTTAATACTTGATTTGAAAATCACCAAATTACTGTATTTAGTTTTTATTTATATAATGAGACTAATGTTCAGGCAGTTAGAATGAATTCCATTCAGTGGGATTGCTGATACAAACATTTCTGAATGATTGTTAGTGGATCTAAGTAACATTAATTATGTCCTTTAGGACAGGAGCGGGTATGAAATTGCTTTAAATTTGAACTTTGCTTTTTTGTTTGTCTTTTCACTTTCTCGGTACGGAACAGTCTTTTTTTCTTTTCTTTGTTTTTGGGTGCAATCTTTGCAACTCTGGAAGGAAATCAGAATAATATTTTAAGTACTTTTATTTCACCTTCAATGTTTACAGGTCTTGTATTATTAGTCTGGGACTTTATTACTGGAGACCTTTTTTCTTTTTAGCTCAAGAGAATTAAACACTCTGATCCAAATTACTTTTATTGGCAGACTGTTATTTTGTTATCTATCATGCTATTTTGTGTGTAAGAAATCATGGTTTGTCCCATAATAATAGTTTAACTACAATACCCATGAGACTTCTGCCGATGCTATGGAAAAGCTCAACAGTAGAATAGTAGTGAATTCAAACAATTTGTTTTTTTAAATGAATGAATGGCATACTAATTGACTAAAAAAGTCAGTTTATTAAAGTTAGATTGGTTTAAACTGTAGGTTATCGTTCACCTGCTATTAGTGCTGCAGGATTCTAAGATCTGATTATGTTTCTTGCCGAAATGCACCTCGGGAGTCGTAGTTAACTTGGCTTGTGCTCACGCGTTTTAACTGTTGTGTATCGTTGTTAGTTTGTGCCGTTGCCGTTGGTGTTGAATGACATCCGTAGTTATCCAATCACCAATTAGCTTGGAGTTGCTGGTTGCTACGGGAACGGTTGCTATGGAGCTCATACCTCGACATACAAAGTTTACACTGACGGAACTAATGCTGTTGGCAGCTGATGCTAAACGGCGGGTTTTCTTCGGAAGTGAAGCGGACTTGGAGGAATGCAGCAGGTCCGGTCGGTGCCCCTCGGCTCCGTCACCATCGGACCGGAGTCCTGGCGCGACGCAACGGTCCGCTCCATCCGGCGGGCGGAGCGCCTGGTGCGGCAGACTCGTGCCGGGCTGTCCGGGACAAGTCGCAGCCGGCCCCGGAGCTGCAGCAGCAGCAGAGCCACCGCCGGTTTCACCCGAAAGGGCAAAGACGGCACGACGGAAACGCACGAAGATGAGATGACTGAACAGGAAAGCGGAGAGAGTCGTGACTGCGTCTGCAAAGATAAGACGCCGCGGGCTCGAACTGCTGGAGCGATGGTGAGACAGACAACAGGAAGCACTTCACTGGTGATCTGACTGACTGGGGGATCAGGTTACACCTTGTATAAAAGGAGAAGTAGGCCCATTCATACCCCTTTCTACAATAAAAGGATACCACAGTATAAAACTGGCAAGAAGCCTGAAAATCCTGCATTAAAAAGTACAAGAAGTTGCCTATTTTCAGCAAAATATTGTTTTTTTTTAAACGTATAACGTCATTCATAGTGTTGAAGTACATATTACACTGGATTGTTATATTATTTAGCATTATGTTTTAGAAGTATTTGTTAAAGCATTAAATTAGATGTTTTATTTCTCTGAAATGTGCAGAATAAAGTTTAAAATGGAAATACTCAAGTGGAGTACTTGTACCTCAAAGTTGTACTTCGGTGCGGTATTTGAACCTCACTCACTCATTCTCAAGTTCCCCAGCGGCTCCCAGAGGACGTCCGTGGCCCCGTTCCCGCCTACCAGCATGCGTGAGCAGTGTATGGGGGCCAGCGTTGCCGTGGCAGGGGGGTACATGCGGAGGGTGCGGGAGGTGGAGGGCCAGCTGCGTCGGCAGGCCGGCAGGGTGGCCGAGGAGGGCGTCAAGCTGGAGAGGGAGAAGGTTCACCTGGAGAAGATGCTGCGCAGCCTCAGGGCTGATCTGACCGTCAACAAGAGGAGCTCCGAGGGGAGGACCAGGAGGCCATCCACCACCGAGACCGTGAGTCGCCTCTTTGCTCTTCTCTCCCCTACAAAATAAATAAATATAGATACAGTCTCATATCTGACCATCCACAAAGGAAAACACTGAATCACTTCAGGGCTGCTGTTTTGTTTGTTTCTTGTTGAGAAGAAACTGCAATGGTTTGAGCGATTCAACAGACGGATTCATGACTTAAATCCTGTATTTCTGCCAACTTCGAGGTGGGAGGCGTGTTCGCTGACAGGTCTGCTCTGTTGCAGGAGAAAGATGGTGCAGATTACTTGTTGCTGTGTGAGAAAAGAGAGCTGGCCCAGTTGAAACTGGATCTGGAGGGAGCTCTGAGAAACACACTGACCCAGCTACAGGTGATTTTACAACATCACAGTTGACTCATCACCAATAACCTCCACCCTTCAGTTTCTTTTTGAAGATCAAATTACCTGCCAAGACCTATTATGATAACGTTATTTGATCTTATATATAATAATAATGCAGTCTTTTTTTTAAGAAAACAGCCCAACAAACGACAAGTGGAACTGTCAAAATGATTATAAAATAAATCCAAAACACCCGTTTCATTTGAAATGCAGAGAAATGTGTAAATGGAAAAATTAATCATTACATTACTTGAAAATCAGCGTGTCTGTAGGTTTCCCCCCCACCAGCATAATCACAGTTTAACAATCCCAATCCCACAATGACCTCATCAACATTTGTTGAAAGTAAATTGACAAAAAACGAATTGTGTGGTTAATCATTTGATGAATTCTATGAAGGGAAAACACTTTCAAGTTCCAGCTTGTGAAAGTTTTGCTGCTTTTCATTGTTTAACGTGATAGTTAATTTAGGTTTTCACTAAATTGTAGTGGACATGATTGTTAGATAAATCTACACTGGGAATATAGATAGTTGCAGCCCCAGTGAGTCGTCTTTAAGCCCCCCCATGTGTCTTCCAGGCTCTGGGTCAGAGCAGCAGACAGCTGCTGGACTGTGCCAGTGAGAGGGCTCGTGTCCTGGAGCTGCTGCCTCACAGAGGCTCCGCTGGAGGACACGGCAACGCTGGCCAGACCTTCAACAAATCAGACCCCATCAGCCCCTTTACACCAGGTACAACATCAGTATCCGCCTGTAGAAGTGGCTTTAATGCAGTGTTTATATACGAGCTAAGTCTACAGCCACCCAGGCATCATGCTCAACAGAACAGAAACGCCTGATATACTAATTTGTTTTCTGCAGAATGTAAACAGGTTCTGGAGTCGTCCACTTTGACGCTCAACCAGTGTCAGCTGCTGAGGGAAAACATCCGAGGGATGCTTAGCGATGCTATCAGCAGGCAGAGAGCTGTTCACCGCGCCACCAACGATGGGCTGGTGAAGAAGATTGCAGAGACAGTCGGCCTGCAGGTAGACTCATATAGAACATTTCAAGCATCATTTTTTAAATCAGAATAACATTTCCTTTTGTCTATTGTAGCAAAACCTGACACTGATGTATGCAGCCACCAGGCAGGCCATGTTTCGCAAGCAGAGGGAAATTAACAGTATTCGTCACAGCCACGGCAGGGAGCAGGTTAGTTAGTGTGGACGTGGAGCAGGATCGGGGACTTTGTTGGAGACAACCTGACCTCCCCCCCACATGTTCTTCTGTTTACAGGGTCCAGAGTGCAGTGGTGACATACTGTCCAGAGAGAAACTCAACAGGCCTCTGGTGCAGGTTTATCAGAGACACCCAGGGACACAGTTACCTGAGGCTGCTCATCTCATTCAGGTGTTTACTGCTTACTACGCACTCTTAAATGTGGCTACCACCATCTTTTCATTAAGGAGGAAGAACCCTCCATTAGTTTGACCACTTAACCTCTGGGGGAAATAGGTTGCAAAGCATCCTGACTTAAAATGAATTGTACTGAAAACAGCTGCCCGACCAAACAGTATTTACCAAAATAATGAGCTAAATCACTACAGAACAGGTGAACTACAGTCGGGTGATAATTCTCTGGGGATTTGTCAATACAAACAATATCAATTACATTACTGACCTAGTGAGGACATCAAAATGTTGATGACTGCAACTCCAGTTCGAGTTTTAATTTATTAAGTATTTGTGAAGCCATAAATAACATAAATGACAAAGATATTTATTAGAATGTGGCATAGAAATGTAAAAACAGAAAATATTGTGATGGCTTGCACTCGCACCTCTGCAGAAAACAATGTGCATGACTCATTTTAACACCTTTTAAGTCAGGTGTTAAGGCTAAACATCAGATAATAGGAGGTTCTTACCACATGTGTGAAAAAGAAGACAAACACACCAGGATCTCTTCATATTCAAAATATGCTGGCATAACTTTTTCCACCATATATCTCAAAAGAGCAATCTGTGGTTTAACGCTAACCTCCCCTTTTGTTGCCTGCGAGTGTCTTAAACGAACGAAACCAGGCCAAATGTATTTCCTGTGTGTCTCTCAGGGCAGTGCAAAGCTCAAGCGATGTCTAACGTCCTCGGAGGGCGAGCTGGCGAGGCTGCAGCGCGCATGCCTGCGGCTGCTGGACGACCAGCATGGCAAGAGTGTAGCAGCTCAGGTGGATGCAGCTGTCCTCCGCATGCGGCGTCAGCAGGTCGACAAGCGACCCATGCCTTCTGTCCTCCAGCAGGGGGCGTGCAGAAGCCAAGCCCTCCTGTCTTGTATTCAGTAGGGCTGCAGCAATTAATTGCAAGCAGATAAAGATGGTAGCTTTAAGTGTGTTGTGAGAAATAAGGAGAAGCTGTGTGCAAAATGTACTGGTTCAAGAGAAATAAAAGGGGATGCACTGTGTGGGTTAAACTATATGGAGTTTCATTTACACCCCCCATGCACAAGGGCAGGTCCATGTTGAGGAAGAACCTGCACAGAACTCTGACCCCCCCATCTGACCCCTTTGGTAATGCAGACTGTGATCCAGCCCTTATCACCCAACATGAAAATCTTGAGGAAAGTCTCCCCACAATGGTGGTGGAGGTTGTTATAGCATCAGACTAACACCAATGATTTGAACATTCTCTCTTTCAAACAACGGGTTTCATGTGCACAAGGTATAAATCCTTATTCTGAGGATTTGTCTCAGGTAACTCAAGACGGCTTAAACAAATGGCCTGTATTAATGTGACTGACAAAATGACGATTGGCATGTCAGTGTTAAATGCTGTATCCATTTCACCACGGTCTAATTCAGTTATCTTTTCTGTGAAAAACGTGACCATGATAGGATAATGGTCTTCTATACAGATGAAAAAATAGACACAGAAATAAATTGATGGCATGGTGTGCAATATGATTTTCATCTAACAAGATTATCACATTTCTCCCTGAAACTCATTAAACTGAAGTACAGTTTATTTTAAGACCTCAACTGACCAACGTGTCCTTTTTCTGTGAACAAAAACAGCTTTAAAGATTCGTGAATAAGAACTGTGGCACTGTTCCGACCGCCTGTTCAGATATCTAGTCATGGGACAGCATGTCACTTGACAGCCCTCCGACCATACTCAACGTCTCTCATTAAGAAATAAGACATGATTTGATGAACCTGCCTGTTTTACCTCAGTACATGCTACACGTCCTGTCATTCAGTGAAACATACATGATGTTAAGTGGACATTTTATATCGTTTTCAGCCTAAAATAGAGTGTAATTTCCTCACAAAGTCCTATTGATTCTCTTGAATGTGAATGAGGCTATTGTTTGCAGGACAGTAAGCCCTGGCAGCGTTGTAAAGGCATGGCTGTCAACGGGATCCTAACAGCCTAATTTAATCAAGTATTGGGGTGTGGAGATTCTTGGAGTTAACAACCAGAATATCAGGAGAAACCAGAGGAGATTTACCTTCAGCTGGGCCGACTGAGGACGTTGAGAAAGCCTGGATGAAGCTGATCGGAAATTCTTTAATTCATACAAACGGAGACTTCACCATCTGTTCTAGAAAAGAACGAGAAGGAGACGACGTTAACAGCTGAAGAATCAAGCTGCAAGTATATTTCCTTCCTTGGAAAAGGTCAACAATGTCGAGGCTGGTTTGCTCGCTGCTTCTCCTGTGTTTACTACCAGCTGTGGGTAAGTGAACAAAACACAAGTGTGTGTTTATGTGTTTGGTTTTGTGTATGAATGCACTAAACATGCATGCTACTGCACACATGTATTTGTAGCAGTAGCTCATAGTATGGCAGCAATAACGATTATTATTAGAGGTGATAATCTGCAAATGATTTTCTTGATTGATAGATTAACCTGTGTGTTAGTTGTCGTCTAACAACCACAAACTCAAAGATATTCAGCTTACAATGACATAAGACAATGTAGACCATTACCACTGATACTAATGATAGAAGATTTCTTGATCATCAATTACAACATGTTTACACTTTCAGACCAATCGATGGTACCGTTTGTCATTGTTTTGCATCACATTTCAAGCTCTTCTGCAAAACTAAACTTTTCAGAAATGTTGTGGTTTTAAACAACACGCCTGTCCTTCAGTTCCCCTCTTCTGTTACACCTGTGTGTTCCCCGCCATCTCACCTCTGGACTGCATCAAATTCCCAGTCAAGTGTCCAGCTGGGCAGGTGTGTCTGTCCAGCAGAGCTGTGGGCGTGAAAGGTGAGGGCGCCTCAAGTCACTGAGCAAAATTTAAATTAATCAAAACTGAGGAAAAAGAACTGAGAAATGCGGTGGGAGATGTGTCGGCGTGCAGTGAAGTGATGACCTCATGATTTTCAGGAGACTTCTGTGTGGTGTTGTACGAGAAGAGCTGCATCCTGCCGTCCCTGTGTGGAGTCACGGGGGAAAAGGAAACCATGGGACTCAACTTCACCTTCACCAATGAATGCTGCGACACACACTTGTGCAACGTTGCTGCAATACCTGCTACCCCCCGCTGGACTGGCATATTACTTGCACTTCTTATTTCCTACTCAGTTTGATGGATAGAAAAAATATGAGGAAGAGAACTAGTTATATACACATGAAGCTCAGTTGCCTTTTCCGCCTTATAATGAACTGACAGTGTGCGCAACTTCCTTTTAGTTACCGTGCACAAATCTGTGATAAAGCAAGGTTTAATTGACCTGTTGACCTGACCAATTGTTTGAGATGGAAAAACTTTTTTTTTTTGCCTGATTGTGAACTAAAGATGCACCAGAACTGAGTGGATGAGTGTAATATCTTTAACCTATGTTCCCAAAATTTAGTTTTTTTTTTTCATAAAAACTGTGATAAAGTAAACTACCTCGATCCACGTATCAGTCAATTTGTCTCAGAGGGCTTTACAATTTGTATGCAAGCATATGCTTAATTGTGTCATATTCCTTTAGATTTTTATTTGATCATTCTGGTATTTTTTGTATAATGTCAATATCATCTAACCTCTTTATATTATTTAAATGCTGTCTTTATTATTGTTTTCTTCTTCTTTTCAACAGCAGGCAAGAAACTAACGACGTGACAATACCACAGAAACAAACAATTGAATTAATAATATCTATTAAAAATAAATATCTAATACATTTTATACATCTGGGAAGAAGTTAATTACCAAATTAAAACTTTTCAAATGGGTTCAATTGCATTTTTATCAATGTAATGTCATGCTCTCTAAATCTTTTTTAACAATGTGTATTTTGACTTTCCATAGCAGAAAACTACAGACGTTGCTAATATTTCTATAAATTAATTATAGCTTTGTTCTGTTTAAATCCAGGAAGTTCACCGGAAATGGACGTCCCTCATTGGAAACCATCAATGTTATTGGTTCCTCTTGTTATTTTCTTGACACGAAATGGGTTTAAACGTGTTTTTGCCATAAAACAAAAAGTGCACGAACTGAATATTTTACTCGTTACACTAACTGAGCTGGAAAATTTGAACTAAATACCCGTTAAAGGCGGTAACTTGTGCCGTCAAATTGTTTCCCCAACAGACAAACGGCGAGTGGCGCCATTTTGTTTGCGTTAGCTAGCTCGTCGTTAGCACCAGGTGCTGTTGATTTGACCCCAACTCAGGGCAACGACATCAGTGACAAAGCTCTTAAGTCGAGCTTGAATAGTTTAAACCGTAAAATGAAACATACACAACTTCCGGATATGCTTTACCTGACGCTGTTGTTCTTGCTGCCGTTGACGTCCTCCATTGGAGCAACACCGCCGACGTTTGAGGCTCAAACGACCCAGGCGATGAGAAAAAGTCTCCGGAAAGACGCGCCGGTTCTGCCGCCGCCGTACCTCCACCTCCCCGTGTTCGTGGACTCCAGGCTGCCGCTGGTGGAGATGGAGTACTTCTCTCCGTCCAGAGGCACCGGGCAGGAGCCTTTACCCGAGCCCGTCCGGGAGATCCTGTTCCCGGTCCGCGCGCACACGATTCCGCCCAGTGTTTCGGGTTTTCCCGTGAGGACTTCGTGCGAGTCTAAAAAGATGCTCGTGCAGGTGCGGAGGAGTATTCTGGGCACCGGTGAACCGGACTCTCACCTTACACTGGGGACGTGCCGGAGCAGTAAATCCACGAGGGACTACCTTTATTTTGAATATGACGTTGACATGTGTGGAACCAAACGCACGGTGAGCTTCAACATTAGTCTGATATTTTATGTTTTGATAACGGTTTTACTCCATGCTAACAGCTTTACTCCATGCTAACAGCTTTACTCTATGCTAACAGCTTTACTCTATGCTAACAGTTTTACTCTATGCTAACAGTTTTACTCCATGCTAACAGCTTTACTCCATGCTAACAGCTTTACTCCATGCTAACAGCTTTACTCCATGCTAACAGCTTTACTCTATGCTAACAGTTTTACTCTATGCTAACAGTTTTACTCTATGCTAACAGTTTTACTCTATGCTAACAGTTTTAAGCCATGCTAACATTTTAAAGACATGCTAACAGCTTTACTCCATGCTAACAGCTTTACTCTATGCTAACAGTTTTACTCTATGCTAACAGTTTTACTCTATGCTAACAGTTTTAAGCCATGCTAACATTTTAAAGACATGCTAACAGTTTTACTCTATGCTAACAGTTTTACTCTATGCTAACCGTTTTACTCTATGCTAACAGTTTTACTCTATGCTAACAGTTTTACTCTATGCTAACAGTTTTAAGCCATGCTAACATTTTAAAGACATGCTAACAGTTTTACTCTATGCTAACAGTTTTACTCTATGCTAACCGTTTTACTCTATGCTAACAGTTTTAAGCCACGCTAACCGTTTTACTCAATGCTAACAGTTTTTTTCTATCGTAACAGTTTTACTCTATGCTAGCAACCTTAGTTAGTTCAGCACTTTGGTCCAAACTGAACTATTTCAACATTGATTCAATGGATTGGCAATCGACTGTGCTGTCAGTCAACAATGCCAAAAATGTATGATTCCTGTTCCTCAAATGATATAATTTGCTGCTTTACTTACATTATAGTCATGATCAGGCAGATCAGCAGGTATGCTGGTGTAGCACTTGTTAAAGGGAAATAGATGATTTTACCAGTTATTTATTTGCAGATGATTAAAAACCAGTGGGCCTATTCAAACAAGCTGCAATATAATCCATCAAGGCCCCAAGGACCAATCAGGCGAGCTGCACCATTCATCCTACCAGTTGCATGTTATTATAACAGGTGAGATTGGATCTGGACCAGAAAGCATTCTAAGCAAGGTTCTTTTAACCCTATAACGTCAATAATATTTTAACACTGTTTTATTACTCTGAACAATGTTAAATGTTTAGGTACCAATACTCCTACAAAATTGGCTACACACCAAAGATGGGAGTACGCAAGATCTACACACCAATGAAGAACAGAGCAAAATTTATTTTGACTCCACGAAATGGTAAAACCTGAAGAAAAAAACGTATTAACTGATTTCAATGGGCTCTCAAAAGTCTTAAATTGTTGAAGAAACTATGCATTTAGAACTTGGATTGGTGGCGTCAGCCCTTTTATTGGTCCCACGGAGTAAAAAGCAATGGAAACAATTTCATCCCTAACAACAGCTTTGTTTCCCCGTAAGTCCTCTGTAACTACCAGTAAACAACCCCATAATGTACTCTATGAAACGGTCAGATTGAGTGGCATCTAGTGGTGGGAATGGAGCGTTTTAGGATTTCATCGCTCTGTGAGGAGGAGCTGCTTATGTAGATATGAAGGGCTCATTCTAAGCAGGTGGCAACAACGATTCCTAGTTTCAGCCAATCATACAATTATGATTCATATATTCCACTTCGGCAAATAGATTATTTGAAATCCTATGCACTGGTCCTTTTTAAAGAAACTCGGGTTGGTGTTATGTGTCGCAGCATTTGATTTAAAAAAACAAACTCTTTGATGAAATTCAGTCTTTGCATTGGAATTTCGGACCTGGACTGCATGAATAAGGATGAATCCTGAAGCTTCTGCTGTTCTTATTGCCTGATTTGTTCCATGTCTTTCAGCTCAGTGGGAAAGGCTTTCTCCATTAGATCAGTACGTGCTCGGGAAGCCCATGTACTTTGAGGCAGAGGCTCTGTCCCTGTCCCAAGACAAAAGACTCTATGTCCACTCGTGTTACGCCACTCCGGAGACATCCCACACATCCACACCTCAGTTTCCAGTCGTGCAAAACTTTGGGTAATAGACGCCTCTACTCTCAAACAAACTGACATTTATTTTCACTCAGATTTTATTTAAAAAAGAAACAGATGTGTATAAAAAAATTGCATATTTAATGGTGAGGTTTTTCTCCCTCTGATAAAGTTGTATGGTTGAAAGCAAGGATGGTCGCTCAAAATTCATCCAACACAAAAGCAATGCTGTGAGATTCTCCGTGGACGCCTTCATTTTCACGGGAATGACAGGCCATGTGAGCAAAATTCCTTCATGTCATTACCTGGTCTAATTTCTTTGCTTGTCCAGGTTTTGTTTGAACTGATTGGATCTAATCTCCTTTCGCAGCTCTACATGCACTGCTCCATGTCGGTGGGCAGTTCTGTTCCCACACCAACGGCCAAGTCCTGCAACTACGACACAAAAACAAGGAGGTTTGTTTTGTTGTGCTTAAAGAAATTGAATGATAATTAAAAAGTGTAGACGCGTTGTACAATTCTTGGCACAAACGGGATCCGCTTTGTTTTTGGTTGTCCTTCCTCAGATGGGTTGAGTTGTATGGACCAGACTCGGTGTGCACCTGCTGCGACTTCAACTGTAGCTCTGCCGCATCAGCAGGTGAGTCTTTTAAGAAATTATACATTACCAACAAATCCCATGAAAAGACGCTTAAGCATTTTTTTATGCTTTGTGTGATTCCAAGCCTGTTAGCCTAATTAGAAGACCAACTATATTATGCAACTATATTATTTAATTTCTTCTCGTGTGTTCAAGAGTTTAAATCTAGCTGTGCCATTAGAGGAACTCACTGCAAGATAAAGGTATAATGTTTTACAGATAATTTACTTTTACTTTACATTAAAAAATATGTAAATATGTTTTGGAGGGAAAAAATGCCACCTGTGGAAGTTAAAATGGAAAAAAATTCCAAAATATCAATTGATTTATTTTTTTTAATACTAATATCTGCTGTCAATTTGGAACAAATTCTATTCTTCAAATATCATATCATTCATATCAAATATTTAACATTTTCCAGTGACCAAAATAATCAGCAGCCAGCCGTGGACAATAAAGCCTAAAGTGAAATCCACCGCTGCCTCAAAGAGGAAGGTCTCTGCCACAACAACATCATCAAGGAAAACAGCAGCAGCGTCACAAAAAGGGATGAGCAGAGGGGTGACTGATTGGAGGCCGACTTCGCAGCCTGGTGCCACAGCAGCAGTGACTCTCATGGGTAAGGTGGAGAACACAGAGCAGAGGTTAGACTGGCCGTTCGGAGGAGAAGGAGTGGCGTGGGTTGAGATGGAAGGTGATGAAGAGCAGGTGAAAGGCTTCGCTGTTGTGGAGGAGGTGGTGAAGGAGGAGGAGGTCACAAAAACTCATACAATATTTGAAGACATCTTTGATTTTCACAAATAAACGCTGTACGCATGTACGGAGATAAATTAATTCCTTGTGGCTCATTGCATGACTCCTAATGAGCTCAAAGCAATAATCTAGAGGTTGATGTAAATGTTTTTGGTGTCTGTATTATTCCACATGCAAGATGGTAGTCGCGGGTAATAACTCCCTCTGCAACTGGATTACCTGTCACTTTTAAGCCTGCATCATCCTCTTTAAAAGAATAGTTTTATATTTTTGGAAATAAGTTAGTTATCTTTGTTACTGAGAGCTAGATGAGATGATTGACACCACTCTCATATCTGTCCGTTCAATATTAAGCTGCAAGCTGCAGTTTTTTGGCTTTATTTTGAAAGTGTTGGGTGGTCAGCTGGGAATCAAACCCGCTGCTCAGGGCTTTTACGCTGTAACCACACTGCCTAGCATATATGAGTATCTTATACGGATTAAACAAACACTCAAACAAATACTTTGGACAGAGTTAGGCTAGTTTCCCCTTGTATTTAGTCTTTGTGCTAAGCTTAAATAGCCTACTGTTGGCTAGCTCAATATTGAACAAACAAATATGAGATCTTAATACGAACAGGGCATTTCCCAAAAAAGTCTAAACTAAATCAAAGTGCAAACACTAAAAGGAACTTTGTCAGATAACAAAAAGACACAAAACTCTCCAAAAAGTTACTATACAGAATCTGTAAATGATAAAACTTTGGAGCCAATTTTCAGATACAAGCATCATTTATTAGCTTTACATCGTGAGTAAAAGTTATATTGCTACATAACCATCATTCTGTACAATTTCTCTTTTACAAATGTCAGGTCATTGAATGTGATAACTGCAGCTTCGACCTATGATGTGAACAGAATAGTTTCAGAACCGTGCTGCTAATCACACAGTTAAGGCTAGGATTTTGGTCTTTACACAGGTAAACAACAACAGATACAATAACAGATACAATTCAAACAAGGTACTTACAAAATAAACTTGGTTTCGTAACATCTGGAAGAAAAAACGTTAATCAGTATATTCATAAAAAAATCTTTGGAAGAGTACAACACCAATCCTTTGCGTTCCTCACAGTTAATTAACCATCATGTTGTGTCCATTTTTAAAGAAGGTATGTGACTAAGACAACTTCCTAATGCCTTTTGTAAAACCAGACTGTAGCGTCATTTCTCCTTCATTTCAGACAGGATTCAGCTCAGGTGCATCCTGGATGGAGTGAATGTGTTTTCCAGTACGTTTGGGTTCCCATCTCGCTCTCTCTCTCTCCCCCGTTATCCCGCTCCGGTGTGAAATGCATCGTCCTCAGAAGTAGGAGCTCAGGTGGGAGTGGGTGGCGGGATGTCTGGTCATGGCTGACCCAGGATAGATGGGGCTGTTGGGTGAGTTCCAGTATGTAGACGGAGGGCTGAAAAAGTTGCCGGGGGAGACGGGCATAGGTGGAGGATGGCCAGCCATGAAGTTCATTTTGGGCTGGTGGCTGTGGTAGGGCTGTACGTAAGACATCTCAGTCTGGTACTTAACAATCCCCCCGTCCCCTGCGTGATTCTGGTGCGCCTGCGAGATGCCTTGGAAGTCAAACTTGTAGGCATAGCGCTTCCCGTGCACCTTCGTCATGATGTTCTTGTCGTAGTAGTAGCGCAGAGCGCGGCTCAGCTTGTCGTAGTTCATGTTGGGCTTGCTCTTGCGCTCGCCCCAGCGCTTGGCCACCTCGTCCGGGTCGGTCATCTTGAACTCGCCGTTGGTGCCCTCCCAGGTGATGATGCCGGCGTTGTTGCTGTCAGACAGCAGCTCCAGCAGGAACTGCCACAGCTGGATCTGGCCCGAACCTGGGAGGAGAAATGAAGAGTAAAGGAGTCACACAGAGCTAGACAGGAAATTAGCAGCAGCTGTGTGAAATGTTTCTAAGAATCTTTATCATTTCACTTGTTGTTTTGAAGCATTTTGGAGAATACAACCCTGTGTGTAGATTTCAATCCACGAGCACCGGGCAGTCTTTAAAATGACCGTTTTGAATAAACGAAAACAAAAAACGATTTCAAGTCCACTGGATGCATCCAGTTATTCCAGATCCTTGAACAACGCCACCGTTTTTCTTCAACAAAGTATTTAGGAGTTTTGTTGTGGACAGGTTTTTGTCTTAGTGGTATTATGACACATATCTATCATCCCAGTCAGCTTTTCTTTTTTTTGTTTTTTGTTTTTTGTTTTCAACCAAATGCGACCTTTTCACTGTGTGGCTTGGAGGAAGTGACAGACATCAGGGCAGAAACCTACCCACAGGCCTGTGAGCGCTAGGGTCAGCCAGCTTGTATGGACTTTGTTTGCCTGTTCGGTTCTTGGATGAGCTCAGGGCTTGGCCTTCTGTGAGGAAACAGCAGGGCAAACAGTCATTTTTGGTGAGAGGGAAGCCAGATTTCTCGTCTCAGTGTAAGCGTGATGCAATTCTGCTGACACAACAGGTGTTGCTTGATGTTCACTCCATTTTTGGAAAAGCAAGCGCATATGTGCCAGCCCTTGCTTTTCTCTCATGTTGCCAAAGCAGACAGTGTAAAGGCCTCATTTGTGTCATCCTCGTTGGTTTATCTTGTGGTGGCTTAGATTCTTACCTGGGTTGGCTAGTCGACTGCTTATCGGCCCTAATGTCTGATACGGGTCTGTAAACAAAAGACATATTACTTTTTCACCTTTTCTTACTTTGTTCGACTTTTAAGCCTTTTATGTTAACAATCCCACACGTGTCATATTAGGTTCCTTCAAGATAAGATGGAACGTCTTTCTATGTTTTACGTCACATGCATCATAATTCTGGTTCTGTTGTGCCACTACTTAAAAGTGCTGCTTCGAGTACTTTCTTTAATTTTGAGTGAAATACTCATGACAGCCCACATCTTCCATGTATTCAGTGGTTCAAATATAAAGAAAAATAAACTCTGAACCTCCTAAAATATGATTGATTGTTGTGGAAAAACATTAAATTACCTACTCCTAGCAACTGCTAGGAGCCAGTCCTTGGAAACATTGCGATGTTGACTTAAAGCTCCCTGTGATTATGAATATGAACATTTGGTACAAGCAGCCTTCATACCTTGCACAATTCTTGGAGCAGGCTCTGTAACTCTTGAATTGTGTTGGTGCTCCATGGTGGGACCTACAAATTAAAAAAAACATTTTTTATCCTTCGCCGTATCCAAGTTTTGAATTTACAATTTTGATTCTATGTAAAACAAGTAGTCGTTCGTGTGAAAAATCATTAGTACCTTTTGGCACCGCATTCATGGCGTTTGCCGGCCAGCTGTTCCTGCAGCTGATCTCCTCAAAACCGCTCTCTGCACACACACACACACACACACACACACACACACACAGAGACAAACCAACAAGGATGAGACTAGTCTTTGACTGGCGCGTGGCTTAAAAAGGCTTTGAAGTGGACGGTGGGACAGTTCAGCTCGAGTAGGAAGGAAGTCAGTGAATGGAGCCCGAGACGCTAAGAGAGTCTGAAGATGACCCAAAATGTTTCTTTTGTTCGGGCCACCCCTGTCACTGGGAGATTGTGAATTGTGTCCCAGCAGCAGAACCCATAACCCCCCCATTTCCTGCGCCGGTGCAGCTGTTTCCTGTCTGAAACTGGCTGTTGAGTTTTGGACTCGTCAAAGTTTTGTCAACTGAGGCCGGTGTTGTGCCAGGGAGCCTTTTTGACTCTTGAAACTGTGGAACACGCCTCAGAAACTCAACAAATTATATTTAAATCCCTAAATCATTCAATTCGTTTGGTCTTTTTTGTGGTTGGCTCGAGAATGTGACCCTGAATTCTAAGATTTGAATCACACCCAGAAACACAGATGACTAATGAAACATGGAATGCTGAAATAAAAGTGTTTTTAAAGAAGTTTATCATGCATTTAAATGTTTAAGTCTGTGGGCAGTTATGGATCATGTATCACAATGAGCAATACAACAACTGTTAATATACTAGAAATAAAAGTCTGCCTTCAAGCTATCAAAAGTACTTGTATACGTGCTGCAGGCACATGGCCCCTGTGACTAATGTATTGTCATGACATTATCAGATTGTTCAATGTGTAGTTGGAAGTTGCTATGACAACAAGTGGAAAAACTACCGCTAACACACTAGCCCATCTGCCTGATCAATAAACACCCATAAAATGACAACACATAAATAAAATCAACCATAACCATCAACAGACATTAGAACCTGATCAAGGCTTTGTCACAAGTTGTGATGTAATAATTAGAAAAAATGCGTAGATCCTTCAGGAGTTACGCTAGCATAAATGTCGGTTGCCCCCCTCCCTCAGCTCCTTTTAACATTTTCATATTGTCCCATGTCTACTTTGTAGGGAGTGCATTGTTTAGCTGTTAAGCAGTTGCTTTCATTGAAACCAAAGCTCTAAAATCCCACCATGCCCTGCACCAAAAATCTCCAACCAAAGAGTTGGTAGAGACCAAAAATGGAGCTAAAAGAGCAGGTGGCAAGAAACATGAGAAACATTCTCCGTATCAGCTGGATGTTTACATAAGCAATTGTAATGATGGTCTCACCTGCTTTCACCTGTAGTCTGGGTTGTTGTGGTGGTGTGGTGTTGGTGGTAGTTGTTGTGGGGTAGGAGAACGTCGGGCTACCTGAAGCAAAAAACACATACCAAAAATGTCAAGATTATATTCTCTTAAAATGGACACAACAGATTGAAATCATAGCAGAGTATAATTTGAGTGTCATGAAAAGTATCTTGTACTAAAGGGGGGGACAGAAAAACTAGAGAGGTGTTGTTTTGACTCCGTTGAGGACTCGGTTTGGAGTGTTTGCTGAAGTGCTGGTTCACATTTCACTGTACTGTCACCTTGAAAACCCGACAACACGGTGACTGTCTTCTTTAGCTGCATTTGTAGCACTGATTTGCAGAAGCAGCTACACTGCAAAATTATGTAATGCGGCAAGAGTCAGAAATCATGATGACATATTGTATGCCAAATACAGGAAACCTGCGTTAGCAAAGAGGAACAGTGGTCACGACAGGAAGATTCAGTTAATAATATTACCAGGACCTCATAAGTAACTCTATACTGTATTACAAGGAGTATTAGTTCCCCCATATCCTCTATTGACCTTGGTGTAATGAATGAATTAATTTTATGTTGTGTGTGTGTGTGTGCACAGCTTCTACCAGAGTTAGCTAAACAATAAATTACATCTGTAGTCCTTCAAATATCAGAAGAAGAATAACATCACTGGTAAGAAAATTAACACTGTAGTGTAAAAACAGTAGAAAAAAAGTAGTTTAACATTAAGGCATCACAACGTAAACTAACCAACCATTTGTGTGTCATGAATCCAAGTTTGAAATTAAGGATAATTCCAGTTAAATTTCATCATGCAGAAATATTTTTAAAGAAATGACGGAGTAGATTAATCCTCAAGTCTATATAATTTCAGAATTTTGTGAAATTACCCATCGCACTTTCCAACAGTGACATAAGAAACGCTTGTTTTGTCCAATCAAAGGTACAAAACCTTCAACTTTTCAACGACAAAGAAGCAAATCGCCAAATTTGAGAAGCTGGAACCAACAATTTGTCGACCTGATTATTCAGTTTTTCATAATTTATCATCAAACCTACGGATCGATTTATGTCTACTGTCTTGTTGTCGAATTGTTAGTGCTAAATATCTCTCAGATTTAATTTCCAGACATGTTGACATGAAGGTGAAGACGGTTTAATGTTGTTGGAATCAGTCGGGCGTGGAGCAGCTGCTGGTATCTCAGACATGAGGCAAGCCTTACTCTGCCGGAGGTAACTGAGGTGCGAGAGCAGGATGTCTGCGTTGTAGGCCGACGTGAGACGCATCATGTCGTCCTTGGTCATCTTGCATAGGGCCTTGCCGTCCAGCGCTTGGAAGAGCATGACGTCCACCTCCTCCAGCACGTACTCCTTGATGGCCCAGTCCAGCCACTGCCGCACGTGGTCCTGTGTCCAAACCTCCGGATCTGGAATCAGAAGCACAAAAAATGACTCTGGATACTCAGTCTCACTTTGTTGGACTTCTTTTGGACGAGTTAATGCTCTTTTAGCTTTAGCTTACTATCTGTGCTTTTAAATGGAAATAGATGCGGTTCTGGCTTTCAAAAAGTCAAACAAACAGGATGTTGAAGTGAGGAGTCATACGGAAATGATCATTAATTACTTTGTTCAGACTTGTTTACATCGTGGATTTCCTTTGCAATAGCCGACCATCTTTTGGAAACCTCCAGATTTAAATTTGTGCCATTAGTGTTCAGCAGTTTAATTTATATTTGCATATTCATAGATTCTGGATTTGTCAACGGGGATTGTAAGACTGAGCATTTTGTGGGAAAAAAATCACATCAGAAAATCTTAATCAAAGCGAATAGTTTTTGAAAACATTGAAAGGCCTTGATTTTTTTCTACTTTTATTTATGAATGAAATTTTGGGTTAATGCAAAAATCGCATTGACACACTCGATTTAAGTTATTACAATATCCATGTTGAAATAATTAGTGTTTTTCTCATTTTATTGTATGTATGTTTGGCTCGGCTCTTCTCCACCTGCTCTCGTGATTTCCCTGAAGGCAACAAACAGGATGTAAACAAATGATTAGCAATAACGCTGCTGAAGACCGAACCAGTAGACTTATAGGAAAGATGTGTGTGATATTTGATATTTGGCTGCCCAAATAAAAGAACACATCAATTATAGTTTGCCAAATTAAGGATTTCAAGGAAACTGCAATTTAAAGCTAAGAAATGTAGTTTCCGGTTTTGTGACTTCACAAGAAGGGCTTTGTTTTTCATGGGATGCATTACAGCGGAAAACAAATTAATATCATCAATTATTACATTTTGGTCATTTCATATGCAATGCTGCACGTTTGCTGTATGGAGATACATTTAATTGGGAAAAAAATATCAATATTCACATCAAAATAATATATATATATTTTTTTTTAAGGCACATCCCAAATACTTTAATATACTTAAATATAATTTTTAGGTACTTTTATCTTTTACTCCCTACATTTTAAAACAAATATCTGTACTTTCTACTCTATTTTCAAAAGGGCTTGTTACTTTAGTTTAAATGCTATGAGGGAATTATCGATAAAACATGTTTTCTTATTAATGATGTGAGATTCAGCCTTGCAAAAAACAAAAAAAAAAAAAACAGCCAATAGAAATATCTTCATAGAGATAGTTTTGAATGTATACTTTTGAGTACATTTCAGAGCCTGTACTTTTTCTTACTTGAATAAATGTAGAAGAACTGATTCAATCTGACAATTCGATCTGACACCTCCACCTACTTTCATGAAACTTGGTGAGAGTGCAGCAAAGGATGGGCTCATGCGATGGAGGCGTGGCTCTCCTGGTGCCCTTCTATTTTGAGAGAGCATTGTTTGAAGCGCTCCTGTTTGGTTATTGTTGTCTTTAATGAAGTATTTTTCATTATGCAGTTACAGGATGATTGTAGTGGCCTTTTTTTTGTACATCCTGTCTTTAAAATTCCCAAAACTTATTTGAAAAATCAATTTGCAGTCTTATTGCATATTATCTTGTATTTCAATGTAATTCATTTCATAACTTCATACATTAAATACCCTTTCTACATGTTTAAACCTGTCCTTTTATAACTTATATCTGTCTGCTAGTAATTTGCAACAACAAATATCAACATAATGACACCCCTAATGATCAACATAATACAGAATAGTTTTCTTTTAGATAATTCTTTATTAAAATATGAGAATATGTTGCCTCGGTGCAAAATCTAAGGCACTTGCACTTGATTTTGATTTTTTTATTAATAAAGTTACATTTGTAGGACTTCTTTTAAATCTTGATTTGTATAGTTGTTTCTTATCCTAAGAATCAGACATTTGTAAGCTTCTTATATCTAAATTTTAGGTTGAAAATAATTGCCTTAGTCTTGTCTTCTGCTGGATTTAAACACTACATTACAGTAAAGTGATGTACTCTCCTGAACTTGCCTTTACCCACTTTGTAATCATATCCACATTACTCATTATTTGTCAAAACTAGTTGCGTAAATATTTTTTGGGAAAGCACCAATGGTCAACCCATTGATACAGTTCTGTATTTGGTCATATTTGTGATCTTTCTCCATGTCGCCCAGCCCCTGTTGAACTGCATCTCAGTGTCTGGTTCTGGCTCTAAAGATATATCGCCGGTCTGATTCAGGAATGTACGCTCATTTCCAGCAGCAAACAATGACTGTAAATTGCCCGTAATGTGAGGCAGGAGCTTCGGTCGTGAACAGAAGCCGCCGCACCCTCGTGTCCTGATTGTCCTTGGTTAGCACAAGCCACTGTGATGCAACATCCGGGTATTATGAGGCAGAACGATTCGGTGCCGGTGACTCATTGACAAATCTCGTCAAGAGCCCAGTTTCAACGCCGACTGAGGTGGGACCGCAGCAGAGAGACTGACTCACTCTCATGTTAGTAATTATTTAAAAAAAAAAAAGGTTGCATTGTATTTATGATTGTATTTACCCAGAGGTGGGAAGTAACAAAGTATTTGTAGTCATTTTCAGTAGTATTAATTTGTCTTACAATTTTACTCCCTACATTTTTCAACAAATATTATTAATGACAAAAGTTAACCAGTGGAAAGGTCCTTCATAGGGATACATTTTTTACGTTGAGTACATTTCAGAGCCTGTACTATTTCTTGAGGATAGAATGTCTGTACTTTCTATACCCTTCCTTTTCTCGTGTAGAAAACGGTAGTCGTTCACTGTGATTGTGTTGTATATTTATAGGGACTGTCGCAGCTCCCGATGATGAAACGTAACTGTGTCTTCCTGTTTCCGCCAGAGAGAGGGGAGTTCTTCCCGAAGCTTGCCGCTTTTATTTCTGCCCTCCACCTTTTTAAAGAAGGAGGCTTCATTCAGCTGTGAGTGTGACTACAGACGGAGTGCCCTCTGTCAGTGAGGAGGGTTTAGTTTCACCTGCTTTCACCTGCTTACATAACGAGAGAACGTAATTATCAAGGTTGCTCTGAATCACGGGTCCTTGACTATGACTACTCTGATAGTAGTGACACATCACCGTCTTTACACCAGGTTGAATGTCTGCAAAGAAAAAAGGGAAATCCCTGCAGCAAAAGTTGCTTTCGACCAAATATGAGGCAACAACATTTACGTTGCTCTGCTGACATGCAGCATATGTTGAGGCTGTTGCAACTTTGGCTTGAACTCCAGGGTCACGGTGCTATTTTACCTTGAATGTCTATGAAGCAGTGACACAACATCCTTCCTGTGTCACTGTCACTTCACTATTCAAGTGGACCGAGACACATTCTGTGTCTTCCGTGTTTTAAAGGATGAGGCTGACGTTATTCTGCACTTTTCATATCAACAAATCCCATGGAAATGCCTTAGTCTGTCTCTCGATACTTTCTGTCTCAGCTCATTCGTTGCTACTGGTGGAAAATGGGACATAAATGTGTAGTTTCATGTTTTTAAAAGGCTTAATAACTTCCTAAAAACAGGTGGCTGTTCGTGTTCAACAGTTCCTCAAACCGCAGTAAATATTGTTTGTTGTTGGTTTGTTAGGGGACTCGTTTCAGCTGTGGATTAATACACATTAGTCATTTTGGACATAATGGAGCTCCATTACACACAGGGTTATGATATATCATCATTTCATACAGACGTATTTGCTCATTAGATTTAAAAAAAAGAAATTTAATAATTAGTATCTCGATGTCCATTTAGGCTTCTGAACCTCCGTTCCAATAACTGGAAAAAAGAACATTAATCATATATTGCCACAGGAAGCTAATGTCCACACCTGCTCATCACACATCTATTCCTGCTCTCTTTCTCCGTCCTCAGTGCTAAAAGTACACTTTAGACTTCACACTTTTTAAATAGCATTCATTTTAAACCCTGAGGTCATGCTGAACCAGACCACCAGAAACCTGCTTGTTGAGCTGTGGTTAGGGGACGTGACGATGTGAGATGTAATCGGGATTAACTGTTTAATTCGCCATCATTGTAGATACATACAGGATTCTCTGAATCTAAATCTAAGCTCAAAAGATGCATGTTTTCTGTGACGCTATAAAAATATTTGATTCTTTACAAATTGTAAGGCGAAACCAGTATGTTTTCCTGTAGGAGATGAGAGAATGCGGACATGCAGGTTAATTTCCTGGAGTGTAGCCATGGTAGTAGTTTGTGTAAAATCGGATTGATATTGCACATGCTCAGTGTGTGCCAACTCTTGGGGAAACTTGTCTTGTGGTGCCGCCGAGGACGGAGAGGTGATGGAGGTTAAGAGGGCGATTGAGACCTCACCTGCCGGCACGATGACCCTCTTCTCCTCTGTGGCGGCGCTGGGTGGAGTGACCGTCTGTGGGCTGACGCGAGGCTCAGGGTACGCGGCCTGGTACGGCATCGGGGCCCCGTCGTTGCTCATGTGCCTGGAGCGCTTGGTGACGCTGCAGTCCACAGGGGACTCACGGCTAGAGCCGGCGGAGGAGAGAGCAGGAGGAAAGTGTACTTTCATCATTGCATGTTGTGTTAAAGTATAGAGAGTAGGCTGCACCAGCTTCAGACTTGAACCATGGTTTGTGTACGTAAGAACGAGCTTGTCATTATTTGCTAGTTAATATTTATACCCTGTAACTGCCAGGTCTAACTGCTTGGTCCTACCTTTGAATTTTTTTTATTATTCCTCAGAAAAATACTGAAAAGTAGTACTCAGGCGTCTATTATATTATCAGCCAAAAGTATTGAAAGTACTCATTCTGCAGAAAGCATTTTTTTTTTTTTAATCTGTTGTATTTTTAATTGGAGTTAAAATCACACTATTACACTCTTAACTGTAGTATAAAGTAGCTTTAAATGGAAATACTCAAAGTACAAGTAACTGAAGATCAGTAAATTTTATTGCACCTGGTAACTTTCCACCACTGATGATGTGTAATCCATCAGTTAAAGGTAAAACACCACAGTTACCACATTTGTAATTCAAACATTTCCACTGAAGCGGGATGCAGAGTGATATTTGTTGAGAGAACAATAAACAAACATTTTTTAGGGTTCTGGAAAAACCCATCACGTTGACATGCGCCGTGACAAATCTGCAGTCAGATAGTCCGGGAACCTGAGCTCCCCTGTGGCCCTGGCCCGTCGGTCCTGACTCACCTGGTTCCGTTGACGTGGTCGCCTCTTTTCCCAGGGTTTTGCGCCGCTGACCCCACCCACTCCGGCTCGGTGGGCTCGGGACTCTGCTTGGAGGCCTGGCTGAACCCACCGGGCGACGTCATCTCGGCTTTCATGTGCACTGTGGCGTAGGGCGGCTCGAATATGGGCTGGTCCTCACTCACCACGGACAGCGCTTCCTGTCCAAGAGAGCCACAGCGGTCAGTGTCTGCCATTAATGTGCCGGGTCACAACCTGTGGAAACTGCCTTTTTTTCCCCCCACGTACACACTGTTCATTCCACCTAAGATGCTGCATACGGAAGTAAAAGTAAAACCTCCTTAGGTGTAAGAGCTGTGGGAGTAATTATCACAGCACAACAGACTTGAAAGATTTGACTTTTCACTGAAGTTTTAAATTATAACCCTTTTTTAAAAACAGTGGATTCTACAGAAAGTTCACCAAAAGAGGAAAATATCATCCAAAATTTCCATTGAAGTGTCCCCCCTCCCCCCTTTTTTTGGAGTTGCGTTGGTTCATCCCAAAATAAAATGACAGGAAACATCATTGTCACAGGAATCAAAGCATTTGGAACACCGTTCACCAACAATAACGCTTTTTAAAGTTTGAGCGAGAAATCATTTATTCATTAAATAATCAGACAAAATCAAACTACATCATTCTGCTTCTATTTTTTTCCATTCCTGGAATATTATAGAGCTACACAGATTAGCTAATCCATATTATGTGGATATATTTGTGTTTCTCCTCCTGTAAATGTTATTTTATGCGCTTCTGTCTAGCAGTGCTCTAGAATTGAACCACCGACTTCAACGGTAGACTTTGAGATTTGGGACTATTAAGCTTTTCTCCATTCAAAATATTCAAATTGGCAATTTTTTGATTGCTTGATGACTTTTCTACCCTCCAAATTAGTGCTGCAGCATCATATTGCTCAAGAATTGCCCTTTGATTGATTAGAACGGTGAGTTTAAACAACCAGAGAGAAGAAATACTCAGGAGTGAAATGACTGTTCAGGCAGTCTAATCTTATAGAACATCAGTAACCTTAACCACAGTTTTATTTTGTCGTTAGGATTGGGGTTGCAAAGGTGTGTGTGTGTGTGTGTCTGTGTGTGTGTGTGTGTGTGTGTGTGTTTTTGTGTGTGTGTGTGTGTGTGTGTGTGTGTCTGTCTCAAGGTGGAGTCTAATCGAGATTTAAGTCCGTCTTCCTGTCTTCAGCTCCTACAGCGAGGCCTCAAAACCACCCCAAGATGGCACTTTCATCCCACGCACCCTGGAGGCCAAACACCGGACCTGTTGTTCTGTCTGCCGCGCACATCGAGCGTGTGCACGTGCAGTGCGACCACGGCGGTCTAAGTGGGTGCGAGTGCGTGTTTGTTTAGAGGAGTTGAGCATTGTCTTTGGGCCTTGTACGTCAGCGCTGTGCTTTTTCAGTGGCCTACAGGAAACCTGGCCGCCATGTGCAGAGGAACCTTTTGGCACAGGCCAAGGGAGAGGAAATGGTGGAGGAGTGGGGGGTGGGGGGGGCAACAGTGTTAAAAAATGTGGGTCATTTTAAAGCTGGAAAACAAGCCTAAAGGCTTGTGGTCGGGGGAGAAGAGGCGGTCGGGTTCACTGGACAGCAAGAAGACTTGATTGAAGTGCCGCCTTGGCATTGTTTTTTGTTTTCCTTTGTGTTTTATTTTTTTTTTTTTTAGCTCAATTGTTGCCTGAGCATTGTAAACCACATCTTAATGCATGGCACACAGTTTGGCATTTCCTCCAGGCTGCAGACGAACGGATAGAGAAGTCAGCAGTGTGTGGGATTTCAGCAACCTGCTGCTGTTGTTGCATGGTGCATTTTGCTGCTGTGTAATGGAAACGCCCTTCTTCTTCTCAAAGCAAAATGTTTGAGTGAAGACAAAAAACATCTGCTCAAGATTTAAAGACCGATAAAAGCATAAAAATGTATACTCCTATAACATTTTTAAACTCGCTGTTTTTATTTTATTTGATGACTTTTTCTTCCTTGCTATAACGTGGTGCCTACATTACCCAGAGTTCCACTTGATCACTGCTAGTTTGGTCAGAGACTTGGGTGTGTTATTCGAGTGGGTTACAGAGATCTCACTTCTTTCTTCACTTCTTTTTTTTTTTCCATTTTCAAACTTGTCGTCTTCAGCCTCGATAGACGCTGACTCAAGTGACAAAACCAAACCGATCAATGACTAAAAACACGTTTGACTTTGTGTCATCCCGCCTTTTTTTTGCCCTCCTTCCTCAGCTTTGTTTTACTTCGGTGGTGTTGGCCTGTTTAGCCCAGGGAGCCTTCAGAGGCCTTTTTTTCTTCTGTGCAGAAGTGAAACAGAAGGCCGATTAAAACAGGTCACTGAATTCTCACGAGAAGACACGATGGCTGTCGGTTATGTGACGTGATTAAAGTTGAGGTTGTTTTTTTGTTGTGTTTTTTTTGTGCTCGACTCTCAAACTGCTGATATTATTGTGCTCATCATCACATTCTGTTTTTGTACTTTCAGTGACAAGCTCATGCTTTCTAACCACAGACACACACTCCCGCTCTCTCTCTCTCTCTCTCTATCTATCTCTCTCTCCCTCCCTCCCCCTCTTTCTTTCTCTCTCCTCTGCTCACTGATACAAATATATCAAAATGTGGCCTGACCGCTGATGCCACAACTGACTTCCTGTTCAATGTGTTCAGCCTGTTGCTCGGTGACACAAAACAACTTTTTTTTTTTGTTTTAAACATGACCTTCTTGAAGCTGACGCTGTGCCTCGATGTCCTCAAACTTACTCCGGTTTGCGTTCCACTTGGATGGCAAACACTCGCTGTGAGAGCACGGACGTGAAGTCCTGCTCGGAAACGTTTAACACGGTTTTAAGTCGACAGCTTTTCTTTTTTTTTTCGGGTGGTTGCGTCATGCAGTCTTGCCCAAACCAAGAGAGCGTGATGTTTACAACACGGACGTTCATACTTATCATACGTATCTTTACGAAATAGCTTTTTGGATGAACACTTGAACCATGTCACCGTGTGTGACTTGGATTACCAACCATTTAACAGCTCCGGCTCCAACTATTTGTTTCTACATTTATTTTGCAACACAGCCTGAATGAGATCACATGTTGTTGGAGGACGTTGCTACTGTATTAAAGCCCAAAGGCTCTACTTTTTTTTACGCCAGAGACTTAAATTAGATATTTAAATATGCTCAAAACTAAAAAGTATGTTTAGTATTGTCGTAGGTGGCCCAGCAGCTTTGATGACCTATTTTTGCTTATGGTGGCTGCGAGGCCTATTTTTGGGAACCACATCTGGTTACTGCAACTGATTATTTTCAACATCGACTAATTTGCAGAATCTTTTCCTCGATTAATCAGTCGCTTAGTGAAACCTCAGCAAACTTTTCTAAAGCCCAAGTTGATGTCATGGAATTGTTTATTTTGTCATAAAAGAAAACAGAATATTTTGGTTTTCTTCTATGACGAACAAGAAAGCTCTTCTCTCATCTGAGAAGCTGGAACCATCACATTTTAACGACAAACAACAAGCAAAATAGGTGCAGATTAATTTTCTGTCTATTGACTAATCAAGTAATCCTTCCCATCAGTAGGCTGAATACATTTGAGAGGTTGCAAAATGCTAGAAACATGGGAGAGCATGAATATTTACCTCATATATATATATATATATATATATATATATATATATATATATATATATATTCTAATCGTCGTTTCTTCTTTTTTTTCTTGTGAAATAATTGCTATCTTTAGCTCTGTGTTAACATATTCAACCAAAAAAGGAGTTTAAATGCTCTTTGGTTGATTGGTCTCTGCAGGTAAACACTGACGAGGGGCTGCAAGAAGAGCACAGATTGTATTGTATTAAGAGGCCTGGAGCCAGAACGGTTGGGAACCGTCTACTTTCTCACATGCAACAATGAGGTGATCTATTTAAATGCAGTTTTGGGGGGGAAAAAATGTCAATGAGTTTATGTAATGTCTCAAAGAAGCTGTTTTGGTGCCATATTTTGGTACCATTATCATCCCTCCTAGACACTCGATGCCTCATTGGTAATCCTCATTTCTGTCTTGCTTTTTGTTGACCCTAAAAAATGGTGTTTGTCGTGGTTTTGTTGCCCTGATGGAGATGTAATGTTAAACCTGACTTGAAACTTTAGAGTTTTTCGATGCTGAATGTCATTTCTAATAATGATGGATGAGAGAAATTAGAATCAAGGCCCCCTGAGCTTTACGTTCAACCACCAGAGGCTTAATAAACACGTCGAGTGGGGCTGTTAAAAGGCCTGAACGCACTAAACCTCTGGCCCTGAAACGAGGTGCAGCCTGCAGTAGCAGGCCAGAGATCAAGTTGTGCAAAGGCACGGCTCTCTGTGGACTCGCCATGTCTGAGGCAAGTGGCAGCAAAAAAAAAGCAGAAGTAAAAGTGGAGGCGAGCCCGAGCAGCTGCAGCTTTCTGCTTCACAAACAAACGGTGCGGTTTTCACAGCTCGGAGCCCGGCAGGCCGCGCAGATCCAGACCCGGTTCTCCTAACCCCCCTCCCCCCCCAGCCTCTCTCTGTGTGTGAGTGGACAGCGTTGAGTTAAAACAATGCAACGCCTCATTTTGTCCACTTTCTGGAGCCGCTTTGTTGCCCCTTTTTCTCTCTTTCTATTTTTTTTTCTAGTCCATGGAGCGGAAATGTGTGCGGAAAGTCTGAGGTTTGAGACAGGAAGCCTGCCGAGTTCAGATAACGACACCTGACAAGTGCTCCCAGTTTGCAAGCTATAAATTATACTTAAAATAACCTCAAACAATCCGCAGCGACGCACTGCGACTGATGAAGTATCTGAAAATGCGTTTAATCAACGAATATTTTATAATAAACATCAAACAGACTTTGAACCGATTAAAGTTTTCATTTCAGGGCGTCTTTATTTTCCTACACGTATTTAATCCTTCATTATGTTTTATATCAACGAGAACATTTTAAAAATACGATATAAGGAACGAAACAAGAGAGACATGAGTGAAATTAGTAGTTCCGCAATCTACCGAGGGCCGCTTTTTATTGCACTTTTTCTCGGTTTACAATTGGCTGAATAAGATATTTGTTTGAAATATCGACTCGTTCGTTATAATAAATCGTATATAGCAATTTGAGAATGTCGGTATCGATATTGCGTCGAAGTTTGGAAAGATTATTGAAAAGGTTGCGTGAATATTTGAACGCAGAAATGACAATAATAAGAAAAGTCTACAGGCCGATGTTGTGTAGACGCACATTCGTTTAAAAAAACAACATGGATTTGTATATTTGTGACCTAAATCATCAAATAAAAATATTTGCCCTTTTTGTTTTGTCGTTGCGCAATAAAAAAAAAAGCGTTAACTTTATTTAAAAGTGCTTTTCCGGTTAGAATTCCAGACACGAAGGCCTTTTACTTTTCTGCATTTTTAATCTTATTAGATGGGAAAGCGATGTGAAATGTGAAATAGAAGGTGAACAGATGCAATAGTGTGAAATGTGAAATACCATCCGATGGAGACGAATCCCGCTCCTTTAAAAAGAGACTCTCGCTGCATCCAAGTCGATCCATGGCGCCTTCAGGGACACCTGCCTTGTGCGAATACAATCCAGCATCCCTTCATTAACTTCAAGCTTGTCAACCCGCCTAAAAATGCTCACTAATATCACTCCTCGCGTTGTGTGTGTTTTTTTTGTGAGCTCCCATGAAACACTTAGAAGAACGAAAAGAGCGTAAAAAAGCCGCGTCTGGAAATCCTCTTTTACGCGCAACAATCGACCAGCAATTAGTGTGCGTGTTTTTTTTTTTTTTGTATCTGAGTGTAAAGATGTAGTGGTTAGTTGTGTTATTATAGAGCCGACATACAACCACGAACGGGAAGGAAGAGGAAATTTTGTACAAGAAGGAAAGAGTGGGGAGCTCGCATCACCGCCTCGACTCTCTCACTCAGCAGACTCTGGTGTGGGTGGCCGCCTCCACCTCCACCTCCAGCACCAGCAGTGTTTAAAACCCGCCGTTTACACGTACCTTTATCGTACAGTCCATTGCAGCAGCCTCGTGGTCTTTGTCATTTAGTCGTTTGTGTTAAATGTTGCAGCTAATTTAGCCTTCTAGCCTTCAATGCATGCAGCGGTGCATTGGCTCTATGGCGCAAACCATTGCAGTTACAATTTCTTGCTCGCAGACCATAACCGGATGACGAGTCTCCCCCTCTCTCCCCCCCTCCTCCCTCCCTCCCTCTCTCTCTCTCTCTCTCTCTCTCTCTCTCTCGCTCTCTAAATTGGGAAGTGAAGTCACACTGAAGCTACTTCTCATGAAAGCGACACCTTTGCTGCTCAGGAGGCAAAAACAAAAACATGATAGATTCATGTTTAGAATCAGAAAGATGGATACTTTATTGATCCCCTTGGGGAAATTCAGGGTCCAAGTAGATCATCACACATACACTCTATTAAGAAACAAGTAAATGTAAATGTAAATGTACTTTATGTATATATACATACATACAGCCCTTTACAACAGACCTTTCGGCGTACCAAAGTGCTTTACAGCAGGTAATAAATTAAAAGAGCAAAAGGAAAATAAAAACAATTAAAAACAATTAAAACAGTGAAAGTGAAAAAAAAAAAAAAGATAAGAAGTGTCATCACACAAGTATTACAATACACACGTTTAAAAGGATTAAGAAGAGATCCACATGGTCAGTAAAGTGCAAGTATGTAAGGAATCACGTTGGAGAACATGACAATCACAGTCTTTGCTTTTTTAAAAAGGTCATTTGGTGTGTTTTTTTCTGTGTTTTGTTTTTTTGCACTATTTTAAACCACAGTGAAAATGGAAGAGTGTCAGAACAACAAAAAAATGGCTCTTGTGGTTAAAAGAAGACAAAAATCTCTACAAGATGTTGAGCTTTTTAGGGATGTGACGTGCCATTTAAATGCTTGGTTTATTAGACACCATCTTAGTTATTATAAGTTCTTAAATTGGAACAGATGACATAAGTTACTGGGAGGACGGGTGTAAAAACGTCAAGAAATTCCCACTTTTTGCAGCAAGTAAAGTTTTTTTTGTTGTTGTTTTTAAACATTTCATATCCTTCAAAAGGATAAAGTTACAGGACAGGTGACTTTTTCCCATCAGATCTTTCATTTAAACTTTTTAGAAACGTAAAGCCAGTAAAAATCATCAGCAAGACGATGTTTAATCCTGTTTTCAGCCACACTTCCTGTCTCACTCAGTCCTGACGTCAGTGGCAGACGAGTCATGTGTTAACGTACAATCAGCTGGAGATGAAATATGTCAACTTTGGATTCTACTAAAAAGTAAATGAGTCACGTTTAATCCTTGGGAATAATTGATGGGAAAAAAAAGCTTCACAACTTTAAAAAAAAGACCAAAGTGAGTTGTGAATCAAGTCCGATTAAATAATGATGTGACTTGTGCTTTTCCTTTTAAATGACATCATTTTATTCTTAATGATGGGGATCCTGACTCTTGTCAATCAATTGATTAATGGAGGAAAGAATTCAGCCGTAATAAAATAATCAGGAGTTGCTGCTGTTGTACAAAATGGAGTATAGCAGTAAAATCCTGCTTTTAGGTGTCGGTACGTTCTACACAAAGTAGAAGTACACATACTTTTACCGTCGTCAAAAAGACTGGTAAAAGTAGAAGTACTGATTAATTCTTTCCTCAAGTAAAAGTTTTAAAAAAAGGTACAGAACAAGGCATTCAAACTGAAGTAACGAGCCTGAGATATGTTTCAAAATGTAGGGAGTAACGGTAAAAGTCAGAAAAATAAATACTCAAGTAGAGTACAAGTACCTGAAAATTCTACTTAGGTAATGAAGTACTTGTACTTGCTAACGTCCCACCTCTGGCTTTTACATGAATAATAATAATAATCTACATTATCGTGTACCACATAATACAGTACTCTGTATACTTCGACTATATCTCATAATACTACTTATCATGCTTTTAATGTGTTGTATTGTCTTACAACATCATATACTGTATTCATTCTGCCATGTTATTCTGCTTTTATTCATTCATTATTCTTCTCTAGTTGTTTATACCGCTTATTTTCTTATTTTTACTTCTCTATTTGTTCATATTTCCATCTTTGTGCTGCTGTAACACCTTAGTTTTCTTATTATATATTATTATTATAGGCCTAACGATCACAGGGGGTCTGTCTGTCTGTCTGTCTGTCTGTCTGTCTGTCCTTCTTTCTGTCTTTCTTTGGCCTTTTCCTGTAGAAACTCAACACGCACCGTTTTTGATCGATAATTGATTTCATAAACCGTGACAGTTTACTTCGGTCGCGTGACCCCCCCTCCCCCCGCAGACAGGTTGTTAATCACCCCGTGTTGTGTAACTTTATCCCGGTTGTCTCGAGGTCTTGAGGTGGGGCTCCCAATCACGACTCCCGTCTCCCACCGACGCGCACGATTTCACCCAAGCTCCACTTTTCCAGATGGTGCGCGCGCGCGTGTGCGCATGCACACGTGTGAGTTGTTTGTTTATACAAGGCCCTGGGCTCGGTCTTATCTGCTGCAGCCACTCACGCCGTGATTTGAGACTTTCTTCAGTGACCTGTGTGTGTGTGTGTGTGTGTGTGTGTGTGTGTGTGTGTGTGTGTGTGTGTGTGTGTGTGTGTGTGTGTGTGTGTGTGTGTGTGTGTGTGTGTGTGTGTGTGTGTGTGTGTGTGTGTGTGTGTGTGTGTGTGTGTGTGTTTTTACGGGCCATTGTTTTTGCCGAATGGTTTCTAAAGATACAGATTTTTTTCTTCCTCCCACCTCATTAGACTGCTCTGATTTCAAAAGGCTGCACTTCATCTGTCCGTCTCACAATCAGCAGCCTTTCGCTCACTTGTTGTTTTGGCTGCCAATTATTCAGCCACGTAATCAATTCTTGTAGTTTCCTTTTGTGTAAAACGTGTATTTAATGCCCAATAGGCTTAAATGTGGAAAGATATTTCATTATTTATTCATCGCATATCCACAAACAGGCCTCCAGATAGTTCAATGAGTGGTATTTTATATTGTTTATGTTGTTATTTCAGCTCAACTGGTTGTTTTAAAGGCTTACAAGTTTTTCTAGATTAATCAATGAATTCTAAAGATAAGTTTTCTTTTTAAATATGACCCAACTTTTCTGTAAATATGCCAAAATGCCATTCCAGATGTTACAATAGGCTCCCCGAAAAACATAAAACAAAGGTAGGAGTGCAGACATTAACGTTTAGATTTCTGCTGATTGATCATCATGGTCCCTGACAAAGTATGAAAAATAATAAAACTGATGACAACGATTAGGGATATTATGAATGTGTAGTTTTATTTGGAGGACTGTATTACACAGCTGGACTCTAATAGTGAATCAGTGACATTGTAGTTTGGGATGGGTGATTATTGTTAATATAATATTTCCTTTTTTTTATCTAAATTGTTGCTGTCAATATATAATGCTAGAGTTGGTATTTAAGATGTTACACACTCCTGTAGTGGCCCACATATACTGTAGTACTATTTAGATATACTTTGCTTGAGTATTTGACTGCACTCAACATATTACACATGAGTGTACAACGTGATAAACACTCTAGTCTAATATATTTCATATTTTAGCATTTAATGACTCCCTAATGAGTATTTTACTTGAAATATTTAAGTAAATCATAAAATATATCTAGCATACATTAAATTAAATTTTAAGAGGTTTTATTTACAACAATATACATGTATATTATGTGTATTTGTTGGTTTATCTTCATCTTTCACAGTGTGATATTGATAACTCAAGCTTCTTCAACACTCATCGATTCAGGCTCGTCGTGACGCGTCTTCACCGGAGGATCACGGCGTCTGGAGTTTCTTATGAATGAATGTTTAGGCGCTTGTTGCTAGGAGGAGGGTGGTCTGACGTCACGTTCTGTTCAACAAACCTGGTCACGACGCCCGAGCGGGCACGCGCCCCTCCCACCTCCGCTGCGTTTATAACGGGGCCGGTTGGGCCGGAGACTGACCACTCGTTGCTCTACGTGTAGCCGGTAAATAACGCGCGACTGATGTACTGGGATACTATCATCAAACCTGGAGACAGGAACACGGACGGAAAAGACTCTAAAATAAAGGTAGGTTTCCACGTTTTAATCTAATCTAAACATCTTTATAAAACAATATAATTAATAAAGGCAAATATTGGGCTTCATATGACCAACAATGGCAGGATTTCTGCTGTGAAATACAAATTTTTAGTTTTTTTCCATCTTCTGACACTAGAAAAATAACTTAAAATGTTTATTTTAAGTCTTTGATGGTGCATTCAATGACGCAAGCAATGCTCGTTTATAAGAGAATCACACTTCAATCAACCAGAAAATCATGTAAATGTGTTTTGTCATTAAAGAAAAGAAAATGTGTAGCAGGTCACTCTCCTGTCTGACTTTTCCCCACAGCACCTAAACGCATCACAAGTGAATGCTGTGTAACATTCCCAAAAGATCATTCTAAGTCTTTCATAAACGTTCATCTGTGTTTTAGAGGTTTTTGTTTGTTTCTAAATAACATGAAGTACAAGGTTTTCATTCGGTTTGATATTGATCGACGCGGCGAGTTGCAAATCAATGATGAAAACTGTAATCACGACTCTTTCGACGCAGATGGAGATTTGCCAGACTGGATATTACACAGAAGACTTCAGGACGCAAGAAGTGCCAGCTGGGTTCGACTTTGCATCCTATGGTGAGTTTAGAGAATCACTTTTCTTTTCTTTCGTTCCCCCCACAAGGCTTAAACTCTCGGTGAGAATTATTAATATATTTATTTATGAGTGTGTGTGAGCCGTTTCCTCTGAACCTGACCAGCCGAAGGACAGAGGAAATATTTGCTCTGACTGTATCATCACATCTGTCAGAGTGAGACCTTGACACCCGGCGGGTCTCGCTCAAACGCAGGATAATGGGGTGCTGCTGTGTGTGTGTGTGTGTGTGTGTGTGTGTGTGTGTGTGTGTGTGTGTGTGTGTGTGTGTGTGTGTGTGTGTGTGTGTGATGCTTGAATGGGCTGAGGTAGGCAAAGACAGACAGAAACAGGGTGGTCAGGTTAAAGAAACTCCCCTCTCTGTCTTCCCTAATCCTTTCCTCCAGACTTCCTCCTCCAACAGATTTAGAGTCTCCCCCCTCCACCCCCTCCACCTCCCCCCCAGACCTCCATCACTACTCTGTCACACTCCCTCCACTGGCGTTTCCTCCCTGTCTCTTCCTCCCCCTCCTTCCCTCATTTCCTCCATCCATTGAGCTGAAAAAACCCCAAACGCCCGGTGCTGATTCAACAGTAAACAAGAGGCCTTTTCTCCTCTTGATGACTCTTTTTTTTTTTTTAGCTGAACTGGGATGAACCTCCTAAATATTCTACACAGATTCTTTTTTTTTAAAGCTTAATTTCCTATCATTTAAGGCAAGCCTCTGTTAGATAAGAAAGTCAACTTGAAATGTGCTTGCTGTAGAGGTTATCGCTACGGGATGAGTTTTTTTTTTAAAACTATGATGCATTATATTATAAATTTGATCCTGAGCTCCTAAAAAGCAACCTAGAAGTTTGGTTGTAGGAAAGTCCCACGTGAAAGGAGCAGCTCTCATATTTCCCTGACTTCCCCCACAGCACCTGAATGTATCGGACATGAAGAGTTCTCAATCATGTTTTCAGCTGAGCAAAAAAATAACTCAAAGGGCGTTCAAACTGACGTTTAATTCATTTAAAATGCTGAAGTAAATAGAAAACAGAACCCAGAGATCTTTTATAAAGTGTTACGTGGAGTAAAAGCATGTGTCGCCGGCGTCGTCCCGTCCTGACTGCGTCTGTCTGCGCTGTGTTTAACCTCCAGACTACCCTGGTGAAGACCTGTCTTTTCTGTTAGACAGTAAAGCAGCCGGGCAGCAGCACTACGTCACAGAAAGCAGCTACCCGGAGCCGCCAAAAGCTTCTCAGCCGTATGACACTAAAGGTGAAACCTCCAAATACCCTCACGGTCGCTATAATGAGTCGTATGTTGGTGTTTTTGTGACTTATCTTACTTTTTGTCGTTGTTTTTCCTGCAGTGAGCACCAGCGACATGTCCCTCTTCAACCTGGACTCATACCAGGACTTCAACTGGTGGGCCTCGTATCCCCACGGTGAGCTCAGACTCATACTCTATTTGTTGTTTTCAAAGGGATTTCTTTTTGTGACTAATGTTCTGTTTAATATGCAGATGGCCTGACAGTAGACCAGACGCAAACTGGATACCAGGAGTCTCCACAGACGTACCAGACCCTGGTGCCCCAGAACGGACAGTTCAGCCCGGCCGTGGAGGGCAGCCACAGCCCCTTTCTAACCGCAAAAGCATCAAATGCACTACAAAGTAGGATATTTTACCTGTGGGTGTTGAAACACCCTGCCGGTGCTCTGTCTTTTTTTTTTTTTTTAAATGTCCAGTTCGGTGTGTAATCCCTCTCTCTGTTGCAGGTGAGACGGATCAGAGCTTCTCCAGTCACTCGGCTGACGTGTACGACTCGGACGGACAGAGGCAGCCCTCGTCTTTCTGGCCTGAGTACTCCTCTCCCAGCTTCCCTGGCCCCCTACCTCACCCGCTGCCAAACAACGGACCCCAGTCCTCAGAACAATACTGCCCCCGTGTGGTCAAACGCAAAAACGCCCCCCTCCAGAGGCCGGACAGGGAGGGCCACATGACAGGAATGTCAGCTTATCCAGGTTTGTCTCCTCTTCTCTTCCGAGCTGCTCTAAAAACATGTGAACAAAGGATAAAATAAATAAAATCCATCAGTTATACTTATATATAAAAGTATATTAAATAATCACAGGGGCTAGTTTTTAAGTACAAAGTAGAATTTTGAACGCAAATTAACTTATAATGGAGTTTTTAAGCATTTTTTTTCGTCATGCTTCTTTAACCATTCATAATAAATTGGTTAATAAAAAAGAAAATACATTGCCATTATAAAGTAATAAATAACTGTGTTCATTCATTCAGGTTCTGGTCCAATCCAGTTGTGGCAGTTTTTACTGGAGCTGCTTCTGGACTCTGCCTGTCGTACCTTCATCTCCTGGACGGGAGACGGCTGGGAGTTTAAGATGTCCGACCCCACAGAGGTGAGGAAATACTGCTTGGTAGTACTTGAGTATTTCCTTTTTATGCTACTTTATAACTTGTACTCCACGACAGTACATTAATAATGTAATTAGCTCCAACAGCAAAATGCTACATACGTTGGATACATTTTGCTGATAATACTTTTAAATGTGATGGAGTATTTGTACATGTTGGATTGGCTTTAAAGTAGAAGATTGAAGTTTTTTGTTGTTGTTATTCATCCCACAGGTGGCCAAGCGCTGGGGCCAGTGCAAGAACAAACCCAAGATGAACTACGAGAAGTTGAGCCGCGGCCTGCGTTACTACTACCACAAGAACATCATCCACAAGACGGCGGGCAAACGCTACGTCTACCGCTTCGTGTGTGACATTCAGGGAATGCTGGGAAAGACGGCACAGGAGGTGCTGACCAGTCTGAACGTTTTGCCCACAAACACAGAGTCGTGGCAGTCGTGTCCTGGGATCCCGGTGGCGGCGGCGGCGGAGCACAGCAGTGAAACGTGGGCGTCTCAGTAAGGAAACGGGCCACCGGGACTCTTTGGTGCTGCTGGGTGAGATTTCTAATGGAGGACTCAGGAACGCTCCTCAAGCCCGAGATTCAAGCACCACAACAAGGTGGCGCTGTCGCAGACCGCTGCTGCATTTCAGGGAACAAAATAACCATAAATTCATGCTGTCAATATGTTTTCTTCAATAATAAAATATGCCTGACCCATAAACACAGCACCTCAGGGCCAAAAACCTGCAGCACATTGTGGAGAGATACTTGTTTTTCAACATCCGGGGGCCATTTTTTCATTGGATGCGTTTTCTAAGAAGGAATCGATTTGTAAAAAGTGTTTTATACGATCGCTGTGTAGAGTTTTGTGCATTTATATTATTATTTTTTTAAATACAAAACTCATGTCTACCTCTGTTGAGATTATTTCCTGCCACTCACTGTGAAGGTTTGAGCCTGTGTGATGATTGTTTCTGTGTAAATAAACTGTATATAAACAGATTAGTGTGAGTCTGTCTCACTACATACATGTTGTTTGGTATTACTTCTGCCTTTTAATATGAAAACATTAAAATGTCTGATACTCTCATTTTTTTCATGTCATTCTTACTTCTTTGATTGTAGCCGTAATATATTTGTTTTATATTACACAATAATATCGATACATTTAGGATTCAATGAACATACAGCCTAAAAAGTACAATTTAAATCAATGAAAGTCTAATAAATATGTTATAGCTGCTACCTTTACTGTGTCATATGTAGGCTACAGGCTTAACTTATGTATCAAATGCTGCCTTCAAGTGCTGCACGTAACTCTACATCGCAGGAAAATGTTCCTTTATGGGGGGAAATGAGGTTGTTTACCTGCTACGGAGATTGTAAAATGTTTCCGGCTGATTTCCATGTTGTTAAAGCGGTGGTGATCACGAGAGATTTGTTTTTTATTCTGTGGAGAACAAAAGATGCACATCACCACATGTTCAAATACATTCAGGGTATTATGAGTGACAAGTTCTTAAACTGTCTCTCTTATTGTAATGAATTTGTGCATCTGTGAATGTTATCAGTGATGTATTTAATGCTAGTAGTGACCTGTCAATCACAAGGTAGCCCCGCCCCTAAAGCTTTATGGCCTATTGGGCTCTAAATGGACCATAATGTACTAAATGAACATCATGCTGGATTGAAGAAGACTTGAAACTAGAGATTGAGACCATAAACTCATGTTTACAATGTTTACTGAGATCATACATCAAGAGAGAAGTAGGACCATTTTCTCATAGACTTCCATGCAATCGGACTTCCTTCTCCAGAGCAGTCGCCCCCTGATGGTGAGCAGAGATAATACACGGACATGGCACTGACACCTGAGAGCTCACAATTTCGATATTCCGAGAGGGACCTTGAACGCGTCCTTCCTGAACTTTCTTTCCCCCATCGAGGGGAAACGCACGAGCGCACACTTGAGGTGAAGAAGGCGAGAGAAATGGCGCCCAGGACCACGACCCTGGCTCTGGTGGACATGCTGGAGAACCTGTCCGAGCTGGACTTCAACAGGTTCTGCGACGAGCTCCTGGACCGGAGGGAGGAGCCGCGGGTCCGACGGAGCAGGGTGGAGGGCAAAACCCGCTTAGAGATCGTGAGCGTGCTGGTCTCCACTTTCACCGAGTCCGGAGCTGTGCGGGTCGCGAAGGAGATCCTGGTCCAGATGGACTGCAACGAGGAGGCGGGGGAACTCGGTGAGATGACGCCGTAACACCTACCTGGATGCTGCCACAGCATCCACTTCCGGTTACCAAAGAAACGTCACTTTCACTTTTAAACTTTTTTTAATAAGAACTTTATTAATAACAAAGTACAATACAATGAATCTCGGGCCTTTTCCTCTACCACCGGAGGGCCCCACACTAATCTAGCTTTTTATTTTATTCATCCTAAAAAACTTAAAATAAAAGCAGTCATCTTTTATTGTTTTATCACAAAAAAACAATACGTTGACTGTGGTGGATGTCTATATTATTTTGAAAACGCTAGCTTGTTATTATGGTAGAGAGGTAAGGCTTATCATCTTAGTCAAAGTGACTACTTGTACAGCAGCTTCATTTACAGCTCTGAAGATGACGTGATGCTCGACCGACCTGCAGGTTAAAGGTTCTTCTGTTTTTACAGTCAGAGCGACAGCTGGACGACACTAGACTTCACGCGTCCACAGTGAGTAGTTTGCATAAAGTTATGAATGTGTAAAGAAATGCACAAAGTGAAGGAGTAACTGTTCAAATATTTTCCCCCCTCCAAAATTTACAGCCCCAAGATCCTGATCGTGGTGGGGAACAGGTACACTTGGTTGATTCTACATCTCTGAACACGTTTCAGGCTGCATGCTGACCGTTTATAACAAATAATACTTAATAAGAGGAGTGTTTCCATCTGAATTGAGATATCAACAACTTCAGAATGATCCATCAACGGCGTGTCATCCATCATATCTTTTTGTGTGTGATTTTTTTTATTATTTCTAGTGAGACAATACAGGACAAATATACGAGCAGGTAGACATTTTTATATGTGTATGTTGGTGGTGGTGTGTGTGTGTGTGTTAATATTAATATCAAGAATAATAGGGCAAAATATAAAAAACAAAGCTACAACTGAACAAATAAAAAAATGACAGAAAAAAGATAAAAACAAATAATAACAGTGATAAGAATAATTAAAGATAATGATAATCTTAATAATAATAATAATAATAGTGTTAATAAACAGAAACAGTGAAGAGGGAAAAAAGAAAAAAAAGTGAAGTTGATGATAAAGAATGATCAAAATAATACGATAAATGATAAACAGAAACAAACGTGATGGTAGAGAGTATAATGATGGTCACAAATTGTAGTAATAAAAAATAATCAGACATTATAGCAGTAATGATAATAATTTATATTAATATTAATAAAATAGAATACATTTAAAAAGTGGTGACAACAGAAACCATCATATAGATTAGTGATAATAATAATATAGAAGTCATAGCAATCCCATCATATCATGAGTGATCAGTTTTTCAACGTGGTTTTTTTCGCAGAGCAGCAGAATCCTGACGTGAAGACATGAACGGCTGATGTTTGTCCTCGGGGAACGCTCCCCTGAATGGACACCTGAAGATCGTTCCACCATGCTGGATGAACGATGTCTACGATGGGGCTGACTGCACACACGGCATGTTTCATACTTTGTTGTCATAATAAACAGCCTTTCCTCCTGTGGCTCACTGTGTGTTCTATACAGTTCACTGCTTTCCAAAAACTTTAATAATAATTAATAATAATAGATTTTATTTATAGTGCACTTTTCATTCAATGAATCTCAGAGTGTAACATAAAAACATCACATCACAAAAGGGGCATAATTTAGCAGCCAAAGGCCAACTTTGAGGCCGATTTAACGTTTTAAAGTGGAGGGATTGAGATCCGTTGCTTCTAGCGGCCTCTGTGGCGGTAGATGGAACTGCAGGCGAGCCACTTTGCTTCTTGATGATTCTTTTCCTTCTTTACTTCCATTCGTTTGTTTGTTTCTTTTTCTTGGGCCGGAAGTTGAATGGTCTTCTTTCTCTGCCTGTTGATCCTCCATTGTGAGTCACCAGTAATGAAATGTACCTGGTCAACCACTGAAATGCTACGGACTCCCACTTTAATATATGTTTTTTTTTAATATGTTATTGATCAGTGCCTTTGTACACCTTCTCATGAATGTCTGACCTCTTTCTGTCTGTTATTACATTGTCTAACACGCTGTACAGGCTGCTACTGTCGCGTCTGTTGGATGAATAGAAGAAAATATGTTTAAAATGTTATATGTTTTGTGAAAAACTGAATGAATAAATAGGCCGAACAGAAGAAACATTCTAAAATTAAAGATGTTTATAAATAATTAATAATCAGTCTTCTGTTATAAATGTTTCCCAACAGTAATATTGATTATTCATTATTAATACAAATAAGCTGAATGGGGGTCCCTGGCCTGGCAATCCTGGGATCTGGGATCCCCTGGTCTAGATCATAAGCAGGCCTTTGCGTCAAAAAAAATACGAGGGTTGTGGATATGGTTTCGCTCATTGACGTGTGCTGCCTTCAATGCTATCGGAAATACGAACACTCCACAACACTTCGCTAAACTCCTCCCAATACACGCGAGATAAGATATCTCGGAGGGCCGGAGCAACCTTTGGGTTTTCAGCTGTGTTCATTATATTATAGTATGTTTATAGAAACAGTGACTTTTAGATAGATAGATAGATGATCGATTGATTCCCTGTTATCTACAATACAGTATATTTTTCAGACAGCATTGAACGCATCATTCCCGCCTGAAACTCAGCGCGTTCCTCTCGGCGGGTCTGGTTCGGCGGTTCGGGATCTATCGGTTAAAAAATGCCCCCCAAAACCATCAGCAGGGCTATAAAGGACGCGCTGGAGCAGCTGACCAAGGAGGGCTTCGAAGCGTTCTGCGACCAGCTGCTGGACCGCAGGGAAGAGCCGCGGGTCCGACGCAACAAAGTGGAGGGGAAGAGCTTCCTGGTCATCGCAAATGTCTTGGTCCAAACTTTCACCGAGGCCGAAGCTGCCCGAGTGGCCGAGGAAATACTGAGAGAGATCGACTGCAACAGCGAGGCGGACCAACTGGGTAAATATATATTTAATTTAGCGCGGTTCATTCTTACTTTCACTTTCGAGCTGAGGCTCAACGGTCTGACCGAAGAGTCGGTTCGGTCCAGGAGTGGGTTAATAAAACCCAGCAGCATATTAAATATTCATAAACGGTGTTTTGGTCAGAGTGTTATCAGGATGTAACCGTGCTTCCTATATGACAGTTGCAGACGTAGCTGGACTGACGTCCTCCACACCTGCTTCCGGTGACCGTGAGTTGTTTTTAACACGAGACATTATATTAATATTGGAAATATTGGAACCAACATTTGTATGTTTTTTAAGCATTGAGGACGAGGTGTTTCTATGTGTAATATTATGTTTGTATATTATGTGTCTCCATAATAATAATAATATATATATATATATATATATATATATATATATATATATATATATATATATATATATATATATATATTTATTATTACAATTTAATTATACCATTTATATAAATAATAATAGTAATAATAATTACAGATTTAGCTTAACATGTTGTATTGAGTTGTCGTATTGCATATTGAACAAACCCCTTAACAAAATAATCAATAGTGCAAAAGAGAGAAATGTCTCTTAAAATAAATAAATAAAGGAGTATCCACAAGTTATTTGCTTTGGACTTGGCCGAGCATGTATCTGGGATTTCCACGTTCAAAGCAGCAATAGTGGTTATTATGGAGCTCACGCAAATATATACACATAAATGATGGGTAAACATTCCTATGAAATATTATCATCTTAATATTTTCTTAACCTGGCATCCAAGAGGACACTTCATAAAAAAGAGTTGAGGACAAATTCAGGAGGAAATGCATTTTAATCGTCTATCTTTACCGTGAAAGACAGCCTTTTGTTTGCTGTGTGTCTGAAAAAACACGCATTAACACTCTTTCATGAAGCAATTTTGAATTTGTTTCAGACGGGAGACGGTCAGCTGGAGCGGCTGCTGTGAACACCGGGGCAGGAGGTGGATGCACAGGTAAGGTGATGTCTTCACAGTGAACGCTGCCTGCCATCGGACACCGATCAGATTGAGACTGTTGAATTCAAATGAATTAGTTTGACACTTATTGTGTTATTTCTCAGAGTTTGCACATTGAGGATAGAGCCAGGAGACATTTAGCTTAGCTTAGCATAAAGACTGGAAGCAAAGGGAAACAGTTAGCCTGGTTCAGTCCAGAACTCCTAAAAACCACAAACTTGGGATGAGCTCGCTGTTCTCCAGTTCCTCCTGTCTCTGTGCTAAACTAAGCTAAACGTCTCCTAGATTTGTGTGTGTGTGTGTGTGTGTGTGTGTAGAGTACAGACATGAGGGCTGTATCTATTTAATTCAGTTTTATTTCTAGTGTCATATCACAACAGAAGTCATCTCAGGACACATTGAACAGGACTAGAATACTCGTGATTTATTACATTTTCAGAGTCCCAACATCCCCAGGAGCGTTGCAGCGACAGTGGCGAGAAAAAACTGCCTTAATACGCTTTTAGGCAGAAATCTGGTGCAGCCCAGGCCCTCGGGTTCTAACTGCATTTGGTGGTGGTAGTAGTATAGTAGAAGTATAGTATATAGTATCTTTCTTCTCATCTTACTCTTGGCATGAAAGTGCGTCTCCTAAAAATGTTGTATCGTAGAAACTTTAGATGCAAGAGCTTTACAGAATTTGGAGAACACGTAACTTCGTAGCTGTAAACTGAACCCTTATTCTTTCAGATGTAGTTTAATGCCAGGGTTAGAAATCCACTATTTGATCATCAAAATGAACCTTTTCCTCTGAACAAAATGTACAAAGTTGTAATCAGGCATTCCTCCTTCTTTCCTCAGGGGCTCAGTTTGTGGATAAACATAGACTCCAGCTGATTGAAAGAGTGAAAAACATAGGACCAATTTTTGATGAGCTCCTCGACAGAGGCATCATCCAACAAGAGATGTACGATCAAATCTTGGCGAGCCCCACTGATCAGGAGAAGATGAGGAAGCTCTACTCCGGTCCCCTGACTGCTGCCGGACCTGACGGCAAAGACGTCTTCTACGCAATCCTCGAGGAAAGGGAGAAATATCTCATTGCTGACCTCAAGAAGAAGAAGTGAAATTCATCATCAGACCAAATCTACATTCTACCTGAACACAAACAGTTTTTATATAATCAAAGTGGGGGAGATATTCATTTTAATGCTACGCGAAATGTTTAAACGGAGCCGTTTCCTCTTAAATCCAATGAAATGTATACTTATGTGGTCCAGCCCCGATCAATCAATGAATTATCAGACAATCATGTAAGAAACGAACAAGTTATCATCAGACATGTTTTTATCCAACAAATGACAAATGGAATGAAAGTCTAGTTTAAGTAAATGAAAACATAACATAAGCTTCATTTATACCAAATGTGCTTTTTTAAATCACTTTTATCACAAAATGGTTTATATTTTTAAATTTATACATTTATAATAAAATCTTCTGCTTGCTATGAGTGGTTCTTCGTGGTATTTTCAGCTTTCAGGCTTCTTTGCATGTAAGAATTTAGGAGCTCTGAATGTTTCATGTCCAACGGCCTCAATTTATTGAACGACTTTCCTTTGACAACATTTGGATGTTCTGCAGTTTCTCTCTTGAGATGTTATGAACGCGAGGAGAGGCTTTTAGGAAGGTTCCTAAAGGGAGAAATGTTCAGATGTAAACAAGCCATGATAAGAGCAGTTTGAATTCTCTGAATGCAAAGGAAAGGTGCTTCTTTGCCTTCTTTCAAAACCTTTGCATGTTTAACAATTACTTCCATGCAGACAAATAGTTATTGGATTGAGTCGACAGTGATATTTTTTATTTCATTTGTATTTTTTTTATTTCAAGCATGTTACAAATGTTTAAAAAAAATGACTGCAGCAAACGAATTCTTGATTATGAACAACAATCATCATCAACATGAACAAATATTAAATCTCCAAAAAAGTGAGTGTAATCCAACTAATAATTACATATTTTTTATTTCTTCCATGACATTGAAATAACAAAAAAACTGAAAATGAACTAAAATATAGTTTGTTGTGCTTTAACATATTGACATATTCGCGTGGTGTTAACTGACCTTAACGGGACGTCCTACGCCCCCTGGTGGAACGTTTAATCACTACACCTCACGTTCAACTCCGCCACAAAAACGACATAAACGGGGTTTAATGTGACGAATAACATCACCCAAGGTTAATAAAATAATAATATTATATTTAACAACTTCAAACACGTCATTACACACAGACAAGGGTTTAACTGAGGTTCGTAGTGGAGCCAACGGAGTGTTTTCTGTCGCTGTTTTGTTTTGTTTAATTCAGACTGGTCCCTCACTGAAACGTGTCCCACCGGAAACAAAACCCAAAGCCCCGCGGGGCAGAACAATAACACATTAAAAGGTTAACATAGCAAAAATATAACTGAACGGTTAAATCCACATTATTGTGTCGGTCAGTTGGTTTACAGGCAACAGAGTTGATTGTAACAGCGACCGGAAAGAGGAGCTGCTGGACCGGAAGCCGTTCATCAGCCGTCGCGTTACAGTGACGTAGCTTAATGAAAGTCCAGTAAATGGGCGGGAAGGCAGGTGAGGGAATCAACTGATTATTGCTGTGCAGAACTGCAGATGAGGGTGGATCTGGGACGAGTTGGTGATCGGGCAGCAGATGAACCCAAGGCAACAAAACAAAAACATGAAACCAGATCAGAATAGAGGCGTACAAAAGGTAATAGAGGGCGACCAGGGAGGCTCTCATGGACGTGGAATCAGGATCTGATCCGGTGCCGAGGCCGTCTGGAGATCAGCTCAGGACCCAAAGGTGAGAGGAAGTTAGCTGTCAGATTAATCTACGTTTATATTAGTTCATAATGTAAAGCAACAACAGAACATAGGCCTGCCATGACTATGGATGGGATAGTCCATTTCGGCATTAAAGTCCTGCATTAGACCCTGGTTCACCCAACAAAAAGAGAAATTCACAACAACAAACATAGATGCAATGTTTTAGTAGCTTTAATCAGCTTGACGGTGTAAAACTAGGAATTCCTCATGGTTCCTACCAGTAAACGATACCTGTTGCTGGACCTGTGTGTAGGCTTTTATTGCCCCAGGATGTGCATGTGAAGGCTCCCTGTGGTTCCTCTGCTGATATCGACATACAAGGTTGTGTTAACAATTTGAGCTAATTTCTTGCTTGTAGATATTTACATTAGCAAAAGCTTTATAAAACACGTTGAGATAGTGACAGTGCAATAATACTGATATATTCTATGATACTCCTACCTCAGCAGCAGATACACTACTATACCCATACCTGCAAACTCATGAGGGTGGAAAAGGTGACAAACTAAACCGTTGTAGGGGGTCTGGCCTGACATTTGCTTTGCGATGCAGAAAACAGGCGAATTCAACACTGTATTTATGAGTTCTTCTTCTTGAGACTGGCAACAAGAAACGGCTCTTTCTCCTCGAGGATTTTGAAGAAGATGTCTTTTCCGTCGCGTCCGGCTGCATTCAGGGGACCTCCGTAGAGTTTTCTCATCTTCTCCCGGGTGGTTGGAATGGCAGACATTCTGTCATAAAATTCTTGCTGGATTACAACTTCTCTCAGGAGATGATCCAAGATTGGTTCAATGTTGTTCACTCTGTCGATCAGATCACACTGGTGTTTATCCACGAAGTGATCGCCTGAGGCTAGAGGGAAAGAAAAAGAATTGGATTCAGGTCAACAGCCTACCTGGTGACATCACTTTCTATAACATTTAAGAAATCTACCCATCCATCATCCACCGCTTATCCTGTATTCAGGGTCGGGGGTGGTAACAGGTAACCAGTCTATCACAGGGCTGACATGTAGAGACAGACAGGTAACCAGTCTATCACAGGGCTGACATGTAGAGACAGACAGGTAACCAGTCTATCACAGGGAGACATGTAGAGACAGACAGGTAACCAGTCTATCACAGCGAGACATGTAGAGACAGACAGGTAACCAGTCTATCACAGGGCTGACATGTAGAGACAGACAGGTAACCAGTCTATCACAGCGAGACATGTAGAGACAGACAGGTAACCAGTCTATCACAGGGCTGAAATGTAGAGACAGACAGGTAACCAGTCTATCACAGGGCTGACATGTAGAGACAGACAGGTAACCAGTCTATCACAGGGAGACATGTAGAGACAGACACGTAACCAGTCTATCACAGGGCTGACATGTAGAGACAGACAGGTAACCAGTCTATCACAGGGAGACATGTAGAGACAGACAGGTAACCAGTCTATCACAGGGAGACATGTAGAGACAGACAGGTAACCAGTCTATCACAGGGCTGACATGTAGAGACAGACAGGTAACCAGTCTATCACAGGACTGACATCTAGAGACAGACAGGTAACCAGTCTATCACAGGGAGACATGTAGAGACAGACAGGTAACCAGTCTATCACAGGGAGACATGTAGAGACAGACAGGTAACCAGTCTATCACAGGGAGACATGTAGAGACAGACAGGTAACCAGTCTATCACAGGGAGACATGTAGAGACAGACAGGTAACCAGTTGTAGAAGAAAACTCTTCAGGTCCAATTCTGTGGCTGGTTCAAATGAGGTTTAATCACTGACAGTGGAGAAAATAAATTCACAGTGTATCCATGAAGATTCAGTCTCTCGAATGGCTTGGCCGAGTTGGATTCATACAGAACATTCGGGAGAACAAAAGGGAAGGCGTCATGAGTGGATTTGCATTGAATCAACACATGTCTCTCTGCAGAGGAAGAGACATCTGTTCATATCTACAAGGTGTGACCGTTCTCGGGAGAGCTAGACGATGTCACTACAGGGGTCACTCATCGGGCCTTGATCAATGTATGTGAGACAAATGTTACCGAATGTTACAGTTCAGGAAGAGGGAAAGATCAAAGAGTCTTTTCATCAGGACTGCAAGGGTTAAATTCAATAGAAACAGCTCAGCAGGACATTTGATGTTCCCGAGATAAGGAACATTATAAAAAAACAAATAAGAAATGTAAGGTAACACATTTTCTTCTACAAGGCTCTGCGTGGAGATCAGTGGGAGAACACCCGGCAGGTGCGTGAAAGATACCTTGCAGCTAGGTAGATTTTAAATTGGTGTCATGGCAGAGCCTGCAAAGACAAGGAGGAGTATAATGTCCGATGAGGCGAAGAAAAGAAAACAGGAGCATGACAAATAAAGAGCTCATACAAGAGTGAACATCAGACCGGCTCACACTTGAGAGCTGAAGGAGGCTTCAAATTGCAAGACGGATGGTGACTTGGCTTTGTTGCTGCTGGACTTGTAACTAATACCGGTAATCATTTTTTTTTCCAACAGTGTGCATCTGTGTACAATACATTGTCGATTATTTTATTGGCTCATGTTAGCTAAGGCGTTAGCTATTGTGCTAATATTTATATGTAACTATCGCTATGGCTCATGTTAGCTAACCTTAGCTAAGGCGTTAGCTATTGTGCTAATATATAAGCTGTGTCCCAATTCAGGGTCTGCAGCCTTCGGAGGCTGCATTTGAAGGCCGCTTACGTCACAGAGCTGCGCGAAGGCTGTCCCAATTCGTCTAAATTCGGAGGCTCCTCCAAATGCGGCCGACAAATGTGTCCTCCTTTCGCCCGTATTCGGAGGATGCACCGTTACTATCCTTCGCGGCCTCCCATATCCCAAGATGCTTTGCGCGCCGCTGTTCAACCAACAATGGCGGCGAAAGACGGCAGCAGCTCCGGCACCGGCAGCCGGTAAGTAACGGGGTTTTGCTTAACGTCGGACGTTCAAGGGGCCTTAAATCACATTTAAATGCGTGAAGTTAATAATGCTAATACGTGTAGCCACCGGACTGTAGGGCCAGCTACGTGATGTAGCTTAAGGCTATTGATACGAGGAGCTCAGTTAACGTTAGCCTTTAAACGTAACGTAAGCCTAAAACCCTTCACTTTCAAATGTTACAAGCTCCGATGGTAACTTATGTTATTGTAACCGTGGAGCTGTTAAGTTAATTTGTTCTCGTAAGTTGTGTAGGCTACAGTTCGCTCCTCTCGCAGCTGAACATATAACGTTAACGATGGGTTGTGAGCCCCGCTGTATTTCTAGGCTGTAAAACTGTAAACCTTTGGATTGAATACAGAGCTAACCTTAGGAGCATTATTACTGTTAATATCGTTATTATATCGTACAATCATTTTGCATGTTTACATAACAGGAAATGTAATATACATGTCGTTTTGTTGTAGAGAGCAAGGAGCAGACTGAGGATTTGATCAAACTCCGGATCCGGGATGGAAACGACCACCTGTTGAGGCCAAGAACACAGGGCCACCGACAGCAGCAAGAAAGAGGAAAACCGATGACTTGCTGGATTTGATCAGGGAGGACATGAAGTTACAGAGGGAGAGCGAGGAAAGGAGAGAAAGAAAGAGCAGGGAGGGGATGGAGAGACTTTTTTAGTTTATTGGAGACAATGGTTGAGAGGCGTTGATTTTTTGGGGGATGTTTTTTTTCTGTTCGATGAAGTTCTGTGTTGATTTGTAATTTAAATTGTTATTTAAAAATATTGTATTGTACCATTTTCTTTTCCAAATATTGTATAAAGTTAAATAAAAATCCTATAACCTTGTAACATTATCTGTTCCATTTCTTATTTACAACTAAAGTCAACTTTTGAACTGCTTTTCAGTGACAAGAAAATCATTTATTTTTTGTGTAATTAACAAATATTTACAAAGTTACAATAACTATTGATAAGTGGGTGTTCTTAACATGTAGAACTATTTACAAAAGATCAGCAGAAATAACTATTTACAGAGAACATATATACAGTATTAACTGAGCAGGAGTCCCTGGTGGTGCTGCTGGACTGGATGGGATGCCACAATAAGGACCCTGGACTCTTCTGGCTCTGAGTGGGACATCATCTGGAAGGTGGGGGGTGAAGGATGCATGTCTCCACTGTCCACCACATCGTCCATCATCGGGGTTTGCAGGGCTGATGCAATCGACCGATGCCATGTCACTAAAATGTTTAAAAGAGAGGCAAGAATAAAATATTGAATTAAGTCGGGGTTATTTACAGGGTTCGTACACATTTTACTATTCAATTTAATCACTTTATAAGCCAAGCATTTCAACTAAAATTCAAGCACTTTTCAGACCTTAAAAAACAGCATTAAAATTACAGCATTTTCAAAGATTTTACATTTTAAGCACCTGTACGAACCCTGTATTAAGTCTCATGGTTAAATGACATTATCCATGTCAATCTATACTTAATATGGCTTGTCACTTAGCAGTATCATTTATTAACGGGTATATTCATTACCACGTAGGCCTACTATGCTAGCTATGTATGAACATTAATATGGGTTAAAATAATGGCTTTAACGTTACCTCCCCACGGCTCTCTCCCAGTCGGAGATAAACAAGCCGCCGGTGTCGCCGCAGCCGCCTCTCCTCTTGCTCAAAAAAATAAAAATAAAATTAAATTAAAAGAAGAAAAAAAAAAATATATATATATATATATATATATATTAAAAACTCTCCATCATGTTCGTCTGTCGTATTTTTGTTTTGACTGGTGTTTTTCTCGGGCTTGGCCGGCAGAAGTGATGACGTCGCGACGCAATCAGGAAATGCTCCGTAGGTTAGACCGTCCCATTTACCGACGGTTGACCCAGCCTTCGGAGGAGTCTCCGAAGGTGTCGCCTCCGTAGACCGCGAAGGCTGGGTCCTCCGAAGGCTGCAGACCCTGAATTGGGACACAGCTTATATGTAACTATCGCTATGGCTCATGTTAGCTAATCTAAGCTAAGGTGTTAGCTATTGTGCTAATATATATTTAAATATATGTAACTATCGCTATGGCTCATGTTAGCTAATCTTAGCTAAGGCATTAGCTATTGTGCTAATATATATGTAACTATCGCTATGGCTCATGTTAGCTAATCTAAGCTAAGGTGTTAGCTATTGTGCTAATATATATTTAAATATATGTAACTATAGCTATGGCTCATGTTAGCTAATCTTAGCTAAGGCGTTAGCTACTCTACCTTGTCACTGGACATCGTTCAAATCGTTCATCGTTTCCAGAGCCGGTTCTGCATACAAACAAATAACGTGCATGCGACGGTAGGCTGGGGTAGGCTAAATTATTTACAATGGCAGTAATGGACAATTCCCTTCCAACCTGTAGGGGGACCGAAGAGGAAAAGTTCTTAAAGTGATGGTTCGGAGTGAAATGCACCCTAGGTAATTTCCAACATGACATCTAGCCAAACACCCCCTCGGAAGCATTTTTAGCGATGATCAGCATTGGTCAAGATAACCGCTATCAGCCGAATGGCTTAGTACTAGCGCTATGGTACATAGAGTATATCTTGTAAATTACCCCACTAATAATGCATGGAATGTTACCAAACTTCTGCAGTAGTACACATAGGGTCTATACTCACAAAACGAGGCATTTGAAAGTTTGTAAGTACACCAGGAGTTTATTTAAAAGAACACTTGCCTGATAGCTTCTATCCTCGGCTGCTATGCTACAGCAGCGTAGACGCCACTTCGGTGTTTACCCAGCCGATGCCGTGACGTGAGTTTCACGCGAGAGTATGAAAAAGTTTCGCTAAATGTTTAGAAATGCTTGTATTATCAGGTCAACACTTATCAACACTTGTTGACCTGATAATACAAGCATTTATAAAAATGTGTTGAGCTGATAATACAAGCATTTATAAAAACTCAGCGAAACGTTTTCATACTCCCGCGTGAAACTCGCGTCACGGCATCGGCTGGGTAAACAAGGAAGTGGCGTCTATGCTGCGGTAGCATAGCAGCCGAGGATAGACGCTATCAGGCAAGTGTTCTTTTAAATAAATTCCTGGTGTACTTACAAACTTTCAAATGCCTCGTTTTGTCAGATCATACCCTATGTGTACTGCTGCAGAAGTTTGGTAACATTCCATGCATTATTAGTGGAGTGATTTACGAGATATATCCCCAGTACCATAGCGCTAGTAATTGCAAGTAATTTGGCTAATCGCCCTATCTTGACCACTGCTGACCATCGCTAAAAATGCTTCTGAGGGGGTGTTTGGCTGGATGTCATGGTGGAAATTACCTAGGGTGCATTTCACTCCGAACCATCACTTTAAGTGTTGCTTTAAGGCAGTTTTTTCTTGCCACTGTCGCTGCAACGCTCCTGGGGATGTTGGGACTCTGAACAGGACTAGAATATGCTCATGATTTATTACATTTTCAATGTGTCCTGAGATGAATTCTGTTGTGATATGACACTATAAATAAAATTGAATTGAATAGATACAGCCCTCATGTCTGTACTCTACACACACACACACACACACACACACACACACACACACACACACAAATCTAGGAGACATTTAGCTTAGTTTAGCACAGAGACAGGAGGAACTGGAGAACAGCGAGCTCGTCCCAATGTTGTGGTTTTTAGGAGTTCTGGACTGAACCAGGCTAACCGTTTCCCTTTGCTTCCAGTCTTTATGCTAAGCTAAGCTAAATGTCTCCTGGCTCTATCCTCAATGTGCAAACATTACAGCGATCTACTCGTCCAACTCTAAGAAATAACAGAATAGGTGTCAAACTAATTCATTTGAATTCAACAGTCTCAATCTGATCGGTGTCGCAGGCAGCGTCAAAGGTGTTCACTGTGAAGACATCACCTTACCTGTGCATCCACCTGTGCATCCACCTCCTGCCACGGTGTTCACAGCAGCCGCTCCAGCTGACGGTCTCCCGTCTGAAACAAATTCAAAATTGCTTCATGAAAGAGTGTAAATGCGTGTTTTTTCAGACACACAGCAAACAAAAAAGGCTGTCTTTCACGGTAAAGATAGACGATTAAAATGCTTTTACTCCTTAATTTGTCCTCACCTCTTTTTTATGAAGTGCCCTCTTGGATGCCAGATTAAAGGTAGATAGTTCGGAATTTTGGACATAAGACCTATTTTCCAAGTCAGCCGGTGTGTTCGAGACGTCTGGAGACGTTTTCAAGAAATTTCATTCAGTTCTTCTAGTTGCCGAGTTCACTTGTGCTATGGCTAGCACAAGTCAACGATTCTAGCTAGCATGGCATTAAAAACACGCATACCGACTCCAGAGTGCACCCGAGGCAAATCAATTAAAACACTAGACTGTCGATGTACATATCTGTGTTGATAGAATAATATTTGAAAGAAAACTAACCTCGCATCACATAAATCATCCATTTTTTGAGGGACTAGTTTTTCAGCAGCAGCGGAATTTTACTTTGCTCTGTTGGACTCAAAACTCTAAGACACGCTGCTCAGAATCCAGCCGGTAAATACACACCTGAACATCGCCGATTTGTCGGCACTTATGCCCCCAAGGCTGTCTGAAAAGCCCTTGGAGCTCACACAAACACCAGCTAGCCCACGGCCACGCGAACCCACAATTACGCATCACAAACCCGGAACTCTGCTCCGTCCGTAGACCCGTAAACCCTTGGACGCGTTGCGGGGGATTCCCTCCTGGCACCACCAGTCTCCGTTTGTTCGGTTCTCAGCTCCAGTGGGGGCTATCTCGGTCTCGTTCACGTTCTGCCCTTTGAGCATCCCTCTCACGCAATTCTTCCTCTGTATATTCAGGCTCGTACAGGTACGGTTGGGTTTGGGTGGAAAACTCCTCATCAGAGTCTTCAAAAGTTTATTCTCCAAAAGTGTCCATTTCTGTGAGATTGAAGAAACTAGCACTGCAGGCTACTCTGCGTCTGTAGCAATGACAGCAGGTAAACAAACTATTATAGAACCGGTAACTTATAAGTGCTAGGTGATATCACTCCGCCGCTGCCATAGCCTACTAGGAAGTATGACACGCTGCTGCTGCTGAGACATAAATCCTTAAAAATGCAAGGTTGGTTTTATTTCAAACATTCTATCAACACAGATATGTACATCGATAGTCTGCCGTTACAATGGATTTGCCTCGGGTGCACTGTGGAGTGTAATTAATTAATAATTATTAATAATTATTATTACTATTATTATTTATATAAATAGTATAATTACATTGTAATAATATATATAATTTTTATTATTATGAAGACACATAATATACAAACATCATATTACACATAGAAACACCTCGTCCTCAATGCTTAAAAAACATACAAATGTTGGTTCCAATATTTCAAATATTAATATAATGTCTCGTGTTAAAAACAACTCACGGTCACCGGAAGCAGGTGTGGAGGACGTCAGTCCAGCGATGTCTGCAACTGTGATATAGGAAGCACGGTTACATCCTGATAACACCGTTTATGAATATTTAATATTCTGCTGGGTTTTATCAACCCACTCCTAGACCAAACCGACTCTACGGTCAGACCGTTGAGCCGTGTCTTACCTTGTATGTGACCGGTGTTTTGGTATTCTTCTGAAAAAGAAAAAGGAGGAAAAGAAAATGGAAATATTTTGGCTTCACTTATGATACATATTTGAGTGACGGTGAAAGTGAAAAGTGTTTAATAGGTTGTGCAGATGAATTCTGGTGATATTATTTAAATCTGACCTTTTCGAATCGTATCGTCCCATACTGTTTTAAGCTCCTTACTGTGTTCGAGCTTGAGTGTAAAGTCTGCGTCTGGATTTCTTATGAACACTCCGAAGAAACTTGGGATACTGCTTTCATATCTGAGCTTTATGTTCTGAGGGGAAAAAAATGAAATATGGGAAAAGAAAGTTAGACTTTCAGCATCCGAAGTTTGCAACAGCGATTAGTAAGTTTTTTCGTTTTCTCATCTAGATCAATGAACAGAAAAATTATGAATATAACTACCAAAAATTGATAAAATGTCATGATTTCAGATATTTGAATGTTATTTAAATATTCATAATAACAAAACGCTCACATTGTTCATAGATATTTAAATAAAAAAGTTGATTTTAGTTTTGAAGCAGTGAAATAATCTTATTTCAGTCAAACATACTTCAGGACGAACTTCTGCACCGTGGAAATCTGCTGTGAGGACAAAACGATCTTGCATTTTCAGGTACTCATCTGGCGGCGGCTTTTCGATGATTTTGTGTCCGTAGGATAATTTCCTCTTGTCCAGTTGCTGTTGGGACAAAAACACGAGTTGCCTGTGCTGCGTTTTCATCACGTGATTTGTGGCATTAGTGACAGTAAGATATGAAATAACCTGTTTTAGACCAGGATCACGTGGGATCAGATAAACATGGAGTGTGAGGAATGCTGTGTTGATCTTGTATATTAAAACATCACACAGTATCTTCACTGGAAAGCCAACTTTCATCAGGATCGCTCTCGGGGAGAAAACTGGTTCGGACAGTTTGACGTGGTGCGATGTGACCTCGGACGCTTTCTCCACAACATCTCCAGAGTCCTCTATGTGCAGGACTGCAAACTTGTCCCATATTTCAGGGTTGTTGTCTGCACAACATAAGAGCACATAACATAAGGATTGCATCAGCTGTTGTACTCATGCTGTCTGGAATTTAAAGATCCCATATTATACTGTTTTTCATCAATTCCACACAGCTGTCAGAGGTCCAACAACACAGTATTCGATATGCATTACCCAAACCCATCTGTGGTCCTGAATTTCAGCTGTCTAAAAGTTGCTCAAATGAGCTCTGCTGAGAACAGGCTGGTTCTGTGCCTGCACCTTTAAATGCTAATGAGCTCCGTCTGTCATCGCCTACTTGGAGAGAGACGGAGACGATGCTGCTAGCGGTAGTATGCTCCAATGTTTACGTGGATGTATCTCTATGGCTTGCCTATGTGTCTTAGGTGAAGTTGTTGGTCCCGTATTTTGGGGACAGATCCTTTTACGAGGGCCAGTGTCGAGGCAAACCCAGCTTTGTACTGACTGTCGTTACTGAAGCAGCCCGATGTGAAGTGGTTAGCACACACATAGAAGCTAACACGGACCGTATCCGACACACTGTCATTTAAAATCAAACGCAAGATGCAGATGCGGACCGTCGTGCACGGTGGTCTGTCTGACACGCGCCCCCGAGTTCCGTCCAACCGGAGGCAGCAGTGAAGACGCACCAGAGAGCGTGAGACAGGGAAGATTGTCTCCAGCTTCACCCGCACCGGGATTGATTCACGGAGCACCAGCCGGATCACCCAGCGCCACAACCGGTAAGTCGGGCTGCACTCTACATCTGCGCTGTCGGGCCCGCTCTCCATGCTGGAAAGCTGTCGGGCCGCTGGGCCACACTCTCCGGGCTGTCAGTCCCCACTGTCGGGCCGTGCTCTCCGTGCTGTGTTGCGAAACACCCCCTCTCAGATATCGCCCATCATCGTGCAGAGAAGTTCGGTCTATGCAAATGACTCCTTTCGTTACGTAACAACAGGAGCTGAATCTGAACAGCCTGTAGGAGCGCCGTTTTACCAGAGGGTGGGCTGCAGAGACCATGCAGGAATTGCTTGTTTTCCTCATCCTGGGAGGTGACGGGCTCAGTCAGGGAGGACCAGTTTATAGGTGTAGAGACCAGAGAAAACCTGTTTTTCATAATATGGGACCTTTTAAAAGCACACGTTCTGTCCACTTACCTATGCAGATCCAGTGTGGCAGCTGAACTTCAGATAGCTTCCCGGAGCTGACTGTGATGTCCATTAGTGGACCTGCAGGCATGTATTGCATCGACTCCATCCTCTCCATATGTCCTTCCCAACAGCAGAACTGATACTTTAAGCTGACCTTTTCCTTGCAGACCCAGCGCAAGCCAGAGACGCTGCATTCAAAGTTTCCCGCGTCAGACTGTAGGCTACAGCAAGCCATGGAAAAATAACAAATGAAATAAAAAAGATGAGCATATATCCCTAGAATATAGTTCCAGTTTGCTGTGATGCAGGATTTAGGACCTTATTCTTTCTTCACCTGTATGTCGGAGCCTCATCTGCATCTGCACTGTTCACGTCAGGTTCAACTTTAGTCCAGTCGCTGCAGTCCTGCTGCAGAGGACCAGATGTTTGGAAATAAGTGGAGATGGGGCTTTTTGCAACATCACATAAATGAACAAATGAAAGTGATGAACTGATGTGAGGATTACCATAACGCTTCCACCACCCTCAGGCTCCATGCGTCCCGGAGGCCCTTGTGAAGACATGTCTGAATTTGTTTCAAATTGTTATTTTGATATATAAGGTCATGTGATTAATGTGGTATTTAACTTGATATATTTCAAGTGAATAATTAGCATGAGGGGGAAAGCCTGTCAGCACTGAGATTCTCACTGAGATCGTAGTGGTTTCGCAGAGGTCTACGATAGTCTGGTTGGGTCTAATGTGAGGTTCTATGTGGAGGAACCAGAGACTGTCTATGGTCCATCAACAAGGTCGCTGCTGTATTTATGTCTAAATTATGTTATTTTAAGTGTTGATGGTGCAGCTACAGTGTTTACAAATCGTCATCATTATGTAGTTAGTTCAGCAGCCTTTTTGTGTTGCAATTAAAGTCCTGGAGAATAATAATTCAAGGAAAAGTCTGAGGATCACCAAAGTGATTACGATGCATCCTCAAAGCACAATGAATGTGGAAACAACATTTCTTGGCACTCCATGCAAGAGTTCACTGGTACTTGAGGGAAAAGTCCAGGATCATCAAAGATCTCTGGACAAAATGTAATTGTGATGCATCCAATAATGGTCCAGTGTGTCCGTCACACCGAAGGACAAACACCGACGTTACCATGGAGCCCCTTGCATGGCTGAAACACTGACTGATCTGATCTAATCGAAGGATGTGCTTCAACAGACCACAAATTCAAATGGCTGTTTGACCGTCCACATGCAATCTGATTTAAGAAAAAAAAGGCATTAAAGTGAAATAACCAAAAACAAACTTGCCTTTGAATCCTGACCTAACGTCCAACAACCTCTGCACCAGATCACTCCTGTTCATCTGCGTTAAAACCTCCCTGGTCACCTCCAAAGCCTGTTGGCCGTAGGTCTCCATCATCAGCTCCACTATTCTGGCTTTGCCTGCCAGCTCCATTCTCTGTCTGGAGATTCTTGGGAGGCCTTTCTCCATTTTACTGTCCTGCAAGACATGCTTGAATTTCTCGAGCTCATCGTAGTTGAAATTCTCCAGCGTTTCCAAAACCTTCAACTGGACTGACATTTTCTCTGAGGAGGAAGAAAAGAGAAAATAACTGACCGATTCCAAATCAGACTTTAAAAGACTTAGTTGCTTTTGAACAAAATATAAATAAATAATTACAAAATAACATATTGCTTCATATATATGCTTCAGAACACTCTACTCACTCAATGCAGAAGCCATGCAACAAATACTTCCTTTGATAAGATTATAATGTGAAAATTGTGTCAAACTATTTAATTTAATATTCATTGTGTACCAATCCACAATAATATTGCATGATAAACACGGCACCCAGTAGCCTGTTTAAACCAATAACTGTCAATTATTCAACCATTCCTCAATTGACGGTCATTCATGTGCAATATCAATATCAAAATGTCATATATTCTATTATACAATAATGTGAACTCAACTACTCAGTCTGTACTTGATTACATTTTTAAATAGTAGTATTTTGTTAATATCTGTTATTTATTACATTCTGTTTTGCCTCTTGTTGTTGCACTATCCTCTTTGCTGCTGTAATCCTGTAAATGTCCCCGCCGTGGGACTAATAAAGGTTTATCTTATCGTAACAGAGGTGCTGATTAAAGTCAACAGCAAAATGTGATTATTTGGCCTACATGTACTGTATTTTACTGTAAATTGTACATTTAAAAAGAATTACACCAAATTAATTCCAGTGACATCACAAAAATCTCTGAGTCTGAGAGTCTGGATTCAATTGGCTGATGCTGCATGTTATTGCTTTGCTGCCCTTTTTATTTATTTTATAACATTTTTCATGGGCGGTTAAATAAAGTTTTAACCACTTTCTTTAAAATATATTTCTATTTTTCTCTCTGACCTTTGAATCCTGAGTTGGACATTCCCGTCACCAGATCAGTCCTGTTCATGTCCCTTAAGATGTCGATGGTCACCTCCCAAGACTGCAAACCACAGGTCTCCACCATCTGATCCACCAGTAGGTCTGCACTACTGTACGATGTTTCCCAGTTCATGTGTCGGACCCTCTTCATGAAGAGCGTTAGCTTCAGCAACCACTTGAATTTCTTCAGCTCCTCCTTACTCAAAGTCTTCACTGTTTCCAAAAGAATCCGTTTCAGATCCTGTGTAAACGTGTAATTTCCCAATTGGGACGGTTAAAGATTCATTTATTTGCATTTTGTCAGTGTTATAGACGTCGAGTGTAAATGTTATAATATTAGTTTTTTTCTGCATGATCACTCAAGACAATGATACACTAATATCTTTTCTACTGATTTCATTATTATAATATAAAATTATTATTATTATTATTATTATTATTATATAAAACAGTATTAAGTGTTTTTATTTCTTGACATCAAAGTCAAATATGAGTCCCTCCATCCTTTAATTCATGTTAATTAATAACTCCTTTCTGATCTCAACGCATCATGTTTCTGTAACAGGAGCTCAAAGAAATGGTTTTCTCTCTTTTCCATCATAACATTATTACTTAAGAGCTCAACATTAACAGTGAGAGGCAATTTAAGAAACTCACTGTTTGGTTTGTTTTATCATTTATGATGATTTAAAATGTAAAATATAGTCACACTCACGTTCAGCAACAGTGTAGGTTGATGTTTATCCACAAAGTGTTGCTCTGAGGAGAAAAGACATTAAAAAACTCAGACAATTCAAATCTAATTGAATCACTAATAATCACTTTTAATGAGACACAGTTGCTTCAAAAGACAATTTCAGTACAAAACACAGAACTCAATCAGATTTACCTTTTTTTCATTATGAATTATATAAAGTATTTATAAGACTCATGATTATGTTGTGTTTTTGTTTTAATCTTTACAATCGCTCCATTTATACTGGACTTTGTGGCATAACGCCGCCACCACGCCTCCATTCTGTCTCTGTACCTTTGACACCAAAAAGAAAGAAGGAGTGATCATCCTGCAACGAGAAGGGGAAGTAAAGGGGCTTATGTCTTACCTGTGAGTCCTGAACTGAGCTTTGGTAACCTCTGTATCAGATCTGTCCTGTTCATTTGTTTAAAAGCCTCCGTGGTTAACTCCACAAACTGTTGGCCGTAGATCTCCATCATCAGATACACTGTCATCCTTTTGTCTTCATTATAACTGTCTCTCATCATTAATGGGAAGGATCGGAGGTTCTTCTGATAGACAATCAACATCAGGAACCTCCTGAATCTCTCAAACATCAGATCATCCAAATCATTCAGGGTTTCCAAAATCAGCTGTTGAACAGCTACTCTTGTCGCTACCTGAAAAATAATACGTTCATTAAATAAATATGTAGTCCATGAATGAACCTGCATTAGGTGAATGAAAGCTGTATTGTACTCAGTCAGACAGATGTAACATTACTCACTTTCCTGATCAATCCAGACCGGTGTTCACCTGAGTCTTGCTCTGAGGGGAAAAGTGGTAAAAGTCATTGATTCAACATTTTGGGGATTTTGACATGTTTTTGTCTTTATTGTTATTACTTTTGGGTCCTGAGCTGCTGTCTGACAGCCTCTGCACCAGATCAGTCCTGTTCATCTCCTCCAAAACCTCCTTGGTCTTATTCACAGCCTCTTCGTTGTAGCGCAACACCGTTAGAAACACCATGTCCTGATGTCCTGTTATCTCAAACGGCATGGATGGGAACTCAAACTGACGGAAGTCAGTTTGAGACGAGAGGACCTTCTTGAAATCCCCAAGCTCCCCGTCACTCAAATCAGCCAGCGTTTCCAAAAGCAGCTCTATAACAGACGCCACCGTCTCCACCTGGAAAATTCAAAGGAAATGTTCATGAAGCAAAAGTTAAATTTCTCTGCTGGGATGATTATAGATTTTACTCTTTAAATATCATCAATGTCTGTTTTAGAAACATGGATGTGGAGAACATCATCCAAACTTCACAAGATAGTGAAACAACTGATGTTCAATAAACTTTACAGAATTTACCTGAAAATGTCAAGTTTAGTTAAAACCCACCTCGTAGTTAAAATCCTCCTTCTAGCTTTAAATTCAGTTCTTGTAAGGAACTATTTTCCCAGGCGTAATTACATTCAGCCCAACGGCTGTCTTTGCTCTGTTGTGATTGACAACAGTACCAGAACCTTTATTATATACAGTACCAGTTCTATTATTGATGAATCTGTTGATTCTTCCCGTCATTTATTAACTTTAGTTATATAATTTGGTCTATATTTCAGAAAATGGTTAAAGGTACCCATCGCAATTCCCTTACATCTACATTGATATCTTCAAATGTTTTGTCTGACCAACAGCCCAAAACCCAAAGAGATGCAGTTAATGATCTAAAACAGAGAAAAGATCAATCAATGTAGACGAATCCATTGTTTTAGAATCCAAGTCAGACGTTACATCACTCAGCTTCTGGATCAGCACAGGACAATGTTCATCCACACAGTATCGCTCTGAAGAGAGAGGAAATGTAAAATGATCACATAATCACTGTCAGAATAGAAGAATTAGAATGTTACATGTCAAAATAAACTGAAAATGTCCTGAGCACGGTGGTGTAGTGAGTAGCACTCTCGCCTCACAGCAAGAGGGTCCTGGGTTCGATTCCTGGGTCGGCCCCGGGTTCCTTCTGTGTGGAGTTTGCATGTTCTCCCCGTGTAAGCGTGGGTTCTCTCCGGGTTCTCCGGCTTCCTCCCACAGTCCAAAGACATGCAGGATGGGGATAGGTTAATTAGTGACTCTAAATTGCCCGTAGGTGTGAATGTGAGCCTATATGTCGGCCTTGCGATAGACTGGCGTCTTGTCCAGGGTGTACCCTGCCTTCGCCCAATGACAGTTGGGATCGGCTCCAGCCCCCAGCCCCCCCCCGTGACCCTGAATACAGGATAAGCGGTAGAAAATGGATGGATGGATGGATGGCATTTAGCAATAAGTGTATTTGTGGAAAGAAAGAAACCACAACATATCATTGCCGATCGAGTAAGAGCTAAAAAATAGAACAAGTGTTAGGTCCTCGTCTGAGTAAAGTAGTAGATGTTCAGCAAGGATACCTTAAGTACAACAATGCATTGATCAAAGTGCTACAGGTAAGAACATAGAAGTGCTTTTTCTCCACTTTGCAGAGTGGAGGTGAAGTCTGAACAGGTGAGTCTTGAGCCTTTTTCGGAAGATGGCAGTGACTCTGCTGTCCTGACATTGGTCGGGAGTTCGTTCCACCACTGAGGACCAGAACAGAGAAGAGTCTGGACTTTGCTGAGCGATATTTGTTTGATTTCAGCGATGGTGGTACCAGCCAGCCAGCTGAAGTAGAGGAGCGAAGTGCTCGCTTCGGGGCAGAGGTTTGACCAGTGTTTGAAGGTAGACAGGTTCCATTGATGGCCCTGAAGGCCAGTGCCATCGTCTTGAATTGGATGCGTGCTGCAACAGGGAGCCAGTGGAGGTCACGGAGGAGGGGGGTCACATGGGAGAATTTGGGTAGATTGAAGATAAGGCGTGCTGCAGCGTTCTGGATACGCTGCAATGGTTTAGTGGCCGAGGCCGGGAGACCAGCCAGGAGAGAGTTGCAGTAGTCAAGGCGGGAGATGACCAGTGTTTGGACCAGGAGTTCCGTTGCATCCTTTGTGAGGAAAGTCAGAATCCTGCGGATATTGTAGAGGGCGAATCTGCAGGATCGGGCCACAGCAGTGATGTTGGGGGTGCAGGATAGTTGGTCATCGAGGATTACACCCAGGTTCCTCGCAGTTGAGGAAGGTAATACTGTGATGCCCTGGACAGTGACGACAGGTCCATGCGAGAGCAGTCTTTCCCTGGGATGAAGAGGAGTTCGGTTTTATTCAGGTTAAGCTTGAGGTCATGAGCAGTTGTCCAGACAGAGATGTCAGCCAGACAGTCCGAGATGCGAGTTGCAGTTGAGTTACAGAACCTAGTGATCTGGCGTATAATGAGAACAGAAGTGGTCCTAGTACTGTGCCTTGAGGGACACCCGTTTCCAGATAACAGGGTTTGGACATTCTATGTGACCTGAAAGGTGCGATTTGTCAGGTATGATGTAAACCAGGTGATAGCAGAGTCAGTTATGCCAAGTTCAGTCAGGGTGGAGAGGAGGATTTGGTGGTGAGTCGAATGCAGGAGATAGGTCGAGGAGAATGAGAACGGAGGAGTGGGATGAGGCTCTGGTGTCTCACAGGGATAAATATCTCAAATGCTCTCGCTGCACTTAATACTTCCTAAAGATTCACATTTGTACTGAGACTTCTAACTCTTTATAATTATCTTTTTTAATGATTAGATTAAATCAACCTCTATCTATACTTTAGTATTTATTTCAGGGACAATGTTTTAATGTTACTCCCTACATTTTCAAACGTATCTTTACTTTTACTCCACTATCTCTTCATAGCAAATCGTTGTTTGCTGCTATATAAATGTCTTAATGTCATGCGGATCCTTCAAAGTCCCAGTCTGCAACATTTTTTTTTTATCAGCATCTGGCGACTCATGGGGCCCCAGTTTCGTAGACCAGCGCAGGGCGGCGCAGGGTGGCGCAGTGCAAGTTTCGACCCGCGCAGCCTTGCGCACCGTCAGTTTGGCAGTTTGGTGGATCGCCTGCGCCAAGATGGGTGTGGCGGTGCAGCAGGGGGAGGCGTCACAGATTCAGCTTGGCGTAGCGGAAGTTTCGTGACAAAAAGCCTCGCCGAGACTGCGCTGAAAGCTCGCCAGCTCCGACCTGGTCTACTTTCAGCGCAAGGCGCAAGGCGTAAATAAAGTCCATTGATTCAATGCGAATCACAGCTGGCGGAGTGGAAGTTTGGCTGACGGCGCGCAGTGCGTACACGTCACCGAGACCTCACAGGCAGGTTTCCACAGTTCCAGGCACATTTAAATGCAATACATAATCACAACAAACACTATTTAATGCAACTAATTGAATCAACACGTGAATGTATATCTATATAGATTGTCCCGTCACATCTGAAGTCAGATCAAAGGCGGAAGGCACGCGTAACGGAAACTCAGCCTCTCGGACCAAAACATCTCCCTCTCTCTCTCCTGTTTTTTATAATATCGGCATTGTCATTATTATGATACGCGCGCACAGCGCGTGATGCGCGTGCTGGGAGCAGCGGCGCTGCTTCTGTCATCGGGTTGTCAAGTGAGGGATCTTGCACTGAACCTCCCCTAACGCATTAAAGGAGAGGAGAGGAGCTCATTTGATTGGTGAAGATCTGAATCGGCTGTATTAATCCCAGTCCACGCCTCGTCTCCTCCTCGTCTCCCACTCACGCCTTCTTCTCCTCCCTCTTTCCCACTTGCGCCGGTGGGCGAGACCGGAGGTGTGCCTGCGTGAGCCTGCGCGGTGCACGAAACTTGCAAAGTCCAGGCGGACACACCCCGCCGGCGCGGCGCAGGTGCGCTGAAAGCTGACTGCGCCTGGTCTACGAAACTAGGGCCCCATGGAGTTTATTTAAAAGCTGAACAATGCGTGTTCGATAAGTTACGTGACGCAAGGCCAAGCACTTCAGCAGCAGCAGCCGGACAAATTGAAGAGAGTCCCACTCCCAGCCCTGCCAGTGTGGTGTTGGACATCAAAGATGATGATGATGACACCAGCCTTTCCTCTTCAGGTAAGTCTAGTCATTTAATGTCGACCGCAAATCTTGCATATTAAGTAACTTCGGTTAACAAACCAGGTCGGGGGGGAGTTCCTGCCTCAAGTGGAGGAGTTTAAGTATCTTGGGGTCTTGTTCACGAGTGAGGGAAGGATGGAACGTGAGATTGACAGGCGGATCGGTGCAGCGGCTGCAGTAATGCGGTCGCTGTATCGGTCCGTCGTGGTAAAGAGAGAGCTAAGCCAAAAGGCGAAGCTCTCGGTTTACCGGTCAATCTACGTTCCTACCCTCACCTATGGTCATGAACTTTGGGTCATGACCGAAAGAATAAGATCCCGGATACAAGCGGCCGAAATGAGCTTCCTCCGTAGGGTGGCGGGGCGCTCCCTTAGAGATAGGGTGAGGAGCTCCGTCACACGGGGGGAGCTCGGAGTAGAGCCGCTGCTCCTCCACATCGAGAGGAGCCAGTTGAGGTGGCTCGGGCATCTGCATCGGATGCCCCCTGGACGCCTCCCTCGGGAGGTGTTCCAGGCATGCCCCACCGGGAGGAGACCCCGAGGAAGACCCAGGACACGCTGGAGTGACTATGTCACCCGGCTGGCCTGGGAACGCCTTGGGATCCTCCCGGAGGAGCTGGGGGGAGTGTCCGGGGAGAGGGAAGTCTGGCCGTCCCTGCTCAGGCAGCTGCCCCCGCGACCCGGTCCCGGATAAGCGGAAGAGAATGGATGGATGGATGGACGGTTAACAAACACCGTTGCCATTCAACAGCGTGTGTGACCCTGAAAGGTACTGTATTTGCTGAGAAGACGTCATATTACCTCCCATCACTGAACCTTCCACCATGAAATCAATCTCAGGAACTTTAACCTCAGAAATCCAGGGTTGAGCTGAAACAAATTCAGGAAAATTAAAATTGTACAGTTCCGAACGATCGTAGTGTTTATGTCTGCTAATGTTTTCAACACACACACACACACACACACAGAGCTCTCAAATGCTTTCGCTGCACTTCATTTGTCCTGTAGATTTATATTCAATCAAATTTAAGATTCTGAGTTTCCAGAAAATCTGATCAGCGACTGATCACAGACAAACTGAAAGACATTTGGTGGGAAGACGTCATATTACCTCCCGTCACTGCTATATCTAAACCACCAGCATGAACTCCAGTCGAGGGTCCCGCATCTAAAAACACATTTTTGGAAAATTAAAATTGCACGATGATTGATCAGTCTAGTGTTTATGCCTACTACTTTTTTAAACACACACACACATACACAACACACACACACACACACTACACACACACACACACACACACACACACACTCTCTCTCTCAAATGCCCTTGCTGCTCTTAATTTGTCCTCTAGGTTTACATTCGGACAGAGACGTCTGTAACTCAGTTTAAAATTCATAAATCATGAGGTCCTTAATCAGAGGTGGGAAGTAACGAAGTACAAATACTATTCAGATTCTGGGTTTCCAGACAATCTGATCAGCGACTGATCACAGACAGCCTGAAAGGCCTTTGGTGGGAAGACGTCATATTACCTCCCTGTTTATATTCCCCCTCCGTATCAACACCAGGAACTCCTGTCGAGGGTCCCGTAGCTGAAAAAATTAATGGAAAAATAACATTGATTATGTCTACTCCTGTTTTCAACACACACACACACACACACACACACACAAATAGACTTACATAGGTTAATGTACTCGAATACATCTTCCTGGCTTCAAAACAGATTTTTTTGTTTTAAGAGAAAAAGACCTTCAAGGATAAGACTGATGTTATCCTACGTTTGTGGCTGTAAATCAAATATATAGTTTAATTCTTCAAAAAGGCTAAAGAAATCCTAAAAACCAGCAGGGCTCTGTGATGTGTGGTTTACTGTCGTGAAATATCATGAGTGAATACTGCGTTATGTACTATGGACTACTTTCAGACACAATCATGCACTATTGAGTAAACGTAAACACTGTGTGTCTATTCTCAGTTTGCTTTGTTTTTATTTAACTCTTTCTCTTACACTCCATTCCATATATTACATCATAATATCATCATATTATATATCAAATATATGTATTTGTCACTACATTTGTACAACATGTTGCATGTTCTTGCTTTTTTGAGTAACAGCTGTGTGAGAGAATACCGGCGCTCCTACCTTCGGCCATTGTTTTTCTATCAGTCGCTGCCACTGAGGATCAAGTAGCTGTAAAATAAAATGAGGGAATATTAACACTTCTTGTTCACAGGCTTCATGCAGACCTCTGTTGTCTCATGAACACTTACATCATTCACAGAATGCTGTCTTACTATAACAATCAGAACACCAAGAAAAGCAATCATTTGAAGAGGTAAACACATTAAGGCTCAGTAATATGGCAACGCCGAAACAAAATTAAATCATTAAAAATACCAATATAGGAATGTGTCTGATTATAGAGGCACAGCCAAAATTAAAACTTCCAGGAGTGCATGGCACATAACGAGCTTGTGATGCTCCGTAAAGGTCCAAAGCAGTGGGTGGTTGTTTTTAAAACTACAATGTTGTACTTATTCAGCCTGACACAGTATTTAAGATTATTAGATTAGATTAAGACTATTGGCTGGACCGTGGCTCTGTGGCTCAGTAAGTAAGTAAGAAAGTAACTGACTGATTAAGTTGCACCATTGGTCAACCTCAACAAAAAACCTTGTTTTTGATTAATAGACCCACTTAAGTTTTAAATATATCAGAATACTGCCCATCAGTTCTTCATCACCTGGGGCTCAAAGTTATTTAATTTCCAGTAACATTAAAGGGTAAAATCCTGTCATGCTGTGGCGAGGTTTTGTCTTGTCTTGGTTTTTGTCTTGTGAATTTCCTGTTTTATTTTGAAAGGTAACTCCCCTCTCACTTGTCCTTCCTCATGTGTCCCCGGTCTGACGTCATCCCTGATTCCTGATTGTTTCCCCCTGTTCCCCATTACCCTTCTGTGTTAAATAGTCTGGGTCTTTGTTTGTCCTGTGTGCGTTTCTTCTGTTGATCACGCCCTTCGTCACAGCCTTAGGCTTGCTAAGTATTGAAGTTCATTGTTTTTTGTCCTGTCATTTTTGTGCCTTGAGAAGAGTGTATTTTGTTTGTCATCTTTCACAGATTTAGTTTTGTCTTTCTGCCTTCCTCCCTTTTGGAGCGTTTTTGATTTCATTGTTCATTTGTATCGTAGACTAGCCTGTTTTGATAGCGTGAGTTTTCCTCCCTTGAGAGAGTTTTTGTTTAGCCTTTTTAGTTTTCTTGTACTTAGTCTTGTTTGTTTCTCCGAGTCTCCTTGAGTTCCCCCCGTTGGTGAAGTTTTCAGTTTGGTCCTTGTTTTCTTCATTTTGTTTATTCGCTAATATCAAGTGTAGTCAGGTTTAGGTTTCACAGCCTATTTGTTTGTCCCTCTGTCTCGACGCCACTAATTACAGAATAAAAGCCTGTTGACTTTTGATTCTGCCCTGCATCTGAGTCTTCCGTTTAGTCCAGGCCTGACAAATCCTCTCATTTGAGCAACTTATGCCAGTGAATTTTGGCATTTCTGCTTGATAACTTAATCAAACAATTAACAATAAAATGGTTATCCATTGAGTTCTGCTTTTCCCAGGAAAAAAATATCTGAAAAACTAGGTACTACATTTCAGTAGTATTTATTTAGCATACTAAACTATCTAGAGTAGTCCTACCCTGAGTGGTGGAAGAAGTACTTAAAGGTCCCTAGTAGGTCATCTGGAAAAACCACACAGACTTTGGGCGCATCACTGAACCAAAAAAGCCCCGCCCCCTCCGTTCAGACCTCTGTTCAGGCCAATTATTTTCTCCAACCCGCCTTTTTTGATTGGACGATGTTTTTCCAGTCCTACCGCGGCCACAGGTGACTTTTGACTTTTAATTATTTTTATGTCGGAGCAATTAATGTATTCATTGCTATTGGTATGTTATGAGGATTTCAAGTATGAAAACAAAGTGTTTCTGAAGAGGATCACCTACTCAACCTAGTAATATAACGGTAGAAACCATCAAAATGTTAGTAAAGCAAAGGTCCATAATTACCAAAACTACTTATTATGAATATAATACCCATTATGTATAAATACATATAGTCCTAATAATCATATGGATAAATGTGTGTATACTGTGAAGATATAATACATACAGTATATTATGTAGGCTATGTAATATTATGCAGCTGGTAAAGGTGGATTGAATTAGTTTTAGTTTGAGTCTGCTGTCGATTTAATTGTTGCGTAATCCTCCCTCTCTGTCATCCTGGTTGAACTTCGTCTGTTTTTAGTCAAACGGTTTGGTGAAAACATTTCAGTTTAGTTAATGCATCATTAGTAACAACGGTGATGTCACCAGGAAAGCGTTCTCACACCGTTTTAACGTTAAAATCCGACAATTAGTTGGAACTACGAAGGTGAAAGTAAGAAAAGAACAAAAAGAAGTAAATGTCGTTTTACAAACCTTTTTTAAACAGCTCGTAACTCTTCAGCTGTCAGAGTCCGTCCACTTTTTTATGATTGCAGCAAATCATCGATCGCTAAGTTGACAGCAATCTGTTGCTCTCTTGAAAAGTGGAAAAGTGTGTCTTCTCCTTCGAGCCTTCTCCGTTTAATTGGCTGTGACGTGCAGACCGGGCGGTGTCAGTGTTGCTATGCTAGACGGCCGCCAGAGGGCGGTAATGGCACACACAGCTACAGAGACGAAGTAGAAGAAACACTCCACTCCATTTGGTGGCGCTAATGTGTGAATTTATTGTTTGCTAACCAGCAATAATCCTTGAAGAAGGAAGAAGAAGAAGAAGAAGAAGAAGAAGAAGAAGAAGAAGAAGAAGAAGAAAAGAAGAAGAAGAAGAAGAAGAAGAAGAAGAAGAAGAAGAAGAAGAAGAAGAAGAAGAAGAAGAAGAAGAAGAACCGCTTGGTGGCGGTAATGAGCCAATTCGTTGTTCGCCAACCGGTAATAAACCCCGAAGAAGAATAAACACTCCATACCAGATGGTGGCGGTAATGAGCGGTTGTTCGCCAAACGCAGATAGACACCGAACATAAGAAGACGAAGAAGAAGATGTTCCAGAGTTTAACAACAACAAATCCCACGCAGACAGGTGACCTCCTCATTTTCTGTGGGATTTGAAGTTGTTTTTCATGTAACTTGAATTCGTCCCGTAAACGGGCTTCAGTGTTCACCGGTAGATTAACGGCTAGCCTCTTCAGTCGTTAGCTAGCTAGCAGCGAAGCAGCCTTCACTTTAACCTCATCGTTGGGTCACGTAGCTCACGGTTACCGCTGCGGATGTGTGCGACCTTTCAAGCAACAACGCACATTAGGAATGCTCCAGTTAGCTAATTAACTTTTTTATTTTTAAATATGTAATGTAAAATAAACTATATGGGGAATATATGAATAGCAGCAGACAAATATACACAGTGCAGGTGTAAGTTCAATAAATGCCAATAGTAAGAATGTATATTCAGATTAAACTATATGATATGGATATTGTGTATACACTATATTGAATATGCACAGTAAAGGCAGTGGGACCATATGGACAGAAGTGTAAATCGATTTGTTTGGGTCTTGAACCAGTGCCCTCTTTAGCAGCTAATATATATATATATATATATATATATATATATAGTTGACATTGTTTTATTATACTTGAAGATTATGTGTTAATACTTGTCTGGGATCTCTGAAAAGTAAGCTCTAAAATATATTTAAATGAGGCGTCAACCTCCAGCTCTGAAAAGCTGAAATGCCTTATGCTTACATTCTCTCTACTGGCCATAGGGGGGCGACACCTAAAGTCACAGCTGCATGGCAGCAACTCAATCTACCTATCCCACTAGATAATCAGAGCCGGACTGGACATACTTACTTTACTCCTCTTTGTTTAAGCTCTGGTACTCTATTCAAATGATTGCTTTCTGATCTTTATTTTAATTTTATTGTCTGTCAAAATAATTTTGCTTTTCCACAGGAGTGTGCCAGAAATGAGTTGTGCTTTCCACCTCCTGGTCTCCAGCAGCGACTTCTACCATGGCCGCCTTCTGCTCACGTTGTCTCGACAGTCCCTGTTCCTCAGAGCATTTAGCTCCATGGACCGATCAGCCGCAGCCTGCAAGAGAGCTACAGGCTTCTGCAACTGCCCGACGGGGGACACAGCAGTCCTGCACAGGTGAAAGAGGCCTACTTGCGCCTAGCCAAGCTCTACCACCCTGACTCTGGGGCTCCGACCGCTGATGCAATGCTGTTTGCTCGGGTTGAGGAGGCCTACCGTGCGGTGCTGGCACATCAGAGCAAGACCAAGCAACCTGAAGGAGGAAAGGAAGGGGAAGACGAGGAGAGATACAGGGGTATGGCACTTGCACACAGACAATACCTCAGCTACGAGGGTGTGGGTTCAGGCACAACCAGTCAGCGTGAGCGTCAGTACCGGCAGATACGTGTCGACCGGGCGTCCGAGCAGGTTTTGAACTACCGGCAGAGGGAGCACGAGAGGGCAGCCGCTGCAGAGGGGGCGCTGGTGGAAAGGGATATGCGTCAGCGCAGCCGAAAGATCAAGATCACCCAGGCTGTGGAACGGCTTGTGGAGGACCTGATCCAGGAGTCCATGGCCCGTGGAGACTTCAGCAACCTGAGTGGAGCTGGAAAGCCCCTCAACAAGTTTGAGCACAATCCATACGCCGATCCTATGACCCACAACCTCAACCGCATCCTCATCGACAACGGTTACCAGCCATCCTGGGTCGTCGCACAACGCGACATCCGAGAGGCCACCGCTCGGATCCGAAATAGGTTACTGGAGGGGAGGGCCAGGCTCGGTGACCCCATGACCCCCAAACAGCACGGCCAGTGGGAGCAGCTGTGTGCATCAGTAGAGGAGGAGTTGGTGAAACTTAACAAGACGGTGGACACTTACAACCTCATTGTACCAATGCTCAACATGCAAATGGTTCACTTCAGTTTGTCACGAGAGGTCGACCGCGCTGAGAAAGGAGCCGGCCAACACAGACTGGACCAGCAGAGGGAGAGAGAGAGGAGGAAGGAAGAGAAAAAGAGAGCAAACGCAGCAACTAAACCTACAAATACCAAACAAGGCCTGGTGTCTTGGATGAAGACTTTGCTCAGTTTAAAAGTCTCTGAATCTAAGTGAACATTAAAAAAAAGATTCAAGAGTTTGTTTATTTGGGGTTTTTTTCACTTAAACAAATCATGACATTTCAAACACACTATTGTCCCAATATGCAGGTCAGCTGGTGTTACGGGACGAGCAGTACTGTAACTTGTGATGAAGATTATCACACAAGGCAATTTTATGATGCAAGTTGTTCCAGTGAAATCGCTGATCTGATGATACAAACCTCACACAGTTGTGTGGCATTAAACATTAAGGCAATTAACACTTTGTGTCACAGGGTTTTACGTTTGTAAGCAGCTGAATGTCTCATTCTAGTCCGGCAGCTGCTCCAGGGATGCAGGGTTGCAGATGACGATGGGCTCCTTGCTGCCGGCTCCGTTTCCTGCAGCTTCCCTGTGGAGCGCCTGGGTGACGGCCCTGGACGGCGGCGTCACCTTGGTCCAGTCGTGGGCAATGTACTGGTGGTACGGGTCGTGAGAGCTCTCCAGCTTCTTGGAGCGGATGTAGCTGAGCATGATGCCGAATGTGAAGAAGCTGAACATGCCGACCACCAGGAGGATATACATCATGCCCTGGGACTGAGCGTGGGCTCTGGCTCCGGCAGCGTGGTGCTCAGCCTGCTGGGTAGTGTAGTTCTGATGCGTCTGTGCAGACAGTACACCTGTGCTGTTGAGGCAGTGCTGCAGGAAGGAGAGCAGCAGCGACTGCAGCTCGGTGGTGTTGATGTGAGACATGGCTGACCTCTGCTGGACGTTCAGCAAACTGCAACTAAAAAGGAAAAAGAGACTTAGAGAAGACCTCGCAGGTAAGATCCCCCCACACACACACACACTTTATCTCTGTAGAAAATATACTTTATATTAAATATGTCCTTGTATTGTTTTATCATTATGATAAATAAATAAATAAATCCTCCTAACCTACTCACAACATCCCACAAGGCAACAGACAAATGAAAAATTCACAGTTTGAGGTCATTAGAAACTCACAAATGTTCCTTTAGGATCCACTTTGATAGAATATGTGCATATATAATATAATAATAAGCAAGACAATGACCCACATCCCACAGGGATTTTAAAGAAAAAGCCATTCATCCAGGGTTTTAGTGACACTTTAGTACGTCGTCGTACGTTTAATTACACGTCGGAAATGTATTCTCCGACTCCCACCCAACGAGCCTGAGCTTTAAACACTGGATACTCCACCTTCTAAGAGTTAGTTTTGCCATTAACAGTGAAGTTGAAGTGATATAGAAATCGATTCCTACAAACGATGTGCGCATCATTACTCCAACTCCAGTCAGTATAAAAAAAAAAGCCTACCTTTCAAGGATCTGGAATCAGTTCCTGCCGTGATTGGCATCAGCAGACATCGATCGTTTCAAGTCAGTAGGACGAGAAGAAGCTGGTCTCAAACTAAGACCTCAGATGGAAGCTACATCCCCCTCTTGGCTCGGTCCAATGTGCCCTCCTTCCTGCTCTTGCTTTTACGTGGAAGAGATATGCAGCATGTTGTCAACACTTTTAATGAAACGGGGAGGTCACAGGGCAAGGTCAACAACAGCTCAGTATACTGAGGCTTGAACCTCTGTGCTGTCCTGTACTGGTGCAGTCAGCTGAAACGAAGGGTTTAGTGCCGATGAGCATGTTTGGAGTAGCATGTTGTCTTCACACAAGACCTGGTTATAAGCAGCGCTTATCTGGATGTCGTGAAAACCATTAGAAAATGTGTGAAATCTCCTTTAATGTATTTATGTTGTGTTAAATAAAGAACACCCACAAGTGATAACAAACGTTCAGATTTACTTGTTGATACAGTTCATCATCCTCTGTGGCTCAAGATGGTGTTCAGTGTGTGTTTGTGGTCGGTCGGCTTGTCTCGCATATGAACAAAATCTCCGATGTTCATATTATTTGGAGCCGGTGTCGGGCTGCAGCCGGAGAACAAAGCTGCTTTAGTTTGGACCGTCTGAGTCGCAGCACAATCACCTCCAAATGTCCTTCAACTCACTGTGTGTGTCTGTCTGTCTGTGTGTGTGTGTGTCTGTGTGTATATATATATATATATATAAAAACTGAGTATCTCCACTAAGAATCAGACAAAAGAACCACTTTACCTCTAGTGTTCACCAGAGATGTGTTCCTGAGTTTCTTAGAGGAAGTCATTCAGCATGAAAAAGCATAAATGACGGTTAATCTTCATCGATTAAGACCAAAACAACCAAATCCATGAATGGACTCAACCCATCGCCGGGCACAGCAAACTCAAGAGATCAAGCTTGTATTTTCCCCAAAAAACATTTTCAGTATATATTTTTAAAAACACATTAGACATGATTTACACATGAAACATCACAAGTAAGTTAACCCCGAGAAGGTCATGGGTTCATGTGTTTAAGTCTTTGCCAACTTAGTGAATGCAGCGGATAAAATGATTCACAAAAACCTTGATCAACAGTGATGTTGATGTCATGATATTCAGGTTGGCCGTATCCACTCGCTCTAACGTTAAAATATCAAGATAGAAAGATTTCTCAGGGACCTACAAGCTCATATTAATTACAAAGAAGAACTATTTTTGTAATAAATCAAAAGAAAACTGTTTATATCCGACATTTACAGCATTAAATACCTATTTTGCATTTCTGCACGTCGTTGTTTGGACATTGCACAAAAAGTGAAAACCTGATTTTCGGGCTCTGGTACTTTGGCATTTTGTAGATTAATAATTGATAAAATAAGTGATTGTTTGTAAACAGATTTTAAACATTAAAAGCGATCGTTCAGAAGGCCATTTGTTTGTGAGGGCCTTGTTGATTCTTTGATATGCATCACTTTGACTGATGTCTGAATGTTTCTTCTGCTTACAGTTAATCACACAGTTGCATATATATTCAAAGTCAACCTCTTATACAGTCATCGTTGGCGAGATCACGGTACAGACGTGGTGCTTGACTCTTGCAGAGGAGATCATTTTTCCTGGTGGAAACAAAATAATATTTTTAACAAAAATTCAGTTCAAAAGAAAGATTTTTTTTCCACTTCATCACATTTCCCTAAACCAGATGAATCTAACTCACCGGTAATGTTACTCTAGCTGCACTCCATCACAGTTGTCTTTTGATTCTAGTGGCCTGAAAATATAAGAATTAATTAGAAACAGCATGAAGATAGTTACATTTATTTAAAACCTTGTAAAACATTTTTAAATCCATGTATTTTTTGTTAAATTAAACTGATTGTTGGGAAGGTTCAACATACAAACATAATTTGGTCCAACAATCACATAATACAGTGTGACAGTATTAAAAATGATGGCATTTAAGAGTCCTAACCTCACTATATTGGTTAAATAAATATGTAATACATCAGATAAAAGACGAATGACTCACGCTGCCTGAGCCTTGAGAGCTTTACGGGCCTCCCGAGCTTCGTTCTCCTCTGATATCTTCTTGTAACAGTAGACAAGAACCACGATGAGCCACAGCTGCAGAACCACGATCAGCACGTACATCATAATCTCTGAGATCACCACTGTCAGCTCCCGATTGGCTGGGAAAGAGGAAGTGCAGCGTCAGAGAGGAAGCCTATCCAACAGGTTTTTACACTGTGCAGGCTCTTACACACATTAAAAGGTGACATTTCTAAAGTGAGATTATGTTTTTCATGAGTGATCTGGAAAGCTAGTATTGCTTCAGAACAGGTCACCTCTCAACCACCACAGCTAAGTTAAAAGTCTAATTGTTTTTAAGGTGCAGTTCCCCTGAACGACCACTAGGTGGCTCCAGGAAAACTCAAATCACTAAAGACCTCTCTCTATTTTTCTCTCAGATGGGTCGATAAAGAAGAGTGGATTTTTACTTTGACCGGTAAGTAATGTGAACGATTTATGTCACGATTATTTTGGATAATCAACAAAATGATCCCAGTAATCAGCTAAATATGCTCTTTAAACACACTGGTGTCACTTTTAGTTAATAAACAAATATTTTTATTTAGAGAGATAAGACACATCCAAATCTTAAATAAGATGATCATAAATCATATGGTCTGCCTGCATAAATAAAGGATAAATAAATATATATTGTGTCCTGTATTTTTCACTTCTCTACCACGACAGCGAGCTACACAGTCCCTCGTAACCATATTATCCAGATAATGGAAATTCACCACCATCAACTTATTGTGAGTGTTTTTTCTACGATCCAAGATTAAAATCCTATATATCACCCCATCCCTCCTGCTTCTTATAATATTACTTCTGATCATCCATGGGCCCAAAGAATAATTTCCATTTTTAACTTCTTCAGTGGTTTTATTTAAATAAAGAGTTTAAATAATCTAATATTTCACAAAATGTTACACATCGGTCACAGGGGTCATTTTTCTATAGACATAGCACTTTTATGATTTGCTGATAATGATTCTGTGTTTTAATTCAAGTAGCTTTATAAATGACAGACTTTAATTTGTGACAGTTGTACTTCAGTGAGTGATCTGATGAATACTCGTACCACTACTGACAGCCGGCATTTGCACAGGCGCACCCCACCTTACCTACAGCCACCACGTGGAGCTCCACCTCCTTCTCCACGGTGACGTCTTGGTTATAAACGTGCAGGAAGAGGGTGCGGTGGATTGTGCAGCGGTACGTCCCCGTGTCGTTGAAGACCACGTTGCGGATGTAGATGGCTCCGATCTGAATATCGCTGTCTTTTGTCCCGTGCCACTCCAGACGGTCGCTGAAGTCCTCGTGCAGGATGTCGGCGCTGGGGTGGTCATAGTGGAAAATCTGAGGGAAGGAAACACAAGTGGACATTATTTTGAGGAATACTGTAAATCAGGGACGAGTTGAAGAGAATGCAGACCCTCTTTTTGATTTCCTGCTCTAAATTTAATCTAAAATGTATATATATGCATATGTGTGTGTGTGTATATATAGTATTTTATACAAATAAAAGAATAAGTAATTAAACAGGCCTTCTAAAATATACTTGCACCTTTTTAATACTTAATAATTGCGTAGTTCCAGTGTTGCTCAATGTGCCTTGAAAGTAGAAAGGAGCCCCAGGAAGATGTAAAAGTTCCTTCCCAGACTTTGGTGAACTCACATGCCTGAAGTGGTCCTCCCCCAGCGGTCTGAAGTGCCAGTCCACAGTGGCTCGGCCCGACACCTCCTCTCTCTTCTTACAGGAGATGCAGCCCAGCAGGAATCCTTCTCCGGCCACGGCCTCGGTCATGGAGTCCACCTCCGCACAGCCGCCGTGGCACGGACTCACTGAAGACCCGGCAGTGAGACCAGCAGTTAGACCCAGCAGTAAGACCCAGCAGTTAGACCCAGCAGTTAGACCCAGCAGTGAGACCAGCAGTTAGACCCAGCAGTTAGACCCAGAAGTGAGACCAGCAGTTAGACCCAGCAGTTAGACCCAGCAGTGAGACCAGCAGTTAGACCCAGCAGTTAGACCCAGCAGTGAGACCAGCAGTTAGACCCAGCAGTTAGACCCAGCAGTGAGACCAGCAGTTAGACCCAGCAGTTAGACCCAGCAGTGAGACCAGCAGTAAGACCCAGCAGTTAGACCCAGCAGTGAGACCAGCAGTTAGACCCAGCAGTTAGACCCAGAAGTGAGACCAGCAGTTAGACCCAGCAGTTAGACCCAGCAGTGAGACCAGCAGTTAGACCCAGCAGTAAGACCCAGCAGTTAGACCCAGCAGTTAGACCCAGAAGTGAGACCAGCAGTTAGACCCAGCAGTTAGACCCAGCAGTGAGACCAGCAGTTAGACCCAGCAGTTAGACCCAGCAGTGAGACCAGCAGTTAGACCCAGCAGTTAGACCCAGCAGTGAGACCAGCAGTTAGACCCAGCAGTTAGACCCAGCAGTGAGACCAGCAGTAAGACCCAGCAGTTAGACCCAGCAGTGAGACCAGCAGTTAGACCCAGCAGTTAGACCCAGAAGTGAGACCAGCAGTTAGACCCAGCAGTTAGACCCAGCAGTGAGACCAGCAGTTAGACCCAGCAGTTAGACCCAGCAGTAAGACCCAGCAGTTAGACCCAGAAGTGAGACCAGCAGTTAGACCCAGAAGTGAGACCAGCAGTAAGACCCAGCAGTTAGACCCAGCAGTTAGACCCAGCAGTAAGACCCAGCAGTAAGACCCAGCAGTTAGACCCAGCAGTGAGACCAGCAGTGAGACCAACAGTTAGACCCAGCAGTAAGACCAACAGTTAGACCCAGCAGTTAGACCCAGCAGTAAGACCCAGCAGTAAGACCCAGCAGTTAGAACCAGCAGTTAGACCCAGCAGTAAGACCCAGCAGTTAGAACCAGCAGTTAGACCCAGCAGTAAGACCCAGCAGTTAGACCCAGCAGTAAGACCCAGCAGTTAGACCCAGCAGTTAGACCCAGCAGTAAGAACCAGCAGTGAGACCCAGCAGTGAGACCAGCAGTGAGACCAGCAGTGAGACCAACAGTTAGACCCAGCAGTGAGACCAGCAGTGAGACCAACAGTTAGACCCAGCAGTTAGACCCAGCAGTAAGACCCAGCAGTAAGACCAACAGTTAGACCCAGCAGTTAGACCCAGCAGTTAGACCCACAATAAGAACCAGCAGTTAGACCCAGCAGTTAGACCCAGCAGTTAGACCCAGCAGTTAGACCCAGCAGTTAGACCCAGCAGTAAGAACCAGCAGTAAGACCCAGCAGTAAGACCCAGCAGTTAGACCCAGCAGTAAGACCCAGCAGTTAGACCCAGCAGTTAGACCCAGCAGTTAGACCCAGCAGTAAGAACCAGCAGTGAGACCCAGCAGTGAGACCAGCAGTGAGACCAACAGTTAGACCCAGCAGTAAGACCAACAGTTAGACCCAGCAGTTAGACCCACAATAAGAACCAGCAGTTAGACCCAGCAGTTAGACCCAGCAGTTAGACCAGCAGTGAGACCAACAGTTAGACCCAGCAGTTAGACCCAGCAGTTAGACCCAGCAGTTAGACCCAGCAGTGAGACCAGCAGTAAGAACCAGCAGTAAGACCCAGCAGTAAGACCCAGCAGTAAGACCCAGCAGTTAGACCCAGCAGTTAGACCCAGCAGTTAGACCCAGCAGTTAGACCCAGCAGCAGAAAAGTGATTTAGAAAACAAGAAGACGGGGGAAAGGAGACCAGACTCATCCAAGAGGGGAGAAGAAGTAGGATGGGATTAACATGCAAGCTTATTATTATTATTATATAGACTTTTCATTCATCCTCAGTCTTTATGTCACTTGAGAAGATTCTATGTTTAAATTAGGAGTCATTAATTAGATAGACAGATTAGATATTTTAACATAATGGTCTAAAAGATGCTTTCTGTTCAGACCTCTAGAAGAAACAATATGGTCAAATAAAATAGATGTTACACATAAAAAAACAAATAAAAATGATGTGACATCACAGAATCATCCCATATCTACAGTCATTTAATATGAATAAACACTATTCTTTGGAGTATTTATCATCCACAGTAATTGAAACTAATTTCATGTTTTAGGTAAGTTTTCTGTTTAGTTTTGAGTTGGACAGCTTCCTCTTTTTCTCTGATGAAATCTGTTTCCTGTGATGAAGCCGATTGTACACGAGTTCCACTTAATACCGACAACATCGACTCAAGAACATTTAAATAACTGTGAGATAATGAGACGCTCTTTATTTAGCGCTCTTTGAAAGGCAGGTTCAGTGGAAATATATCAATGTATTTCAAATGTTTATGATTTATTTTAAATAGTCACTAATTTAAACATCAGATACTTTTTTCAAATGGGAGACTTATTGATTTACAGTGGATGAACTGGTTGAGATTTAACCAATCAAGCTTAAGTGAGGTATTCAAAAACATTTGAGTGTTTTAATAAAGATGTACTATTAATGGTCTCTCTTACAGAAATGACTATTTAGCCCCTTTTTCATTGTTAAGCATTTTATTTCATGAGAAGGCTCCGAGGACCCTGAGAATATTTCAAATAAACAACTTCAACATCAAAACGTTCCCAGAAGTAAACCCAAGGAATTCATGAATTTGGACTCACCGAAAAGACCGAAGACAACTAAAAGTGTCAGGTGACATATCATTTCTGCCGGAGCAACTTATGGACAGCTGTTGGTCAAAATTTGAACTTTCCTCAACATGAACCCGTGGGGAACTGGAGAGATATCTGTGGCGTTAAAGATTACATTACTGACATAACGCCTCCTGATCCCTGATTGATTCCACGGCCTTCATGACAGTCCACCAGTAATCCACAGTCAGTCCACTCGTTTTAGCAATCTTGCATTTCACAAATGCCAAACGTGACCTAAAGCCTCGGAAGACACACAAAAAACCCCACTTGAGTGTCCGTGTTTCTTTGCAGCAGTGTTAAGTCTCCCCTGCAGTCCTGTCTGACTTTAAGGCAGCTATAATTAGAGCGTGTGAATCCAGGAGAGGTGGACGTTGGACGCGGTGGCCGCCAGCAGGAAACCTGAGATGATGAGACTTGATCCATAACTACAGCGTGAGCGTCTAAAACCAGACGACAAACATGTTTCTGCTGACTGACAAAGGAAAGATCTCTAAAGTTCTCCTAAAAAAGATACCTTGGGTCTTGTTTTTTTCTTTTAGTGGTGCTTCACCCGAGTACAGAGTAGCAGCTTTTATATGTGTTGTTATTGTTGTTTAATAAAGAAAAGCAGCAGGTCTGGCATGCAAAAATCAGCCTCGACATGTTTTGTTAAACAAATTCCTTTGGGCAAACATACACTTGACCACGCCGGGCGTAAAGGGAATACTCTGCTTTCCTCCGCAGGTCGGAGGTCACGGTCAGATACAGAGCCCTGCAGCTGGCACAGATTCAGTCCGTTGCTCAAGGACACATCTCCAAGTCCACCGATTCCCTTTCTTGTTGTTTTTACACATCACTTTATTAGGAGTGCATGTTAGCATGTGCTGCTGAAATTTAAGTTTTATGACTTTCTCATTTCATCCAGTGTCTGAATCTCTTTCCTGTGAAAAAAACGGTTGTTTGGAGTTGAGCTCATCTCCCTGATGCTTATTTTTAAAAGTGAATTATGTGTTTTTCTCCGTGTAATTCAACAGCAGATGTGATCCAAAGTCATGTATGAATAAATAATAGGAAAAGCCATTAAGCAAAATATATCACATAATTACTTGACGGCATGGGACAATATAAACAATGTCACGATTATTATAATAGGCTAATAATTATGATTCATGTATTATACCGATGATCATCAAAATGTGCTTAAAACTCTTAAAATGAGAGCGAAACACACTGGTGTCAAAAAAAAATGTTATTGCATCACAGATAGATAGGGACAAATAGAAAATTATTTAAAGATTATATTTAAAAAAATAGCAATAATTCCCATTTTTGTTCTTGTGTCTCAAGTCAGATCTTGAATCTATGTGCTCGTTTAAAAGAAAATGCTTATATTATTACCAGAGTTTACAAAGCTTAATATGTATCTTCTGTTATATTAGAATGTGCTAATAAAGCTTTGTTATTTCTTCTTTATCTGTATACGCCATGAATTTGTTATGAATAACCCCCATGTGATTTTCATGAATTATGTCCCAGAAAACATCAAACCATCGTGTGACCTCGCTGCTCCTCTTCTCCTATCTGTTATCTGCCATGAAGGGCCTGACAGTCGGTCACAAACACAAGGCCGCTCAGGTCGAGGCTGACAAAACACACGGACTGAAGGCCTCAACTCGCACGCAGACCTGCGGTGACAGCACATCCACCGCCCCTCACTGTCGGCGTGTTGACCTGATGAATGTAATGACTTGTTTTCTTTTTGGAACACTTGTCACGTGTCAGGTCAGATTAAACATCTCTCTCTCTGAGGCCATTAAAAAAAGATGCATAGTGTATGGGTCAGGATATTAACTGTGTGTGTGTGTGTGTGTGAGGTCACTGATCATGTGATGTAACCTGATGACAGTACTTGATAAGGGTCCCCTCCTCTTTTGACCTTGTGCATGACAATACAATAAAAATTACAGGAGGGGGGTGCAGAGAAAGACCTTGGGACCGGCGCGCGCGCACGTGCACACGCACACGCGAGGGGAGGGGAAGTGTGTGTGTGTGAGGGGGGGGGGGGACTTCAAGGAAATGTTGACATATGATAAAGCCTGTATGTGTGTATGTGTTTGTGACCCACACACACACAGTGGACGACACACCACATTTCTCTCGATGCTGGTGATGTTTTTTTTATTTTTTTCCCCCCTGGTATTATTTTTAGCGCACGGATCGAGTTTCCATCCCCCCCCCCCCTTCTCTTGAGCCAGCAGCCCGAGGTGCTCCCCGGCGACACAGCTCCCTGCACCCCGGAGCAGCTTCTTCAACCCCCCGCCGCTTGGCTCTCAGCTGAGGCGCGTTTGATCGCAGGGGGGAGGCGGTCACATGGACAGGAGAGGACGGAGGATGCCTGGCGACGACCTATGGAGAGTTTAAAACTGCCAAGTCACTGCGATGCTCGGCCATCGATTCGCGAGGACACGGAAATCAACTGCTGGATGGAAATCGGTACCGACAGGCAGGTAAAGGCAACTACATTACAACAACCACAAACGGTGCATATCTTCATGATGTATATGTGGTTGAATAATGCGTAAACATTTGACATTTTAGGCTGTAAACTGTGCTATTCTGTATAACAAAGCATCTCAAGTTTATTGTTAAAGTGTAATAATGTCTGCTATTATGTGTATTTTTTGTTCAACATTATGCAGACTGAAACTAGTGTGCACGAGATGGGGTTGCGTGGCTATTAGATATGAGATAAACTTCCTGTGCTGTACACTCAATCTGTTTTTAAGTGGCTGCAACTATTTAGTCGATTAATCAATGAGGCGATCAACACAAATCCAAGCTGCAACCATCATCGGTTCACTATTAAAATGATTTTTCAGGCAAAAAAAAAAGGCCAAACATGTGCTTGTCCCAGACACTCAGTGAGGATGTGTAGCTCAGTTTCATGTGATGATAAGATGATAGTAAGATTAATTAATATATTTGGGTTGGTGTTGGAGTTCCTTTTGGCTTTTGCTATTAATTGCACACATTATAATTACTTCCTCGATTAATCCGGAAAATGAATAGAAGAATGGATGAATAATGGAAATAACCCTGAAATCGAGTGTATTTTAAATCCATGTGCAGCTGTAGGTTTAAATCCTCAAAGTTCATCTAAAAAGAGTCTCGCCAGTGTGTTCTCTTGCTTTCAGCTTCAGACAAGGTGACTCGTCGGCGGCCCGTGTTTACTGTACGTGTCCTGGAGGAGAGGATATCAGGCTACGTGAAGTGATGCTGCTGCAGGAGGCGAGCGGTGAGATGATGCATATGTCTGCATATTATTATTATTATTGTGTTTTTTTATAAGAGAATGTCTGCTCGATAAGGAATCACAGTCATCACATATAGTTTTACATCAATTCAGTTGGGTAAATGACGAGGCACACAAACGATCGGTTTACAAGTAGCGACTGCACATCCCCGCGTTGGACGCGAGGGGTCGCTATGTTCCCGTGCATTCATTTTGGATCACATCACAGCTCCCTTCAATTTAACTCTGAAATAATGCTTAAACTGTGTGATAGCCCGCAGTGTCGCCTGTTGCTGTTGGCTAACAGATGACACGTGTTGTTGTGTTGTTTTAAATTTAAATAAGATGAAAGTGTATAGAGGGGTCGTTTGTTTATCTTGCCAAATAAAATCAGCGTGCCTGCAACTACATACTTTTATTAATTTAATCAGAATAATATAGTTGTTGACGGATTAAAGTCGGTGGTTTTGTACGTGTCTGATGTAAACACACCGACTCGTCTTCTTCTCTCGCCACATCCTCTGGACAGTTATTTTCCCCGGACCGTACCACAAAGTTTGTCGGTGGGGGTGTTTTCGTCTTGGTTGCTAGTGGCTGTGCACTGTTGATTACACAATAACGATAACATTTTTCGTAATTTATAGAGTGATTATATGGAACATATTGGTTTCTTTATGTATTATTATACATACGTAGCTGGGAGTATGGATTTCTTGGTGTCACTTATTGGAGCCCCCCCCTTACGTACCAAGTTAATCGGACTGTCGTTCCTTTTCACTTTTCGACAAAAAAACGATTGTCTGTTACTTTAAAAGCCAGTAAGTACGCTGCTAATGCTGAGCCAACTTTGGTCGTTGGCTTTGCGTTGAGTTTGATAATAGTGTTTTATATCGGAGTGGGTTTTAAAGTCAGAATGGAAGACGTCGGCGTAGCACTTTATGAGCTGGGAGTCAAAGCCTGCTAGCCATCTTTATTTTCTCCGGAGGTCGGGGGGGTAACGCTAGCTAAACTGTTTAGCGTTAGCTGGTCAGAGGCTAACCGTTAGCCGCGGCCGGCAGATGCTTCTTTACGCAACTGAGAATGTTGATGTATTCCTGTGAAAAAGTGGATTTTAACATTACTTCCCGCACCGTCGCTCGGCTTGTTTTTGAGGCCGAGCAGGATACCAGAAACGGAGGAAACTCATCCAATGGGAGGTAGGACGTCTAACTTTAGTCTCCCCGGGCTCAAATGTTTTTTTCCATACCTTTTTTATATGAAACCCAGTTTTGTTCCTACACGTTTTTGTGTGCTTGGGTGTTGACCTGCACACATCAGGTCAACAGATATCAGTGGTTGGCGGATGCAGATCATTCAAGTGCCCCCTCCCAAAAAAAAAAACTTTTTTTTTTTTGCACGATTGCCTTAATATATCCCAGGAACAGCTACTATACTTCACGTTGCATAAACTTGTATCTGTGTGTCTGTGCTGGTGTTCCTCGTCTGGAGTGGCTGTGGGTCCATGTTGTTGGTGTAATACCTCGACGTGGCCTGCGTTTTATGGCAAAAAAAAAAAAAAAAAAAAAATATCAGTCTTGTGTGGACCAAAGAATGAAGGCTACGTGGGGATTATGGTGGATTACTCTGGACAAACAAGTCTGTGCCAAGATTGGACTTGTTCAAACAGATCACAGCAAATACTGTCAGATGTGCTTGGGCCCTTGTCTTGGAAGTGTCTTTGAAGACAAACAATGGGGTGACATACATACACACAACCCTTCCCCGCTGGAGGACACATCTGCACTATGTTTTCATGTAGTTATGACCTTGGCAGCCTGTAGTGGCCATTCCAGCTTCTTATTGGCTGTATTAAATATACATTTCCCAAAAGGTGGTGTTTATGTCTGCTATAATCTTTTGACGGTTGCCGGGGCGAGATTGTGCTTTCTGGACACTTTTAGTTCCCGCTGTGTTTTGTTGTTGTTGTAAGGTCTGGACATTCTGGCATTTATGTTAGAGGGACTGATGTGTACGGGCTTTCCATGCAACACACGGAGGTTGAATCGTCTCTCGGGGTCCGTTGCTGTCCATTGGTGCTCAGTAACAGTGGCTGGTGTCACCCAGTCCCGTGTTCACACAGTTTGAGGTATTTCTGAGTTACTTGAAGGGAGAAAATAAGTAATTAGCACTTTAAACCTCGGGAAAAGAATACACGCAACACAAACAACAACCCCGCCATAAATACATCCAATTGATTATCCCTCTAACGGGAACATTTCATCACATACGTCATCTTCATATGACACCTCATATTCTCAGAACTGGCAGAGCATACAGTATCAATGGCCAGACAGAAATAACCCCAGTCCCACAGTCATTTGTTTTAGAGGGACGGTTTAATGATTTATACTGCAAGTAAAAACATTTTTAGAAAAGTGGCAGTCAGATGTAAGCCAGCCTTTTGATTGCAAAGTTTGTGCTCTTGTCACTCCTCAGGTAGCTACTTCCAGACACAGATCTGTCTTTGTCTTTGTCTGAGACTTCAACTCTTGCAACGATGAGCCTGGTTATGCAAATGCAAGCTTAAAGTCTGCCAAAGGGAGGAGAGCAGAGGAGTACTGAAGAAAGAGGGTGACATCGGACAGAGGAAGTGAGGAAGCTCATAAGCTCGAGCATTTAGTCACTCTACAAGCAGACTCAACAACTGGAAATTGAATGCCTAATGGAAACAAAGGCATGTGAAATTATGGGACGGACATCCTCCCAGTTTCCTGTTGCATACTTTTTCACTGGAAAGGAACGCCTGCAACGCTAACTTGCAAACTGTTCGCGACTTGTGGAGAATTTAACTTGCCTGATGTCAAAACACTTCCTTAAGCTTCAAGGAAATTCAGAGAGATATTGTATCATCTTTACTTATGGTAAAGTGTTACTTCATATGGCAAAAATGATTTACAAAGAGGGGATTTTTTACGCGTTTACCCACCCTGTTTCTAAGATCGATCAAACGCAAGTGTGATTGGGCCATCTCTTTCCGTCATGGGTCAGTCTCAACCTTTAAAGATGCATCGAGCCTCTTGTAGGTAACCTTAACTTGACTGAAAGAGAAAATTAAGCCCTGGAAAACTTTGAAGATGACTATGTCCTCTCCCGTGGGACCAGAAGGTATAAGTCTGGCTCAGCCCATTCCCGTCCCAACGCTGACTATCCTGCCACCATCTTCAGATACAGAGACCTGGTCTTGCTCACCTAGCCCTAGACCGTCACGCTCTAGCCACCATGGTCGCTTCCACCGCAGCAGGACCCGAACCAAGAAACGAATTGAGGAAGAGCAAGGCTGCACTCCTAAGCGACAATGGGGTAAAACACCCCAAATTGTAGTAGAGGCGACTGCAGAGAAGGGTACCGTCCGACATTGGAGCCCCTCGCCCTCCCCCTCCTCTGTAGCCAGTCCGACGGAGGGGGAAGAGCAAGGTCAGGATATTCCTACACAGGACCTCCTCCTGCCACCGTCTTCCTCCTGGTCTCGTAGTCCCTCTCCCAGCCGGCGCTCCCGTTGGTCCATCAGGAGCCTGCTCAGCAGAGACTCTGACTGGGAGAGCTGCAGGTTAGTGTGCTGGACTCATCCCCAATAACCAGCCAGTGATTTAAGAAATGATGAGGAAAGAAAGCACTAGTGCAGCATTTGTTTACTCCCTCATTAGGGCCAAACTGATGTTTTATCTTGCTTTCATTCAGTTGACGGTTCTCTGTTTGAGGATGCGTTTGTTGAGCAACAACACCGTCGGCACTATAGTTGACTGTCTCATGGGTATTCTACCTTTGTATCTCTGTAAAATCTCAGCCAATTTGCATTCGGGCCTTCTTAGACCAGATTTGGTTGCAGTGACTGACCGGAGTGAGTGGACACTCATTTCTGCAAGCTGGCGGAGAATAAAAAAGCCTTACATCTGACAGACTTACGCTCGGTTGACTTTTTTTCAAATGCTACACGAGGTCAACTATTTTGGAACAGGGTGGATTTAATTAGCTAAAGGCTAAAACCAGTGAGGACAGATTACCCTGTTAAAGTCCTGACTGAGTTGAGTTGATTCATGGTACAGTACGACGTCAGCTAAAAAGCAGGCCAACGCTCAGCTGGTTGAATTTCACTGATGTACATTCCAAATATGTATATTTAATTTGTATTGTTAACGAATATTCTCAACTTCAAAGAAAAATGACCTTTTTAAATAAGCGAAACAGCGAGGTTATGTAAACAGTATACAAAGTTAGTGAGATCGCTGTAGTGGCAGTGGTGGGGGAAAAAAACAGAGCTGGATCAGTAATAAGGAGCTAGAGGCGGGGTTCGTGCGCCATTTATCCTTCCTCTGAAGCATGACATCACCGACAGCCAATGGGAGTGGGCTCTTAGTCTGATGATGTCATGTGAGCCCAATCAGAGGAGGTTCTGGGCACCACTGCAGAGGGCAAGCGGAGGGTGATTCTCTCTTGTGCTCCACATGAACAGCTGTGCCCTTGTCCTCTTCATTTACACATCATTTTATTGACCCAGTTATATTGTTTTACTGGATATTCATTAAATGTAATATCCAGATTTACATTATGACCCTTCCAATGATGTTTAAGCAGTGTTTTTTCAGAGTAAAAAAAAAAAAAACATGTTTATATAAAAAAGCCAGGGTAAGATTAAGGTTTAAATTATGTTTGATCAATCCTAACGTTCCTTTTCAAAATAACGCCCGGCAAACAAATGTCTATTGTTATGTAAACCATATCTTGCTGAGTCACAGAATAAGTAAATAACCTTGTTCACACACAAATTCATATTTGGTCATCCAGCTCTTAATTCAGAACACATTTAATTTCACGTCTGCAAGAAAAACACATTGCGTACTTCGACGGACAAGTTTGTACAGCATGACAAGCCGCATATGATTAGCGTTTTCCAAACAACTTGGCCAAGGCTTCTCCAAAATGAAGGTGCTAAGCTGCCCCTGTGGCCTGATGGCAAACGTTTCTTTTTTCTTTACAGCGTTTAACAGTGGAAAGTTTCATGCAGATGAAATCAGCTGTGTGGAGCCGACACATAGGCCACTCAAAACACATTAAAGAGTCATTGTGAACCACGGACTATCTAAATTGAATCGCCTCGTCATTGATTCGATCAGTTCATCATAAGTGGCCGACGCAATCTTCACACTCGACTTTCATCATGTCCGTGGGGAGATAGTGTTGTTATTTATAAAAGTTCCTTGGACTCCTTATATAAACTTAATGCTGCACCCTCACAGTCTGTGATCGTGTTAAAATATCTTTGATATTTTGCGTAAAGCAGAAATTGTGGTTGAGGGGAGGCAGTCCTGCCAGTGTGTTCTATAGGGCCTTCGAAATCCAGTAATAATTCTATGTTTACAATATGTGATTTAGTCTGACCTACTTTAAACACAAGGTCAGGTCTAAAGACTCATGTTGTCTGAAAGGTATGGATGTCTCAACAGGGCCTATAAGCTGCAGTTTGTCCTGATTATGCCTGGAAGTCTGACCTGCTATAATGGCTCCTTGGACGGACTGCTCATGAAAATCACATGTCAGTCAGACAGTATTTAGGATGGCAAAAGATAAAAGTTGCAAAGCTTGTTTGGCTGGAGCTCATAAACAAATGAGGTGGTTAGCGGTGGCCTAATATGGTTCCCTGTGTTTTTAGTCAGTTTGCACCATTTTTTTTGAGGAAATCTTAAACAAAATGTATGTCCTCACTTAGTACACGGAATAAGACAACCTGCTAGTCTTACATGCAGTACAAGGACACTGCTGAACAATAACAACGCGGATATCTTTAGTCTCTATTAAGCAACTACTAAGTTGATGTCTAAATTATTTATGTAGAATGTTTTAAAGCCTAAACTGCATCTGATGGATTCTTCACTTTCTAGATTCGCATAAGCTGACTGCCCTATTTGATCCCAGCCTGTGAAAGTCGGTGTTGAAATTGTTTATTGGTGACAAATTTGTACTTTTATTGCCCTTTGAATGTCTCACTAGCCAGATTTACTAAAGTATATTGAGAGGTATGATACGTAATCTAGTCATATGGTCTATATATGTGTGACTGGGGTAATTCCACCACAACTTGCAGAGACAGACTTTCTGTAAACATGTTGTCACAACAATTTATCACATGTTTAGTTTCACAATTACGTAGACTGAAGTCCAGCACAGTGTTATTGAAGATTGCACCTTGTTATAAATACAGGGTAATTACTGAAACTCTATATGACTGTATATAGATAGAAGTACTGGACAAAATGTGCACACATACAGTCGAGGATTTGCAAAGGATGTTCAGCAGCCAAATCAACAACACAGTGGCCTGCTGACTGATTGTGATTGACGTAATAGTGACCCCTCTTTGTCTTTCTGCCCGACTGTATCTGGGTAGCCTTGTGACGTTTCCTGGTTTGTGTCGTCTGCTTGCAGTAGGTGTGTTTACTGACTGATTATTGATCCACTTTGGGACCTGATTTCAGACATCGTTATCAGGTTTCTTTCACTGTGGCCGGCGTCTGTCTCGCGTCCGGCTCAATTGTATCTACTTTGAAGCCGTTTTCGGTAATCAGCTCGCAGTAAGTGGTTTGTTTCACATTACAGATAATGTGTGTCTGTGTGGACACCCAATGATCTGTGGATTCTGCAATATCCTAATCAAATTCAATTTGGGATGCACTAGTGATGCCAATGCGGACTCAAACAGCTGGATCGGGAAGATACTTTACTAAGTTGCTGGTGTACGATTTCTTATTTTAATACAAAATAACAATTCACATTTTATTTTTTTAACTGAGTTTAAAAAAAAAGCAATGTTTAAGTCTGGCCTGACGTTGCCTCCACACAGTGACGCATACAGCTTATTAATTAAACACTGGTGTCAGATACCCAAAGTCCAGATATTGGTATCGGGACTGAAAAAGTCAGATCGGTGCGTCCCTGGTCCACGTGGTTCTACTTTCTATTGCTCTGTTGAAATAGGAGATTTTTTTTTGGCAGGAAGGAAAAGCACCTTAACATTCTTGAATACCCACTTCCACTTTTTTCCCTCCATCTAAGCTGCAGTCAGTCTCTTTCTTGTCCCTTTCTCAATGTCCAAGCAGCCCACGAAACTCTGACATAATTGTCGGCCATTGGTGAACCTCGGGAAAACGGATTACACACAGAGGGAGACTGAATGGTGGACATGGCTCAGCCCAGTCTGGATTATGATGTGGACTCTAATCCAGAGGGATGGACAGAGAGATTGAGGGTTAAGGGATTGCGTGGGCTCGGGGCTTTGGCCAGGTGGATTCACCACAGGCGGCCATGGTCGCTGTATTTATAATGCTAGCCATGTGTGCTATTTATCCCAAATAATTAGCAACCTAACAACATGCCTTTTTTTATTTTGTAGACATTCAGTTTGTTTGGAACATACAGATTGAGAAAAGGGCTGTGTTACTTCAATAAATTATTCATTCTGAATGGATTAATCTGGGGTTAGGGTCAAAATCATGGATGGAAGCTCGTTTTGATTTGTTTGCTCAATAGAAGAAGCATACACAGAGCCTGCAAAAGTCAACATTGCTTAAGAAAAAGTCATTCATTGCAAAGATAACCAGCTAATGTTCTTGTGACCTCCCATCTGTGAAGTACTGGTCCCTCTGAATTCAGATAAAACCTCCTCAGTTGACTCTTGCCTTATCATCCTTATCGGTGGCCCCCAGTTCAGCACCACCTCACAGCAAGGCCTCACTGAACACACGGAGCCGCCTCCTCCGCCCTCCCTCCTCCTCCTCCTCCTCCCTCCCTCCCTCCCTCCCACCCTCTCCCTTGTTGCAAAGGGGATTACGGATGGACGCAGAGACTGCAGCCCGCTACCGGGTCCTGCTAACGGAATAGGGAGCAGCTGTCCGTCCTGTACCTGGCTGCGAGGTGCAGGGGCGTCAGCCGCAATGGCGAATTAATATCCGACCGCGGCTCGGTGGACGATGGGCGCGTTTCTCCCCCCGAGGCTGAGCGAAGAAAACACGGCAGAAGAGCGGACATACACCCCTGTAGCGTCGGGCTTGCTTTAGCTGCACACACACACACACACACACACACACACACACACACACACACACACACGCCAGGAACCCCATATTGACCAAAACGAGTGTGTGTTTGTGGATATCTGTTGGATCGCAAAGAGCCTCATGACATGTTCGAGTAAGTAAGTGACTTAAAACAGCGCCTATGCAGTGATCTTGTCTGTGGTCCTCAATGTGTGTCCGTTGGTGCTGATGAGTCACACGGACCCCCCCTCCCCTCCCCACCGTAACACGGATGGAACGGGCGCAGTTTGCGTAAAAACAAAAAAAAAGAGCGCAGGTGTGTGCAGCCGCTGATATTGGCTGCGTTAAATGACAGCTAGCTGCATGTTTTGTGTTGTGGAGCTCCCAGCGCCTCCACCCTCCCACAAGCCGGTGCTTCTTTAATTGAAAACACCCTTTACTTCGTGTTGCAACGTCTAATTGTGTTTGCTGTTTGTCGAGTTATCGTGTTGTTGTTGTGTTTTGTGGTGAGCCGGACCGGACCGGACCGTAGTGTGCTATATAAACACGCCCATTATCTGATCTGTGTGCGCGGCGCTCGCGAGTCGCTTATAGGACGATATTAAGGTCAACCCCTACCGGACAGACAGACGGCTAACGGGAGGTCTGTGTGGAAATGCTGCCGACTGGCCGTTTTCGTCCGTTTCGCGCTGCAGACGGATTTAGAGTTGTAAACATGCAGACACAGATTCACAGATCACTGATTTACGCACACCGAGGCCCCCTTTTTATATGTGCGTTTCCCTCAAGGTAGCTTTGTAATCATGCTGATTCACATTGCTGCAACAGATAATTATATTAGGTGAGTTGTTTTCCAATTAGAGAGAGATGAGACCCCCCTTTCTTTATTCTTATTTTTTATTTTTGTTGTACTTAAGTAAAATTATCAGGTACTTGTACTCTACTTTATTTTTAATGCATTTGTGGATAATTATTGATTATTTTATTATTATTAATATGATACTAGATTCGATTAGCCTGGCAAGAAAGAGTAGAAATGTCCTTCATAGGGTTACTTTATACTTTGAGTACATTTCAGAGCTTGTCCACTTTTACTTGACTAAAGAAGTTTAATGAGTTCTACTTTTACCAGAGCCGTTTTGTACTTCTACTTCTACACATGATGATTTATTTACATTCATTTTTGCTTTCCAGCTTCAGTCACTGATGGCGTTTACAGGGTCAGAGCTGTACATGTTTTTAAATATTATTAACACACAAAATGGACCAATAGTGTGCCGCCTATTTTCAGTGTTGTTGGTGAGGATGGGGAGAAAATGAGAGCGTGATGGAAGGAACAAGGAACTAACTTCACCACTCTCTAAATTAGGAAGGGAGATGGTAGAAGCCGTCATCGTGTCAAGAACACGGCCGTTTGTGTCAAAGCAGTGGCTTTGTACATGGGATAGTTTGAAGAAATGGGTCGTTTGGTGCCTGGAGAGCGGTTTGGCTCAAAGGTAGTAAATGAAGTGATGAGTTCTTGGTTTGGCTTTAATAATGAAATTACAGCTGTAGCCCAAAGGGAGCCACTGCAGCATGTTGTGGAGCGAGTGAGTAGAGCATTTATCAGGTTGGAGGCTTTCTTAAGGGCCTGTCCACACGAAAACGTTTTCGGTGCGTAAACGCACTTTTTTTAAACCAGCTCTCAGGGTGGAAAAGAAAAAAACGACACCCCTCCGTTTCGTGTTCGTTTTCGTGTGGACGGCGACAACGAATACGTTGACGTCATCGGCCCGCCCCTCGACCCTCGAGCCTGACTTCTTCCCCCGCGACGTCTCCTAACAACAACAACAACGGCGGCCTCCATGTAGCAGATATTCTGCTCGTCTGTACGACGGCGTATCAGGGCTGCTGTATGAAAAAAAACAGAGCCGAGAGAGGGGGGCGATATTCCAGGAAAAAAGTCGCAGATATGCTACTTTATTACGATGCTAACAAGCAACCGCTAGCTAACTTTCCATGAATGTAGGCATTTATTTGTCTAATTAATCCATCCCAACGTGTGACAACGCTTTTATTTATACGGGCCAAATTGTCATCTTATGGGTGTTTATTGATCGGGTGGTTGGGCGGAGATTAGCCGTAACTCTCACATGTTGCCACAGCAATGGCAAACATCCGGTCATGCTCCGTCTCTTCTTCTGCATTTTTGTAGCAGAAACAGCGCCGCATAAGGGCCTGGAATATGTACTACAGCGCGCTGAGTCGTTTTCAGTGGATTCGTCTGGACGCAGATTTTCTTGAAACGACGCCAAGGCAAAACGGAGAAAAAAAGTTTGTTTTGCTTCGTGTGGACGGCCCTTACATGTAACAGTTTACTGATTTTTAAAGGTGGCCCACTTGGGCAGTTACATTCAACATGTCTGCTCAGGTTAACGGGAATGGACGATAAGTAGTCGTGTGTGTGTGCTGAAAGGTTGTGGCAAATTCCTAAGTCGACTAATGGTGAATGTGGCGGTTGTTTTATTTACAGGGGAATGAGGTGAAACCATGGAAACTGTGTTGCGACGTAAATACAGCCATGAACATTAGATATAAACGTTCTGGCGGCAGTAGGATGCCTGTGACGAGGACGGCCGAGTCTGAACCATTATGTATTTGGTGCACATCATATCCAATTTCAAAGTCAGTCAGTATAAGCATTGTTTGTGTACAGTAGTTGATTGTCATAGTTGTAATCGATCACATTTCTGTAAACACACTGTTCCTTCAAAGTCGAGACAACTTTAAGCCGTCATCTATGTCTAATGGGGTGTTTCGGTCTTGAAAGGATCAGATCTGTAATAACAGCACAAGCCCTCTGAAGTTCATGGTGGATTTGTTAGTGTCTTCTTTCTTTTCTTCGATAAAACTGCAGTTTTTTTTTGTGTTTTTAGTAACTTAACACCATGACTGACTGCTTTAAATATCCTCCCTGTTTGGTACCTGTACCAGTTCATCTGATAACACTGGGTCTACATGGTTTTTCTTTGGTTTTAAATAGGCAGTTTATTATCAAATAGGAAACACCCGCAGCCTTTCTTTGTAGCATGACATTAAAGGCATTTACAGAGCTATATTTAGCAATGAAATATGAAAGTTCCCTCTGTTCTCCCCTGAGTTAAATCTCTCTCTCTGTTTCTTTTTTTTGTTTCCAGTACGGCCAGTAACTCTCCACGCAGCACCCCCGGCAGCTCTCCCTCCTGCGGCGCAGGGTCCTTGGGGGTAGCAGGGCCAGTGAGAACGAGGGAGGAGGAGAGAAGAGCAGCAGTGGAGGAGGAGGAGGAGGAGGAGGAGGTGCAGATAGTCCCTTGCCCTCTATACCCTCTGCCTCCTCCCTCACATCCGCCTACCCACTTGCTTCTCGCCACTTCAGCCGCAATGCCAAGGTAACTAAGCTTCAGTCCTTCAGTGCTGCTGCCGAGAGGTCTGTAGATTTGAAATCTCATAACCCATAAGCCTCTTGGATCAATAGAGTTTGACTTGAGGGACCACGTGCGTTTCACAGGTGGCCGGTTTACAAGCTCATCGTAAACCGAGAAAAAGCTTAATAAATAACGATAATAAATAATCTCTCTCAACATGGATAGTTTACCTGCATTAAACCAAAGCCTCATCAAACCTGAAAACTAATCAGACTACAAACTGAAACCAGAACACTTCAGACATCAGGACTTGTCCCATTGTGTGCAGATTCTACACTAATCTGTTTATAGAGAAGTAGATGTGCAGATATGAACTTACTACCGGTTCCAGTTCGGTACACCGTTTGATTTCCAAGTGAGCTTTATTTGTGTGATTAAAAGACTCAAATTGCTTTCATGTGATCCCAGTGACCTGACTAAATCAAACATGTTTATAAACCAGCAATATTTATTCTGCATACAAGCAGTCGATGAATCAGTCTGAACTCTCAGCTGCATTTAAGAGTCTTAAAATAAATGGATAATAAATAAATAGTTGAAATACCAAAGATGTTTCTGGGCTGGGGGAAAATGGCATTCCGTTTCCATGCCAGTAAATTCTCCACACTAGATACGTCGCGTGAATGTAAATGTTTGTTTTGGAGTTTCTTGACCTTCCATTTTCCACATGTGAGTTGTATGTACATACATGTACTTACTTTGCAAGTATTCTATTGCAGGTTCAATGTTCTGAACGGCATAGCTTGTTCTAATGACACAACATTGCAGCCGGTCAGTGATACACACCTTTTTAAAACGGAGAAGTGCGGAAAAGTATAAAAACCTCAAGGTTTCATAAAACGGGTCTGGCAGGATCACACACATGCATACACATTCAGAAGTGCTTTACTCTACCAAACGTACGCTGATAGATTTTTACATACCTGCATACAATCAGTTTGTGGTGTACTTTTATGTTTTGTTCCAAAGTGTACTGCTCGCTACTAAATAAGCTGTTCTTTCCTTCACAGAAAATGCAGAGCTGGTACAATGTAAGTAAACATTAACAGACCCTCATTAGGTTTTTTCTCTACCAGGATACTTGCCTTGCCTGAATTTTTATATATATATATATATATATATATATATATATATATATATATATATATATATATATACAGTTTAATTCCAGGTATATATTCCAGGTATATATATATATATACAGTTTAATACAGTTTAATTCCAGGCAAGTGGAACTAGTTGACATAGTAAGCACGGAAAATCGCTGTTTATCCTTTAGATATTTAACCGACCTCCCGTTCCAGCCCAAGGCTATCAACTGTTGTGCAGGCTAGTCAAGAAGTAAAATACCATGTTCTCCTTTCTCTTTCCTGTCCTCAACCTCAGGTTCTCAGTCCTACATACAAACAGCGGAACGAGGATTTTCGCAAACTCTTTAAGAAACTTCCTGACACGGAGCGACTTATAGTGGGTGAGTGAGAGTGGGTGAAGTGTCAAAGACGCATTGGCATACGATAATCTGTGTGTGCTGAGCTCATGTTAATAGACATAGCTAAACACGCAAGTAGATTAAATACTCCTCTCTTAAAAATCAACCTCTCGCTGCTGCTGTATCTCCTTTCAGTTGACCTCTTTTCTTTTCCTGTTTCTTTTCTCAGACTACTCTTGCGCTCTGCAGAAGGACATACTGCTTCAGGGCCGCCTTTATCTGTCGGAGAATTGGCTCTGTTTCTACAGTAACATCTTCCGCTGGGAAACCACTGTAAGTCTTGCCCATGCTGTGTACACATCCGCACGCGCAACCATCAAACAAACGCCTGTTGCCACCTGGTTAATGTCACACCTGCAATCAGATAAGAAGTCGTTCTAATGCGCTTGTTTGCAGATCAATATAGATACGCTCAGGCCCTTGGTAAGATAAGAGTATCGCAAACAGAAGTGCATGCTGGAGCATGCACGCGGTCAATCGCTCCGCTTCTTTTCACAGATCACTATCCTGCTGAAAGACGTGACCTCTATGACCAAGGAGAAGACGGCCAAGCTCATCCCAAACGCCATTCAGATCAGCACTGACAATGAGAAGGTCAGACTCCAGCACAAATAATATTGTCGTTTGTTCTAGTTTGTTGAAGCCATGTACGACATTCAGAGTATTAATACAGCTGTTTTCTATGTACAGATATAGTAGATTACTGTCCAGAGCAGAGAATGGAGTTGCTCTCCCTCTGTGTGTGTTGTTTGCTGTAGTTTGTACCGTTAGCCCCGTTAGCTACAAGCTGCCTGCTCAGGCTTCACCATGTCGAGCCACTGCGAAGCAATTGAAATGCTCTCAGACTCATATTTTACATTTCATACGCATTTTTTTTTTAGTTTAAGTTAACGGTTACAACCAAAGCATGAGGCGTCGAAGCTGTTGCTCCTGTTTACTTTAAATTATCCTTTTTTTTTTGCTAGTGAAGCATGTTTGAACTGAGCTGACTCAACTTTATCTTGACTCACTGTGACAAAGAAAACATCCCAACAGAGGAAAAACCCACCAGGCAAATCACACTTTTCATCGTTCTGTTTTTCCTTCCTTTCCCCGGTCTTCCTGTCCCACTGATATTCACCCTCTCAGCACTTCTTCACATCTTTCGGAGCAAGGGATCGCAGCTTCATGATGATCTTCCGTCTGTGGCAGAACGCTCTGCTGGACAAGGTACGCCATTCTGTCCAACCTTCCTGCCGGTTTGTGCCGTTGTCACACAGCTAGTAGTTAAGGTCTCAGAATAGAGCAGCCTGTCGAGAAGCAGCAGATGGCTGCAAAAGCGAAAAAGTTAAATCACTGTAATTTGCTGGATTTGAATGTAGGCATTTATTTGGACAGCGCTGCTGCAGAAGCATAATGTAGTATTAAGGCACGTGGCAACAGACTGGTAGATGAAACCTCGACCGTATGTTTTAGCTGCATGTAATGTTTTGTTTGAGAGCAAATGCTGTCAAACAAAACATTAAGTCGCTGCCAAGAATTGCTGTTATTATAAGCTACAGTATATTGTGACTATCATCAGACGTGAACTTCAAAATGACTTTCTTGCTGCTATGATTTAAGGATTAAAATGTCATCCACGAGAGCAGCAAAAATAAATAAAAAAAGTCTATTTTGAAGCACAATTTTCAAAGTCTGACAAGAAACTGACTTAAATGATTGTCATATTTAAATAATTGGATCCAAAAGATAAATGTGTGATACATAACTCGTATTATGCTGATTATTAAGTGGCTGTGTCCTGGTTGGTTTGTTAACAAGAGTAATTATTTTAATTTGATCCGAATGAACCACTGAACAAGAACATTGTGTTTCTTTTACAGTCTCTATCCCCCAAAGAGCTGTGGCACATCGTACACCAGTGTTACGGCACTGAACTGGGCCTTACTAGTGAAGACGACGACTATGTCTCCCCCACCGCCGAACACATGAACGGCCTACTGTGAGTACTCGTGTGTAAAAACAAGCTCATAAATGGTGTTTTTCTGTTATGAAACAGAAAATGTACTCGTATACTCGGAACATTCCCCTCGGTGCTCTCAGTGTCATCTGTAGCATATTTCACGATTTATTTTCTGTGGTAGAGTTCAAGAGTTTAGACTTGAAAGAGTTAGTTATATGTGTGAGGGTATTATGTAATTTAGGGATGTGCCGATACCACTTTATTTCCCAGACCAAGTACAAGTACATGCATTTCAGTACTTGCCGACAGCTCAATAGCAAATGGGTAAAACAAAAAAAGCACTAGAGTAAAAAACGCACTTCATCGGGTTCTTGGGTTGCATGCATGTGCAAATATCCCCAGAACAACTGACCGCATATAGCATGAGGCGTGAGTTTGCCCTTTAACTAAACAAGCAGATCCTCAGATTTCAGGAGATTGTGTGTATGTGTGCGTGTGTGTCTAATGTGTGTGTTTAAGTCTGATCAACTCGTGTTTTTTGGCAGCTAGCATACTAATTGTGTTACATGCCTTGTCAGTTAAAGATTTCCTCCCCTTCTAGCCCCTCTTTGTGTGTCTCTGCCTCACACTCTCACTTCCTCTCCCTCTGGTCTCCAGGCCAGGAGATGAGTCAGTGTCGGTTACTGATCTACTAGACCTGAGCTCAGTGTCGGTTACCTCTACGGGCAGCTCCCTCCCTCCCCTGGTGCCCTGCGGTCCAGCCAGCTCTCCCTCAGCTACCAACCTCGGGGGCTCCTCTCCCCCTTCCTCCGCCTCCTGTCTGCCTATAGAGGTGCCTTCGTCATCTGGACGCAGACTCAGCTCCGACCACCTCGACCCCAGCCCGCCCAGCTCCCACAGCTCGCTGCCATCCACCTCCCCCACCAACGCCTCTGCCTCTGCCCTGGTCTCTGCTGCTGCCTCCTTTGTGAGTGCTCTTCACACACACACACACACACACACACACACACACACACACACACACACACACACACACACACACACACTCACACACACACACACTCACTCACTCACTCACACACACTGCAGAAGCTTGGCTTCAGTCTTGTGTTATGCATAGTCTGATGAATTAGAGTACTTGTTTTTAATCATTAATAATTTAACATTAATCACATTTTCTATTCAATTTGTTTATTTATACACCCCCAAAATCACAGAGGGCTTCAAACATCCTCTGCCCCCGAACCCTCTCATCAGATAAGGAAAAAAACGTTTTAACAGGCGATGGGGAAAATAAAGAAACCTCAGGGAGAGTACATGAGGAGGGATCGCTCTCCCAGGATGGACAGAATTAAAGTGGATGTCATGTGTACATTAAACAACGCAGAATTAACAACATAATAATAGCAGCATTAGAATTTCTACATGTAATCAGAGCAGTAAATGCACCGGCTCCACCAACACTTCTAGAAGATTGATATGCATTGATTAAAATCCCTGTACTGTTTTTTTTTTATCAACTATATTAAAATTACTGAAGACGCTTGATTACAAAAATAAATAGTCTAGGGCATGGCAGATTTATTTATATAGCATCGAGCAGCGATAATGCTTAGAAAAGGCAAACAATAAAGCAAAATCAACATAAAATCACTGAATAAAATAAAGTGAAATTAACCATAAATACTAGACGATAAATGCAGGATGTATTGAAGTAAAAATGTGCAATCCTGTATAGTTGCTCTGTTGATCCTGATACAGGCAGATGAAGCCCGAGCAAAGCTAGAGTGAATAGAGTGCTGTGTTGACTCTCAGATTAATTGCATGGCTGCAGAGCTCTGCCTGCTCAGGCCGCATCAACACGAGGTCCCGCTCAGCCGAGGGCTCTTTCCTCTCAGGTCATATGACAATGGAGTGATTTCCCTACAAACCTCTTGCTGACTGGTGTGCGATTTCTTTTCCCCCTCACTGCATCAGAATCTGGAAGAGGGTGGGGACAGCCTGTCCGAGTCAGCCAATCACATGCTGCCCCTGCCAACCACCAGTCTGGGAAACCTCTCCTCATTGGACATCACCAACGATGAGGAACTGCCCACAGACCCCAGCAACTCCTCTGACACGCAAGAAGAGAGTGAGTGTTGTTTTGCTGAACAAACCACCGCAAGAACCCACAATGTATGGATATTATAGTAGATTAGAATACATATATTTGAATGGTTTAACAGTTTAAAAGTGTATTTTTAATCATTATATACTTATTTGAGGGAACTATCAATCAGGGAAAACACCACAAAGAGCCATTTCTTCTTAATTTAGTTGAGCTAAAATCTACTTTAAGGGGTTTGGATAGGTATAGAGATATCTGCCTGCTGCATAGTTCATTGCTTGCTCACCGAGCAGCTCTGAGATAGCTAACGTTACAGCTCAGCCAATGAGAAGGCCGTTAATGTTCACACCTTCCGCTGCCATGAACATGAGCCTCCGGTCCATGAGCGGATGCATGCTTCCTTCAAGATCACAAGATCATCGTGCTGGATTTCAGGGGAGGTTTTTTCCAAACTTAACACTGAGGGATTTACTGCTCTGTGTGGGAAATCTGCATTGAAATCAAATGTATCTCTCAAACAAACATATGTAAGTGTTTTTATGTTTTATTTATAACTGAACAGAAGCTGGGTGAATGTTAAACCACAATGAAATAAAAACAAAAATGTAAATGTCTGTTGTCTCCTTGACCTTCAGGTGAGGTGGAGTCGTTCTGTGGCGACCTGAACGGGCGGCTGCACATCAACACAGCGGTCCGCATGAGTGTAGACAAGCTGCACGACCTGCTCTTCTCTGCTGACACACACTTCATCCAGCACCTCTTCTCCCAGCGACACTTCACTGGTGGGTTCAAACACACAAATACCACGCTTAAACTCTGTTTAAGATGCGAGGGTTGCAACGCATCACAAAACTCACATCATGACTCATGATTTTGAGTCACAGATATTTACAGTAATATTTACAAAAAGTAAATAGTAGTTTTAGAGAATTTCGTTGATGAGTCATGGTTGGTCATACAGAACGTTTTGTTGTTGTTTGTTATACAATCTCCAGATATAATGTAAGTCGGTGCAAACCACCAAAACGTTTAAATATTAGCTTTTTACCTTGTTATTGTTGTCTATGGTTGTAATATGCCTAGAAATACACACAAAAATATTCAAATTTTACTATGATTGCACACAATTTCTTTAGTTACGAAAATATTTATTTTTAATGATGAAATAATCAGGCAGTTTTTGTCCCTTTTTTCCCTGTGAGCTCTCATTTCTCATGTTGTGAGACTGTATTAAGCTGGTGATAACGATGTGATGTTCCTACATTGCCCAGAATACATTTCAGCAACCAGCACAGAACTTGCATTAACTTGTCCCATAACATTGAGCAGAAAAGAACAAGTTTTTCCTGTTGACACAGTGACAGTTGCACCCTAGTGTTTGTTTTTACTGTTGCTTACTGAACGAGTACCAAAAAAAGATGAAAGAATTACTCACTCTTTCATTCTGTGTCGACATATTTCTGCTTTTAAAACTTGAGTTGAAACTGCACTACGCGTATCTATTTATGTTGCTGCCAAAACTTTGCTCAGAAAAAAACAGACCTGCTGATATCTCTGCTTATCATCTTTTCATCTGTGGAAACGTTGATTTTCCATGTTTTTTCCTGTTTTGAAAGCAGATTTATTGCTCTTATAAAGCAGCTGTGCTACTCGGTCCAGCATATAAATGCCAATGTAGTGAAGTACCCCAGTCCCCTTTCAAAGACGCTCTGGCCCACTGTATTGTGCCTCTAATGAGGGTGCCACGCTAGCTGTGTGAACCTCCCTCCGTTAACTGGTCTCTCTTTTCTTGACCACTTTCATTGCTTTGCCAGTGAACAGCTATTTTCTTTTTGATCTGATACTCGTAATTAAGGTCTTTTTTGTTGCAGAAATGCAGCTTATTTTTCTTCTTCCATAGCAGGTCAAATGAGGACAGAGGTGGAGCGGTGGAGTTGATTTGGCCAGTGGCTACCCCAGTTGGAAGCCCAGCCCGCTTGGGAACATTGTGTCGCTCTAATTGGGACATTTCCTTCTTTATGAAGGAGTGTGGATTGACCCTCTGCTTTCCCCCTCTCTCTCTCTCTCTCTCTCTCTCTCTCACTGTCTCTCTGTCTCCCCTCCCCATTCAACCCCTCTGGATCTCTTGGTCTCTCTCCTTTCACTTATAAATTCTCAACCTCTCTAAAATCTCCCGTGTGTCTTGTTCCTTGTTGCTCATGTCGTCGGTGTCGTTTCTCTCCCTCCCTTTAGACCTGTCGGTGGGTGAATGGCAGCAGGACAGCAGCAGTGGGAATACCAGCCGTGTGCTTAGCTACACTATCGCCCTCAACAACCCCCTCGGCCCCAAGACTGCCCCTGTGGTGGAGACGCAGGTCAGTCCTTCACAAACACGGCCTTTTTTAGTTGCTTCATTAACGGAGACACAAACAGTGGAGCAGATCTTCCTCTATAGTTGTATGTGGTTGTGTCTTGGGGATTCTTTTTATTTAATTTTTGCTTTGTAATGGTTCCAGTTAGGCTTCTAATGCTGGCCCCACACATTACAATTACAACTATAACTTCATAAATCCTGAGTGACAAGAAAATTAGATTCAATTTTAAATATTTAGCAAGCTCAATACCATTTTTCTCCCTCAAACCATTTTGAATCGTATGACTTCTAGAGGTCCTGTTATATCATCCAACTGGTGTTTTTGTAATATTGATCACCTATGATTATTTACGATGAATGCGGAGGAGAAAACATGCACCCCGAATGCCAGGTTATGCTGGAAGTGGTTCATGTGATGTTTCGTTGGACGGCCACACTGGAAGGTGGAGTGAAAGCCAGCTGTCATGGAGGGTTGAGGAGACATACAGTCTCCTTTTGAAGCATCCATAGTGTTCAGTTGCTGAAATGTAATAGAACTACTTGTGTGAAGAATGGAAAGGGAGAGCTGGAGAAAGTGTAAACCCTCCACGCAGCTGGCTAATCACAGTGGGAAGTGGGCGTGATCGGCTGATTGCCGGTTTTAGAAAGGTTGTTGTCTTTCGCAGCCCTCCCAGTTGGGGAGAGCAACGAGCAGTTCTGATGAAGCATATCTTTACAGCAGGTTATTTTGAGCCAAACAAGCTATAATAACGAGCAGACGTGCCAGTAGTTGGGTTTTTTCAGAAGCATTTACGATGCACCTCCGCTTCCTGCTTCCAGACTTTGCAAAAAAGCAGCGCCCGGGGCGAGTGCTTCGTGGTGGACTCAGAGGTCATCACCTCAGGCATCCCCTACCAGGACTACTTCTACACTGTCCACAGATACTGCCTCACCTCCATCAACAAGCACAAGAGTCGGCTCAGGTATGTTTGTTGTTGCCTTATCGGAGGTAATCTTTGTGGGTGTTATTTTCTTTAACCCTGAGCTCACCCGTTGGCTGTGAAAACCACCGTCAAGAGCCTCAGTGAGAGCTTGTTGACTTCCTGACAGCTTTCTGAAGTGTTGAATTTATTCTTGATATGTTTTGCTTATGCACGCTAGACTAAACCAGCTGCACAGATCTTTAACTTTCTTTGTAGGTTTCATGATGAAAAATCTTCATCTTTGGCTGCAAAGTTACAATTTACGTGCTCATAATGCTGCTGCAACTAATGATTTTTACCAAAACACCATTTAAGGAGGGCCATCAGTGGGATGTGGGGTGAACAGGTTGAGTGGGATTATATGTGGTAGTGTACACTGACCCACCGATGTCCACCTGCAGTCTCCTGTAAGGGCAAACACAGACTTAAACAATGAAATCGAGAGAGAAAGCTAACATGTGCTGTCAGTTTGCAGCAAAATAGATGATGCAAATTATAGTAGGCTGGTAAACCTCGGGACCAGAAAGTCTCATGTGAGCTAATCCCATCAGTTTTCTCTCCCTCGCGTCGTCAAGTGTCCCCTGCTGCTTTCAGCTCCAACACTTAACGCCTACTTGTGATGTTGCTTCTATTTCCAACGCCCACCACATTTTCATTTCTCACTTCTGCAGACATTGCTGGCCACATATATTGTATTTGACTTGATGGCACATCAGCATATTTCCAGTACAAGTACGGTGTATGTCAGCATCTCAGGATCAAAGAGCAAAGGCATCTTTCTGAACAGAGGAAGGAGGGGGAAAAAAGGAAGGAGAAAAAAGCCGACAGAGAAGTTTCTCCTCAGTAGGCTGTTATGCAATATAACTGCAAGGCGTGTTTTTAAGTAAAGGCTTTGATTGTCTTCCTCTCAGTAACAGTTTCACTAGTTGTATTTATTTGAAGCCTTTTTTCCACTAATAACCTGAATAGGATCCAGAAATCTGTGTCAAGGCTTTTATAATGCCTTTATTCTACATAGTACATTATTTCTTGCCACGGTTTTGTTAAGATCTTCACTGTAACCTGGGCTAGACCAAGGAGAGTTAACACAGGAGATGTCACGTGTCCTATCATTGGGGGTTCAAGCCATGCACGGTAAAATCCGGTATGATGGCAATCATACAAGCAAGCAGAACCCCCAAAAAGAAGTGTTATCAGGCCGCTGGCAAAGAACAACTGAGCGGACCCCATCTCTTCGCCCACTGCTGTAATCCTGCAACATCATATTGATGTGTGATGTGTTGCCATGACAACGTACTCTGTGGCGGCATTTTTGAAAAGGTTCATAACTAATATTTGTGGTAATTCCTCGTCTATTCAGGGAGGATTTGTGTGCAAAAAAAAAGGAAAAGTAATTACTTGTAAGTGTTGAAGATTATCAGACGTCGTCTGATAAAGAGGTTTCAGTCATTAGATGTCAAGGCTATGAGGTTTTTCTTTATAAACACATTATATATGTCTATATGTGTTTTGAGGAATGGTGGTTTGCGTTCCCTCTGCCCAGAGTTTCCTCAGACATCTGCTACAGGAAGCAGCCGTGGAGTCTGGTGAAAGCCCTGATTGAGAAGAACACCTGGAGCGGCATCGAGGAGTACTACAGACACATGGGTGAGTCACATGACTCGTCCAGCTTATCTGTGTGTACACACAGCTTGTGGAAACCAAACCGACCCATTCAGGCCTATTTCCCTTTTTGTAAATAACCAAAACCAAAAAGTCAAGTGAAACCGCCCAACCAAAAGGAAACACTTGACATGAGATCCAAACGTTTAATGTTGCAGACCACAAAACATAAGAGCACGGCCGATTGTTCATTTGTGTGTGTTGTAGACTTGATATGTTTATGCTTGCCTATTAATAACTAATAATGTTTTTAGTTTTTTGTTTGGCATTTATTGTAAAACAGGTGCAGGATATGATGATGTGATCTAAAGGAGTCAAAAAGACTCCTTTTTTTTTATTACAGCTCAAATTCAAGATGCGTTAGCAGGCTATAAACAGGATTTCGGAGTATGGAATATCGTTGTACACCCATTCTGAGAAACCGGTTCATGCATTTGTTTGAACAGATTAGATTACAGCAATGCTTTATTCAGTGCATTATCATAACAAATAATAGGAAAACACTACAGCAGAATTCAGAGTTGTTTCCATTACAAGAAAGCGTCATGACAATACTCCAACATGCAAATTAACATCGGCTTCCCATTCAGCAGAGAACTGACTTTTAAATCCTCCTATTGGTTTCTAAACCATCACATGGTGCGACTCCACTCCACTGCTGCTCTCTGAGCAGAGCTGATCCCAACTCTCAGGTCTTCAGACGGAGGCGTTTTGGTTGAACCAGATTAAGATCTGGAGCTGCTTATGTGGCTTGTATTTACTGTGAAGCTGCGATCTATAAAAACTGTGTTGACACTTGAAACCTTCCTGTTTTCTTGAGTGTTGTAAAGAAACGTGCTCTATAAATAAAGCTGTCTTGCCAATATGCAGTTTACTCAAGTCACATATGGAAATATGAAACCTCCAGTGCACTTACACTGAGAGTGGATGGGGGATCCATTTAAAAAAAAAATGCAGTACAAACACCATATGCATATAATATCATAACATTATGCAGGGTTCATTATAATAAACTGAAATTACCATAAAATACATCACCTACGATCAAAAATATACTTTTATTTTGTTAGAAATCATTCCTTGTTTATCAAAGTGTTTGATCTCATACTCTTGATTCAGACCTCCACCATTTAAAATCACCTGATTGGCTGTTCGGCTGCATTTAAAGGACATAGTGTGGCGGTTTGTCTCCCCAGCGTGCTTTCCTGTGTAATTGAATTCCTCCATCCGTTCGTTCTGCAGAGAGCGAGGTGTCCAAGTTGGAGACGCTGATGCAGACCGAGGTTTCCGTCGTAACCACTGGCGAAGCAGTGGGCGCCGACGCCGCCAAGACCCCGCCGGCCATGCGCCGCCGCAAACGCACGTGCTCTCGGCGGCAGGGCGAGAAGGAGAGAGAACGGGAGGGAGGAGGCATGGGCGCCGGAGACCGGGGGGACAGAGGAGTCGGGGAGGAGAGGGACAGGAGAGAAGCCAGTAAGTCAGCCAGGATCTTCTGTGCAATACTGACCTCTAGTGGTTCTGTTGGGAGTTGCATGACAAACACTGGAGCCGTTGGTTGCTTTGGAGTCTTTAAAACACCAGAGTCAGAGTAGGATTACTGCCTTTGTCAGTCGATCCTTGAACATTATGGGATGTCAGGAAATGAAGAGGAGTTTTGTTTTTGTTGGGCCTTGGAAAGAAGGGGGAACTGGCCGTTATCACACACCATTTTACTGGGATTTATCTAGCTGTTTTTCCTTGTGTAACATTTATTATAATTACATGGAGCAATAGAATTTTAAATGTATTTATTATAAAAAATGATGACTGACATTTTGTATTCTTTTTTTTTTTTTTAATTCTTTTAGGTGCTCAGTATATAAAGCTGGGAGAGCGTTCACGTGGTGGAGGACCCAACAGTATATCCACCATCCTCCTCATCGTCAGCTTCATGTGAGTGTCTTTGTGGCTTCCAGTCCGATAATAGATGCAGCCTCTCTGAACAGTTGTATGATTTTACTGCTCACTGGTCATATGAATCCAGCTCACACACAATGAGTTACTCAGAACGCAAAGAACTTGTTCTAAATAAAGAAAGGGACTTTCTGAATGTACAAAATGAGTACAGTTACTTATTATAGCATGTGTGTCCTTGCATGCGATACACTTCATCCTTTTCTGCCTGTACTTCCTTCCTGATGATATCTGGCTTGTATAGTTTGGATTGTATTGACTTCCTGCTGTCTTGATTCCTTCCACGTCTGAATGCTCCCTCATTCAGACACGTTGGATATCGACCTGCATACTAACCTATACTAGCCTCACGATGCCTTTCTTGCTATTTCTCTTCTTTTTCCCTTCCTTTCTGCAATTCTTCTTGTGATTAGGATCTGTATCAGGTTCGTATGAGAGGCTTTGATTTTATACCACTGGCTGCATAAAGAAAACACTATGAGGATGATACAGGAAAAATCCACACCAGCGTTACTAAATGACACCATCGGCTACATAAACCTCTACCATGTTTACCGAACTTACTTTATTATATTTTTTAGATATTTTGAGAATGTTATGTTAAAGAATGTACCTGAAAAGGTTTGTCATGGTTAGTTAAAACTCACCTCGTCGTTAAAATCCTCCCTTTTCCAGTTCCAAACTCACTTCTTGTAAGGAACTATTTTTCCAGGCGTAATAACATTCGGCTCAACGGCTCTCTTTGGCTCTGTTGTGATTGACAGCTCAGAGGTCGGAACCAAAATATAAAGGAGGTCAACGATTGAAGGTTATTTCAGGCTCGTAGTGACACTGAAATGAATGATTTGTTGTTATCGTCACACCAGAGGAAACCACATCACATTTCAGCAACACATTTCATGTCGGAGTGGATTTTTCCTGCAGTTAAATGACGTTGTGTTGTGAAATAAGTGTTGACACACGCTGCAGTAGTTGAAAGCAGTATCTGGATCTCAGTGATTTGTTGAAGCATGTTCACGGCAGCCAGTAAATCCGACCCTCGTCTTCTCTCTGTCCCCGTCAGTCTGGTGGTGCTGGTGGCTCTCAACATGCTGCTCTTCTACAAGCTGTACGCTCTGGAAAGAGCGGCTCATACACTGGAGACGTGGCACTCCTACTCCGTCGCTGACAGGTAAACACAGGCTCGCCGTTTTCCATACGAGGCGTCTCGGGGCTTATCGAGTCATTTTCGTGGGATCCCGGGTGTGAAATCAAGAGTGAAAAAGCGAACTTTCACAATAGATCACGTCGTAAGAAGATTACGCAGCATTGTGCCATCTTACAGCTATTTCCCCACAACTACTCGGTTCTCATCAGCATTGTTTTTGGATTACTTTCTGCAGAAAGAAAAAAAAAAAACACTACACTTCCTGTTTCACACCAAACATCAGATCATGTCAGAAACCAGCTGGTGGAGCGTTTAGCGGAGAGTAAATATTGGACTTAAATTCACGAGGTTGAGAAAAGCCAGTTTTAAATGAATAGTAATATTGCTGCCAACAAGTTTGTCATATCATAATAGCAGTTTTGAGTTTATAGCATGTTTCTGCTGCCTCTAGTGGCCAAGATAATATGTTCTTTCTGGTTAAATCACCAACACTGCATTACTGAATACTGGCAATAGAAACTTGTCATTATTGACACTTGTCCATTACCTCCTCCTCCTCCTCCTCCTCCTCTCCCCAGTCCTTTGCCCCAGACTGCTGGAGAGTGGGCCCAGGTCTTGCAGCTTCAGAGGCAGTTTCACCAGGCTCAGCTCAGCAAGTGGCAGCAGATCCTGCAGTCCTCTGTCACGCTTCTCGACCAGGTGTGCGTCTTGGAAACGGCTTGTGCTCATAATGTGCTGGATCGTCACTGCATTATGTAATTCTCTCTCCCCTCTATCATCCATGTTTATCTCCCAGATGAAGACGTCTTTAGAAAAGCTCCATCGGGGCATCGTGGTCCCAGAGGTGCAGCAGGATCCCCCCGATGAGACCGTCACAGAGTCCCTGTCTGAGGCCTGACACCCCTCCTCCCCTCCCACTCCTGTCTGCCACCTCTGAACACTCCCTGGTGGACCGGTAGGGTTTCCCTCGTTTCCAAATGGAACTAGCCAGGAGCAGGACACCATTACCCACAACTCTCCTCGCCTGACTGACTTGAAAATGCCGAAGTTCGTCTTCAGCCTCAACCAGTAGCAACTTCACAGTGAGCTCATTCAGACTGGAAGCTATCAGGACCACAGCAATAATTTACCTACAGCTGCAAGTCACCTGTATGTAGAAGCAGGCCACTGGTGGGCCGACGCAGACCATCCACTCCTCACAAACCACACGTTTCATCATGGCCATCCACGTTCCACAAAACCTTTTACTCAGAACTCAGTTTTATGACTCTCACAGTTCTTCTTCTGACATGATGCGTTTCATAGGGATCAGTGATTCTGGAAAGTGGGAGGTCTTCCTCCTAGTCCCGGGAACAGATAGATACCTTCGCCTCTCCAGTGAACGCCTGCTGAAAACAAAGAGGGGGAGGGGGGGCAACCAAACCAGCTGTGTGGATGCGACCAACGGACACCCAGAAAGAGAGGGGAGAGTGCCGACTGGAGCGGGATGCCTCCTCTGTTCCTCAGTGTCCGAGTTGAGCCCCCCCATCAAAGGCCCTCCGTCCTCCTGAAGGGGGATGAGGACCATTTCACCACCAGACACTTTAGTTTTCAGATTTCCGTTTAGATGCAGATTAGACATCTGAAGATGAATCTCAAACACCACCCCACTCCTGGTTTTAACTTTTCTTTCTTCAGTCTGTCGGGTCGTTTGTTTGGACAGCAAGCCGCGTCCGGCCGGACTGACTGACAGTATTTATTGTGACCGATGACTTGTTTTGGATCTGAAGTCCTGTCCTGCTCTTAAGGAGTCATCCGGTGGGTATTTTGCGCTCTGATTTGCTTGCGGACCAAGAGGAGCTTCACAGGAACGATTACTGGTCACAGCAATAATGACAATAGTGATGCTAGTACTTTTTGAATGTTTCAAACAAAGTAGTATATAATAATAATAATAATAATAATAATGATGAGTTGTGTTTGAATGTGTGTAGAGGCCGTGAAAAAGAAGCAAAGAAGACTTTTTTTTGTTGACTTGACTGATGTGTGCGTGTTCACGAGGAGTCCTCATCGTTTCAGCTGTTACATTTTCATATTAGCGTTTCTTGAGTTAGTTTTTTTTGAAGATTTCTCTTTCGCGTTCGGTATGCTCACTCTTCGTATCGCGGGAGCCAGACGTTAACAGTTCAGGATGTACCGTAGACTTGATCAGGTGGAAACCTGAATGCCAGTTTGGCTACTTCGTTGTCCCACTGGGCCGGGCGTTTTCAAAACTAAAGGACCAACCAGAATCTTGTGGGCCCAGGTGAAGAAAAAAGGGAATCTGTTTTTGCAGTATTGTTTTTTTGTGTGTGTGTGTTTGTATGATTATTTTTGACTCACTCGTCTTCTCTTTTTACTCGATTCATTTTCTATCTTTATTATTTTGTTGTTCATTTTCACCCTCACCTTCCACTCTATTCTGGTCTCCGATCATGTGGAAACATCTCACCCGCTGACATCCCACTTTCTTCTCCTCCTCCTCCTCCTCCTCCTCCTTCTCCTACTTCCACTATGCTCTTCCCCTTCACCTCCTCCCTCTCTCTGTTTCACTGAAAATGGTGGCTACAGAAGCATGTGGGCCACGCTGTGCATGGCCATCTGTGGATAACAAAATGGCGTAATATTTATTGAGGGAGGGGGGGGGGGGGGGGTTGTCAGGGGTACATTAAGGGAGAGAGAGATGGCGGAGGAGCCCGGGATGAGAGATAATGTACTGTAAAGATGTGATTGTACACTGCGCCATGGAGAGAAATGAAAAGTTCTAAAACATGCAACACGTCATCACTCATCCTTGAGTCTGTGTGCCTTTCTTCACATTCAAAGGAGCCGTGATCGTCCTCCAAGGGACGCGGCCTGTCATGTGTTTTTTATTTATCAACCATTTTCAGCTGGGGGTTGTGACCCCCGACACCATTTCACTGTTGTTGTTGTTATTTTTGCCAGATGTGAGTTTCATTCACTTGTTGCTCTTCAGTCACGTTGAAGAGCTTCTGCAAAATCCCCCGAAAGTCATCTGTGATCAATCAGTGGTAGCTTCTGTCGAAGAAAAGAGGCTGTTTATTTTAATATGATTCAGGTTTTAGTGACCTGGAGGAGATCTTAGTTAAAACTACTATATAGTTACTACTATAGTGTGTTTCTGCTCTAAAAACGCTTTATTTGTCCCTTGAGCTCATGCCCCTCCCTCCCAAAAAGCCCAGTCTGCTCTGATTGTTCAGCTGGCCCACTGATTGGTCAACCACTGACTCTGTCAGAAATACACCTGACCTTTACCTGATAGCTGGAGTTGTAATGCAACTAAACACATTTTTTTAAAGATGATCAACACTTTTTTTTTTATCACACATGGTGGGCTCCATCCATCTGATCCTCCTGTTAAAATATATTGATCAGGCTGAGAGTCCAGACATGTTTACTATTCATTTAAGAGTAAAAGAATTCAAGTGAGACACGGCCTGATTTTCCTCACAATACATTTATTGTTTGTTTTTTTTAGGTGTATCGCTGTATTGTGTTGAGCAACGTTGCATACCTGCACATGAAGTGACTACAGCATTTAAACATGTGGACACATAGGGAGGGGTTTTTATTTCACTGGTTGATTCATCCTTGCAGGAAAAAAGGAGTTGAACTGGAAAACCTAAAAAGTAAATCAGTCTGTAAGCGGTGTCACTTGTTTTTTCCCCGCTTGTTTCTCTTTAGACATTCTGTGTTTGTACTTTGCTTCTTCCATCAGCAAACATGCAGATATTCTGAATCAAATGAATCAAACTTGTACAGAAGAGGGAACTAAAGGGAAGGACGGCAGCGTTAGGCCGCCATCTAGTGGTCGATTTGAAAGGGAAGGAAGGAGGCCTGCAGCGCTAAAGGTGTGGAAGGCTTCACCTCCTTCCTTTTTGGTTTCCACTGGCTCCACCCAGGGAGGCTTTGTGGTACGTTAATGTCTTTGGGACGTTTCCTGCCGGAGATAAAGTCAGTTAAAAGTGACACTTTTATATCAAATAAGGTAAAGCTGCTTTTATTGTCGTCGTCTGTTTGTTGTTGGGCATTTTTCTGGGTGGTGGTCTTCAGAAATGTCTTCAATTAAAAGGGAATTCCACTGGAATTTAGCCCGTTGATGTTTTTGTCTGATTTGTCGTCGTGAGCTCTCTGGGAAGTCGGAGGACACGGTAAAATCAGCACTGTTTTGTCCAAGAAGTTGAGATAAAAACGGAGAAATAAAAGGTCGTCAGCCGGGTTGGACCGTTAATTATTCATCAGGCTAATAAAAACATCAATGGGGATCTTTAATGTTTAGATATTGGCCTGTCGTGGGAGGGATTTTGATAAAAGTTCTGCCAAAAAGCAGCATTAAAACTAGTCAATTAGGACAAAATCAGCTAAGTGTTTCCTCTGCAGCTTTTAGCAGCGTTGCATCACAAATGTGATACAATTTATAGTCAAATTTACTCGTATTTTGTTTTAGGATACACTCTCAGGTCCTTTGAAAAGTCTGCCTATTGACCTGTATCGGTCAAATGGCAACGCGGCATGAAATGAAATATGGCGGATATCATCAGAAGCATGATGTTGGTCATTGAGAATATAGCTCATAAGCATGCAGATTGTGGATATTTGATATAGGGCTATAATATCTATGTAGGGTTATCTGTGCATATACGCCTATATACAGTTCAGCCCTGTCTCTTGTCCTGCTGGACCTGGTGCCTCCCTCCTGTACCTCAGAACAGGAAACGTTCAGGCCTTCCCCTCCTTGTGCAGAAAGTCACTTTAAAAAACAACAAAAAAGCCTTCTCCTCTCCGTGGGTTCGATCTCTCGTCACGTGGACAGGATGGCCGGGTTGTGAGCGGAGAGGTGGGAATGTGAGAGTCCTTAAGGAAGCCATCTTGAATTCTTCCTCGACCTGAAGTGAAACACATGAAACTGTCAGGTAAGAAAGAATAGTTGAAAAACACTAACAGTGAATAACGGTTACACTGGTTTGCAGCGAAGCTCTATCTAAAATATAAATAAGACATAGTATACATGCGTAGTATTTCACTTCAGAGTCTTATTTGAAGATAAAACAAACTTGCACTAATTTAGTCGCCCGTTTTTATGCTCCAAATGTTGAATATTTAGCATGCCGGCTAACCAGAGAAGCACGTAAGGCTGAAGTTGTGTTTGCTAAATCAGAAAAAATATATTATGAAGTGATACAATACTAATACAACAGGAGTTAACACGTTGTATAAGTACCTGCTGTGTAAAATAAACAAAAGACCAAAGGACAAGAAGAAAGTGAGTTCAGACTGGAAATGAAGTTCAGACCTACCGGTGCTATTCTGCCACTTGTACACCTGCACAATTATCTTTACTTTCCGACGCTATAGCTAAGTACTCCGCCCTGAAGGGAAGAGAGTGGTGGAAAGGAGAAGCAGACAAGTCAAGATCAGTGAATCAGAACCAGAAGATGATGTCAGTTCAGCGTTGAAAAGGGAAGATGAATATTTTGAAAAAAAGCAGATTGAAACCGATCGTGTCTCTGCTTTCCGAACAGCTTTGGGAAGGAAACTCGAAGTGGGGAATAGCGGTCGGACGGCCCGGTAAACGGAGGACTGGCTGGGTTTGTCTCTGGAGTGTTTCATGGGTTACTCACGCGCTCTCTCTCAGAGCTTCCTCTCCTGCCGCTGCAATCTTCCTGTAGCAGTAAATCATCTCCACGATGAGCCATACCTGCAGCCCGATGATGGAGACGTACATCATCACCTCGGACAGGATGGATGCCAGGCCCCTGGTGACTAGAGGGACCAACAGGGAGATGAGGTAAGATATACATCTTGTCTGTGCGCTTACGTTGGAGGCTGCCCAGGCCAAGTCATGACCTCCTGTCCTGTTTGACCTATAGAGTCATAATTCATCACAACCCTGCTGCAGACACCGTTAACCTACATTTTTCTTCTTCACTGTCCTGCAGGTGAAAGGTAGCCTAGCACTAAATAAAAAGAAAAACAAATCCTGAATCAATAATTAAAAATTCTGTGGCCCCAGCATTGAACCTTGAGGGACACCACCGGTTAAATGCTCCAGCATGTTCACTAGCAACCCTCTCCTGTTGTCTGATGCAGGACATTTAGTGTACAGTGGAGGGAGATTTTGTCGTTGCCGTTCGTTACGTTCGGCTGTGTAAACAAAGCACAGAGAAGCTTGGATTACAACACACACAGAGGGAGGGAGACCTCATTATCTGCTCAGGAAGACATTACTGCATAAAGCAAATAGTTGTTTGCTGCGATATTAATGCACAGAATTTGGAGGCAGCTCAAAAAACGCAGCATAATATGAAACGGCTGCCTTTTTAGTCTACACTATCATTAACGTGGACACTCCTTCTCTCCGACATTCACTCGCTTTCCAGCTCCGTTTGGGTCTCCGATCTCCGGAGTGAAATCCTGACAGCGAGAATGAGAGCAGTGATGTGTCTCTTTGAGATTTAGTTCCCCCCTTCCCCCACTCAAACACACAGTACAATCCCTCGAGTCTGCCCTTACGTCGTGGTACCACTTTCATGACGATGGTCTTGTTGGGGCGGGTTTGAAAGTTGTATTTGCTATACGCCAGGGTGCGGGTGAAGATGCAATAGTAGGTCCCCGTGTCGTTGAAGGTCACGTTGAGGATGTGGATGGAGCCGTCCTGGAGGTCGTCGGTGTTCTTGCTGCCGTTCCAGTTCAGACGCTCGTCGAAGCGCAGGTCGTAGATGTATTGTGTGCGGTTTTCATAGCTGTACAGCTGGAAGAGAGATGCGGAATGGGAATCTTTTTTTTTAAAAAGGAGGCCAGGAGCCAAATCGAGACTGAACATTCAGCAAAGCGATAACAAGATTTTCAATCACAAAGGTGTTGAGAGATGCTGCTGCTTCTTCATGCTGTAAGACCTTCAGCTACGAAGTGAGTCAGCAAAACGGCAACCTCATGACTAATATTCTTAGGGTTGCACAGCAAGAATAAATGTATCTACAAAACAAACGGGTTACTGAGTGACTTTGCAGTTTTCCCCCTCATCCTTGAGCAAACAGACAGCTGCTCTCTCCATCACCACCGCTGCTATTTCCCTGAATCGTCCGAGCCGCTGTTAACGGCCTCACCTTAATTATTAGAATACGTGGACACGGATTCTAAATGGCAGCTGAAAGCTAATGGGATTTCTGCTGCTATACGAATGCACCATAATGGCCTCTTCGCTTTGCCTGGGGAGGGATGATTAGTTCAGCAAGAGTCATAAAAAATGCAAGACTCTGCTCCCTCTCTCTCCCCCCCCCCCCCACATGATAAATGCATTGCAGCCGTTCCCCAGAAACAGGACAAATAACCACGTTATGATGGATCTATCTGGGGCTTTGTGCTGATTTTATTTATTGCTTTATCTGCAAACATGATAACTTATTATATCGGGGAGAAAACTGACTGCATTGTATTTGCTGGAAATTCATTTTTATACTATTTTTACTCGTTGAACTAAAGTTCTATTTACATAATTACACTTTTATTTTCTATACGGATTAAACGAGCCAGTTATAGATGATGTAAAGGTTTAGAGGTTTCATCTGGTTTCCAGTCTCTCCAGCTAAACCCTGATGCATTTTCATCTCGCGCTCTGCAAGAATCTTTTAAATAGTAACAGAGTCTTTTGGAAAGCCCGCCCCGCCTCGTCGTGTTTCTTATTGCTACTCACATGGCTGAAGTTGGTGTCGTCCAAAGCCTTGAAGTACCAGTCGACGGAGGCCGTGGCCTGCACCTCGCCCCTCATCTTGCAGGAGATGCAGCCCAGTTTGAAGCCCTCGTTGGCCACAGCCTCCGTGTCCGAGTCCACCTCCACGCAGGCTCCCCGGCACAGGGACGCTACGGAGTGGAAGAACAGTTAGAAACCTCCCGTTTCACGTTGATGCTCGTTGTCTCTTCGCAGGTCACAGGGTTCAGAGGTCAAAGCCGTGGGTGGCCATCATCCTCTATTTTTTTTTTTTTTGTTTTTTTCATGGACCTGTGACTCGATGTGAACGGGCAGAGCTCTGGTGTTTTCAGTACTTGCAGGCAAACTTACTAAACACCACGTGACAAAACGTTTGTATTTTCTGCGTGCTTTCTTCAATGCTCACTGCATGCTTGTTTTTTTCTTTCATTGTTGTTTTTGTACGGGGCACATCTCTCATTTTTTTTTTGCGTTTTTTATTTCCACTCATCATTTCAGCACATAGATCGTTGTGAATTGAACCTTTAAGTTTTTGTAGTAAATTTAGATTGTGAAAGTGAGGGGAAATAAAGACGTTGCAGTATGCGGCTCTAGCGATCGTGATTGAGCTAAATCCATATATAGAAGCGTGAATCTATATATGCCATCATCATCATGACACATACTTCTCATCGGCCGGGAGTTATTCACCTGTAACTCCACATGTTTCTGTCTCACACTGCACCTTGCAGTTTCCACTGAGGCCTCAGCATGGCTCTCAACCAATGATCTTGTACTAACTTTGACCTCTGGGGATGCGTTTGTTTCGAATCGCAAGATGGGTGAGGAGGAGGAGGAGGGGGGGGGGGGGGGGTGATGAGGGAGAGGACAGGAAACTGATCAGATAAAATCATTCAAAGTTCTGGATTGACGGAGGCTATCACGTCAGCCTCACGTACACACATATAAAAAACAAAGAGTATCTGTTGCTCCCTGTGAAGGAATCACAGGAATGACACCATATGCAGAGAAACACGTAGGGGAGGAAATAAATAGACTTTTTTTGTAAAAGCATGGGGGGAGGGGAGGGAAGAGGCCTAATGCCGGCTGATGCACTGCAGAGAGAGAAGAGGGAGGGAAGAGAAAACAAGGGGAAGGAGAAGGAGAGAAAGTTAAGAACATCATGTCAGACTTCACAGGCCCAAAAATAGAAACATGACACAGACCCGAACCCAGCTGGACCCCAGAATGACTCAACCTGAACCTGAGTCTGCAGATTTAGTGGAGCTGAAGTTAAACTTGATATTTTTAGCTGATCTCCGGTCTCAGATGTGCAGACTGCTTGCTTTTATACACATTAATATATTTCTCTGCCTCTTTAAAGCACTTTGAATTGCCTTGAATGGTGCAATTTAAATAAACCTGCCTTAACAAAACCAATTCATTCATTTTGTTTGGATGGAAAAAAATCTATTGGGTCTGCTAAAAAACGTCCACTCTGGGTGGAAAATCAGGTGTTTGTGTTCCAGATTTTGTTGCAGCACGTTCATTGTTTCCCCAGATTTCTGCATTTTAATGAGTGACATGGTGTAAACAAGGATGGAAACGATGGCCAAAAACTATGCAAGTTCGACCAAAATAGATGGTTTGTTTTTTCTGGTTTTCTGGGAGGCGGGTCTTCTGAGCACCTCTGGATTATATTATCTATAACAGACCTGCAACAGCTCCTGGAGAACAGGTGCACTTATTCACAGAGTGGAGAAAAGGTTCCATCTTTCTCTTTAATCTCTGCTCTAATTGGCTTTCTTGTCTGTTCCTAACGTGGCTTGATTGTTGGTGTTAATTACAGGCTGCTGTAAGATGCACCAGCTGTCGGTGCTGCGGCTAATCCTCCACTGCCAATAGAGGTCGATGAAAGTCATTCATCACTTAACAACCCTGTAATATCTCTTTTGCGACGCCGAACCACCGGATCTCAACGTCTACTGTGTAGAAAGGACAGACGGGAAGAGACAGAAAGTCAAAGAGACACCAGACATCCCATGCATGCAGAGAGACACGGAAGGAGTTTGAGATGGCTGAATCTGAGAAAAAGGAGGTGAGACCTGCAACACAGACGGAGGAGACACTACAGAGGAGATACTACAGCCATTGTTTGACGGTCGGCAGGACAAGACGAGCACTTGAGTCGCAGGACAGAAAGAATGAACTCGGACAGAGGCCGATAAAAAACCCTCACACACACACACACACACACACACACACACAGCGTGAGGCGTTAATCCCGAGGGAAGGTTGGTGACGCAGCAGGGGCAGATTGTGCGAGGTGGGCAGGGACGCCGCTGACTGTCCGAGGCTGAGACGGCGAGTTGAGAAGACAGCGAAAAAGACACACAGAGAGAGAGACGAAGATGCAAGCGGACAGAAAAGGATGTGCAGAGTAAACAGAGCCAGCAAACTGCTCCTGCAACCATTCTCAGCAACGGCAGCAGGACACTGCACACACACACACAGCATAAAAAAATAAAAAAATGCAAATCCATTGCGTAATCTGTGGAGGTTCAGGATTATGCAACGGATATTCCAGAAATGACAGATTAGGATTTTCCCCCCCTGGGAGGGGGTTGGCTTCTTAATCCCTCATATCAGTTGCTGTTTACCCTTGAGGCATACAAAGCAAAACAAAAAAATCTGCTTTACAGCTTTGGCCGCACAAACGGCCATCCGCCAATGACTGAGCGTGGCTGTCTCAGCATGTCGCTCGGAGCTAAAGGGGAACGCAGAAAGGATCGAGGTATTTTAGCTGAACTTGGCCGTAAGAGAGAGAGAGGAGATGGGGAAACTGGATAAGCGACAGCAAAAGAGATGAGGACAAACATCTGTTCCCAAGGCTGGGTATCCACAGACACAGACGTGGCCCGAGGGAAACGCCGGGCGTCCGCCGCGTTTCCCTCGACGCCAAGCGAGCCAGACTTTCCACTGGAGCAAGTAAACCGGTGGAGTCTCCAGCATTTCTACTACAGAGATGTTGTCATGGCTGGTAAAGTGACGGCATGCTGGTGCACCATAGAGAACAAACAGGACGGAACCAAAATCTGTTTTATGGTTGAGTCCAAAAACCAAAACAAGACATCCAACATGTGACCCAAAAAGACACTTTTTGGAAAATTTCCTCAAGGAATAAAAAGACTTTCCCTCCCCACTTGTTCCCTTCCTATCTATCCATCCATCCATCCATCCTGATATACTAAACAGACAAAAATGAAAAAAGTCCACAAAAATGTATCAACTGTCATCTGATTACCAAGGAAGAAGACAAATAGTTCATGCAGCAACAGATTAGGTCTAAATTGGAAGCAGCAAAGACATTGGAGAGCAACGTAAAGCCCCTCCCGTTGTACGACTATGTGCTATTTTGATGTGGATCGAGATCTCTGTCTTCTGTCTGGTTTCGTCTCACTTGATTCCTTTCTGTCCTGAAGCTCTTTTATCGGCTCTTAGTACTGCGTCACGTTTCCTTCCGCGAAATAAACCCGGATCTCTTTTGAAGAATGAAACATTCATTCTGTCCTCAGGAAATCCTCGGCACAGTCGTCCATTTAACTTGTTGGTGCTACTCTGCTGTTCTTGTCTTGGGTTAAAGTTCGGCAGCTTTAACGACCCATCAATCACAAGGAAGCCCCGCCCCCTAAAGCATCCCCTGCTAATATATTTAAATGAACATCATGCTGGATTGAAGAAGACTTGAAACTAGAGATTGAGACCATAAACTCTTGTTTACGTTTACTTTGATAATATATTAAGTGAGAAGTTGGGTAATTTTCTCATAGATTTCCATGTAATTGGACTTCTTTTTGCAACTAGAGTCGCCCCCTGATGGCCAGCAGGGAGAATGCAGTTACAAAGGTTTCTTTTTTGCACTGCACACACTCAACCTACAGCGATGTATTAAGCCATAAGAACCCGTTTTTAAGTTCTCACTGACGTAATCAGACTTCTTCAGACGTCGCCCCCTGATGGCCAGCAGAGAGAATGCAGTGCATTTTTATGTTTTTTGCCTGTCGTGTCGAATCTATTTTCTAGACAATTCAAGCCATACAGACATTTTGTTGTCTTTAAGAACTTGCCGCAGTGCAGAGCACTCGAGTAATTCTAATTACGTTACGTTCTCCGCCACTCAGAATGCTGATGGGCTTTCTCCCTGATGTGATTTCCAATTTGTGCAGACTGTGGCGGCTTGGAGAGCAGCGATGGAATGGATGTGAATCCAGAACGTCTTGGGACGGAGAAGATGGTGTTCAAACATCCTGCTCACACTGATCTCCTTTCACCATGTGCAGCCTAAATGGCCTCCCTCTCCCTCATGCATTAGTCAAGGTTCGCCCCGCGGTTGCATTAAGTTTTACAGCCTCTGGTTGGGTTTGAAAGTGAGGACACGCGGCGGTCTGTGTTACATTTGGAAAAGAGACGTTTGCTTGAGCATCACAACAAATCAAGTTCACACTATCGAGCTACAGGTGAATATTATTATTTCTCCTTCTGATCGTCGTTGCCCTCTGCTCTTCAGATGGAGCCCAGGGAAGGAGTTTGTGGTTATTATTTTCTTCCCTCCTTGATCCACTTTCTTTCAGAAACGTCTTGAATTCCAGCTCAGCTTTAAAAAAATATTTTTAATTATTCAGCTTCCATCTGTTCCTTCCCTCTTGTTTTTTGGGAGAACTCCTGTCTCGTCTTGTATCCTCATCCTCACTCGACGGCTCCAGATGTGCTCCATCACTTCACTCCTTAAGGAACCCGCCGGCTCCTCCACCAAACTGTCTGTTTCTGTCAGCTGATGATGTGTAAACTTCTCTCTCTGGAAGAGAAGCTGCACTTCTCCGCTCACTCTCCGCTTCCTGACTCAACTCGATATCCGGGATAAACCGCCGCTTCATGTTCAGGAATAACAACATTATGCTAATTATTATATTCCATGAAATGGTGAAGGCTTGTGGTATCGTTTTCAGCGACTGAGCGTGAGACAAAGAGCAGCTGCTGAGAGCGATGAGTGCTCAGTAAATCACTCTTTTAATGCTTTTCTTCTTTTTGGTGCTCAATTTTAAATCTCATGTGCTCAAAACGACATCATCTGTAGCGACGAAAAGCTTTTGGCGTGTTTGTTGTTTGGTTTTAACTTGTGTTAGTACAAAAAACTAGTTTAAAAAGTAAAAGCCGTGTTTCCGTGGGTGTAACCTGGTTTAAATAGCCTGTCAGTGCATTTGATGATTTTGGTTTAACAGAATATTAATCAGCAAATACTTGAATCAGTTTATTGATTGAAGGAATTTTTCAAGCAGAGTTCTCTGATTGGTCGGATGTGTTGAGGAAGTCAACTTGGAATAAAGTATATTTGAGGAAAATTCTGGAAAATAAATCGACAATGTGTGTGTACGGCCTCCTCTCATCCCCCCAAAGAAAAAGTCACACACATCTGCATGTGAACACACACACACACACACACACACACACACACACACACACACACACACACACATTTGAGAACCCAAAACCCTACATACACAGCAGACGGTGGCCGAGAGAGACATCAGACATCACTAACAAACTCTATGGATGGGATGGGGGTTAGTTTGGGGGGGGGGCAGGTTGGATGTTAGTTCATTTACATGCCAAGGTGTTGCCATGGCGACACCGCGACAACTGTTGCCCACTCACCTTGAAGTGCCATGAGGGGCAGCAGCAGCAGCAGCAGCTCTTGTACTGTAGACATCCTGACAGGAGAAAGAAGACTGGTGGTGGCTCTCAACGGTGTCAAAACACACACACACACACACACACACTCACACACACTTCAAAATGGGACACACGAGAGAAATCTGCGTAGCTGCTTTTCCAGCTTGGTGGTCAAAACCTCTAAGATGCCAAAGACGTCCCGACGATGGCTACAGGTCTGGGAGGAGACTGGTTCCGGAGCCTGTTGGGTCTCTGGGCGTGGTCTTCCTCTCTTTCAGCTCATGCAATGGATGGAAGGAGGGGTGGGTGGGTCTTCTTCTTCTTCTACTTGCTGGTCTGGTCTTCCTGGCACCTTAGAAACCCGGCGGCGGCGGCAGCAGTGTGGAAAGTGTGCGTCCTCTCAGGGTCTAATCCCTCGGTTGTGTCCAGCCTCTCAGTGTGCGAGCGTGTAGAGTTACCAGAGGGAGGAATCACTCGGAGCTTCAGGTTTCAGCACCAAAAGGGCCTTTGTTCAACTATTTATACTCGGTGGCACACCCTCAGGCCTGTTAGCTCCACAATGAGAGCGTGTGCAGCACCAAACGATGCCGGCACACTGACACACGGAGGAAACCACGCACCGTACTGGAAGACTGGTATCTCATGGGACAGACGCCGTCATGCATAGATAGTTAAAGAGTTTCACTTTTCCCTGACTGCAGATGTGAGCCTGGGCAGGAAGGAGGGCCGGTCAAAGCCACAGTCTGAGTGTCAAGTATATTAATATATGGATGAAATGACAATGATTGTTACGTGAATGGTTGTGTGTTTGCTTCTGAGCTCCACGTGTCTTCCATGCAGCTGATGTTGTCCGTCTTCTCCGGACGTGTTCGTGTGAATCGGCTGAGTCACGTGGTTTGCTCCCCAGCTGTGTGGCGCGCTCGGACGTCCAGCAGGCGGCTCAGGTGCTCGGACGGGTCACCAGCTCCCGACTCCGGTCTCAGGCGCGGAGTGAAAGGCACGCACCGGTTCTATTGACGCTCATTCTGCGCGTCTTCGGAGCCTCATTAAAAAGTGCGCTTTTTTTTAGTTTGCATTCCAGCGGTGCTGCGAGTTGGTGAGTGTTTGAGGTCAAGAAACTGCAGTCTTGAATCGGTGAATCTGCTGAAAATGCAATATTGCATGTAATCCCGTCTGCTGTCCCCCGTCACCTGTCCCCTCTCTGGCAAAGCCCCGAACTAATCCCAACCTCACTGTGGACGGCTTCCCTCCCGCGGCAGGCAGCCGGATGCTGGAAGTCTCCCCGCTGTCACACGGCGGACCATCGGACAGATTTAAAGATCACAGGAAAAAAAGAAGAAAAAAAATCATATTATTATTATTTCCTTCAAGGGGAGACGCGCGGTGTGAAATATTCCTCCTGGTGTTGAGAGAGAGAGACGTCAAAATGAGGAGCAGCAGGAGGGAAACACGCTCAGGGAAAAAGAGAGAAGAAAATCAGTAATCTCCAGAAATGACATGGTGTGTCAGGATGCCGCGCTAATCAGTCTTTGGGACGGGTGAAGGCTTGGGGGAGGGAGGTGCGTGCAGGAGGAGGAGGAGGAGGAGAGAGGGTGTGATGCATTGCAGCAGAGGGATGGAGATAGAAGAAGAGGAGGAGAGGGAAGTTTAGAGCCGTTGTTATGGCAACAGTGATTTAACGTGGTGTTTTCATCTCTTCCAGGAACCACGTGTTTGCAAAGAAATCTGATATAATAGAAAAACGGTGTGTTATATCACTGGGGAGTTATATAATTACTAAACATACAAATAACATACACTAACCCCCCCCCCCCCTCTCTTTAAAACCGCCCCGTTGTTCAAATATGTCATAACCCACAAATTAACATCTGACATTTGAGTGGAGGATTTACAGGGTTGCTCATCTTCTTAAAACGCATGGAAGGAAGCCTGTCTGACATTTCAACTGACGGCTGATAGGTTTTAACCTGTTTTTATCCCCCCCCCCCCCCCCCCCACACACACACACACAACCACTCACACACACACACTCACACGCGCACACAACCACGTGTAACATGACCACAGGTGCAGCTGACTCGCTGTCTCACTCAGAGGGGAATCAGTCGTGTGTGTGTGTGTGTGTGTGTGTGTGTGTGTGTGTGTGTGTGTGTGTGTGTGTGTGTGTGTGTGCCTGGTTGTGTGTGTGTGTGTGTGTGTGCTCTGATCTCTCGTTTTGGCCATTTCATTATGCCAGCAGTGAGGATTACTGTGCTGATTGCATGCTTGTCCTTGCACTGACAAATGCATCATTCCTGTGTGTGTGTGTGTGTGTGTGTGTGTGTGTGTGTGTGTGTGTGTGACCTTCCTGTCCCTAATTCCACTAACATCCCTTTTCATTTTTTCTTCTTCTTTTAAATATGTGGATTATGAATATCCACTTGTGCGGTGAGACGTATTGAGGGTAAACTCGTACATTTTAATTAAGAGATGATTCCATTTGTTTCCTCTTAGTTTCAGCCACACATTTTGCTCTTGAAATCAGTCTTTAATTTGCTCGTTGTTTAGGTTTGGTTGCTTAAAGTTAAGCCAGATGTTTGACTATTAAGTCTTCTTTCAGGCAAGTGGAAGAAAATATCCAAAATACCAACACGTTGAAAATGTCTATTTTTGTTCTCCTAAATTTGCCTCATTAGCATATTTAAACATAATATTAGTGCCTTAATCAACATGGAGAAGGTTAATGGTGATATCCATTAGTAACTTCGTTCATCCTATTCACCTCTAGTGTCTTCAAAAAGTTTTATTTTAATTTTCCTTAAATTGAATACATTTTTTCTTTCTCAAAAAAGAGATATCCAAAATTCCCTCTTTGTATAAGCAAATTGAATAAGACAATTAATCATTTGCATATTTAAATACATACCATAGTGGCATAAACCCTTAGAAAAGATATAGAACAACAAATAGTTTATTATTTTCTACTCTGTTTGTGTCTGAAGATGTCTCAAGAAATCATTACATAATCAAGAAAAAGTGAAAAAGAAGGAGATAAAGAATTAAAAATTCCTTTTCTTCCTTTTGATAACAAGGGAACAGATCGCCAAGATGCTTAAGAAGAGATAACCAGACGTTCACTTTTCTGATGAAGGCGGAACATGTGGGTTCCCAGGAAATCCACATTACACACAAGCACATGACTCATCTCAAATAAAGAGCAGTGAGAATGAATAAATAGGGGTAATAATAAAATAATCTATGAAAATATAAGTTCATATACACTTCTGTCACCTTTCTATACAACATTCACAATCATACATCATTTATATTGTGTATTAGTAGACAAATACATTCTCCTGAGGCCTCTAAATATTAGGAATATGAAGAAATGCTTTGCTATCATGTCTCATATGTTACAGCTTGTTGAACCGTTGTGATGGCTGGATTGTCCCTGGCTGTGAATGACCTTGAAGTTGACCCCCGACAGCCTGGGTCTCCGGTCTCAAGCCCCTCAGCGTCTGTACCTCAGCAGGGCACTTAAGAGGCTCAGCAGGACGGTGATGGGCACCAGGAGGAGAGCCGCGTACAGGAGCCAGGGCTCCGGAAATCCCGCCTCGCAGGGCCCTGAGAAAAACGTCAGCATTTCTACAGCTCAAGAAAAATCAAAACCAAAACTCCAACACAACCTAATATGCTCGATACCGCTAGCTCTTCAGACTACATTGTTGTGTTGGGTACGATGGCCACTGTCAGGTTAGACGATGAGTTTTGTCGTGACTTGGCTAAAACTGACCTTCGATCACCGACCAATCGTCGCTGGTCGTGTGATGTGACGTGTGATCCCTCTATCGTGATTGTCCCTCAGGGAAACATCAAAGAGGCAGGGCTGTTGTTGCCGTGGTTACGAACAATTCAACCCTCCACTGGACAGCGCCAAACATTGCTCCTTTTTCACTTCGCCATTGTTTAATTTCATGTGCTATAGATGCCCAAAGACCCGAGAATCGAACCATCGATCTTTCCGATTGGAGGACAACTCGCTTTATCTCCTGAGCGACAGTTTTCGTCTATGACACGGTACGTGTTATAAAACGATCGCTTTGTCGCCCGGGACTCTGAGTTGTGGCTAATGTCGTGGCTATTGTTGTCGTGGCTAATGTCGTGGCTAATGTCGTCGTGGCTAATGTCGTCGTGGCTAATGTCGTCGTGGCTAATGTCGTGGCTATTGTTGTTGTGGCTATTGTTGTCGTGGCTAATGTCGTGGCTAATGTCGTTGTGGCTAATGTCGTCGTGGCTAATGTCGTGGCTAATGTCGTGGCTATTGTTGTTGTGGCTAATGTCGTGGCTAATGTCGTGGCTAATGTGTGTGGCTATGTGTGTGGCATAATGTCGTGGCTATTGTTGTTGTGGCTAATGTCGTGGCTATTGTTGTTGTGGCAAATGTCGTGGCTATTGTTGTCGTGGCTAATGTCGTGGCTAATGTTGTCGTGGCTATTGTTGTCGTGGCAAATGTCGTGGCTATTGTTGTCATGGCTAATGTCGTGGCTAATGTTGTCGTGGCTAATGTCGTGGCTATTGTTGTCGTGGCTAATGTCGTGGCTAATGTTGTCGTGGCTAATGTCGTGGCTAATGTCGTGGCTAATGTTGTCGTGGCTAATGTCGTGGCTAATGTCGTGGCTAATGTTGTCGTGGCTAATGTCGTGGCTATTGTTGTCGTGGCTAATGTCGTCGTGGCAGACGTCGTGTTGTCTGAACCAGGCACAATATGGCATTTTTTTTCCAGAAGAAAACTGGTGCTTTGATTTGGACAGACTCACCAGAGATGGTTGTCGGACACGTTAGCGAAACATTTTTCTCAGCGTCTCCAACATCTTCAGCAACTAAGAAGAAAAGAACAAACGAACGTTGCAGCATTTCTGGCCACTGAAGCCTTGAAACTGTCTCTTGCAGCAAAAAAGCAATGCTTTCAGAAAGAGGGAGACTATTACCAGCATGGTAGTGGAGGATGCTTTTCGTTATCAGATCCCCGTTCAGATGGAGCCGACACTCATACCTCCCCCCCCGTCTCGGAGAGCCGGTCTCGATGAGTGTGTCGTAGAGCCGAGTCGGGTCGGCATCTCCTGGAGCGGCGTCGACGGCTTGGAGTTTGTGTCCGTCGTGAAAAATGGACAACGCAATCCCTGGATGTCGGGTCACGTTTACCTCACACCAGAGCAGAGAGTCATTGTGACCGGTGAGGTTAAAGGTCATGTTGTCTGAAAAAGAGAGACGTAGGTAGAGATGCAGGTGTGTACGTAGCATGTGAGAGCCCACAGAAACCTGGATACTAATATAAAATAGTTTTTGCCTTCAAGTAAAGTCTGGATTTATATATAGTGATATATAAATCTGAGTTTCTTTTCTGGTTGTAGCAGTTTCCGATTGACTGGAACTTGAGAGAAACCGGGTTTCATCGGGAGAACTTCTGTTTCTCTGCAGAAAACGGCACACAAACTGATTCTGTGCTCAACCGAAATGTCGAGTGCTGACTTTAAACTCTAACCAGCACTATGTAAATAAAAAAAGTGGTGTCATTTATCCCCTAACTGGAAATACAAAAAGCATTGTAAAGCCTCGTATTTACCATAAACCATCAGTGAAGTTCCCTTTCCTTTGATCCGGAAACTTTTACTTTTCTGTGTGGTGATGGATATTTTGCACAGGTACTTCCCACCGTCGGCCCATTGGACGTTCCTGAACACAATGGACTTGTTCGTAGTGTTTTTATTATTGTCGAGAAGGTCAACACGTCCAGCATATTTCTCAGAGGGCTTCCACACTCTGGGATTGACAGTGTTGTTCTGTGTTACGTACAACCAATACAGAGCCGCTGGGTTCGTCACTTTCTCATCATGAGAAAGATTGAGATGACACGGCATTATGACATCATGACCCAGAGCGGTGGTGACCACAGGGGGCTGGTGGACTGTGACCAGAGAGAGAGTACCTGGAACAAAACAGCCAGAAATGTAAACCAGAACAATTTCCTGTCAAAACTAACCTTCTCAGTATCTTCCACCAAACCGCTCAACCTCTGCCTGTTTTTCTCTTTTAAATGATCGTACGATGGTTGTGAATAAAGCTACAGGAAGCGACTGAGTCGGTGCAAGCAAATGCCACAATATTAAAGGCACATACCACATGACATGTTGCATGCTCTCTCTCTTTGTCCCTTGTTTTCCTTCTGCCTTTACACTCATCCAATAAGAGCAACAGACATAATCTAGATATTACCAAATCATGGAAATGTAAGAAAAATACACTACAGTGTGGACGTATAAGTGACAATAACACAGTAAAGAAATCCCCAGAGAAAGCTTTAAAATGCCTGACTGAAATCTGAGCACTTGCAGGAAACATTAGAGTCTGTCCTTAAGATAGGACTTGAGAAAGAAATTGCAATTGCCTGCAAATTGATAAGATGGATAAAAAGACAAATATGCAAGATGACTACATTTCCATAGATAAAAGCTAATGGCAAACACAAATTTCTCATCTGCAAATCAAGAATATCTGTAAGTTGTACCTGAAGCCGTAAAGTAGAGAAACATCCACTGCGTCAATCCCCATTTCATTTCCATGAGGCTGTGAAGCATCTAAAATAGCCAAAATAGTCTTTCAGGTTCTCTTCTGAACAGACGGCAGTACTGACGTTACCTCCTCCGAGTGCAGACTGATATAATACATGCAGGCGTATGTTAAACCACTTCCTCAGACGCTGGAAGATGAATCTACCGCTTTTAAAGTGTCAAACAGTCCAAGGATAGCATTTAGATAAATACAATTGTCAGTATATATAAAAAGTACATGGTTTTCATAAAATGAAAGCACACTAACAGGATGTGGTTCTTTTTTTCATGTGGTTTTTGAATAATAGAATAACATATTTGACGAAACAATCTCCATTCAAGGTGCTGTTGCTTGCTGGTTCTAGAGCTTTTTGTTGTTTGTTGAGTTGTCATGAAACTTTCCTTTATTCTGAGCACTTTTCATTCGGTTCATTCTTGATATTTTTTGCCAACGTGAAACAAGAGCAGCTGATGAAGGCCATGTGACTGAAAGCTAAACATGTCATTCTACCATACACATTATATACCAGTCTTAATTTAAAAAATTTGACCAATTTGTTGCTGCGTCAAAAAGGAATTTCTTTTAATTTTGAAGATTTTTATTGTACTGATGTACTTTTTATCATTTAATAATAATATGTATCAGCCAATACCCAAAGCCCAGGTATCAATATTAGCATCTGGGCTGAAGAAGTCACATAGGTTCACCTCTAACTGTAAGTTAACCTGATATGCTGCTGTTTCAAGGTCTATAATTCATTTTCAGACTCAACAAATTACTTGATGACCTTTATTGATGACTATGCATGTAGGCTTGTGCATAGCTGACAGACAATGGTGTGATTTTTGGATGCATTCTCCCACACAATGGAAAAGCTAGTTCTAGGGTAATGATGAGCCTGGAATGGAAACCGATGTGATGCAAATTGCAGAGGTGTTAAGACCACCAACTCTGCAACAGAAGATTAAATTGATCTGCGCACCCACTTGCACACTGGCACTGTGTCACTCGTGCATGTGGTGAAGGTGTCAAAAGAAACGGTTTGAAATCATTCTCAGTTTATAATCATCTATAATGTTTGGCATTGATGTTATTATAATATACATTTTGTATTCTTTAAAATGTGTGAAAGTGTGTCTAGGCTGTAAACTCTCTCCTTCAGCCTAAAACAACAGCCACATGAACAGTTTATGCTATAATAAATCCAAACAGGATGTGCTGTGAATGTTTATGCCAGTTAGGTTTTCACATACAATGAATAAATATGGTAAGAGAAAATAAAAAAAAGATTTTAAAAAAGCCAGTACTAAACATTATAAAAAGTTGTACAATGTAGGTAATTTGTATCTAAAATAAGTAACAAATTAAAGTATAAATTGTGTTTGTTTTAAGACAAATTGTGACGTAATAAGTATTATTCCCTTACACACGACAAAAATGTATAAAAATAATAATTTACACATAATTATGGAGCCAGAAACCAGCCTGAAACAACTTATGCGAGCGATGAACTCCATTACCCATACGACCCTCTGCCAACGTATTGCGTCATAACGTCAGTCGCTCGGTAGATTTCAACATGGAGGATATCGTAGCTGTAGAAAAGAGCCCGGTATGAATTAGAGAGATTGTTTCCTGTTTTTTTTCCGCTTTAAATTGACAGAGTTTCTGTGGTAGGCTTTTGTACATTTGAGTGGTTGACTGTTGCTCTCTGCTGTTGTGTGTTGCAGTGTTTCACCTTTTGTTGGCTCGTTAACTGTCGAAATGTAAACGTGCCAATTCATTCTCTGTTCGGTGTAACGTTAGTTGCTATGTCATGCCAGCTAGCTGCTATCGTTAGCCTGGTGCTCATTGAGCTCGACAACAAAAACACGGATTGGCTTTAAAGTAGACGACTTTTTTTTTTAAAGAACTACGCGCACCAGATATTAATGTTAGATGTTGTTTTTATTATTCTGCCGCTGCGTCGTAAGCGGGTTTAAATAGTTAGCTGTTTGCGAGCCGTTTAAGATAGCTAGCTAGCTGTCAACGAGCTAACGTTAAGCTAAGCTACTGTTTGTGTTTGTTAGTGCAAGGCAATAATCGATCATTCAGTTATTAATCGGCGAGTTTGATTTTTGTTCGGTTCTCTGTTCCTGAGCTGAACGTAACGTTTGATTGTAACACACACACACACACACACACACACACACACACACACACACACACCGCATAATAGCTTATGTATTTACATTTCAATAATGCCTAATGTGTATATGATTTTTTTTTTTTATGCTGTCACCTTCGCAGGAAGAAATGCCTGCAGTACTGACCTCCAGACCTCAGACTGGTCTGTCCTTCCTGGCACCAGAACCAGAAGATCTTGAGGACCTTTACAGCAGATACAAGGTCTTATACTTGCCTGTACACTTGCAATACAATATGTCTAATCTATATGTGTTACAAACTGTTGCCTTGAACGTGAATTGCATTTTTGTTTTATTCTGTCTTCATGGAAAACGGGGATTTAGTCCTCTCAAATTCTGGGTCACATTGATTCCATTAAAGACAAATATAAATCAGGAAACTTGTACAAATTAACCTCATGCATGACATTACAGAAGCCTGACTTCAGTCCTCTGCAACTTTTTAGACCATATTTATGCTTATGGACGAATCCCAGATTTCTCTCAATTGTTTTTTTATTCTTACATTTTTTCTTAAACACTTAAAAGCTACAGTTTTTGGTCGATGATCCCCAGACAGCAGACTCATGGTACTTTCATCTCCAGCAGGCTCTCACCTCCCTTTTTCTGTCTGTCTGCAGAAGCTGCAGCAGGAGTTGGAGTTCCTGGAGGTGCAGGAGGAGTACATCAAAGATGAACAGAAGAACCTGAAGAAAGAGTTCCTCCATGCCCAGGAGGAGGTGAAGAGGATACAGAGCATTCCGCTTGTCATTGGACAGTTCCTGGAAGCTGTGGACCAGAACACAGCCATTGTTGGCTCTACTACAGGTACCAAGATAAACCTGGCAGAATGTAGACGAATGTAAAAATGTACTCTATGTATCATAAGACCTATATTCAGCTTCATGGCATCATAGCTTTTAAAGAGCAGTCCTTACATTTGTGCAAGGGTGGAGTTGGATGTTACGTCTGCCCTCAAATCTGCACTCAAAACACATACATAGAACCTGTTTCCTGTTGTGTGCTGTCATTTCTACAGATGTCATCTTGTGGTATGTCACAGCTTCAGTTAAGCTGAATATTAAGGGCGTATTTCCTGCACTGAGGAACAAGTTGATTCTTATTCAAGTGAATAATGGAAAAACACAGTATGCATTTAAAAACCTCAAACAAATGACTGAAAATAAATGAATAAACAGAAAATGTGGATAATTAAAAATGAATGAAATGGCAAATGATGCATACATGCTGTATATTTGAATGCTTTCTCGTGTTCAGGCTTTCAGAGTCTTAAGCGAGAACCTAGAAGAGATGAACTGAGTGCTGTCACTTTTAATTATTCAGTGGGAGGTCCATGTTTTAAATCTGTAATGAGTTCTGTTCCTGTTATCTTTCTCCTTTGTTCCTCTCTCAGGGTCCAACTACTATGTGCGCATCCTGAGCACCATCGACAGAGAGCTGCTGAAGCCCAACGCCTCCGTCGCCTTGCACAAGCACAGCAATGCCCTGGTGGATGTTCTCCCTCCTGAAGCTGACAGCAGCATCATGATGCTGACGTCAGGTAAAACACTCCGTACCACCGTCTCCCAGAGCATTTCTGGTCAGGGTTAATAGCTCCTCAATTTAGACGACCATGGTCATATCTGGAGACGACAAGTTTCTGCTGTTGTCACAGAAGATTGTCTTCATAATTTTTTTACTATCGGTATTCAAATCAAGCCATCACAGCCTCTCACAGTCAGTTTAGTCCCAGGGGGTTCAGGGTTTAAGGCCACTTGGGGAGACATTGGGATTTGGCATAAGATTGATTGACCAATACTGTAAACTTTTCACATTCTGTTTACATTGTTGGCTAATTAAAAAAAAAATTAACACTACATTTCTGACCATACCTTACACATTGCAATTATAGCAAGATATCCAGCCTCCTTCAAAAAAGGTGCAAAGATAACTTTCCTTTTCACCGTTTCTGCTCCTAGACCAAAAGCCCGATGTGATGTATGCCGACATTGGTGGTATGGACATTCAGAAGCAGGAAGTCCGAGAAGCTGTTGAGCTGCCGCTCACACACTTTGAACTCTACAAACAGGTGAGATATTCAAGAGAAATGTCACTTATTTTGCATGGACAACAAATGTTTTTCATGGATTTTAACTCGCTTGTCTCAGTGAGTGAAATATCATAAACTTGCTCTTTAGAAAAATGTAGAAAGTCTGCCCTCGATACTTAACACTGGTCTATTTCCTTTCTCAGATTGGCATTGACCCACCCAGGGGTGTCCTTATGTACGGACCTCCAGGTTGTGGTAAGACCATGTTGGCCAAGGCCGTGGCACACCACACTACAGGTAAGATGTTTATGGTGTGAGATATCTTGTTTTGTACCAAAGTAGATGAAATGGATTTAAACACTATAAAATATATCTGTCATTATTTGAAACACGGACTACAAGCAATATCTATTTTCATGATGGGCTGTTGGTAAGGATGTATGTACAGTGAATAGAAAAAGTATTCTTGTCTCTCCGTCCCCAGCTGCATTCATCCGTGTGGTGGGGTCGGAGTTTGTTCAGAAGTATTTGGGTGAAGGCCCTCGTATGGTGCGTGATGTCTTCCGGCTGGCCAAGGAAAATGCCCCCGCCATCATCTTCATTGACGAGATTGATGCCATCGCCACGAAGCGTTTTGATGCACAGACTGGCGGTATGACCATATGTGGCTCACGTGTAGACTTGCTCTATACAAACTAGAGTTTTGTTGTAGATTTCATGTTGCTCTCGTTTTTCATTCTCATTTTAAGATGTTTTCATGTTTTGCTGATCTTCTCCTTGTCAATGCCATAACATTCTGGGAAAACATGAACCATCTGACCTTGTTTTTTCTTCTTCTACAGCTGATAGGGAGGTGCAGCGAATCTTACTTGAGCTGCTTAATCAAATGGATGGCTTTGACCAGAACGTCAACGTCAAGGTGAGCATAGTCGACCTGCAACCATCTCCATACGCACTGACGGGTGGTGTCGGAGATTTCAGCTTGAGAACTGTCAAAACCAGCCATGCATTCTCTGAACCTCCTGTCTGCTTATTCACCTTCAGCAAGCATCCGAAAGGTTTATGTTGTCAATCTTGAAAATCCTTAAAGGGACACTTTTTTGCTCATAAGCAAATGCAGCTCAGTTTTGAACAAAGAAAGCCCTCTATATATAAAGTAGGTGGCTGCTTATTTCAAGGAACTATGTTTTCACAGTGATTAATTCCTAAGGGGGTCGAGGGTTTCAACAGGCTGGCAAAACCATTTCCCTAGATACCATAGGTGCATTCGAACCGGAAGCAAACATCTCTTATCCCCCCCCATCTCGTAGGTGATCATGGCCACCAACAGAGCAGACACGCTGGACCCAGCCCTGCTACGTCCTGGTCGTCTGGACAGAAAGATTGAGTTCCCGCTGCCAGACCGCCGGCAGAAACGTCTCGTTTTCTCCACCATCACCAGTAAAATGAACCTCTCCGAGGAGGTGGACCTGGAGGACTGTATCCTTGTGGTTTAACAACCGCGCATTTAAGTATAGTGTGAGTGTGAGAGACGGAGTGAAAAATTCAGTTTAACTTCCAAAGGGCATGCTTTCTAATGGATTAGCGCAGTACAAAATAAGGTTTTCTTTACATACAGCAAATTATGAATTGATGTTTGATACTTGTTTACAACATGGGATGTTGCAGGCATAGGGTTAGCAGTTTCTTGTGTCGTCCTTCTTCTGCCTCTGCCTCTGGACATTTTGGACTTTTTCTGACTCTTGTTTACACGTATGAATGTGTGCAGTATCTGTGTGTATTATGTCAGTTTTTAGTGGTGAACCAGTCTATTTGGGTAGTTGGATAGATATTTCACTGATGAGGGGAAGTTGTAAACTCTACTAACAAGCATGCAGAACGACGGCGTAGAGTTCGCGCCTGTAAAACTCAGAATCCAAGAGATTAAAAAAACATACAGCATGGTTCATTTGCAGTTCAAACAGCGTTGATGGTTGAGAATGAGCAACCTGTTTACTCTGCATCTTTCCAATAATCCATGTTGAAACGGCTCGGGTACTCGCATGCTCTGGTTTGGTGTGTTGGTCCGTCATCCTTAACCGATTCACAGATGTGGCCAGACCAGACAAGATCTCTGGCGCCGATATCAACTCCATCTGCCAGGAGGTGAGCTGTCATTATCCGATAATTTAACCCCGAACCATTCCTTTCTTTTCCTGGAGCAGTGCAAAATGAATCTGCTAAATGATACATTATTTATTTGTTTTCTTTTCCTTCTGTTTCTTTCTTCGTCTGTTGTCAGGCCGGCATGTTGGCGGTGCGTGAGAACAGGTATATCGTCCTGGCCAAAGACTTCGAAAAAGCTTACAAGACCGTCATCAAAAAGGACGAGCAGGAGCACGAGTTCTACAAGTAGAGTTGAAAACTACATCTGGGGGAAAAAATCTGTCCAGACACACGTTTGTTATGATTTACATCTGTGTGTCTGTATCCACAGTGTGTCTTTTTGTGGATTTGCAGTCTCTGACTCACTTAATTTACTCACTGCAGCACACGGCGTAAAGTCAGATTAGACCTGCCATCTTTGTCTCCAGCCTTGAGAAGACACACTACCATGTGTGAGTGTCTTTTTTGTTGCTGCTGCAGATATATAAATAAATATCTGGCCCTGACTGTAGCTAGGATAGAACATTTGTATCTATGTGTACTCCATTAACAAGACATTACATTAAAAAAAGAATTAAAGTTTTCCATAAAAACCTAAATGATGGTCCTTGTTTTTCTGCCTTGAAATACACTTTTATTCAGGATACTTATTGTAACACTAGCATTGTGTTGTCATAAGCTGAATATTGGGATGAAAATATTGCTGTGACAAATATTGATTAATTGATTCATGGGAAATGGAGGCAATTCTTTTTGATCAATTGTTTAAATATTTTTTAAACAAAATTGCAAAGGAAAACATTGGTTCCAATGGGAATATTGGTTGTTTTTTTTTTTAAATTAAATATCTTAAGGTTTTGGAATGTTCATCATGACAAAATGAGAAATTTGAATATGTCAACTAAGGCTTTTGGGAAACATTCTAAAAATATTTTCTGATATGTTATCAAACACTTTTTAATTTTTAATCAATAATGCAAATATAATAGTTAGTAGAAGGACTGGTTGAGCTTATTGTTAATAAGTCGTGGATGCAGCAATTATGTCAACTATAGTTTACATGGCCTGGCCTTTTTATCTGCACTACTTTTTCACTGTTCAGGAGTGGTGCTTTGTTGTTGCCAATGTAGACGGGAAATGTTGGCCTTCAAGGAGTGGAAATGATGACTTGGACAAAATCAATGTACATAAAATGTGTATTTTTTGTCAAATGTGAATATATCTCCCAGACGCACATAAGTGTCGCCCTGTGTGCTCAACATGCATGTGTGATGAGACAGATTGTAGTAATTGTGGGCCGTGCATCATATAAACGAAGTGTTCAGTGGATGTTCTCCATGGAGATGACGGAGCGTGTCCAGGTGGATGCCGGCGCTGGGTGGTGCCCCTCGGAAAATCTGTCTCACTCGCCGCTCTGTGGCCCTTTGCCTCACATAAGCTTACCCATGAGTCGAAGCAGTGAAGCCTGAGGTTGCAGCTCTCCCTTCAGGCCACAAGTGGGGGGAAGATCATACATTATAGCATGCCAAGTGGCAGTGTCAGTTAAACAAATGCACAGCAAATATGACCTTTGTTTGGATTTGAATGCACAGGATAAAGGAATAGTTTTAGGAGTTGTATCAGATATTTAATAGATGTATGTATTTACCTACAGTAGTTGGCGGTCAGCACGCCTCTGGAGAAACAGGAGTACCGGCACAGGAGTAAACTAATGTACTGGACGTACATGTCTTCCCTGCTGGTACTCCTGTCCCTTTAAGAAACGGCTCAGATTGTAGAGTGTCAGAAATTGGAAATACTCAAGTATTGGCGCTTGAGTAAATCTACTTTATTACTTTCCACCACTGGTTATGATGAGACAAATTAAATGATCAAATGTGAAATATGATCTCCTGTATGAAATGTGTTTTCTTTGATTTGTCTTTGTCCTGTTCTAGAACACGTGGTTTTGATTTGTGAGTGTGTCAGTGAGTTGGGACAACCAGGAAGTCAAACACAAGTTCATGAATACACAAAGACAAGAGCCACCTTCAACACAGAGCTAAGGCTGTCAGAAGTACAGCAATCTATTAAAGTAGAAGTATACATAAAGTAAAAACTACCACTATGAAGTACATTTCCACTGGCTGTGTTTTTGCTGTACTGAATCTCTTGTGATATTAATGAGAAACTCTATCCAAATATTGACTTATATCTAAAAAAAATTACTTAGTATCTCCAAATAATGACTTAGCATCTCAAAAAATGACTTATTATCTAAAAAATAGATAATACCTAGTATCTGAAAATAATGAGAAACTTTATCAAAATGATGACTTAGCATCTAAAGAAAATTACTTAGTATATAATAAAGTGACTGAGTATCTCCAAATAATGAAAAATAAAAAAATATTTAGTATCTCAAAAAATACTTAGTATCTCAAAAAATGACTTAGTATCTAAAAAATAGATAATACCTAGTATATGAAAATAACGAGAAACTTTATCGAAATGATGACTTAGCATCTAAAGAAAATTAGTATATAATAAAATGACTGAGTATCTCCAAATAATGAAAAAAAAAATTTAGTATCTCAAAAAATTACTTAGTATCTCAAAAAATTACATAGTATCTCAAAAAATTACATAGTATCTGAAAATAATAAGAAACTTAATCAAAATTGTGCATTAGTATAACTTAGTATATAACAAAGTGACTTACTATCTCCAAATAATGACTTAGCATCTCAAAAAATTACTTAATATTAAAATATTAACTTAGTACCTCCATACTTTAGCTAACAAGTCCAAAGTTAAATGTTTTCTACGTTTGAGTCTCATTCATTTATAGACGTAATTAACAGTATAAATAACATCCTTTTACTGTTAAAAACTTGTTTTTTATGACTAAAGGATGAGAAGAATAATGATAAATGTCCAGTAACATGCCCGCTAAATGTGGTTAAATCCGGATGTTACACTACTACACTAGTAGTAATATACGTGTCGACAATAGCCACGTATTCATTTCCTCGTTGTGAAAATAAAAAATAAAACAAGCGAAACTGGGGACACCATCGTGCTGTGTGCGGTTTCCAGCGAAGGGGAGGGCGAAGAAGCGACGAACCTGACTCCGTCTGCGCTCATTCGCTGCCGGACACATCGGCTGCGACCGCACGTCGTTAACTTCACCAACATATCGGAAATACGGAGGAGGGAGGGGGCCGCCGGGGATATCGACGGCTGGCAGCTGCTTAACCTGCCGCGGGGATAAAGGCGACCCGACTGGTAAGAATACAACTCTTAAATAACGCGACAGGAAAGCGAAAACAGGCAGTGTGTGTGTGTGTGTGTGTGTGTGTGTGTCGCTGCTAGCTAGCTAGCTAGCCAGTCGGCTAACCGACGTCAGTTAACCGCAGCGCCACTCGGTTTGGTTCGTCATCCGCGACGCAGCTGGCGAAGATCAGTCCGCAGGAGTTTAAGGTGAGTTAACAGAGTGAATAAGTGTTTTAAAAACTAAAACCAACGCGTGGCTGATTATCTGTTGTGTTTTAAGGCTAAAACACGCTCACGTCAGTTACACAACAGTTGATTTAGCTTTAAAAAAAAAAAATGAACGTCGCGGTTTTTAACCCGAAACTGTGCTTTTTCTCTGTGTTGGTGGTGTTGGTGTTGTTGTTGGCGGCTAACGTTAAAAAGCTAATTCACACAGTTACGCTGATTTATGTTAATGTCCAACTGAAGTTACGTCGCTCGCACAACTTCTAGTTGCCTCTCGAGTTGGTCGATTTCGAGGCAACGCCGGTGGTTGTGGTGACACAATGGAAAGTTGTGTTACAACTTTTAATGACAGCAGGAAGTGGCGAAGGAACTCTATTGATATCTAACGGGAACAACTCCTGAGTAAGCCGAGGCTGCTACCACTCGTTTGAGATATCCGGGAGTGTTGAAAACACTTAATTGATTGCGCCATTCCGTGCTCCTTCCTTTCCTCGCTTCAGTCGCTTGACTCCCAGCTGAAACAAGTTTCACGGCCTGGACTCTGTTACTCTGACCCCATGTTTTCATGTGACCCCCCCACCAGAACAAAGGCCGTGCAAAGCGACCCCTCCCCCTCTAACTGTCAGATACACCGAGTCAACACTTCAGGGAAAGAGGGGATCAATGCACAAGACAGATATCTATCTATCTATCTATCTATCTATCTATCTATCTATCTATCTATCTATCTATCTATCTATCTATCTATCTATCTATCTATCTATCTATCTATCTATCTATCTATCTATCTATCTATCTATCTATCTATCTATATATATATATATATATATATATATATAAATTTCCCTCAAGAACACAACTCTTGTTTTTGATTATTTGTTGGTAAATGTGACACTCTCCTTTTTTATTGTAAACTCTTTTTACAATGCACATGCAATATTTTACTTATTAAAGGTTTAGTAGGTGAATGTATTCAGAAACTATTTATGACTTGAAATCCGTCTAACATTGATTTAATAATGATGCTCTGACTTTAAATATCACCTGTGGCTGGACTGTAAAAACCCGTCCCAATAAAAAAGTTGGGTTGGGAAGATAATTGGACAACCATCTGTCTGTCTGCTTACTTCCTGATTGCCGATCTTGAACACTCTTTCGGTGTTCTGGGAGGATTTTTTTAATTCAGCGATGCATTCAAAGTCAGAATCTGTTTTTTCTTAATCAACCTTTTAAGCTAGGCTTTGTCTTCTGTTTAAAACACGTCTACAGGTCTTCTGCACTACATATTCCCACGTAGGACAGGGCAACGTACTAATATCGTATTGATGCTGTGATCTGAGACTAGATATTGACTTAGATTTTGGATGTCGTCATATGTTAGTGTTACATAAATGTTGTTTTCCCCTGTTTTTTAAATGCTGCATCACAGTAAAGGGATGTAAATTATCTATCAAAACTCTCATTGTGGTATTTTGTGATGGCACCAGTGTCCGACATCGCAGGAGGCTTGGTCCGTCCCCTCACCATGTCGTTTGATTTTGTTTGACTAAATGTTCTAAGACCTGTCGTGTTAACTCTCTCCTTTTGTTGAGTAACTTGTTGCTCCGGTTTTGTTGTGGGTTTCAAGGCCTCCCGGGGGTTTCTGTATCTCCTTGGTTGTCATTGCTAAGTTTGCAAGTTCAGTGGCTGTCCCTGGTGGGGGGGTTATAGCCGCAGGTGAACACTACTCTATGGAAACAGCATGAGCAACCAAAGGCAGAAAGATGAGAAGGAAATAGCGTGAGGAGGATGATGTGTCCCCCCCCCCCCCCACCCTCAGCAGTCTGTCCCAGCAGAGTCGGACTCGAGGGAACAGCCATAGAGACATGTACCAGCTGCACCCACGAATGAATGGCCAGCGTCAGGATGGGTTGCCATGGCAAGGACGCTGGTACACGTTGTTATGTAGACACCTCTTTTCTCAGGGCATGTTTGCACATTATTTCATTGCCTGGTCTTGCTTGGTTGGTGCTTGAGAGAATAGGATTGCTTGCGTACACAGAATCCTGATTTCGTTTTGTAAAGAATATTTTCCGAATGTCTTGGCAGCCGCGTAGAGGAAAAAAAAAAAAAAAAAGATGTTGTGTAAGAGCTGTTTGCGGGCCTGCTGACCACATCTGTCCTGCTCAGTTTCAACCCTATGTGCAGTATTTGTTCTAAATCCAGTTGAAAGTCAGTATTTTTCCAGATCCTCACTTTGAGTTTTGTCCCCCCTTTTATTATTAATCGATACGCATTTAAAATTCAACCCTGTAGTCTAGAAGTGTTCTGGGTTCCTGAGCCTTATCGCTCTTTTAAAGAATGAACTAAAGATAACACAAAGCAATCATTAATGTCTAATGAATGATTACTTAATATTTCATGGCTGAGTGAAAGGAGGCACGATTGATAAAGGCTCACAATGGAAAGTTAGCCGGATTTACCTCCTTCACCACTGTGAGATATCCGTCTCTAACGGGGGAGTTGTTGCAACACCATGAATCACTCTTAGTAGGATCACTTTCTGTCAGTACAATTTGCAGTAGATGTAGAGAGTTTGACACAATGTTGACGGTAGAAGAGCAAGAAGTACACTGAGGACAAGGTTAAATCAGCAGGGGGAGTATATCCGTGCTTTCATTCCAGACTTTTGTACCAACGCGATGCCAAATATGATTCAGAAAGCACCTGTTGGAATCTGTGAGGTCAACTCCAAAAAACTTTTTTGAACTTAAAAAAAAATAGAGCACTGGTGATGTCACTTTAGAAAATGGAGGAGAAGCTTGTTTTGGCCTCGTCCATCTACACTGGCCTTTTATAAGTCAGACAGACACTATCAGAACAGACTGAGGAGCCCATTTGTGGGAGCAGATCAGCTGGTAGGACACTGAATGTTGGGGTTTGCTTTTATCGCCCTCGTCTCCGACCTATCGTCCTTCCTGCTCCGACGTTCCTCCTGTCCGATTTTGTGGTGACAAGCTCATCCGTGCAAAGTAGAACGCATTCTCTGGTTGATGGGGAAAAAAACGATGTAAGGCAAATGGAGAGTAGCCCACAACGTGGTTAGAGTAGTGATGTTTCATAGGAAAATATAAAAAAGTGCTTTTTTTTAATCCATTCTGTCAGACAAAGACGCTACATGGACACAGGCCCTGAATCATTAAACAGTAATAGATAATGTTTTTGACACTGTAGGTCCAGGAAAACCCCTGTAGGTTAAAGGTCATCAGAAAACAAACTACCACTAATGCTCATCATGTTTCTTTAATGACATCCCCTTGCTGAAGGCAAGACTTACAAATTTTTTTTCTTACACATTTTTTTTTTTTTAAACTTTGTTTTTATTTTTATTTTGCATAGTTATTTAAACAGACATGTAACAGAATACAAATTACATTTTACATGTTTTATACTTGCACTTTACAACTGGTAAGAAACGTCAGCTGTATATTATAGCTTGTATATTCCTCTCATAAAAAACCATTCAAGTCTTCAAAATCTCAGCTGAAGTTCTGGTTACAGACCTTTGGAAATGCTGCACACATCTCAGATGTTTTTAAACGTGTAATGGCAAAGTTTCACTGATTTATTATTACATTTTTTAATCTGGTAGCAGATGCAAAGTAAAGAAACCAGTTGCAGTATATAAGGTATATTCCACTGGATATAATATAATAAAAATATAATTTTTCTTCCCTACAAAATGTTAGACACACAACACACTAAATTATTACTAGCATTTTTCCAATTCACTGTAGTCGGTCATTACAGGTTGTATCAGCGATTCTGGGCTGAAACATAAATGATCACATTCATCTGTTTTTACCTCACGATCTGCTAGCTGCCCGCCTCATAAGCAGGCCGCCAAAAAACCGCGTCTCTCTAGGCAGCCTAGGCCCCGAGATCGCACACAAAAACAAATGGTACTACCAACACCTCAAAAGCAAAATAAACAGTGTTCCAACCAATCACGTTCATGAAAATGCACGTCCATGATCATTTTCAAAACACGGGAGGGCGGGGCTAGCTGGCTCCGTTTGTTTTGGATCTCGCAACGGAAGTGAGGGCAACCAGAATCGCTGATACAACCTTTAAGAAAGAATGCCTGTTTTTCTGCCGTGCAATCTTCTTCCTGTTGAAAGACCCAGGGGACTGTGCACTTTTAAGCAATCTACCCCTTTGACTGTCATCTTCAACGGCGAGTGCATTTGTTATTTTAACGTTAGATGCGTATAAACGTTTGTGCTCTGCTGCCTTGATCAGTTTTCGTATTATGCTTTGAAAAGAGACTGATAACGGGGTCCTCATAGCATGCAGGAGTCTTCTGCTGTATCCCTGAATAATAGCTTCAAGGGAATCTCCTTGCAAAAAGCGAGTGGGATTTGATAGAGTTTCCAGCAACAGTAGGAGGGGTTTAGCAGATTTAACAGGAAGGACACACATTTAAGACTGGAAAGCACTCGCTCATCCTCGATAAACTGTTGCATATAGAAGTGATGACACACACGGGCAGATGTGTAAGCTTCATCCTCTAATGCAGAGCCTTCCTATGGGTTTCAACGGGGTGAAGAGGTTAAGGCCCTTGACCAGACGGGATACTTTAGCCCAGGTTTTGTAGCAAGCTTTTCTATCCTCCTATTTCTTTTGTTACTTTCCTGGTACAGATATTCAGAGTGGAGTATTTCCATCCGTCATGTTGATTATTTCCTGAAATAATCGACATGTTTTGCATTAAAGGCACTTCTTCTAGCCTCTGAGGACTTTAGAAATCAATAGCCAATACTTCATTGCTTTTGTTTCCCTTTTTTTTTGCAATACCACTTAGCAGAAAGCAGAAATGAGCAGAAATGCTGGTTTGAAATCAGTTGCGTGAAAAGAGTGAAATTGCATTATACTGGTGCACAGATGGACCACATCTCTACTCTGCTCTTTGATGTGAACCAGCTGTGCCTGGAATTTCTGGCTCAGATTACTACCAACTGTGAAGTAAGCCATGGCAGGTAATAAATGACTGTTGCTTTCTTGAAAACATGATGATTTGTGCATAAAATGCTGCTCATCATCAATTGGAGAGAGGCATAAACCAAACAAAAAGCAGGGGGAGGAGAGAGGGAAAGTGTCCCAGATGTTGGTGTCGATGGATACTCGGTAGGAATGTCTCTGGATATGAAACCTCTTCTGTGGTCGCTCCCACTGTGACATGGTTTAGCTCCTCGTTTGTCTCCCTCCGGGGCTGATATGGCTGCCATCGGGCACTGCATGAGTGCCATGCTGTCCTTTAGGATTTGAACAGCAGTGCATAAGCTATTAGTCCCTAGATGCTGATCTAAATATAACTCTCATCCCTTTTCATTTTCTTGTTGGCTCTTCATTGTAACCCCCGTGTCAGCCCTCATGGCTCTTCTTGCATTCACCCATGTGTGTGTAACCATCCATGTGCACATACCATATATATGCAGTATTAATGCCCCACGGGCAGAAAAGCAAAGGTCCCATTTGTCGGCTGTTATGTGCCATCACTCTTTAATGCTCACGTTGCACAGAAAACGTACCCGTTAGCGTATGTCATGCCAAAACGGGCTCTTATTAAATTGTAAATCTAGAAAGGAAGGATATCCGTGCAGGAGAGACAATGAAGTCAAAAGAACATGGTGTAACCAGACTGTTGGCTGCTCTCCCTCTCCCCCTCCAGCTCCCCTTAGTTTGCTTTGTCCTCCTCTCTCTTCGGTTCCCTCTTCAGCCCCTTTAGCCAACACAGAGAGATTCATCTAAATCTAGTCACTGGATCTCCTCTTTATATGCGTGTTAAGTCAGTGCCTGAGTGTTGTTGAAGGAGGTGTCTGCTGCCAAGTTCTTCGGCTGGATAAGCCAGCTCAAGCACATTGGGCCCCAAGCAACGAAGCAAACCAGACTCCTCATTTCACCCCCTGCTGTAAAGGCGTACTGTGTATCGTTTTCAGATGAATTAGGATGGGCTGTCATAGAAAGTTTTAATTTAGTCTCCGGGGATTTTTCTAATGCATGATGCTTAGTCATGTAGCAGCTCAAACTGGCTCACCACAGCGATCTTATCAGCCGCGTTTTGTCCTCAAAACCCTGAGATGTTTAATAGTTTATATTTATCTAGCGAGCCTGAAAAACATTGAATCAGTCTTAGTCGTTACTTAAAAAAAAAAGATTGTGTGCTTCTAATCTATGGAGTTGAATTTCCCTGATGTGGGATTAAGCTTTAACTGATGTTTATGAACCATATCCATAATCTATGTGGTCATTATGGAGGCCAGGCAACGTGAGAGCGGTCAATCTCCCATCTGCACACATTTCCACATGCAGATGAAAATCATCTGCAGAGGCTTTCCTCTCCGTTTTTGCTCCACATGTCCCCTCAGAGAAAACGCTTTATTATACTTCAGCTGTCCAAGCAAAAAAAAATCAGAAATGCATACAAACGCTACAGTTCAGCAACTGGACTTTGTTCGGTGTGTCTGTGTTGTAAGTAACTAGGCCTTATGTTTGAATTGTAGTTTTCATAATCAGTGGTTTATTAATCTCATTTCAATTTAAGAGTAATTTGCATTAATTGTAATTAAACACTTGTGAATATGATGCAACTTTACTTTTCTTCCCTTCTGTTTCTCTTTCCGTTGACGGACTGTAATGTGTTTGTAGAGTGTGACTGACGCCTGCAAACTAATTATTTTCTCTTGCGTTATTCAAGGTTCAGGCTATCTTTATTATCCCCGTGGGACAATCTGTATTGCAGCCAGCAGAACAAACGCAGCAATCAATGAACAATACAATAGAAACATAAAAAGGACATACAGCCATGTTTAGTGATTTATAAGGCCAGTGACGGCAGGGATGAATGAGTTTTTATGTCTCTTCGCCTGATGGAAGCATTAATGGGGGGACTGGGATCAGCTGGAATTAACTGGGATCCTTTTTCAAGGACCTGACCTTGGGCAGGTTTGGGAGGTAATTTAGGGCAGTGTCTACTATTTTGCACACTCACGATCCCCTGCAGTCTGTTTTTGCTTTTCAGGGTCAGTAACCCGTACCAAACTACGGTGCTTTGATAAAAACACACGGTCAGTTTTTGGTCGATCACTGTGCCCAGATATTTGAGCTGCTGTGTGACTTCAACAGTCGGATAATTTATCCCCACAGGAGCGCTAACGTTAGAAGTCAATAATCATCTCCTTGGTTTTGACGACATTAATATCTAAAAAGGATGACAATGCTCTAAGTGCTTCTGAACATTAGCTGTTGAGACATTTCAGTTCTCCATGGTTTAAGCCTTATTATTCACTGCAGCGTACTTTACATGTTTGCCTTTGGCTAAGCTGTAAACCCAGTAATGGTTTTACTGATTTGTAGATGAGACGTTGAAAGCTGCTCCACTAACAAGTTTTTTTTCCGATCCGTCTCTCCGCCAGTCTCCTAGCACTCAGTGGGATTAGGATTAGCGGTTCGAGGCCGGCTTCTTTAACGAGCACTAATTGATTTGCGACTGAGGATGTGTCGGACGCTGCAGCAGACAGCACCACAGCAGGGTTAGAGGTTATGTAAGGTCGACAAACTCCACATAACGGCAGCAGCCTGCAGCTAGTTGGCTCTGGACCGGGGAAGTTTCATCCACGTGGCGGCGCATCGCTTCCCGTCTGCCGTCCGCTGTGGGCAGCAGGCCTCTCGTTGGGGGAAGCATCTGCACTGGAGCCCATGCTGGGCCTGATTAATCAAGGCTATCCAACTGTGCTGTTGCGTCTCCGCGTAAACAAACACAATCCATTTGCTGGGCCTGTATTGTGCACAATCCGTCATTGTTTGAGTGGGTAAAAGCATTGCTGCTCTCGGTACAAAATCGCTGATGTCAACAGTTTGAACCAAAGGGGATCAGTCTGTGTAACTGTCCCTCCTCCTCCTCTGTGTTTTGTCTTTCAGAGCGGTGCTGGAGTGACCGGTCCGGTCCCTGTGCATCCAGTGAGCCTCGTGGCTGTCGGCCCAGTGAGCTGCTCGAGTCTCAGAGTTGTGGATTGCATCATTATAGGACAATAGCAGTTGGAATCAAAGCTCTCCCTCCTCCTCCTCCCCCATTTATTTTGCTCTCCGCACACACACAACCTCCTGAGCACTCCTCCCACGCTGGTCACGGTCTCTCCAGCTAGCCAGTCAGGCAGTGAGTCCAGGGAAGCTGTGTAATCCTCTGTAAAGTATCGGGCCTATACGGCTGCATATGTTCCTTTTTTGTCATGGCGGCTGTTGTTGTTGCAGAGGCCTCCCTCAGGAGAGCACATGAGGGAGAACAGAAGGCAGCATAAAGGGAGGAAGAGGGAGTGAGTGAGAGACACTGACGCTGCCGTTTATTTGACCGGAGGAGAATGAGCTTCACAGAGCAACGGCTGGAATTCAATGGGGGTGAAACTACATGATGTGGAACTGGCATTACCACCCAACACCAATCACAAATTGGACCAACAGTCAACTTTGGAGATATTTGCCACATAGTGGCGAGCAGCAAGTGATGCAGTGAACTAGAGAAACGTAGACCAGACTTTTTTTTTTGGGGGGATTTTGAATATTTTTCTATTTTCTGGTGTTTTTCAGTTACAGCCAACCAAAAGTGCCTTTTTGTGTTTTTTGGCTCTATATCCGTATTTCCCACAGATTATTGCTTATAAGTTTACAGTTACTTCCACATTCACGTTGTGTTGCCACACAGAAGTTTACACCAGCCTCCATCAAACACACAGTAGACAATCATCACTTCCCCCCTCGGGAGTCGTGACTTTCTGCACTGCCTTCTCCCAAACGTCGCCGCTTTGACGAGCCGTCGCCATGGTCAGCATCCACTCCAAATGGCGCTACCTTTTCATGTTCCTGGGCATCCAGCTGGTGGTCATGGCACTGCTGTCCCGTGAGGGATATCAAAAGAGGGTCTCCTACTTCATCCGCATCTTCCGCAAGCCTGACTCCACCGGCTCGTTAGGCCGCAACCACACAGTGGCGGCCATCGCTGGAGCGGATGTATACGCCAACCTGTCCCGCCTATCCAAGACTCAAAGCCATGGAGATGACATCCCCTACTGCCCGAAGACGTCCCCTCTTATAAGTAAGTCCTGTATAAGGAAGACTTTGCCAACGACATGCTGATAACGGCTACCTTTAATTGTATTAATTCTTAACAAAAGGTATTTGAGGTGTTAGTGAATATTATAACAGACAGCAGGAAGTGATTAAAACCTTATGAGTTTCAGTGAAATTGGATGTTACTCCTGTTTTTATGTCTAACAGGACTTTCTAGCTCGACTTAGTGGGTGTCTTGTTTATTTTGCTGGTTAGTCAGTATTGATTTTTTTTTATACTGATAACAGAAAAGAGGCATGGTAAATAAAATCCTGGCAAACAGGGGGTTGCCCTTTGGATTCAGTATAATAGACGCAGACTAATGTTCTAACAATAAGACATACTGTCCTGCCCGCCTGCATTAATGTAGATATTGATATTGGGGCAAATTAGTAATCATGAAGGAGCACAGAAAAATAGAAAAGAACACATAAGATAAGACCACATTTAGAAATTATTTCAAATATTTAAGGTTTACTTTAAATATATGACCCTGAACTGCCTCAAACAAGCAAGCGATCAGTTGGTAGATATTGTGAGATTATTAGTTGCGATGTCCTTTTTTTAAATGATTTGTAATTATTGTCGATCGAAATAACAAATGGCCTTTTTCAAGACTTTCTCTTGTTGGATTCAAGCTGGCAGCAGGTTATCGGGGTTTCTGCTTGAGCTGTTGTTTCCATGAACACACGTTCCAGCCATCCAAATGTTGAATTCTTAGACTGAATGAATTTTCCTGTTTATGGACATGTCCAGTGAGACGAGCGGCATGAATGCACAAAAATAAATCCGTGTTGCGTACACAAATTTACCCTGCTGCATCCAGCTGAAGCCAAATATCACCTTGAAATCATAGCCTCTCATACGCCAACCAGATAATTTGCATTCACTCCATTAAAGTATCTGGTTTCTCGTCCGGTAATGACAGCAGGCCGATCTTCTGCTCACAGGTGGGCCGATCCACGTCAACTTTCCATCAGGGCTCACGCTGGCCGAGGTTCAGAGGAAAAACCCACTGGTGGTGCGGGGGGGACGCTACAGGCCGCCGGACTGTGAGGCGAGGCACAGAACAGCCATCATCATTCCCCACAGACACAGAGAACACCACCTGAAGTTCCTGCTATACTACCTGCATCCTTTTCTGCAGCGGCAACAGCTCAACTATGGAATTTACATCATTCACCAGGTGAGAAACGCCTTGTAGATCATCCACTAAAGGAAGAGTCAGCGGCTGAATATGGGATTTAAGTTACATCATTAACTAGTGTTTTGCTTAATATAGATTTGACATTCAGAAGCACGAGGTTGAGATGAGTTAATTTGGTTTGTATGCGATCCCATCATTTGTATTCGCTGCAGTTCAGACCAAATGAAGAGTGCCCTCTAGTGGTCGGACTCTGGATGTGCATGCAGAGGATGCTCAAGTCGCTTAGACGGGTTAATCTCCTAAACTGCTTGTAGCAATTGATTCATGTGTACTCCTCTGCACTTAAGCTCTTCCACCTCTTGAGCTGGATTTGTCATTGCACCGCCAGATCGTTAAATCTGTCTTTGCATCGCCCCTGCTTGGTGGACTAAGTCTAGTAGGTTGCTAATTAAGGAATACACACCTGAATAAGGCCTGGAATTGTGCTAAATTAACACTGTGGTAGAGATGAGCAGTCGGTCTAGTGGTGAGTGTTTCATATTGAGTTCCATGTGTTCCAGCTTGACAGTTCATCAAGCTTTATTCTTCAGTATTTATATACAGTATTATGATAGGTTGTTATATTTTTACCTGAAGAATCTCTGTTGCTGATTTGACATTAGATGATTGCGACACACAGCCCTGCTCTGACATTAGGTGTCTGTGTCCCCCCCCCCAGGCTGGAAACTACACGTTCAACAGGGCCAAGCTGATGAACGTGGGTTTCCGGGAGGCCATGAAGGAGGAAGACTGGGACTGTCTCTTCTTCCACGACGTGGACCTGATTCCAGAGGACGATCGCAACACATACGTCTGTGACAGCAACCCCAAGCATGCAGCCATCGCCATGGACAAGTTCGGCTACAAGTACGTCCTCCTCCTTGTCTGTGAATGTCACTGATGGACGTTCCTTCCCAGATACCGCGTTCTACGCTTTATTCAAACTACTTGAATCCTCTCCAGGCTTCCGTACAAGATGTACTTTGGAGGAGTGTCGGCTCTCACGCCACTGCACTACCTCAAGATGAACGGCTTTCCCAACAACTACTGGGGCTGGGGCGGAGAGGACGACGATATTGGAGTCAGGTGAGAATAGTGACGGATGCTCTTCAGACTGGGAGGTGCCACTCGGATATTGAGGCTTTTAGTTTCCAAGCTCTGCTTGAACGGCGTCTGAACTCTGAATTCAGAGTAGATCTTTGAGAGGGCATTAATATCCAACACTGCTACTGTAATGTAGGTCAGCTTTGAAAACTGAATAGAGTGAATAATGATCACATTTCAAGTCTGTTATGGATACAGGATTAGTGTCTTCTTGAACCACATAAGGAGATGTGTGTGTGTGTGTGTGTGTGTGTGACCCTGCTGAGCTGTATGAAAGACTGCCATGTTTCCTGTCTGTTCAGAGTGTCTCTCGGGGGGATGTATATCTCTCGTCCATCAGTGAGGATCGGCCGCTACAAGATGATTAAACACAAGCTGGACAAAGGCAACGACGTAAACCCAAAGAGGTACCATAAACACGTGGGATGTCTGACGCATGTAGACTCGGGGGAAAAACAAACCACAGTATCTGCTGCGTTTTTAAACCGTGCAAGCGAAACATCTGATGTATGTTGTCTCTGCGCTCCATTTAAAGGTTCAACATGCTGGCCAAGACGCGTCAGACCTGGAAGTTGGATGGGATGAACACGGCTGAATACGAGACAATCTCGCGGCAATACCTGCCTCTCTACACCAACATCACTGTCAACATCGGCACCGAGGCCGGCCTACATCCACCTCCCCCGACAGCACCTCCTCCTGCCAAAGCTGCAGGCAAACCTGCCGTCGGAGCGCCTGCCGAAGTCCCAGCAAAGATCCCAACCAAACTCAAAGAGGGTCACTCAGAGAAATAGTGATCATGTTTCTCCCTGCCAGAACTCCAATGAGATAATCCTATTAGTACTTGCTGTAGGATGGTGTTTTTTCTCCTCAATCGCCCCCCCCACCTCCCATTTTGATATTTTTCATCAGTTTGGAGGAATTTGCTTGTGCTGAACCAACATCACTGCCTGCGGACAGACGGGCGATCATGGGTGATTTTTAAAAACACCGGATTTATTACAAATAAAAACAATGGACCTGAATGTCAACCCTGAGAAAGGTGACAGCTCTCCACCGCGGTTCCTATGACATCACTGATTCTTCTTCCAATGGAGCCACGGTGAAGAGTGAAGGCTAAGAGTTGGACTCTATGAGTTTATATATCTACGGCGCTGTGGTCGCTGGTTAAACCTTGTGATGCCTTAGAAGCTTGTTCTTTCTTTTCTCTTTTCACTCTTACCTTTTCATTATATACAATATCGCAGTAGCTGCATTTGAGGTGTCACACACTCTCATTCATATATATATATATATATATATATATTTTCAACGCCAATGAATTCACGAGTGAAGGAAACGGTTTCTTGTTTCCAGTTGAGCGTGCGAAGCTGCTACATCGAGTGCCGAATGAAGGAACTTGACAGATTTGTGTGTCACTACAGTTACTGCGGCCGACATGGCATCTTGCAAATATCGGGGGTCTCGTTCAGAAAGGGTTCCTACGCAGAGATGCTGATCTGTAGCCGTTTGGTCCGTCCACCAGGAGACGGACAAACTCTTCATCATGTTTTCAAAGTGACGGATGCTGTACACACACTTGTTGCCTCCTGTCGTGTCGTCGTGAATGAGAGTCGAGTGTAAACATTTCTGGAATCCCGTGAAGCCGAGGCACAGTTCAGTTCATCCATTCAAATTTCAGCATATCGAACATCTTCATGTGATTGGATTGTCTTCTTTTTTTCCCATGTGTTTTTGTGTATTTGCCTTTTTATCGAGTAGAGCAGGCCTTGGTGACGGGGGTCAGTCTTCTGCCTCGAGGTGAGCTTGAGTTTCACATCAAAATGGAGTCCGTCTTGCTTCGCGTTGCTTCATGTCGATGGCGTGTTGTGTGTAAACATCCTCTGTAAATGTGTCTTCCTCCCACAACACGTTATATGCAGTCAAGCTTTATCATGTATCTTTTGCCGTCTTCTATCTTTAATCTATACATATTTTATAGATTAAATGAGCTAAAAACATTTGTTCTGCACACAAAAAAGGACTAAAACAAGAACATCTGCAGCAGCATCGAGTCAAGGTTATTAAAATGCTGCTGTTTTAAGCCTAAAGTAGCCACATTTATTCATATAGACAACACAGGTAGGGGGCGATGGAAGTTGTTTTGCTGTTGACTGAAGAGAACATTGTGATTCTTTTGATCATCAGTTCAATTGCAGGGTGATAACACATCTTGGACTGATTTGATCATTTCAAACACTCGTGATGCAACTGAAAGGCTCGTTGTCGAGGAAACGGGCCGTTTCAAATGCATAAAAACAAGTAACTGTGTAATCTTCAATGTGAAGTTGTTCCTCCACTATATGACACTTCAAAGCCACTTCTTTTTTTAAAATTTTTTTATCACATTTCCTTTTCCACTCGTGCCCGTGTTCTGCATGTTGGCCCTCTGCTCTTCACTTCTCGAGACACATTTGATTGTTGACACGACATAAAAGAAACAGTCCCTTCATCCGGAGAGTGGCTGTGGTGGCAGGTGAGTAGGCTGAAACCAAAGACGACTGCATGGAAAGCTGTGATGTATGGAAAGCGGTGTGTGTGTGTGTGTGTGTGTGTGTGACATGTTGGGAATGATTTCCATAACATCACAATACACAATACTTGTAGCATTTTTCCTATTCTGTGTTCAAAGCATCATAAACCAACATGTATTCCGATAATGTACAAACCACAGATTTATTTTTTCTTAATGAAGGGATAAGGATATTTCTTGATGATTAGAAGTGATTTTTCTTTTTTTCTCCACCCAATGCTGTACTGAAAATCTTCTTTTGCTCTTATCGTGGTGTTTGTCTGTGGAAGTGGACGTGTCGAGCTCTGCGACTGGTTGCCTGTGATTTTTCATAATGATGTGAATTCATGTTCAACTCCTATGGCCTTAGAAACGTGCACACATTACTAGTATTTCCACACTTGGTCACTGATCCGATAGCATCTCTATATCGAGAGTAAATATGCATGGCAACCAACCTATTAAAGAGGGAATGTATGAGCACAACGTGGAGACGATGCATATCAGTGCTTATCTAGGAAAATCTGCCGCATGCTCAAGTGTCTTTGTTGTGAACTGGAAACCGTCTCGTTGAAACCCTCTTCTGTGCGGCGTGCTCCTCACTGTCACTTTGAGGACGCCAGTTTTCATTTTTGAGCAAAATGTACAAAAGAAGCTTATATTTCCCGACGTCACGGCGAACAGTTCCCATCGGTGACTGGACCGGACGTTTTGGGTTTTCATTTGAAGTTACTTTTCCGTTTGATGGACTCTGTTCTGATGTGGAGAAGCTCAGCAGTTATAACAGGGTGGCACTGAAGCTACCAAGGGCAACGTGACTTTGTGAGTTATTTCTGCTCTCTTTGAATTCTGCACAGTCCATAGTGGCCTTAAATTCATTAATAAACTGATTATTCAAAAATACTTTTGTCGTTTTGTCAATTATAACCTATTATTAAGCATATTATTCCCAATACTATAAACATAGTGGTCACAGGAAGTATTATCCATTTGTCCCCAGCTGGTTGATAACATGCCTGTTAAACTGTAGGACAGCGCCCCCTGCTGACTTGTTGCTACTTAAGGAAAACTACACATTTCCCCCCCACTGACTCCTCCACAATGGCACATCCGTTTCTATGACATGAGCGATGACATCACAGGTAATGCTTGAAATTTACAAACAATTAACCTGAGAACACAAAACCACTCAAAATCCTCTCAGGATGAGAGCTGTTATTGTTTCTAACGGATCAGTAAACTTCTATCACAAAGAGATTTTGAGGTTTCTTTTATATATTATTTATTTCATTTTCATATATATCCTGTTTGTTATTTTTAAAGGCCACCCAAAAACATCTGATGATTCATGTGTTTTTCCTGTTGGTTCCAGCATCTCAAATGTAAGCATTGATTCTTTTTGCAAAGAGCAGTTTCCGCTGTTTTATAGGCCAACATTCAGATGAATCACTGATGAATATACGTCGTTGGTCACTGCAGACCGCTGTCACCTCCATGTTTGTTTTTTCTTGGTAGGGTCACCCTGACAGGAACCCCCAACCTTTTTGGGTTCTACCACATTTAACTGCTGTAAACCTCCACTCCTCACTTCAGCGCCTCAGATCAACGTTGGTTAAAGAGTTCAGCACATGAGATATGTTAAATATTTTTATTTAGATTTGAACAATGTTTAGATATATTTGTAAACATACACAGAGTGATAAGGCACATCGTCACTGATAGTAGACAGATTTTTGGAGAATACATAAATGATGCTTAGTAAGGGCGACTACCTATAAATGTCACTTAAGTATAAAGCTTATAATATTTACATTAGTTTTGCTAATAGATGCAAAGTTGGTCTAATGTGGAGTTAAATTTACTTAGAACAAGCTAGGTAACAATTACCACAGAAATGTTTTAAATTTTACACAGTATATTCTCAGTAAACTCTACTTACAATTTAAGAATAGTTTCTATCAAAAACACTCAAGTTACATTTACTTGCAATTTTCTGTATTTGTAACCAAATTTGACTTACTATTCCTTTAGTAAGTTTTACTAGTTTTTCACAAAATTTTACACAGTATTACTTAGTAAGCTTTACTAGTTTTTCACAAAATTTTACACACTATTACTTAGTAAGCTTTACTAGTTTTCCACTAAATTTGACTTACTATTCCATAGTAAGTTTTACTAGTTTTTCACAAAATTTTACACACTATTACTTAGTAAGTTTTACTAGTTTTTCACAAAATTTTACACACTATTACTTAGTAAGTTTTACTAGTTTTTCACAAAATTTTACACACTATTCCTTAGTAAGTTTTACTAGTTTTTCACAAAATTGTATTCATGATTTCTGAGTACATTTTACTACTTGCTAGTTAAGTTTACTTGAGTGCTTTTGATAGAAACTGTTCTTAAATTTAAGTAATGTTTACTTGAGAATTTTTCATTTTGTTGGTTTGCTTGGCTGCAGTTGCACACTGTGCTGAAGAGTTTTAACCGTTAATGAATCTGACTTATGAGCCAAGGGAAATATTAGAAACACTATTGTATAACAATTTCAACCAAAGACTTTCAGTTCTGCTTATTAAAACAACTAAAGTAAAGAAAATCTAATCAAAACAGGTGCAATAAATATGAACATGAACGCATCCTAAGGAAACAAAAATCTATCTGAACAACTGAACTTTAAGAATGTATTTACATACATAATCATACACATAATGTAAGAGCCATGTTCACAGTCCTTTTTGCATTCAGATGCTGAAAAACATTCACAGATGGTAGGTTGTTCATGCCTGCACAGATTTCTGTCTCGGCAAGCAGGCGAAATTAATTCTCAATCAAATTCCTGACGTTGCTGAACATCGTGTTGGAGCACAACCAAAGCCGTTTCAATCGGACGACTTCGGCTTCATCTCAGTCCGCCCTTTAGCTCGTCGGAGACGTATTTTTCATGCTGTCGTAAGAAGATACCAAAAGTTAGCCGCCCCCTAGCTAACCGTTCAGCTAGCACATGCAGTTCTGCCTGAAGCTCTCATCCTCACTTGCTATTAAACTTGACGTCGTTGAACTCGACTATCTTCCCATCACGAGTCACCACCTCCTTCTGCTCCCATTTTTCGACCTCGCCGTTTTTCTGCTCGAAGCGCCGCACCACCACCCTCCCCGTCGTGGGCAGGTTGCAGGGCAGATCCTTGGCGGCCTCTTGGTACAACCTCATTTTCAGGAAGTCTTGGGTCACCTGGGGGCCGCCGGTCGGGACCAGGGCCTGGTTTTTGTTTTTGTCCTCCGTCCTCTGAGGGGAAGGAGCTCGATGACGCAAAGCTTTGAGGTCTGGTTTGGGGGAGCGCTCCCACTTCAGCGGCGACGGAGACCTGTTGTGTGGTGGTCCGTTAAACGGTGATGGAGCTCTGTTCATTGGTGCTGGATCTCTTTTAAACGGTGATGGATCTCTTCTAAATGGTGATGGATCTCTCCTAAATGGCGATGGATCTCTCCTAAACGGTGATGGATCTCTCTTAAACGGCGTTGGATCTCTGTTGAAGGGTGATGGAGCTCTGTTTGCCGGAGATGGAGACTGGTCTCTGACCTTAATGTGAGATGAAGGTGGCTTAAGGTGATCCTTTTCAACGGACGTAGTGGTGACGACTCCCGCAGCCCTTCGTAGCTCACTGATGACACCGCCCACGGAGGCCCTCAGACTCGGGTCGGTCTCCACCATCCTACACACAGCACGACAATACTGCTGATCCTCCAGGATCTCCTTGATCTTGGCGGGGCAGACGCTGGGCGTGTACAGCCGAATCCGGGCACAGAGCTCGGCGATGATCTTCCCCATGGCCCACACGTCTGAACGCTGGTCCCGCTGGCTGCCCCTCTGCAGCACCTCGGGGGCCGAGTAGGCCTCGTTCCCCATGTCCACCGCAGAGTTGAGTCCGAATCGGAAGAACTTGGCCAGTCCCAGGTCGATGATGACGGCTCTGTTCGTGTTATGCTCCACCTGTAGGACCAAATGATGATTAGGTCTTGTTGAAATATTCCCTTATGTAATTACAAAACGTAATGTCGTGAGTTCGATGGAAGAGTCTTCAGGTATGCCAGCAGCTCAGCCAGCTTAGTTTTAGCCTGTTAGCATGACACCATTTTCCATTTACACCAAACATTAAGTCCAGCTGAGGCTGATGGGAATGTTACATTTCTGCATCATTAATCTGAAGTGCAAAGTTGAAAGTTTAGGGATCACTAAATAAATTACAATGAATCCACAGTCGAACATGAATGCCCGAACCAAATTTCACTGCAATCAGTTTAATTGTTGAGAAGAAAATTAATTGAAAACTGGACATTTTAACCTTGTGGTGGCACTAGAGGAACAATCACAACTTCCCTATGATTTATCCTCTGGGCTCCATGAATATCTGAACCAAAAATGAATATTCTAGTCTGGACCAAATGTCAATCACCAGATAGCCCGCCCCCCTTTCTGGTCTGGTGGATTCTAAATGGACCATAATGTAAATGAACATCATGCTGGATTGAAGAAGACTTGAAACTAGAGATTGAGACCATAAACTCATGTTTACAATGTTTACTGCGATAATACATCAAGAGAGAACTAATTTTCTTTTTTTTTTTACAACCAGTCGCCGCCTGATGGCCAGTAGAGAGAATGCACGTTTAAGGCACTTCAGCTTTGGCTTCACTTTTCACTTGAGTCTAATGCCTTTCAGAACTGGCAACATCCTCATTACAGCAGTCATTCATAAAAGAAGTACAAATAAACCCCGAGGAGAGCGTCAGGTCAAGCTTGTTATCCGTCTTGCAGCAATCTTACTGACAACCTCATTTAACTTGAGACAGGACGTTTTCTTGTTTTTAGAGCACTTGAACCCCTCCTACAGGCCTCCACTCACCATGATGTTTTCAGGCTTGAGGTCTTGATGGACAATATCTCTGGAGTGGAGGTGAAGCAGCCCTTCACACATGCCGATGATGATCGTGCCTTTGATAGATGGAGTCAGCTGTGGAAACAAAAAATGCGAGATCAAGTTTAGCTGTGTCACCCCCATAACCTGCAAGCCAACTTCCTCATAGAGTTGCATGCTCCGTTTCCTTTGTGGCTTGAGTGAAACTGCTTTTCAACTACAAAGTCACGCCTGAGATTTGGTCCGCATGAAAAGGCGATTTTTATTCTAAACTAAACTATTCTAAACACAGCACAGGGTGTGTCACAAAAATGCTGCACTTATTTGTGCAACCCAAATTGTTCTTATACATTTCAGATCATGTAGTGTGTTCCTGGCTTTATCCGCAGTTTCATGAAAAGGCAAATGTACTTTACCTGTATTTTAGACTTTGATGATTTGAAGATGGTGGTCTCGAGGTCCTCTCCGAAGATGAACTCCATTGGAATGATCCATTTTCCGTCTTTGAGATTTATTTTGCCCAGAAGCTTCACTATGTTGGGATGATTTGCCTTTCTGCACATCAGAGGGCAGCAGGTCGCAGAGAGAAAGAGAAATGAACAAATGAATTCACAAAATACACGGATACCCTCATAGGTAAAAGGGAATAAGGGGCTTAAAAATAATATTTAAAATCAATGATTTACTATGAACAATTTTGTGAGAGCAGAGGCTCTTTTAAAAAGTGGTTCACCCGTATTTAGTGATTGGATAGTTTATCCTCAGGACTTGTGACTTTATTGCTTTAGAAGTATTTGCTTTTTAATCATCTACTCAGCCAAGTTTGAGTCTGCAAACATTAACGGGCACCACACACACACACACACACACACACACGCACACACACACACACTTACTTGTACACTTCGCACTCTCTCTCCAGGTCTTTCACACTGATGAGATGTTTGGGGACCTTCTTAATGGCCGCCCAGGTGTCGTTGTACTTCTCCCGGTACACCTTCCCAAAGCAGCCCTGTGCCAGGGTTCCGGTGGAGTACGCCATCACGGTGAACGCTGGAATTTAGGTAACCACACTGCAGGAAATAAAAAAACAACAGATATAATGATAATAATTTAATTTCTAGGGCACACTTTTAAATACAAATGAGAATCTCAAGGGTAAAATCAGTAAAAAATACCCTTAGTGTTGGGAGGAATAAAACCATGAACAAAACATTTCAAGTTTAAAAATAGATTAAAGCAGAGACAGGATTACAGGTTCTTACGGGAAGGAGGATGAGTGTTAAGATGCCAACGCTGTTTTATTATATTTCATACATGCTGCTGTGGGTTTGGGGACTTTCCTCTCAGCCGGCTTGCATAATATTTGTGGCTGTGGAGCGTCAAGTCAGACACAAGCTGTGGTTATGAACAACCAAAGCTCAATTCCAATTATTAGTGTGCATCGGGTGTGTTTTTAGCATATTTACACTGAATACAAACGGCCTCCAATAGTGGAAAGTATTGATGCTACTTTTATACCTCATGACTTTTTACATCGCCACATTTATTTGAGAGCTAGTTCCTTTGAAGATAAATGTTTACATATAAAATATATGAGTAGCTAAAAGAATAGGCATAGATAAAACTATCCAACAGTTTATACAGATGATTTATTTCAACATTAAATCATAAAAATGCATCATAATCTATTCAAAGTATAAAGTATCTCTATGAAATACAAACATGTACTCAAAGTAAAAAGTATCTCTTTGAAGGACAAACATGTACTCAAAGCATAAAGTATCTCTTTGAAGGACAAACATTACTCAAAGTATAAAGTATCTCTATGAAGGACAAACATGTACTCAAAGTATAAAGTATCTCTTTGAAGGACAAACATGTACTCAAAGTATAAAGTATCTCTATGAAGTACAAACATGTACTCCAAGTATAAAGTATCTCTTTGAAGGACAAACATGTACTCAAAGTATAAAGTATCTCTATGAAGTACAAACATGTACTCCAAGTATAAAGTATCTCTTTGAAGGACAAACATGTACTCAAAGTATAAAGTATCTCTATGAAGTACAAACATGTACTCCAAGTATAAAGTATCTCTTTGAAGGACAAACATGTACTCAAAGTATAAAGTATCTCATGAAGGACAAACATGTACTCAAAGCATAAAGTATCTCTATGAAGTACAAACATGTACTCAAAGTATAAAGTATCTCTATGAAGTACAAACATGTACTCCAAGTATAAAGTATCTCTTTGAAGGACAAACATGTACTCAAAGTATAAAGTATCTCTATGAAGTACAAACATGTACTCCAAGTATAAAGTATCTCTTTGAAGGACAAACATGTACTCAAAGTATAAAGTATCTCTATGAAGTACAAACATGTACTCCAAGTATAAAGTATCTCTTTGAAGGACAAACATGTACTCAAAGTATAAAGTATCTCTATGAAGTACAAACATGTACTCAAAGTATAAAGTATCTCTATGAAGTACAAACATGTACTCCAAGTATAAAGTATCTCTTTGAAGGACAAACATGTACTCAAAGTATAAAGTATCTCTATGAAGGACAAAAATGTACTCAAAGTATAAAGTATCTCTTTGAAGGACAAACATGTACTCAAAGTATAAAGTATCTCTTTGAAGTACAAACATGTACTCCAAGTATAAAGTATCTCTATGAAGTACAAACATGTACTCAAAGTATAAAGTATCTCTATGAAGGACAAAAATGTACTCAAAGTATAAAGTATCTCTTTGAAGGACAAACATGTACTCAAAGTATAAAGTATCTCTATGAAGGACCAAAATGTACTCAAAGTATAAAGTATCTCTTTGAAGGACAAAAATGTACTCAAAGTATAAAGTATCTCTATGAAGGACAAAAATGTACTCAAAGTATAAAGTATCTCTTTGAAGGACAAACATGTACTCAAAGTATAAAGTATCTCTATGAAGGACAAACATGTACTCAAAGTATAAAGTATCTCTTTGAAGGACCAAAATGTACTCAAAGTATCGGTAAAAGTATCACTTTAAGGGACATTTCAACTGAATCTCTTCTACTTAAGTAGAATTTATTGAGGAAATATTTGTACTTCCTTACTTCGCACCTCTGCTAAATCTCAGCTCGTATCTTATATATATCCGAGCTTCCTTTCCGCATGAATGAACCTGTCAACTGTCTGTCAAAGCAAATCTGCTCAAATCAGTCGAAATGAGCGTTCTCAGGAAAGGAGCGTCACTTCGGTTGAGCAACTCCAGACCAGTTTTTTTTTTTTTTCAGAAAAGTCAGAGCCTGTTCCTTCAAGCGAAACCGCGGAATTTAATTGGAATCAATATTTGTATCGCTAAACAAATGAGTTGTACTAGTGTGGGTGTTCTCTGGAACCAGGATATCCTGAATCCTGAAGTAACCTTAAAAAAACAAGAAAAACAAAACAAAAAGAAGATGAATAAATAATGTAAGAAAGCTGCCCCCCTCAGGTAACCGAGTAAATGAACCCTGACTGAGCCTGTTGCGTAAATAAAAGCTCCCACACGCGTTTCAAAGCAGACGTGTTTTGAACCACTTTAGCGGATGAGAGGCCTCCAGTCAGCTTTCTGCAGCAACCTGGGTTGAATAACTGGGACATGGAAAAAGCTGACAAACTGGTTCGTCCACAAGGGTTAAAAGAAAGTCCTTGCATTAGCTGGAGCAAAACGCACCGTCATGTTTAATTTCAGTCAATAGACAGATCAATGAGAATGAATTCTCACTATCACATTCATGTTATAGAAACAGTTATTAACATTCACAAAGGGCGGACTAAGACATTTTCAAAAACAACATCCAATGCAAGAAAACACTTTGTTCAATAAAGGACATTTTGCCGCAATTACAAGCTCCTAAAGTGCTCTGATCTATACTGATCCAGAGCCAGACTGGGCTGACTGGAGGGAATAGTACAATTAATTCAAAATGTAAAGAAAAGTGGATAAGATCAATGTCATCGTCTGTTGTGTCTCATGTGCTTACCTTCGCTGCTGGAGAGGAAGAGCAGCTGCGTCAGGTCTGAACATGAGTCGACATAGTTGCCTCTCTTTATATACCTGCTCCACGCCTTCTCGTATCCTGGATCAGGCCTCGAACCAAACGGGCACGCCTGATTCCAGGTCAGGAATGTGAAAAACACACTGTGAGCGTCGAGCCAATGAGAATAGAAGGTGGCTCATAAACCGGAGGACGTGATGGATGAGTCTGTGTGGAGGCAACCTACGTAACGGGAAGGGGGCATTCCCATGCTGATGAGTCACACCTTTACGCAATCTAATGCTGCAAAGAGATGTTGTACGTCACCCAGAAGATGAAGGAACCAAAGTTAACCTCTCCTCAGGCTTAAGTTGTAATAACTTTACTGGTCCCTTAACTTTTTTTAACTAGCACTAATTTCAGGTATCAATCATTCGGCAAACGCCGATTCTGAAAAGTGAAGCCAAAGCGGAAAAGCCTTAAACATGCATTCTTTCTGCTGGCCACCAGGGGGCGACTCCTCTCTGGTTGTATAGAAGTCTATGAGAAAATGGTCCTACTTCTCTCTGCTGGCCACCAGGGGGCGACTCCTCTCTGGTTGTATAGAAGTCTATGAGAAAATGGTCCTACTTCTCTCTGCTGGCCACCAGGGGGCGACTCCTCTCTGGTTGTATAGAAGTCTATGAGAAAATGGTCCTACTTCTCTCTGCTGGCAACCAGGGGGCGACTCCTCTCTGGTTGTATAGAAGTCTATGAGAAAATGGTCCTACTTCTCTCTGGTGGCCACCAGGGGGCGACTCCTCTCTGGTTGTATAGAAGTCTATGAGAAAATGGTCCTACTTCTCTCTGCTGGCCACCAGGGGGCGACTCCTCTCTGGTTGTATAGAAGTCTATGAGAAAATGGTCCTACTTCTCTCTTGATGTATTATCTCAGTAAACATTGTAAACATGAGTTTATGGTCTCAATCGCTAGTTTTCAAGTCTTCTTCAATCCAGCATGATGTTCATTTAGTACATTATGGTCCATTTAGAGTCCACCAGACCAGGGTTTAGCACAGGAGGTAGAGCGAGTTGGCTGGTAACCGCAAGATTGCCGGTTTGATCCCCGGCTCCTCCTAGCTGAGTGCCTGGTGTCCCTGAGCAAGACACCTCACCCTAATTGCTCCTGACGAGCTGGCTGTCGCCCTGCGTGGTTGACTCCGCCGTCAGTGTGTGAATGTGTGAATGAATGGGTGAATGTCAGTCATTACTGTAAAGCGCTTTGAACGCTATATAAATGAGGCCGTTTACCATTTACCAGAAAGCAGGGGATGCTTTAGGGGCGGTGCTTACCTGATGATTGACAGGTCCATTTAGAGTCAAACAGACCAGAAAGCAGGGGATGCTTTAGGGGGCGGGGCTACCTGCTGATTGACATATCCCAATCATGCTACCAATGCTAGTTAGCTACTAAGATGATTTTAACACTTAGCTGTGAAGTGGACCTTGTATTATGAAGCTAATTTTGTTAGCAGCTTCACACCAGAATCCAGATGGATCCAGATCCAGTAAGGGTGCCGCTCTGCTGCATGTGTTCATCACATCCACCCGTCGCTCTTCTGCAGTCCAAATATGGTCACTTCCTTCCACTGGACGATCCAAGATGGCGACGGTCAAAATGCTGAACTCGAGGCCTCAAAACCAGAGTCCACAAACCAACAGCTTACGTTACCATGACTACGTCCACTTCTTATAGTCTGTAGTGTCTTACTGGGCCTCAGTTGTACTTTGTGTTTTGGCATGCTAACACGCTAAACTATGGCTATAAACATGGTACTTGCTAGTCATCATCAGCATGTTAGCTTTGCCGTTCTGAGCATGATAGCATTCATAGCACCTATCGGACAACAGACAACGGAGTCAGGCAGCGAATTAAAAAAGTAGCTTTAAAGTGGCTAAAGTCTAAAAACACCAGAGACATAAACTGGGAGACTGGAAAGCAAACATTCAGCTGATTCTGAAAGCTTTCCTTTGATTTGTCACTTACCCTTATATGTATATGAAGCACCCCCTCTCCCCCCTCCCCCAACGCCCAGTTCCAATGTGAACATTTCTGCTGTTACTGGCTGGAAATATTGCTCTCTCATATTGTTTCCAGATTTCACCGAGGTGCCAGCTTTCATCAAAAAGCCGGCGAGAAGTAGAGCTTCCTGATGTCACCACAGCACTCACATCTGTCATAGTGTGACATATATGTAAGCCTCGTCATGATATTGTAGGCCTACTTTTATCATGACGCCAAACAATACGGTTTACTCACTTTTACCCCTCCAAATGGTAATGTCTTGTATTTTTTTTGCATTCTTGTGACCAAATAAGCAAGTATAAAGCGTTTGTTGCATGAATACAATTGTGAGGTTTTGTGTTTAAGGTTGGGGACACAGAATCAGCCCTTTATTTCCAATGTTCCATTTTGTTTTAATCCATCAGTGCTTCTCAGCGAGCCTGCAGGGATAGAAACAGAAACCATTCCACCATCATGGCATCATGGGATTCAACAGGAAGTCATGATTGCAATGCTGCCACTTGGTTAACGCAGTAAAAAAGAATGTATGCAGAGAGTGTGAAAGAGGAAATGCAGAGCTTTGTGATGAAAATGTATGACTCATTTCAAGCTTCTTCACTGGAATTCCTCAACACGTTTGTGAGCTGAAACAGTAAAAAAAACGAAAAATCTTTAGGAGGGGTTGATGTTCACGGTCGGAGCAGTCTGCTCTTTTGATCGTCCCCATGGTGTCGCACATTATGAATGTGTTGTATAGCTAAGAACGAAACCAAAATCTGTTGTTATAAATGAGTCTCACACCCACACACACACACACACACACACACACACACACACACACACACTTCGTTAAAGATGACTTGCCACTAGATGGAGTTCTTGTATTCATATTAGTTTCAGAGGAGGACACGGGCAGATAAAAGTAATTTCCTGGTTGATGTTCCCCATTCAAACAAAGTTCGCTGGCACAAACGTATCTTCGGTGCTCATACTTGCAAACATGACCCACCCAACGGATTATTTTTTCCAACCTCGACCAGAAAGTAAGTTTATTTCTTTAAATTCACCTTATCTGATGGCTTTTGGGAGTAGAGAAACATGTTTTTTTTCTCCCAGGCCTGCATGCTTCATTCATTCCTGACCTGCAAACCGGTTTTATCAAGATTCATTTTCAAATGGGGCATAACTTGCATTGTAGTTTCTGATCAAATCACAGGTTTTCTTAACGTCAATTGCTAAGGAAATGAGTAACAAACCAAGTGAGAAAGAAACCACGATGATATTGTGTCGCAGTTGAAAGACATTCCTGTACAGGCTGCTGCAGCGGGCCGTTATGTGGCTTTAACCACCATATCGTCTCGTAAAAATGTTTTTTTTCCGGTAATTTAATCTGATCTGTGTATGAGGCAAAAACAAAAATAAAAACTGCATGTTTGTGATCAATTAGCAATAGCAATTTGCTATTATTAGCAGTTTCACTGTATTTCTGTTTTGTAGGTGACCGGGGCCGACACATCCAAGAGAGCGGGTAGGCCTGTGTTCCTTTTCTTATCTTGTTTGGATTAATCTGAACTTCGTTATGACTCCTCTGTGATGTGAGCTGCTTGTATGTTTCCCTTGTTGCAGGTAAAATATGTTTTGATTTAATTCATTTCATATTTATTTCTATTTTTCCAGCGATGCTGGCCTCTCCTCTAACATGAAGCACAAGTTCAGTGATGATTACAATCAAAGTGCTTTTCCGGTGGCAGACAGAGGCAGCTCCGTGAAACCCATTCCTAAGGGGGAAGCAATATTTGATCGTGCTGCCGATCTAAAGGCACGCTCAGTGTCTGCTGAGGAGGGCATCAAGGCACCGCCTCCACTGGCTGAAGCTTCACCACGAGGTCTGACAGGGATGAGCCCTGAAGAGTCTGTCCACGTTTTACCCTCACTCAGTACAGAGGGGCAGCCGGATGAGGTAGAAGAAGACAACAAGATGGAAAAACCTGCAAAATCCAGTCCACCGCTGGTTCCCGGAGCAGGAAGAAACCACAGACCCCGCTGGAAAAGAACTGGGAAGTCCCGGAAACGTAAATATTTAAATCCTGATACATTTTTAATTGAAATTGTATTTCTTGAATCCCTCATTGTTATCACATGAGCTAATATACACATTTATGCAGTATTATATATCACAAACTTTTAAAAATGAAAAGCTAAAAATGTTTGTACACTACAGCAGCTCTGCCTTTAAGCTTCCCATACAAAACGTAAAGCTTCTCCTACATTGTATTTTGTATTTTGTTTGTATTGGACTACATTATATTTAGAGGTGTTCTTTTGTTTTGTCTTCTCTATTTATATGCATGCGGGGGGAAGAATGTCAGTGATGACTCACCTCATTATAATGCAGTCCAGTACATGACATCACTGTGACAACACGGTGTCAGCAAAACCAGACTATTATACTGTAGGCTGTATAAACGTAGACTTCCGTTGCATTTGAGGTGAATCTGAAAGATTAATTCTCGTGTCTCAGTCCTCTCTTTGTCTGTATTTCCAGTGTACGTTCTATGTCTGATGGCGGCCGTATGTCTTCCTGTCTCTGAGGGCTTTCGTGGTACGTTGAAGCTTGAAGAATAAGTCTGTGACGGCCCGGGCCGCTGTCAGGGCTTGTGTGGGTTGCTTGTGTCTGTCCGTGTACCCGGGTCCTGGTGCAGTGTGACGAGGTCTTGAAGAAACTGGAAGAAGCTGGAGTTGTGGGATCTCTTTCTCTTTTCTAACAAATTAGGGGCTCGTCTGGGATCTGAACCCACGACCTCTCGTTTAACACGTCGCTCTGCACCAGCGACCCTGGAACTGTGAAAGACAAACACGAGCCCTGGAGAAGGCCGTCACAATGCTGAACACTGTTTTGAGCAATAATTCACCATGTTTTTTTTATTTTAAACTTAATATTTTCTCTATATTTGCTGTAGTTGGTCAAATTCCTGCAAACCAAAAACGTAAGTTAATATTTCAAATATACAAAAACATTTATAACATTTTTAAGCACTCTTGCTCTCAGATAAACATTCACACCAGCAGCTCTTTCTTTCACAATCAATGCTTTCCTCTGTTTTGACTGCAGTTAAGTGTTTCACCTGCACGGACGAGGACAGATGCCTGAAGTTGATGAACATATACGACAGTGACGACGACACTCATCTGTACCAAAGAGACCATGAAATGCTTCCAGAATGCTCTGAAACCTCTCCTCCTCTGCCGGCGGCGGCGACGAAGAGCTGTGCTGTGTGCCGCGCCCACTCCAAGGTCTTCATCTACTGCTCGGAGGACGTGGGACCAAGAAGGGATGTGGAAGATAGTGATGGAGGAAGCCTGCACATCTCTCCAGAATGTACGTTTTACACAAATATTAAGGCATGAACAGGAAAATCTGTTCATCTGTTGTATGCCAGAATGTAGAGAGAGTATCAATAAAATACAATTGATAGACAGACAGACAGACAGGTCTGTCATTTAATGCAGTTTGTTGTGTTTTTATTATAAATAAAAAGTAAGTTAATGATGCTATTTGAATTCCTTTCTTTAGGTGTGCAGCAGGACAACAGCATCCCTGGACGCCCACGCTTTGGCTTGATTGCTAGCGTAACTGTTGGTATGTATTTCACACGAGCGCTGAATGATTTGCATGACTTGAGATGAAAGAAGAAAAAAAAGCAATGCAGCATGAAAGTCATGTGGTTTCACTTTTCCAGTCTCCCTTTTGGCGGCAGCGCTGATCTACAAGGTAAGTGTGATTCATTATGTTCTCACATTACTTACAGTCACTGATAGCATTCTATTTTAAGGTCTTAAAGGCATAAAATGGATTCATTGTTTCGGATAAGGGAAGTGACATTTCACAATTTAAATCTTTTTTTTTTTTTTTTATTATTCTTTCCTTTTAGTGCTGCCAGAAAAAGAGGTAGGTTCGGTCTGTTTTATTCCATTTCTTTAATGAGCCCACTCCTCATAGTTAAATAAACAATAAATACAAAAGCATTCATATTCATACTCTGATCTGCATCTGTGTGGCTGCAAAATCCCAAGCATACAGGAGTGGACTGATATTTGTTCACACTGAGATCATGTTTCCTTCTTTCTCGTTGGAATAGTGCTGAAGGTGGTCAACAGTGAAGAAGACGGCTTTCTTCTTTTAGCTCTACTTGCTGCTAATGATGTTTAAATTAGTCTTCAACCTTTTTCTGGACAAGGATCCGTTGGTTTATAGTGACGTGGTGGAGCGACCACCTATTACATATCATAAACTGTTTTTATCATCAGACTGGTCCAATAATAATGTGTAGTGCAGCCAATAGTGCCATGTAGTACTTGTATACAACGCTAAGCCATTCAAATTTTATGTCAGATTCATATATTTATAGAACATATTTTAATTCTATATTGGCATTTCTAGCATTCACATGACAACATTTAATAAATAGGAAGATTTATATTTGCTTATGATAGGTTGAATTCGTGTTAATGTGTATTTTTGGACATATTTTAATTAAACATTGTTTAAACATCTATATGGTTCTGTCTTATTTGTGGTACTAGACCAGGCAATGTAATATATTAGTGAATAATTATGGTGGAAGAAGTCCTGTACTTTTCAAGTACCACCGTGTCGGCCAACCAGGCAGCAACTTTTAGCCAATTCGACTTAATTCTCTCCACTGGACATCAGGGGGCGACTCCTCTGGGTGCAAAAAGAAGTCAGATTGCATGGAAGTCTATGATAAAATTCATCCCATTTAACGTTAAATACACCGTAAAGCAGGGAATGCTTTAGGGCGGGGCAACCTTGTGATTGACAGTATAAGAATTAAAGCCCCGCCCCCCTAAAGCATCCGGTCTTTACGGTCTATTTAACGTTCAATGGGACCATAATGTACTAAATGAACATCATGCTGGATTGAAGAAGACTTGAAACTAGAGATTGAGACCATGTTTACAATGTTTACTGAGATATTAATTTAAGTGACAAGTAGAGAAATTTTCTCATAGAATTTTATACAATCAGACTTCTTTTTGCAACCAGAGGTGTCGCCCCCCGATGGCCAGCTGAGAGAATGCAAGTTTATGATCTGAATCTGCAAACTAGCTGACAAATAAATGGAGAGAAATAAAAAAAAAAATGTTTAAATGTAATTGTGAACATACTTAGTATTAATATTATAATGTAATGATATATGGTAATGTACAACCGGGCTATAGTCGGGCGCAAAATCTCACACCTGCTGGGTTACTTAGTTACTGCCCACACACACACACACACACACACGCACACACGCACACACACACACACTCTCTCACACACTCTCTCTCACACACACACACACACACACACACACACACACACACACACACACACACACACACACACACACACACACACACTCTGCTGGTTGAACATTAACAAACAGTGGCGCTTTGATATGTGGTCTGTGTTATCAGTGTTTGGACCGTACCAAGTAGCGGGTAGATTAAACATTATTTCTTAGATAAATATCCCTCTGAGCGAACAAAAATGAACTTCACAAAGTAAGTTAATTTACTTAATTTTAATAAACTATATCTTGCTCTCATAACAAATTATCTTGGGGTCAAGTTAATAAAAAAAACAACCCAAAACTGTTTACAACCGGCTGCGTTTCGCAACCTTTTCCCTGGCAGCTCACCTGTTGGCTGCGCGGCTGACGTCACGTGGGGCGTTCAGGTACTCCCCCCCCCTCCTCCTCTTCCTCTCCTCCAACATACAGAGACACAAAATGGAGCTGAAACTACGTGGTTGAGGAAAAGTAGGATCGCGCTGAATATAATGCGTAAGCTGAAGTTGTGTTAGTGTATCGGAAGAAATAATCAGAAGAGCGGTCGAAGGAAAAGAGGATTAAACATGTTGTGGGCGCTGGTCGTCGCCGCCTTCATGGCGACAGGTAAGTTGGCCTTTTTTTAGGGTGGGCCTCTTCCGTGGAAAGCGCGCTGATAAATACTCATTACAGCTGCTCGACACTTTCTCGTTTTGACATATTTTTTCGGGGGGTATTTTTATTTTTTTTAAAGAAGTAACAATTGTCTGGGCTGTTAAAATAAATGTAAGGGATTATTTAAAGCGAATGTTGTGTTAAATCCTCGTATTTAAGAGGGGAATATTGTAGGCCAGGCTACTTAGTGTATAAGTGTATAGTATAGGCCTACTATACACTATTTATTTGAAACTTGTAGTCACAAGCTACATGAAACGAACACAATGTGCAGTGTTATGCTACTAATACTACTACTACTAATCAACAAAACGTGTAAAACGTTGACGTGTGACATTAAAATGCGCTTTCGTTATTAAAAACAGAAGTATAATCGACCTCAAAACAAAGTGAAAGTCGCCTTTCTGCACAATAAGTTTTTACTTTCATGTACTTTCATGACTCACGCAGTATTAGACTATGATACTTTTACTTTTAGTTTACTTTAATAGATTATTTCTTGTGGGGAAGTTATATTCTTACACCAATTCTTTTAATACAATACATTTCTTTGAATGAATTCAATCAGGTATCAGGTTACTAGAATTTGTGTGTATATATGTGTGTATGTGTATATATATATATATATATATATATATATACAAATACATACAAACATGTAACCTGATACCTGATTTAATTCATTCAAAGAAATGTATTGTATTAAAATAATTGGTGTAATTTGGGAAAGGCAATGTTTAATTTGAATGTGCCACCTTTAAACCAAACCGTTTTATTGGTCCTTTACATTTCAACAAGCTGCTGGATGACAGCAAGTCAGGGCGGGGCTCACAATTTGAATACATGATAATAATATAAATAGGAATATATGATAAGATTGAACAGTTCAGTTCAACAGCAACTCAATTTTTATTTTATTTTATGGCAGAAATGATACCGCTGTGCGATCTATAATGTCTACAAACAAAACTGCGATAGCGTTGAAGGAAAGAAATGCAACAAAGACTCACGTTGATGTGATTTCTTATAATATATATATATATATAAAGGGGCTTTTTTTGTAAACAAAATGTTGTCGTTTCTCTGAATGTGACCTAGAAACATAATTAAGGGCCTTTTTTTACGAGTAGTTCTGTGGGGGAATGAAACTAGTGAGCATGCCCAGGAAACCACCTTTTTCTCTCACTGTCAACCAACCTGTGCTGTGCATCCAAAAGCCTGCATCTCAAGGTCAGACTGGAAACGAAACATGATGACTCATTACACCCACAGTGATACTTGCAGTGAGGAAATATTTGTTTGTCCTATACCACACCCTGAGGGTACTAATTGGAAACATTAACCCAGTGTGGTGAAATGTGACTAACATCATGATCATCGTTTACCACTCGGCCTCATCATTGTTTTTTTGTTTTAAATCTCCCAACGTTTTTTTCCCCAGAGTCCACCTTGGCCATCCCGGTGCAGTGCCCCACCAAGAGGTACATCGTCATCCTCTTCCAGCCCGTCACCCTCACCTGCAACTACCAGTCGCAGTCCTCCGGCCAGCCTCCCATCGTCACGTGGCGCTACAAATCCTACTGCCGGGACCCCATCCAGGCTGCGTTGAATCCCAGCAGCGCAGAGAACATACTTTCTCAGGGAAACCCCAACTACGACCCCAACATCGAGTGTGCCGACAACCTGAGGACGGTTCGCACCGTGGCCTCCAAGCAAGGCGAAGCCGTGACGCTCGGCAAGGATTACCAGGGTCGCAAGATCAGCGTGCTAAACCGTGAGTCACGCTTTGAAACCGAAGGAAGATGTATAGTAACGGGAGGATTTAATGTTTAGACTTGGCAGGTACAATTAGATTAAAAAGATTTGTAAAATATATGTTGCTATGAAGTTGGTAGATGTTATTATAAATGTAATTAAAGACCTACAACAATCAACAGAACATTATCAACCAATTTATCTTTTAAAGTCAAGCAAAAATGCAGAATATTTGAAAAATATGTTGTATCTTTCATTTGTTTTATTTATTTTAACTGTTGATCAGACACAACATTTGAGGGAGAACTTGAAATTTGAAATTGCCATGAGCATGTTTAATACATTTTTTAAGCTTTACAGGCCAAATGATTAATCAAAAAAAATGAAATCAAGTTGCAAAACACAACTTTATTTTTGGAGCACTTATCAAAACAAAGTAGTTCAGAGAGAAAATAAAACACCAAGATGAATGATAAAATTCATGACCTGCAAGATAAAATTAGAAATGAATAAACAATAAAATAAGAAGGCAGCTGAGATAGCATTTGACAAAAACATAACATGTTTTAATTTTCACTTTAATTATGTTCATTTTAAAGGAATTAACCACCATTTTATTCTAAACCTGTGTGAGAAAAAAACTGCACTTTTAGGAGTGAACCAGACAAAGTACCCAATTAAGGTCTGTGCATTGTCTGTAGTTGAATGTAGGTGAGCTGAAGGCAAAAAAACAAAAAAAAATGTTTGTTTCCCACAGAAGCAGACCTGAACATCGCGCAGACGGCGTGGGGCGACAGCGGCGTCTACTTCTGCTCTGTCGCCTCGGCAACGGACCTTTCAGGAAACGGCCAAGACTACACAGAGCTAATTGTCCTCGGTAAGTCACTATCGTAGGCCTTTTGATGTTGTTGGGACTATTCCTCTCTTTTCCTTCCCCCCCTCCTCCTCCCATTCACACACACGGGATTACACGTTTCTAAAAAATAAACCGGGCCTGAAACCGTTAATTAGTCAATGGAGAGGTCATAAGATAAAGTCAAGAGCGATACCACTTTTAAGTAATTGTGGCTTTATCTTTCTTTCACAGAGAGAAAGTCAAATACTACTGACCTCCTGCCTGGCTTTGACTTACTGGTTATGGAAGGTAGTACAAGTCATGTTTTAGTCCCCCGGTAGACGATTAGGTTATAGCTGTAAAGGCGACTGGATTGGAACTTTTTTTCTTTCTTTTTACTCACAACACCCCGGCTGCATTGCTTCCTGATTCCAGTCCACGTGCCCATTAACCAACAACAAAATACCAGTGTGATTCATCCATCCATCCATTTTCTACCGCTTATCCTGTATTCAGGGTCGCGGGGGGGCTGGAGCCGATCCCAGCTATCTTTGGGCGAAGGCAGGGTACACCCTGGACAGGACGCCAGTCAACAGTGTGATTCATCTATACGATAATGTATCAGTGTAATGATACGTTCTGCTTGTGTTTACTTCACTTAAACCCGTTAACGTTCCCCCCGCTACACTCCTTATCTGCCTCTGGTTCCCTTTCTTTGCTGTTTCTGTAGCTGCCTGGTTGCAACAAAAGGGCATCCAGCACATATTTCCCTTATCGGTCTACACGGGCCTCCAACAATCCAGTAGTTGATTCATATAAATGGACATTTTCTCTCTCTCTCCCTCTCTCTGCCTGAACTGACTTGCAGAGTGAATTCATGTCCTGGGTTCAGAGGCGAACCGGCTTTACCGGTTTGACAAAACCTTGAAAAATACCCACAGTGCTGCCGTAGCTTTGTTGTTCTGAACACTCAATAACAGAAATGGAATTGTTTGCAGAATGATTTAGGAGAGGAGATTTTGGGGGCGGGGCTTGGACTAGAGGCTGGTACTTGCAAAAACCGATAGCTTTTTGGCTGCAGCCCCGGAGCCCCACCTATGATTAGACCAACACAAACGACCTCTCTCTGTTTGACTGACCGGTCATGAATTTACAAGGTGCTACCTTAAGACTACCTTAAGAAAGAGAAGACAAAAACAAACAAAAAACACAATATTGTTCTCCTCCAGGGTTTTATTATATGTAAACGGATGTATCTGTATCTGTAGTTTGATGTTCTCCCTGTTGTTAAAATATGACATTTTCTGGACTTATGCTACCGATTAAGATACGTCAACACCAAATGTGAAGCGAATTTTTTAAATATTTCAATTTTTCACTGAATCAGACATTGAGATAAAACTTAAACCGGTCTGTGGTCTCCCAGAGGTCTACGATAGACCCTCACATTAGTACAGAGACCAAACCAGACTATGTGTCCAAACCAGAGACTGCATGTGGTGATTATGTCTAGATGTTATAAGTGTTGATGGAGCAGCTACAGTGTTAGCATAGCCTTCCTCCAATCCGAACTCAGAAAACAAGCATTTTAAAAGTTATTTGCTTGTCGTCTTGCAGACAGACAGAACACGGCATGACTTTGGCCTTTTTACAAATCATCGTCATTATGTAGTTACTTCTGTTTTTATCCATTAATTTCATTTAAATCACAACAAAATAGTTTCTTTCATACCGCTGTAGTAAACCAGACAATGTGTATCTTGCTATTCACAGTGAATACAGCTCACCGAGCACCTCTGGGTGATGTTATGAAGTCAGACAGGACAGTGTGTGGTTTCCCAGAGTATCTGGGATTTCACAACATGTACAAAGCAGCAATCGTGGTTATTTCAGCCATGATTGAGGAAACATTGTCAGTTTCTACATTGATGTAAGCCCCGCCTCCCAGGTGACGCAAATAAACACAACTAATCCTGTGGTCAAACTCGAACGAGTAACAAGTTGAAACCTTTGAGAAACTCCTTTGAGAGGAGGAGCATCAGGTCTTGTGGATTAATAATGTAAATCTTTGATGTGAATGTGTCTAACGCCCCCCTCTGCTTGCCCACACAGACTGGCTCCTGGTGGTTTTGGTGGTGTTTGGCTTCTTGTTGCTGCTGCTCCTGATCGGGATCTGCTGGTGCCAGTGCTGTCCACACACCTGCTGTTGCTACATCAGCTGCCCCTGCTGCCCCGACCGCTGCTGCTGCCCCCGCGCGTGTGAGTTCCAAATGCATGTATTCGCGAATGTTCGCTAATGTCACGTAGCAACAGTTGGCACCAAAAGTCTGGTCAGATCAGAATCTCAGGTCTGTTTCCGATTCAAATCAGAATCCGATATTAGGCCGTATGTCATGTGGGTAAACTACTGTCGGCTTACACTTTGACAACATTAAACATTTGAAACTTTGTCTCCTTTTGTTAAAAAAAAAAAAAAAAAACATGTTCAAGAAAGGAAAGAAAAATCGAAACGCTTGTTCCAACCTCGTAAAATACTAATCTCAGTCTCAAAAGGCTTTAACTGTCTAATGTCTTGTATCCACGTCCGTCTGATAACATTAAACAAAAATGAACCACTTAAATCTGTAAATGTGGCTATTTAGTATAAGTATATTTAAAATGTTTTGTGTTATGTTTTTATGGTTGAGGGTTTGATGACAAGATTGATACCATTATCATGTTTGTTTGGCAAATATGAAGCTACGGGTCCCTTACCTTAGCTAATGTTAGCTTAGCATAAAGACAAGGAAGCAGGGGAAAACGGCTAGCCTGTCTCTGTCCAAAAGTGATAAGAAATTTCAGACCAGCAGCTCTAAAGCTTACTAATTGACATATAATATTTTTTACTTTTCAAGACTGGCATGTTAAAAGTAAACAAGAGTTTTGGTTCATGGGAATATTTGTTGTTATTTGCAGTGTAAGCTAAGCTAACAGGCTGCTAGCTGTAGCTTCACCTTAAATAGACAGACATGGAAGTGCTATCAACTGTCTCAGTTTATCTCAGCATTAGCAACAATTTGTAATCATTCATTTCATGTTCCAGCCTAACATGTGCACCCTGTTAGCTCCTGTTAATCACGCTTTCCTTCCACTTGCGTTATGCCACAGTGTACGAGGCCGGGAAAGCCGTGAAGAAAGGTGGTATCCCGATGAGCCAGTATGCTCCCACCCTCTATGCTCCCAGCATGTATGCTCAGCCAGCATACGGTGGGCCGCTAATAAACCAGCCCGGTCTGCCTCTGCTGCCCATACCCAACGGAGCCGGACCCCCGCCGCCCCACAACGGGTACAGTCGTGAATATGACGGCGCCAGCTCGGGTGAGACTTTGCAGTCCCGAATCTCAAGGGATTAGTCACTGACTGGTTTCATTGTGACGTAAAAAAAAAAAAAAAACCCTACAAAACTGGTTGAATGTCTGTTTAAATGTGTTTGTTGTGTCTGTGCAGTTGGACAGGGCTCCCAGGTGCCTCTGTTGCATGACCAAGACGGGGGAGGGGACCACAGTGAGTAAAAGTTTCTGTTTGTTTCCACGGGGCTTTCTCACCAGCAGAGTTCTTGAAATGACTTCTCACTTAGCTTTGTTGAAAAGATGTCAGAAAGGCTCACCCAAATCTAACACCAGACGAGAAAAGGAAATGATTTGATTCTGTAACTTGTAACCAAAATTCTATATCCATGAAATAAACATGCAATAATGCGAGTGAGACTATCTGTATTCTTCTGAAAGGTGAAAAAATAAACGGACCACAGAATTTCTCATTTAACATATTTATTCTATAAAAAAAGTAGTCCTGCATAATATTTTATGCTGAATACAAAAATGTAATGCTCAGTTATTTTGAACATTTTTCAATAGACTACACGCTGGCAGGGGAGAGAGTGTCTTAAACATTAAGAATCGCGATTCATGAGATTAAACGCATTTATATCGATTATTGGTGAAACCAAAACGATTCATTTTATTTATTTATTTAAGCAGATAGTTATTTACACACACACACACACACACACACACACATATATATATATATATATATATATATATATATATATATATATATATATATATATATATATATATAATATATATATTATATATATATATATATTATATATATATATATTATATATATATATATATATATATATATATATATTATATATATATATATATATATATATATATATATATATATATATATATTATATATATATATATATATATATATATATATATATATATATATTATAGTGGCTGAATCATTAATAATCAGGGCATTTATCAAACAAATAAAAATGGGTGTGGCCTCACATATGTAACATAAACAACCGATGGGAGGCAATCACGTGACCCAGAAGATTGGAAGACTTGGAGGATCTCGGACTGGAAGCAGCGTTAAAATCTGACTTCCTCTCTTCTTCTTAGCAGCTCGCAGCGGCTATCGCATCCAGGTGGACCCTGATGGGAACGCCACACGTGCCATTTACTACATGGAGAGGGAGCTGGCCAACATGGACCCATCCAGACCTGGCAACTACAACCGTCGTGAGTGACTCATCACTTCATGGTCTTCTGGTCGAAGTTGCATATTTTTTTCAATATTAAAAATAAATCTGTATTTTGAATGCTCAAATTCAGCCTATTATTTATACTAACTACACTACACAGGCTTATTATCAGCAATGTGGTTGTTTTACTTCCTGTCCACTAGAGGGCGTCCAAAAACATTACCAATAAATATGTTGCATTACCAACAGGTGACAGCTTTCTTGCTAAGTAATAATTAAATAGTGATAGTGAAATTGTGATTCAGAAAACTTTATTGTTCATCAGACTTCATGTAACAAAAGCATTTGTTAATGCGGGTAGGCGAGGAGGTCGAGATTTGCTAACGTTAGAGCACACGTTTATGAAAAAATCAACACGCATTTCGAAATTTATTTTCAGCATTCAATAACAATAGATTTTTTTACTATTTGGATTATACTCGATCCCAGACTTTCATTCCAGCAGCCCTATCGCCAACATATTTTTGATGACGTCGGCTGTCGGAGGGCCTATGGGGCTTTATCGTGTTTGTCCTCCACCCACTCTGCTCTTCTGTTCCCCTCTCAGTGGATGCCATGACCGAAGTCAGTTCCCTGCACGATAGCGTGGAGCCTCGAGGTCGCGGCGGCCGTTCCCAGCCGCCACCCCTGACCACAGTCTGGGACAGGGATGAGGCCATGAGCACCATCAGCAGTGTTTCCCAGCAGGGCCACCGGCGTGACGACTACCCTCGCCATGGCGGCGGGTACATGGGGGAGCGTGCACGTGCCCGCTCCATGGACAACCTGGACGACATCGGACGCCGCTACGGCCGAGACGACCGCCCACCACAACGCCGCCCAGAGGAGTTCAGAGGCAGGAGAGGGTGAGCCTTACATCCCTGATACGCATTATCACCCCATCTAGCAGTGGTTATTTACCTGGTGGGGCTTCAAGAAAAGCAGCCAACAGCTCCGCTAGGCTACAGAATGTATCTTATCTCTTTTCTCAACAAGCAGAACGATCCTTTAGAAAACACAACAAGTGATTATAGACCGAATGTAATACTTTACATCTTGAAAGAGTGGAATAAAGGGAAGAAAAGTCTCTAAAGTAGAGAACATTCACCTCCATTTTGTCATGGACATACAAGGGTAGATGGCTTATTGCACAAAATAACCTTTATTTATTATTATTTTAGGGCTGTAATTGCAAATGTTTTGTTCCTTTTATTTGGCATCAGAAAAATCCATTGTGGTTGTGTTCAGCGATGACTTCAGCCACATTAACAGCCAAACGTTCCCTGCAACAGTTTCATAATGAACGGCAGATATTTTTACACTCGTCTCCCGGGGGAAATCCCCTCGGTGAACAACTGTAAGAGCTCAAAAAGAATTCCAGGTTCACAGAAGCGTGTTGTGGCAAACAGCATCCGGAGCATTAATTGACTTGTTTTGAGAGCTATTTATTTAAAAGAAAAGGTCATTTGACTCCTTTGATACTCAGCTATTGATCCATCCGAACTCCATTCTGAAAACAAGCATTTTAAAAACGACTTGCTTATTGTCTTGCACACAGACCTGACAAACCATGACTATTTACAAACTGCCGGCATTTTGTCGTTAATTCGGCATCCTTTTATCCGTTTAATGCTATTAAATAGTTGATTTTGGGTTCATATTGCTGTAGTAAACCAGCTGATGTGTGTCTTGCTATACACAGTGAATAAAGCTCAGTGAAATTCAGCAAGCACCTCTGGGTGATGATGTTATTTTTAGCAAACAGATCAAAAATGTTTGCTTGTTAGTGGCACTTGTTAGAAATCTCAAACTGCTATTGGGCTTGTGTGGGCTTTACTGAGAAGTCAGTGTGACTTTCTCTTCCTCTCGAGTCGTCGAAGGGTTTTCTCCGTAATGCTGAGACATCAGTGCAGTAGTAATATCGTGGGTGGTAAGTAACCAACATCTGTGATTGGTATACTTTCCTTCCTCCTCTGTTTGTATTTACTGTGATCTCAGAGGCTCCATCACAGATCAGCCCATCAGTTAAATTCCTCCAGGTAACCAAAAACCTTCTTTCTGACAGAAAAAAATACATAAATTGAGGCACATTATTGCAGACAAATGATGACACATTAAGAAGTGGACATGAACGGGCAACATGACTAAGAAGCTACAGATGCTGTTAAACAAATATAATATTTAGGGAGGCCTGGGCACAAATGTGAGTTTACGAAAGAGGCGATGCATTCATTCTTCTGACTGCATGAAGCTGTATTTACTGTTCTCTGTAGGTTTGCTAAATGTCTTACATCGAAGTTTCCATTACTGCTTATAATGGAATGGTTCAAATATGAAATGCTTTCCAAAACAGTCTTACTCTGTACAATAAGGATGGCTGCTGGCTCTCTGCAGATTATAAACTGAGTATTAACATGTGTTCAAGAAATGACAGCTTTGGATAAAAAATAATTGTAGTAGAAAGTTTTTTTTTTGTCATATATTGTTAAATAGGTGAACAATATGAGCGGGGATGTGATCTAAAAGGGTTAAATGTTTCATTTCTGCTCGACTTTAACCTGGGCTTTAATTTAAAGTTGAACTCGTTCCAGCTGCTGATCTAATGTTTGTTTCCTCGTCGTGTGCTTCTCCGTGTCTCTGCAGCTCCGATGACGGGTGGAGCAGTAGCGCCCGCAGCGGCAACAGCCGCGACCTCGCCGACCACAGGCGCCGCGACTACTCCCCCGACGACCGTCGCCGGGGAGACGGCGGGGGCTACGGTGGCCTCCCAGGGAGACGCACCCGCAGCCGCGACGACCTGATGGACCTGGACAGGGATCGCCAGCGGGGCGGCGGCGACACCAGGGGCAGGCGGGAGGACTACGATGACAGCATCCTGCGAGAAGCCATGGAGAGGAAGAAGATGGGCGAGCAGCTGAGGGCTCGCAGCCGGGAGCGACTGGACAGCGAGAGCGACCGCTCAGACCGGGGGAGGGCGCCGCGGGGTCCCCCGCCACTTCCTCAGGTCCCGGCCTCTGGACACCCCGGTCGCCGTGACGACTACCCGCCGCCTCAACCCCCGCCGTACAGTGAAGATGGAAGCGTGTCATCTTCTAAGAAAAGCAACCTCCGCAAGGTGAGTCGCAACAGAACCGTAAATTCTCAAAGCACTGGAAGTTCCAGAGTTTCGTGGTGATTCGTGAACCCTGACGACATTAAGAAAATGGAAAATGTTATGACTGTGGGAAGGAGCCACATTTCTTCTGCTGTAAGGTTAAAGGTTAAACTGCGGTGATACTCATTTCTCCCCTCACAGTGGCATTCAATGCAAAGTAAAAACAGAAAGGCCATTTCATCTTTGTTCGTTTTCTACCAAGATATGGAGGCTCATTCTAAGGGAAACATAGTATGAATGTTTTATTACATTTCTGCAGATACACCTACGTCCCACACACTGGCCCTTTTGAAATACCGCCGCCATCTTTCTTTTTTTCCTTCTTTTCCACCGGTGTTTTCTTCTCCTTGGTTGTTTTGGACCTCCTCGTTTTGGGTTTTAACAAGGAATTAGAAGCTTGTTGCTACTTCCCTCCGCCTCCCCCCTGTGATAGTGGAATGACCTTTAGGGGGGAGGGGCTCTGTGTGTGCAGGAACAAGGCTGAAACAACAGGCTCTACATGCACATGGAGGCACGCTTTTTTCTAAAACCGGATGATTTATGTTGTTCTATCGGAGCGTAGTGTCGGCTTCAGTGAATATGATAAAAAAAAATGTTGCCGACTGGGACTTTAAATTAGGATTTATGCATTTATTTAATCTGAGTTAATCTGTGGACTCGACTCTTGTTGTTTTTCCAGAATGGCGCTGTGAGCCGGGAGAGCCTGGTGGTGTAAAACCAACCGACGTCAGCGACCTGCAGCTCCGGATCAGCTGATCTCTAAGACTGTAAATATTAGTCACACTGCTAAATTTGCTGTGCTGATTTAATTTTTTTTATATATCGCATAATTTCCAGTAAACGAGGTGCACGGATGAAATATATGCACCCTTTTTTTCATGAAAAACATTGTGGCTGCCACAAGTGCCTTAAGAGTGTACAGAGTGTAACGTGTAGTTGTGGACGTCGAGTCGATGAAAAGATTCACTGCAAAGGTGATTTTTTTTTTTACTTGATTGGTAAACGTTCCGATTGGTTTCAATTTTTAACATTTTTTATGTAGGTTCATTTAGCTGATGTAGATTTGTTGGGGTCTTTAGATTTTCTGTCTTTTTATATGTGAAAAATGAGCTGTGTGTATGTTTTTTTTTTATAAGAAAGACTATGTACATTTAAAGGAATTAATTTGATCTTGGCTTTGTGCTTTTAGTTGAGTTTTCAATGTATGTAGAATCCTGTAAAACCGAAGTTTCTTCTTTTGTTTGTTGGTAAAACATAAGATTTCAGTTTTATCCTGCAGTTTGTTGTACAGCCGACCAGTAAAACACTCTGAAAACACTAATGTTTATTGTGAAGTGATACAAACATAATTTTACAATAAAGCGCTCTTGCCAGGCAATTTATTTGACTTGAGTTTAACCACTAGATGGTGCTGTTGTGCCTGTGTGTCCTTTAATAGCAGGTCGATGTATTCCCTGGATCTTGGGATGTTGTAAAAAGCAACTTTATTTATTCATTTTATTTATAATGATTAATGGTTTTATTGTGTTTAATTTAACTCGGGTATGATGGCACAATGTAACACAATCTATCAGAAGAAATGTGTGATAATTACTTACTTTGTGAAGCTTGAAATCTAAAAGTAACACAATCTCATCTCATCTTTTTAAAATTTTAGACTTAATAGTTGAATTCAGGGTTGGGTAAAGGGTTCTATCGAGAATCGCAGTAAAAAAAAAACTGTATGTTGGTGAATTTCCAGTTTCTGGATAATCATAAATGTCGTTACTAGTGATGTGATAAAGCTGTCTAATGGTAGACGAGTGGAGAAATAGATTTAAAAAAAATACGGGAAAACAAAAATACTTATGATTATTTATTTGTCCCCTATTTATGCAGGGAGACCTTATGATATACAATCATCTTATTTAAGATTTTGATTGTTTTTTTCACAATACACGTGTCCTATCTGTGACACAATAACAATATTTGTTTCTTTAAAGTGATACTAGTTGGTTTGACTGACATTTAAAGAGTTTGAAGCATATTTATTATTTATTATTACTGTGACATGAAACGTCTGAACCCCGGAGGGATTAATTTTATTACTTTTACACAAACATAGCATTGTCTCATAGTAGTAACGCTGGAGCTCCGGATGATTAACCGAAGAATAAACCAACAGGTAAGAATTCATCAGCAAATCATGCATTAATTGTGTAGAATCTGTTTTTTGGAGCTCCCATGATCCTCTGCTTCAGGTTGTGTGTTGAATTCTTGCAGCTTGCTGAAAACCCCGGGGCTTTCCGAAGATGACTGCACTACTGTGATCGAGGTGAGTTCCGATGATCACCACGATGAGACCTCAGACGGCGATCACTGTCACAGTTATATTGAAATGTATTATCTTTTTTTTTTTTTTTTTACACTTGTTCACATTCATGGAAAGTGTTTGAGAACATCCTGGATTACCTCATCAGACAGGAATGTGTGTGTGCTGACTGATTTAATGTCATGAAGACAAATGGCAGCTTTATAAACACGGACTGATTTGATGACATTCTTTAAAAGAATTTATTAAAATGGAAAATTATCATGATGGCATATCAGGGCCACTGTTGGTACAAAGGCAAGGCAACTTTATTTGTAAAGCACATTTCATACACAAGGCAGACTCAAAGTGCTTCACATCATAACATGTCATACAATAAAGTGAAAAAAATTAATTAAAAGAAAATAAAGGCAAAATTAAAAATGCATTACAGGAAGACGAGGAGAATAAAAACATTTTTGCAATAATAATAAAAAACAAACAAACAACTAAAGCTCATTTCAGAGGCCAAACAAATGGACTGTGTGGTCATGTGACCGCGGTGTAAAGTGGTACCTTTACAAGATAAATGTTGTTTCTCAGATTTTTTTTTTCTTGTAAATTGACAACTTTGTAATCTTAGAGGATATTCAAGTTAATTTTTCCCACAAATTTGTGAGTTTCTTCTCATAAATGTGCCACTTTAGATCAGGGTATTTAAAATCTGAATCATATCCCCTGCCCTGGCTTTGTTTTTTATGTATTTATTTTATTATTATTCTCTGTACCACCTACTGCTGTAACATGTTGTCAAATGTCACAAGTAAAATGGAAAACTTATGTCAAGTGAAAAATGCAATGATAAGAAAAGATTATGATGACGATTTTATCCTGTGGGTAATGGGGGCGGGACCAGATAAGCCTTGGCTTCTCCCGCTTTCCCTTTCGGCCATGTGTATTTTTTACTATGTGAACAATGATGTATGATGATGATTTAACAGAGATGCCCGAAATAAACAAATAAATCAATAAATTATTATTTTTTAACCAACAACAGTCCTAAATATGCCGTCATTAAAACAGATTTTTGGGGTCAGTTGCATATTTCTCATAACGTGTCCAATGCTTGTGAGGGAATGCAGGAAGTGATCAAAAATCACCTTTAACTTAAATAACTGGGGTTAATATTACTATAACTATTACTTCCCAACCTTCTGCTCACTGTCTAAATCAAGGATGCTCAAGATCTGTGTCTGTGCAGATGAAGATTTCATCATCTGCACAGACAGAAGCCACAACTCTGTGTCCAGTATTTTCAAGGCTGATCTGAGATCTGGTGGATCCACCAACTCAGATTTCCCAACTCTTTTTAAAGGACATCAGTGATGCACACAAAACAAAACTATTTTTAATAGAGTTATACTATCTGTTCTGGTTGGAGCAACAGAGAGGACACTGTTGGATCAGTGTCGTCGTGTTTCATTGTATTTTTCCCGGGGATGCAGTGTCATCCTCCACGAGACTCCTACTGGTCCTCAGGCCCACTTCAGAAACCCCAGACCGGTTCCCGCAAGTACATACCTAACGAAAATGCTGCTGTTATCATAAACCTTATTTCAGTTTGTAGTGACCCTTAAAGCTTTATATCACCTCTGATCCATGTGGAGGAGACGGCGGAGAGATTTAGTGTTTCACGTTCTCATGGTCGAGAGCCAAATTTAACGCAGAAATGTATGGGCAAGGTTCCAACACTCGTTCACACACCTTCTCACCTGAAAACGTGTCGTCTCCAAAACCTGGACTTCCAACTTCAGCATTTCTCTTCCTCTGTTTTTGTCTTTTGCCACATCTTTGGAAATAAATCGCAATAAAAATACTTTCTTTGTAAAGCTGAAAATCTAAAAGTGATATAAGTTACACGATGTAAGCATACGTTTTGAAATTTAAAAATAAAGGTGGGAATGTTTCCACTGCTCCTGTGCTGCATGTTTCAGATTGTAGTTTATATAAGAATATCGAGGTCAGATATTAGGAAGATGGAGATCATCTTTAGTAATTTTTAGAAATAAACTTTAATAAACAGCCTCATTTTAAACCAATTTAAATGAAACACCCCATTTCCACGTGCATAAACGTTTGAGTGTTAAAGGTGTTACAGCTTGTAATCACAGTGTTGTTAAAGCAGCAGGAGATGTGTGATGGTCTATTGTTTGACAGGACTTTTAATGTGATTTAATGTGTCATCGGTAACCGTTGTCCATCCAGCCCCCCCCCCTCCAATCACAGGTTCAGTATGCCAAAGACCCAATCTGCTGACGGAGAGAGGAGAGAGAGAGGAGGGAGAGCAGCAGAGAAAGCAAATGCCGAAGGAGAGAAAACGACTCTGAGCTCCTCACTGGCTTCAGATCAGCTGATAAGGTAAGAGCTCTCATCTACAATTATTAATAATTCCTGTCAGATTTGTAAACCCTGACGTGCTGCTGGCTTGTGTTGCTTCACTCCCGACTCATAACTGTTCATTTTGCTCTTCTGGTTTAAATTCATCACTTTTTAAAATCCTTTCTTTGCGACGGAAAGACAGCGAATGGACAAATGTGGTGAATTTAGTGGAAGCATGAAAGGGACGGATGATCATGTAGCTCCTCCACATAATCTTATTATTAAAGAACATCTTTTTAAAGCTGTAAAGATGTTTAAATGGAGAAGAGTGATGCTTAGAGACAAAGTAATGGATGGAATGCATTGTGTCTTCTTGGCTGAAGAGAAAAACAAACATTGAAAAATGATGGTGAATTATCGTGCTCAGCGTTTCCCGTCATCACGCCCACGTTAACCGTCACCTCGAACACATTGCTCTCATGGCTTCAAGGTGTCTGTGGTGGTTTTTGTGTCATTGGGTCAAATACCGACGAAGAAACAACTTTTTAAATCAAGTAGTTTTGAAATGAGTGTTAGATTTTTACAAAAAATATCAAAAATCTCTGGAATTCTGATAAAAATGATGTCATGCTCCAAATCCAAGCAACACGATGACAGTTGGGGCGCAATATGGGAAGTTAAGCCAAGTAGGACACATGTTGAGATTAGTTGCACCTTTGGGGAATAGAAATCCTGTGTGACAGGGACCAGCAGCGTGTCTGAGGGGGGGATAGGAAACCCTGAATTGGGTCAATAATCCCTTGCTGAAACAATCAGTACTCGTTAAACCCTAATAAGTAAATACAAAGCCGTTTCCTTCTGAAAGGATGGAATGAGTATTGAGAGTAGAGATGTTCCGATAGATACGATACTCGTGCTGTGGGTATCGGCTGATACCGATACCAGTGTGTTTAAAGAAATAGATCATTCTACGCCTGCTTGACTGTGATATGAGTATCATTGTGGTGAGGCCTGGCTTTGTAAAACACGAGTGAATGAATACAGTAAATGGAAGCCATTTATTTTTAAATAGAACAGTATAAAACAGTAGTGCAACACTCGTGCTACACCTGGAAATTGAGTTGCATGTCGCCGTCTTACTGGTGGGAACATCCACTGTGAAGTACTGCCAAACCGCCGACATGATGCTAACATTAGCTCCTTTTAGCAGGTGTCAGGTGACCAATTCTTCTTCGCCCCTCTAAAAAACAGCAGCTGCCGATGGCAGCACAGCACAACTGTTAAATAAATTCCTATTTCTAATAAATGACGTGGTATGGGATCGGTGCCTGGACTCCAGTACTCGCCGATACCGATGCCAGCATTTTCGGCAGAGTCGGAGGCATTTCCGATACCGGTATCGGAATCGGAAAACAACTCTAATTGAGAGTGAGTATTGACTTCGGAACTGAACTTGATCTTAAACTGAAAATATGATAAATACAGAATTTAAATGAGCTGCAGGCTTTTAAAATCAAAGTCCTTATTTGTTCGTAATTGTTTGTCCATCAAACTTTCGCAGAGAAACAACTTCCTGTTTGTCGGAGACGGTTTAAGATAAGTTGGTTCAGGTAAAACCTTCGAGATTTAAAAACAGTATTTTGCAAATGGCAGCCATCCACTGCTTCTGTGCAGTAAAGAAGGACAATGGATCCATTCTCGGTGTGTTGTTCTGTCACCCGTCTCTGTCCAGCACAACCCTGACAGCCCCCCCCCCCCCCCCCTGTCTGTGCTACCTCATTTAAAAAAAACCTGGTATCGCCCCTGAGAATCTGTCAATCAATGAAGAAAAAATGAATGAAGACAAGCGATACCCGGAAATAATTATTACTTAAATACTTATGAGGTCATATTTGACATTTTATTGTTACCGCCCCGCCCCCAAATGACCCGAATGTCATTAAGGAATACTTTTGTTTGACTCTCTCAGGTTTAATTGGCCAAAACAATTAAAGTCACCCGTGTGGTTTTGGGTGTCAGGTGCATTTTAAACTCTCTCCAAGCTTAAATTGTTGGATCAAAGATGTTTTTTATGGATTTAATAGTTTGATGCTCTTGTGTTTAATGACATAAAATCACTTTATCTATTGTAGATTTCTCAAAATGCTTAACAGAGAAGGGAAAAGTTATAAAACAGCAAATGCTCGGATAAAAATCAGGATGTGTTTCCTGATAAAAGTAAAGTAATTATGTAAAGGTCCATCAGGTACTTTAAAGGGTCTTGAATATACTTAGGAAGTCATCAATAAGACCTTCAAATCAACCCTCAAACAAGCAGGGAGAGGATGTGAGTTTATTCCATCGCCTCAACGGTTTTTTGATTCAGATAAAAGCATGTACACTACAGTAGAAATTAATCTTAATCTTAATTAATTAACTATAAAAACAGAATCGGATCAACATATATACACCAAACGTAGCTCCATCATCACGCCACACGGAGTGGCCGGTTGGAAACGACTAAAAGAGGCCAGAAGAGTTCCAACCAAGACAGAAAGGTCGAAACAAACGAGCGAGGCCACAGAAAAAGGGGATTGTTGTGATTAAAAGACAATTATCTGTGCACATCGACTTCCCAGTGTTGTGCGGTGTCAGGCTCGAGCTGAGCTGTTCTGTCCCAGAAGGCCTCGGGAGACAATGGCCACTGTGTCGGGGGGGTACATGACACGGCCACAGCACCACGCAACTGTTTGAATGCTCTTGAACGCCACGCTTAATCATGCGTCGTAGGAAGGATTAGCTGGCATCTTTAGCTGCCTTTAAAACAGCCAAATGGTGACCTCACCAGCAGAAACATCACAATATCGTTACTTAAATGAAGTTATGGCGATCCAACTGTTGCAAATAAAAATGGCCGTGTGTTTGGATGCAGCTTCAGAGTGACCTCAGTTCACTGTGTGGTCCAATCCGAGGACGGCGAGGAGGAGGAGTCGGTCGTGTCTTCCATCGCCGTCCTCCTACGCCGGCCAAAGCATCATTGAGATAACACGACTTATTTAAGACAAAGACAGACGTCCCCGAATGAGAAGCATTAATGATTCTTCACATCAATGTCTAAGTTGTAATCCCGACTGGGGAGCTTTTATTTTCCTGAAACGTCCGATAGAACCGATAATACCGACGTGGACGCCTCACATCAATGTGATCACAATAAGCTACATGGTATTTTTAATCACTCATAATCAACACATACATGTAGGAGCAGGCGATGCTCTTTTACGAAGCTGTCTGATGGAGACACATTTGCACTATAACACGAGTTCTGTCAAAAATGCTTCAGCGTTACTTATAGTTAGGGGTTATTATTGGCAAGAACCTCACGATACGATACGTATCACCATATTGTGATATCAATAAAGATGAAAACACAAGTACCTGTATATGTACATCAGATGATATGGATCAGAGGACAAATTGAGTCAAAACTATTTAATTCAAAACAGCCTCTCCATTTTATTAATTCCCATGAAATTCACTGGAATAAATATTAAAAATAAAATGAAAAAGGATAAAGTACCCAGAGTGACAATGCACATAATAATAATAATAATATAATAATAATAATAATGTTTGTCCTTTGGAGTCACTGTTTGAACACTGAACTGAACTGAATCGATCTTTGGAGTTGAAAGATCGATATTGTATTGGGCGGGAAAGTATCGCGATATATTGCCGTATTCGATATTTTTACCCACCCCTACTTATAGAAATATAGTTGGTGTGAAAAGCCATTTAGACAAAAATGCTTGCTCATCTCACGCCTCACTAGTTTTTATAAAAACGTAGTTCTGGGTTCCTCTCGCTGCCTTAAAGGCTCTCTCTGTCTACCGAGTTGTGACTTTAAAATTCTTCAGCTTTTGTGTTGGAGTTGAAAAGCGTCTCAGACTTCAGACTTTTACTGTGTTTACATGTCTGTGTAATGTGAAGCTGCATTTCTAACATTTTAAAGCAAATTGTAACCTCCAGTTTCCATCAACCATGTTTTTTTTCAGTCAACCTTACATTACTGCTATCCAGATTTATTCCACCTACATTCACCACATGACAAAAAGCGAGTTTCTGTGACTGCGCACCTGAACTTGTCAACCGCGACGTCACGCTCTGAAAAGCAGATTTACCGTATGTGACTCAAAATGGTGACGGACTTGACTCAAAGGCTTCCTTGCTACTTTCTCTCACATGAGTCCTCATGATCTTCATCAGCCCCTCCCGAACTCACTTCCTGTCTTTTGTTACTACACAAAAAAAAAAAAAAAAAGTGGGGATGTGTCCATCAATCCAAAACGCTCAAATATGCTCAGTACAGCAACTGGATAGAAAAGGCCTCGCAGCTCAAAGCCTCACCCATATTTCTTGGGGTGAGGGGGGGGGGGGCGGACACAGTGTGGCCCTTTGTGGCCCCTGGGTGTATTTATGAATGGTTGAGCCTCGGGGCGAAGCCTCAGAACAATGCTGCTACACTGAAAGGCTGATTTTCATATGGGAGGGGTGATGATGGTGGTGGTGATGATGATGGTGGTGGGGGGGGCGGTTTATTCTCCACCGTTGGGGCTTGGTACAGAGAGTGGCGAGAGGTCTTACTGGCTACGCTGTGCATGTGAGTGTCAGAGGGATCGCTGCTGGATCTGTTATCTGTTCACACAGGAACGCCGGGAGGTCAGCCACGGTCACCTACACAGGTGAGCAGCAACGCTGTGTTCTGATTGGTTGTTTGTTTTTTGTTTTGGTTTTTTAAGCCCTTTTTGATTTTTTTAAAGTGAGAAAGACAGGTGGAGGAATGAATAAGTGATAACTTCCAATCATTCTCTGTGATTATTTTGTATTAATTCATATCTGTCATCTGAGCTCATATCGCTATTTTTTTTTTTTTGTTGTTCTTTCGGATCAAACACCTACAGCTGGTTTGCGTGAGCGTTCATCGATGAGGTGATGAGTGAGAGAGTTGGATGAGTCACAAGTAAGGCCGAGTTAGATAATGTGTGTGTGTGTGTGTGTGTGTGTGTGTGTGTTCTTGGCGTGGGGCTGCTGAAAGCCCAGCCAATCATTACTGGACAGATTTGGCTGCCTGTTCCATGAGCGGCGAGCCGTGCCTGTAATCACCAGAGCACGTTACCACATCCAAACATGCCAGGTAGAAGAGCGTCACACACACGGCCAACCACAACAACAGTTTAACACGTCAGTCAACAGAAGCGGTCTGCTTTATAGAAACCAGCGAGAGGTTATTTTCTATAAAAATGTGGTGATATTTGGTGAATTTTGTACTTTAATACAGTGGTGACATATTTGAGTTTCCAGATTATTACCTTTAATTAAATCCTATTTTATATGCTTTGTTAAATTCAAGTTCCCTTCATCCAATTAGACTTTCTGTATGTGATTTTGGACATTTCCACTGCCTGACTTGGATGGATTTAGCGAGTGTTGGGACGTGGCCCGAACAGGTGACGGCTCCGTTTGTCGCCCCCTTTTGTTCGGAGCGGAAGGAGAGAGCACTCTAATGGGAGAGGAGGCCTGTGGCTCGCCATCTGCCCACCGGGCCGGTGGACGGCCAGAGACTCTCGGGTCTTGCCAGGTAGGAGAGATGGAGTCCAGCTGTCGGTGCTCCTGGTCTCTCGTTGTGTCGGAGCTCACTCTGATGTCTCAAATATCATCCATCTCAACCTTTGCTTGCTGATCTGATGTTCAAAACAGGGAAAATGCACAAATACACACACACACTTGACATTCTCGAGTCATCCTCTGTGGTTTCTGACTCATCTCATAAAACTACACCATCATACGTTCCTTGTAAGGAAAGTTTAATAAAAATGAGGAACAGCAGCAAACGTAAATACCAAAAGAGGCTGCATGATATAGAGTTTGTTTGCTAAAATATCACATTATGAGCAAGAATAATCAAATGGAGCTATTCATGCACCTTGTACTTCAGAGTATCTATTTTAAGAGCAAACGCAATGGTTTTATTTTCTTTGGTGGCCTCAAAGCCCAGTCTGAATCTTTTATTCATGCCAGCACCCTCTGCAGTACCTTGGACAGACCGAATATTGGCATGTCTCTGTGTTTATGTTAGCATCTTGTGTGTGTGTGTGTGTGTGTGTGTGTGTGTGCTTATCGCAGCTCAGCTCGGCATGTGTGGGAGGGGGAGCAGTCATGTTTTAAGACCATCTGCTCCTCTGAGTATTTTAGTGTGGGGCCCGAGCTTGTGGCGGACCAACGCGCGTCACGGGCAAACGGCAAAGCACAAGCTGTGAGCGGGCCTGGAAAAAAAAAAAAAATCCTCCACTTTCCTGCCTTGCACAATGGGCAGTGTTCTGCATACAAGGTTCCCATTCTTTTTTTTTTTTTTTTTCCTTTCTTCCCCACCCTGTCCAAGAGCCACGGCGGAGCGCTTCTACACGGAGACGATATTCACAATGAAAACGGCACAGTCGACTGCTTGTGTGAGCTATTTCAATAATGTGATATGACTCATAAAAAGTGCCGCAACCTTATTGTTCCCTGAAACCGAGACGTGGAAATAAATCATCCATCGCGGGTTTAGATGTCAGAAGGTTGAGGTTCTGCACGCGGCGGCGGCGGCGGCGGCGGCGGCGGCGAAGACAAACGTGCACTGATGTGCTTTTAGATTACATACATTTCAAACATTTGTCCTTTCATTTCATGTGAACACACTGTGAAGTGGCACATAAGGGTGGCAGGGGAAGGTCACATAGCTGCACACCCCACACTGAGGAGTGTGTTGGCTTATGCTGCGTGTGTGTGTGTAGGGGGGGGGGGGGGGATGTGGTTCGGCATGCTGGGTATTTGTTTGAACACGACTCATCAATGCAGCATTCTCCTCTTCAGCTCTGGTTTACGGAGGGATTCCCTTGAGGTTCGGTCGATGCCATCACTTGGCCGGAGGCCTAAAGGCTTTTGGACACAGTGACTCACGTTACATGTTACAATGAGAGTGTGGGAAGGGGGGGTGGGGGGGTAAAGTGCCACTTGGAAACACAAGTTGCCTTTTGTTGGGCTTACGTATGTAAACTAGGTGGACCTCGGAGTGGATCCACGCTTGTGCTCCCCGCCCACGGACATTCCTCGGCAGGGAAAATATTAGATCTGCATACGTCTGCAAAGATCAATGATTCCTGTCCTGAGGCACTTTTTTCATCTCTGGAATTCAAATTCTCTTGAGTTTAATTAAGTTTTTTTTTCAAGTGGTGACGTTTAACAAGATCAAACTCATGTAAATCTGGAATCGACATGACCACATTCACCTCACGGGTCCTACGTTCCTCCTACTCGCCGTATGTGGCCTCTTGGCGCTGCCTTTCTCAGAGTGATATTGAGTCATCGCTTGCCTCATCTGCGTGCCACAGTTCCACGAAAGTTAACATACTGCGCTTTGACCGCGGAGGGAAGTGTGATCCGAGGCGGCGGAGTTCAAGGCACCAAGGGACACGCCGGAACGGATCGGGAAGTGGCGAAACCGAGGAAAGGAATGCCGAGTGGGCCAAAGAACGGCTCCAGAAATGCCTGAACGCATATTCAGAGCTGCCCACGACGCATGTAAACCAGAGCTCGCACAGACTCCCTCTCTTCCCCTTGTCTCCCTCTAACATCTCCCTTTATCTCCCTTTTGCCTCAGAGTCTGACATCTGGGATTCAGAGCAGGAGGACCAACTCGGGGGAGAAGAAACGGGAAGAAGAAGTCAGGACGGAGAGGCAGCAGGAGTCTGGTGCTGAGGCTGGTATGAGGCAAGTGTTTTGTTTGCGTGTGCACACGTATGCTGTGTGCTCGGTGCCAGCCGTTCGTCTGCCCCATCAATGGGGCCCGTTGTTGTTGGTGGGGGTTGGTGGTGGTGTCAGTGGTCCGGCCTGGCCGCCCGGCTCCATTCTCTACTGCCGCTGCTGATGCACAGCCTGGACACACTTGCCCAGCTCTTGGCCTTTTGTTGCAGTGCAGATGGTGGAGCTTGACGCAACACTGGAGAAAAGTTGGGATTGTTACAATACGACGGTTGCGTCAAGACGGTCTGAAAATGTGACTTTTTAAATGGCTGGAGTGGATATTTCTCCCCTCAGCTTTACAGAGCTTCATAGTGAGTTTTAGCTCACGCTGTATCGGTCCGGCCTGCAACTTTATGGTTATGGTTCACGACTCTCCTCTCTCATAAGATGTTTTCAGCCACAGGAGACATCGAAAAAGCTCTTAAAAGCCCACTGAAGCAGCTAAAGAGCCAGATATTTCCCTCAGGAGTTGGTGGAGACCAAAATGGACCTAAAAGAGTAAATATTAGACATTCATTCATCTTCAGGTGACCAGAAACTCCAATTTAATTACAAGGTTGGGTAGAAACTGCTGGATGTTAAATAAGCAACTCTTTGCTAACAAGTTCACCACATCAGCTTCAAAGGAGCTGACGTGTCATGTGACCTAAAAACGTTCTTGCATGTTTAAAGAAGAGTTGCAAATGGGAAAGTAGAAGGCAAATAAACTTGCCTTGAGTCTTCTGATAGCGATGCATTTGTGACTGAACGGTGCACGGTGAGCTTCCGTGGGGAAAAGAACGGCTTCTTTAAATGTGGAGAAAACAACAGAAAAACAAAAGCGACGAGGCTAATATTGGAGGTGAATTCTCCGGGAGATGTTGGGACGTGTTAATCACGAAGCTCTAATGCACAATCCACTCTCAGTCTGCCATCTGCACACACCGGCTGCTGCAGCACGGGCTAAATCCTCCGCTTCTATCTCTGCATGTATTAACTCTACACCCGCTGCACAGGTAACAGTCACCGTCAAAGTGAACATTAACATACGGTTCAGACCGTCGTCGCCTGAGGAACACCTAGAAATGATGTTAAATTATAATCGGCTAATTAACGCGTTGAAAATGTAAATTTCAACTCACAGAGAAAGCAATGACACACATATTACTGTGTGAGCGGTCGATGCTTATTGAATGTAATGGAGTAACTTTATTGGAGAGTGATAAGTGTTATTATTTGTGAGTTATTTAGTTATTTATCGTCAGTTTGATTTGACTGGAGAGTTCCAGATTATTCTTTTTACATCCAGACAAAAGAAAGATAGATAAGAACAGAATCCAGACCCAACTTATTGTTTTCTCATTTAATAAAGTGAACAAAACCATCTGTTGTTGGATTTTGGAATGGAAATTGAATGACTCTATTTGCCTCCATCTCGTCACGTCTGGATTACTTCAACAGCCTATTGATTGATTCCAAAGAGCAGGCAGACACAGTTTGAGACCGGCTGGTGAACATAGCGGAGCATGTAGCAGCTAAAGAGCCAGATATTTCCCTCAGGAGTTGGTGGAGTCCAAAATGGAGCTAGAAGAGTAAATATCAGACATACATTCATCAGGTGACCAGAAACTCCAATTTAATTACAAGGTTGGGTAGAAACTGCTGGATGTTAAATAAGCAACTCTTTTCTAACAAGTTCACCACGTTATAGATCTTTACACTGGCTCCCGCTTTGAGAATAGATTTTACTGATTACTTTTAATTAAAAGTAATCAGTAAAATCTTAAAATCTTGAGGCTCCTCCCATTTTCCGCCGAGTGCAAAACCGTCGTGCACATTGCAAAGAGGTCGTAATAAAAAAAGACAACGACGAACTACAGTGGCCTTTAAGGAAACGTAAAAATGCAAAAGACCATCTCTTGAACTTGTGTTTGGTAGTCCGTTCTGGAGTCCGGGAAGAGGGCTAATGGAGCCCCCTAAATCCTGCACACTGTCCCTTTAAGTCCTAAAACATACTTTTTAGCAGAGCCCTTCCTTATTTTTATTTTAACATTTTCATATCTTTTAAAAAGTGTTTTTATTTTCATTTTCTTTCCTATTTCTACATGTTATTCACTTTTATTTTTATTTAGCTGCCTTTGTGAAACACTTTAACATGGAATTAGAAAAAAATACATGATTGTGTGACTTTTTAAACGAGTGAATGTCATCACCCTCCTTACACCGCTGATTTATTTATGGGAGAAGCGTAGATACAGTGGTGTCCGTAATCTGCTGATGACATGATGAGGTTTGGTGTCACAGCTCGGTCCACAGTGGGCGCCATTCACAGTAATGAGGGACTCCACTGAGGGCGAGCAAGCAGGTGCTGAGTTGGCGTGGTCGTGTCACTTACTACTGTAGCGTGAGAGCGAGGGGGGGTGATGTCATCGCCTGATGATGCTGATGTCACTTCTTTCTGTTTTCAGAGAAGAAGGCTGTCCGGCTGTCTGGGTGTGATTGAACTCCCTCTAGTGGAGCTGCTGACACACTGCAGAGCTTCTGTCTGTTTCTAACCAGCGTTTCAAGGTAAAAAAAAACAACACACACACAGGAACCAATCACAGCACTTCTTTTTACAGAAACAAGCATCTTCAACCATATTTGTTTTAAAAGTATTTTTAATTCTGCACAAAATATTAGCTATTAATAAAGTTGAATTTACAACCACAGCTCAAAATAAAAGTACAAGTACATTAAATTGTTAAGTTTCAGATAGCAAATGGACATATAAAAGCACAGAAATGCTAACTAATACATTCATAACCCTTCACATATTTTACAAATGTAAAATATTTTACGAACTTTTCTTAATGATACAAAGTGCTGCATGAAAGAAAATAAAACCAAATAAGTTGGATTGAATGAGAATAAGGGTGAATGACATGAAGAGGAAGCAAAGATATTTGAATAAATAAGATGAGATAAATAAAACCAGTATATATTATATACTAATATGTATCTGAATCACTTATCATTAGACTCGATATTCCTTTGTAAGATTTGACTTTTACTCTTTTTTTTCAGTCAATGTTGCTTTTTTCTTTGTTAATTGTGTTCTGCTAAAGAAAAGGTTTTTTGATGACTGTTTGAGTGCCATGCTGGTAAACCTCAGAACCATTTTAATTTTAGTGTGATTCTTGTTGAGATGCATGTGGTGAGTCATGCAGCAGCACCGAGGCTGTAAACAACACATTTAGATTTCTCTTGATGATTCATGTGCTGTGACTGAAAGGATCTTATGTGTTGCAGAGGTCTATGGTCCAGCGTTGAGCGGAGACCATGTGGTGTTTGGAGCTCTTCTTACCGCTGCTGTTGATCATCAACGGTAAAATATCCCACAATTCCACTGTACTTCATTCACCGCCATGCACGCAGCGACCTTACGCTCCATCTCTGATAACAGATGCCAGTTGCCAGTGGAACGTTTGGGTTCCTCGGGACATTTCGGCCATGACCAACTCCTGCGTGGTCATCCCCTGCACCTTCATGTACCCGTCCGGTATCCGGCCGTACCGCGGCACCCACGGCATCTGGTACTTCGGCCAGCCGTACCCTCAGCTCTTCCCTCCTGTCGTCTTCAAGTCGCGCACGGACGTTCGTGCACGAGAGCTACAAGGGCCGCACCAAGCTGCTGGGCGACCTGCACCAGAGGAACTGCACCCTGCTCATCAACAACATCGGCACCGAGCACTCGGGGAGGTACTACTTCCGCGCCGACCTCGGCGGAGCCAACATGTACACGTACCCGGACTTCTCTGAGCTCAAAGTTCTGGGTGAGTCACTGGTCACTTCAACAAAAAGGCTGAAAATATTGAAGAAAGACATTTGCAACCTTTCCATTTCATTTGGCTTTATCGTTATATTTTATTGATCAGATTATCTTTGCTTTAGTCTGTCCATCCACATCATGGTAACCTTTGAAGGCTTTGTCGCAGGCAACTGGACTTGCTTTAGCTTTTTTAAAGATGTTTCGCCTCTCAACCAAGAATCTTTAGTGTGGAGTCTTCACCTTTTTGCGGGGTTAAATAGCTGTACCAACAATATCTGAAGGAGCTTCTTGGATGAGAGGTGAAGCATCTTCAAAAAACCTGAAGCGAATCCAGTTTCCTGCGACAAAGCCTTCATAAATTTACACTCTAGTTTTCTGCTTATTTTTGGTTTCTTGCGTCTCTACATGAAGTCACTGCTTTCCACACAAAGTTCCTCTTACTGTCCACCAGATCAACCCAACATCGACGTCCCAGAGGAGATCGTCAGCGACGAGAGTCTGGAGCTAACCTGCTACGCTCCGGACAACTGCCCCGACATGACGCCGGAGATCCAGTGGATGTACACCGACTACCTGCCCGACCCCGAGTTCAGCTCCGACTCCCTGGAGGAGAGCAACACCGCGGTACTCTCCAGCACCCTCACCTTCACGCCCAGACCTATGCACAACGGGCAGCTTCTGGGCTGCAGGGTCTACTACCCCAACACCACGCTGGTCTATGAGAGGCTCATCTCTCTGGACGTCAAGTGTAAGTTGAGGTCACACTAGAAGGTCATTAAGAAATGATGATGCTTTTCCAAGGGACTTGACTCGGAGGTTGTCTGAACTCAAACGTATCCTCTTTAATGTCTTCGTCCTAAATTTTTTTTTATATGTTGCAAAATCAGTTTTTCAAACCTGAGATATTAAATTCTCCGCCTGACTTTTCGTCGCAGACGCTCCTCGCTCCGTGTGGGTGAACGTGTCCTCGGAGGTGATGGAGGGCAGCTCTGTGATGCTGCACTGCGAGGTGGACAGCAACCCCCCTTCCAGGATCTCCTGGATGTTCGGAGACCAGCAGCTGCTGTGGGACACGGCGTCCAACATCTCCCTCTCCCTGGACGACGTGACGCCCGCGCAGGAGGGAATCTACACCTGCGTCGGGGACAACGGCTACGGCGTCATGAACACCTCACTGTACCTGGCTGTCAAGTGTAAGTCCATGAAACCACATACGCCAACTATATTCAGTTAGTATGTTGTGAGAATCAGGGAGGAATAGGAATAGTCCATTAAAAATAGTAAATTTGCAGTCTGCATCTGGATTAAGGACAGCTAATTTCAACAGGGAACAAATAAAAACAGCCCGAAAACATTTATAAGAACTTCTCAAATCTCCCCTTTAGCTGCCGTTGACACGGATGCTCAGTGTTTTCCCCGACTGTCCTGCTTCACCAATAAATCAATAACCACTGCAGAGCTTCAGAGCCACGAGGAGGCGATGGCAGAACAATAAAGAAGAGTATGGTGAAATATTGTGAAGGAAAAAAAAAGAAAGAAATCCGAGCTGTGTCCCAAATCCATACAACATACTAATAGTACAATAAATCAACTTGTTGTGAAACAAGTCACAGTCAGACTGTGACCATAGAATGCCACGGCCAATTAATCTTCACAACAAGAAATGAAACAAGGATAGCTTTTCATAGCTGTCGAATTTCTTGTTGCAGTGTTGATCGATAGTACCTTAAAAATCATAGAAAGCTGATCATTCTTAAAGGTTATGGCATTTAAAGGATTCTTCATGTGTTTTTTTTTATTGGTTTGAGTCATCTTTGTCTCTACACTTGCAGGAAAGTTCTATTTGAAGTTCTGTTTGACATGTAATTTGAATGCATTGTGTAATTTGCTTTCGTTCAAGGTACAAGTAATTTAATGCAGTGTTGACTTTTCATCATCTTGATGATGAACTTTCATTTCGTGCTGACTATGGCACCCCCGTGTGGGCAAAAGCGGTAATGATTCTGAGCACCAAAGTCCCATTTGAAAACTACTCGTTTTACTGCAGTAGGGTCTGACACAGTCCTGGTTCTACCATGCCTCCCTTCCCTCCAGTGTGCCCGAAGTATGGCTTAGACTTCCAGCAATGTGTAAATGTGCAACCAATTGAGATATTTAATGAATTCTATTCCTAAATGTGTTTGCAGACCCTCCCCGCGAGCCCGTGGTCAATGACTCTATGACGGTACAAGAAGGATCCACACTGGCCCTGCACTGCAGCACTCAGGGAAGCCCGGCTCCGACCCTCACCTGGCTGAAGGACGGGGAGCTGGTGGGCACCATCACCGCCGATGAGCTCTCGGTTCTCGAGGTCATAGAGATCACACCGCAGGGGGACGGACAGTACCGCTGCCTGGCGGAGAACGAGCACGGAAGAGCCAGCAGCTCCTTCAACATCACGGTTGAGTGTGAGTTGTTTCACCACCCAACATAATATGGAAATATAATGATCTGTAGGTTTTAGGCAGTGACCTCATTGAGGATCCTCGAAGCTCTTCTTGAGCCTCTAGGTGCTTGCATGGCGTATCCGGTACATCCTTCCGGTTGAGATCCTTAATGATTCCCCTACCCTTATTTTTGTAGTGCCTGGTGTAAGTGTCCTTTAGGAAGGGTAGGGCACAGTATTTTTGTATGTTCAGCTGAGCCAACCACCTTTTGTAGGGCCTTGTGGTCTCGTTCTGTGCTGTTCCCATACCAGGCAGTGGTGTTCCCTGCCAGGATGCTCTCAAGGGTGCAGGAGTAGAAATTCCTCAGCATTTGAAGTTAATACTCAGAACTTCCTCAGGTGTCTGAGGTGCATGAGGAGTTTCTTGTCTTCATCGTCTTCTCCGAGGACGAGTTGACCTCAATGGGGGCGTTGTTCCTTCCCTGCTTCTTCCCAAAGTCAACTATCAGCTCTATAGCCGTACTGAAGTTTAGTAGTAGGTTGTGTCCGTAAACCAGTTGGTCATGTTGGCGCGTGTGTGTGTGTGTACAGTAAAAACAGAATGGGGCCCAAATCGCACTCCTGGGGTGCTCCCGTGTTAACGATGAGGTTTGGGACCTGGGATCTGCCTGTCAGGAAGTCAGGATCCTTATGCATTTTGAGGTATTTAATCCCAGGCCCTTCCTTGAGCTCTGGGACAGAGGAATGACGATGGACTTCTTAAAGCATGTGGGTATGACTGACTAATCCGGGGACAGGATGAATGCCACGGTTAACTCATACCTTGTGGTCCTGATGCCTTTTTTTTGGAGTTCACACGGTCGAACATCCCACAATTCATGGTGCAACCAGCTGAGCTGTTCTTACTTGTTGTTGTTGCCGATGGCCTCAAACGGAGCTCAGAATTTGTTAAACTCATTTGCTAGAGATGAAATTGGAGCAGCATAAATGTACTTATGTATCATTTTCATATAATTCCTCCTTTAATAGATGCCCCAATCCTTCTGGAGGAGTCAAAGTGCACTGTAGTGAGGGAGGGTGTCCAGTGTGTCTGCATGGCCACAGGAAACCCTGAACCCACCATCGAGTTCTACCTGCCCGACCAGAACGTCACCATCAATGAAACGGACGGCCGGTACAACTTCTACACGCACACGGATGGCCATACCTCCACGGGTATGATAAAGCTGCGGGAGAAAGGCGAGCGCGTCGACAACGGCGGCCCCGCCGTCAACGTCCACTGCAGCATCTACAACATGTACGGAAGAGAGAGCATACACCTGGAGCTACAGCAGGAGAGTGAGTTGAGACGAACCGTACGCCAAAAGCCATTATTTAGGTCTGATTCCTGTCGACATGCATCTACTCCTGTCTGTTCATCATCCTTCTAACAGCATTCTTATATGTCATGCAGTAAGTCTGGTGATATTCTACATTGTTCTTATTGTAATCAAATCCCATGAAAAGACCAAAACCAACAGTGGATTGATTTACATACGGTCTGTGTAGCCAAAACCTGATATATCATGTTCCTCCAAAAAGTGCATGTTCCTTCATTACTGTGCACATAGGCATTGTAGTTTATTTTGACCTGATCCCATATACGCTCAATAAGCCCCAAACAATGAGTGCCCAGCTGTTTAAGGAGATAATTAAGGCTTTTTCCCAGAATAATAATTATATTATTCAAATTTTTTTGTTATTGTTTTTTATTTGTTCTTGAGTAGGAATGGATGAGTGCCATCGATGGAGTTGACTTGAGACTAACGGGACTTTTGACACCAGATGCTTTGTTTTCGGGGGTTTTGCGACCCAAGTTATAGCGACGGCAGTTTAACTTGTACTTGAGAGAAGGATGGTGAAAAAGTGAACTTTGCAACTCCATTCGCTGATCCAACCAGGAATTGATTAAAATTAGTTTTTTTTAAGATAAGTTAATCCTATGAGTGCCACACCAGGGAAATTGACAAAATCTTTGATATTTATTTGATGAATAATCCCTGTGTGTTAGTTGCTCTGTAGGATTATGAGCTGTTGTAGTCCTATGGGATTACTTTAAAACCTGCCCAACACCTTTGAAGTTTTCGATCATGAGATTGTGACAATAAAATATCGATCATTGTTTCTCTCATCTTCATAACTGTACATAACGGACTCGTATGTCCTCATTTTTAATCTTGCCCAACTTTTTTTTGTTTTCAGAAAAGTACATGATGGCCGTCATCGTCGGCACCATCGGAGGAGTGGCGGTCATCGCCTTCATCATTGCGGCAGTGAGATACGTTGGCCACAACAACAAAAAGTGAGTACGGACCAGCCAAACGAGAGGCCGACGCCATTTTCCTCGCAAAGCATCTTCTGTAAATCCAAGGAAACACTTGAGCCTCGTCATCCATTCTAAAACGCATTGATGCACATTGTGTATGAGTGAATGTGGGATTGAACCATTTCTCCAGAGCAATTCAGCAGTTTCTTTTGCCACACCAAGTCCCTGCTGAAATCCTTGGAAGATCCACATTTGGCTGCCTTGTGGAGCGGGTTAGCGAAGCTGGACTAACCTTATATTTTGCAGGCTCGAGTCCCTGCTCTGCTTCTGTATCCTTGACCTGCTGCGCTAAATCAAACCCAGGTGGCCCTCTTAACCAAGGTGCTTTATTTTGGCCTCAACGGCATATTTGGCCCCCCAAATTCTGCACGCTTTCTTTGACGAACCACCCCTGAAGAGGGTGTTGAGCTCAGCGACTAAACCCATAAAATAACCCCGTCACTCACACCCACGGTCGCGCCTCCAGCATAACCTCACAGAGCTTGTTGTTTTACAATGGATGCCCAGGCTTGGCGTGTCGCCCTGCGTTAGTGGCAGTCGAGGGCCGAGTCTGATTATGTGACTCCGTCCCCCCAGAGAGAATGGCAACCCTAGGCAGGACGTGGTCCTGGAGAACCCAGCGTTGTACTACAGCGCAGTCAAGAAGGACAAACAAAATCTGAGGAAGAAAGTGGTGAGACATGCCGATGTCAATGATTATCATTATGGTGGAGGATGGGCTGGATGACCGTTCTCATATTGTTTTGGGGTTACAGTTTTGTGTCATGCAACCGCTTTTAAACTGCGAGAGCCGAGTTTGACCTCTGAAAACGAGTCTCTCCCACTAGCAGTCCAAGCTCCACCCATGACCTTTCCACACACTGTTTTCTCTTGCTTTCATCGCTTCTCTGCGTTTTTTCTGTCTGTTTTTTCTCTCCCCTAACTCTCGCACAGCTTAAGACAGAGCTGTTGGGCTCAAAGTTTAACTCCATTCTAGAGGAGACTACGGTAAGGTTCCTAAACGAATCCCCATTAAAAACACAAGCCTCAGTGACAGATGCATCTCCTGGCATATCAGCTTCTGTGTACTGCCGCTTGTTTTCACGGTTCTGCCTTCTGCATGGCTGCCTCATCGCTAACACAAATTACCCAACTAACACCAAACATCTCGGGTTCATCCCAAGTCTCTTATTTCGCTCATCACCGAGAAGTCGCTCTGATCCGCCATCTAGAACGTATTCCCGAAGGTCTTATTTCCAAGGATGAGGAGGATACCAGTTATTATTGATTGGATATCAGTTATTGATTGGACGATGCAGCTGATGGGACTGATCTGATACATCTCAACATCACTGGAGTCGAGACAGATGATGGATTAAGTTAACTACAAGTTTTTTTGGGTCATATTCACTGGTAAATTGTAGAAAAAAAGGACCAAAATTATCTTATCATTAATAAGAAAGATTTCTCTTGTCATTGTGTTATTTACCCCTTTAAATTTTATTTTGGATATAAATATAATCGGAGAGTCAGCAAGAAATGCTTTATTGTCATATTCAGTCAAATGAGGCTGATAATTCCTGAATTAAATGTAAACATTTACACTAATTCATATTTTCCGGTGTTCAAAAGACACAAATCGTTTATTAAAAAGTACATTCGCAATCAGCATATCAAACAACACAGGCTGTTATTCATGTATGTTTGTTCAACAAGTAACAGGAGTTCAGACACAGACGCCATCAAAAGTCTCTACAGCTGTGAGATCCAACTGACATGTGATCCAGCTGTGATCAGCTGAAACGAGATCTCCCTCCCTCTCCACGTGGTTTCCTTGCGTCTCGCCGTGCGTCGGAGTGGGAGGGGCTCCGACGTTGCGTGGATGCAACTTAAGAGAGTTGGGATGCACCCATAGTCTCCCAGTCAGTTGTCCGACCAGTAACCACTAACATCTTTTCTTTATGTTGTCTGTCGCGCTCTCCCCCTTGTCCCCCCGGAGGTGTCGCCGGCACCTGGCCACTCGTCTGATTAGTCCCTTCTGTCTGCAGGGAGAAGACGGGGATTATCCACCTGTGGGCTCTATGGCAGGACTGGAGAGGCAAGAGTTGAACTACGCTGCTCTGGAGTTTATCGGCGCCAGGCCCAGGGAGGGGGCCTCAGGGAGGGGGGATGATGGCAGCAACTACACGGAAATCAAAGCCAAATGAATCGCGATCCTTCCCTGATCCCTCGGCTACGCGAGACGCCGTGGCAGCCCCAAACATGTTCTGCCCTGTTAGATTTCTTCAGATTTGTCGTATATATAATGTACCACACCCCCTCCCTCATGCTGCCCCTCCTCCATCGGATGCCCCCCTACACATCACACCATCATTTGGGAAAACTGGAACTCTTTGTGGTCCGAGCGTGACCCACTGGACAGATGTAAACTACATTTCTAGCCTCCACTGTAGTACATGGGCTCTAAAAGGTGCAGCGGCCGTGTTTCTTTTGTTGCTTTGTCATTCCCATGTTACTGTCACCGTGTCTGCTGCCAGTCGAAGCATCGGGGTTGGAGCTTTGTTGATCCCTTGTATCTACTGTCTGTCATCAGAGAGCAAACCCTCTCTCCTCTCCTTCCTGTGTTCATGACATCCCCAGAAGATAAGCCATGTGTGCTGTGACTTCACTGGCCTCGTGTTGATGATGATTTGGAAAGGTTTTGTTAATTCAAGCAGTCCAGTTTCACTGCTCCTTTTTTTTAAAGCGTTTTCCAATTATCTGAAGAATGTGTTGATTTTCCCGCCAACGCTAAATGTCTCATCTTCTTCTTCCACCCCCTCCCTTTTTTTTAGCTCTCTGATTGAAAAAAACCTAAAGCACAACACGTTTGAGCGCAAGTGGCCAAAGTGTTATCTCTCTTAGACAATATGTGTGTGTGCGTGTGTGTGTGTGTGTGTGTGCGCGTGTGTGTGTGTTCAAATCGTGCCGAAAGTTCGTAGGACGCTGATCGTCCCTGGCGTCCGCGGGAAGTTCAGGCATCACATCACTTTGATGCTTCGCTCTCACGAGGTTTCATCAACGGCAAAAAAAAAAAAAAGAAGGTGTGATGCTGACGAGCCGGCTGGTTGTGCTTCAAAGACATTTGATGAACCCGTGTAATATCAAAACGCACTAATAGTCTAACTTGATAACGATGGTGTCGATAATATATTATTAATAAGATGTATATTGATTGAATGGATGCCAGTATGTACAGGAAAAACCCCTGCATGACTGTTTTGACACGTATAAGTTTTAAATTATGGATAAAAAGGCCAGTGTGGGAAGTGTTTTCAGGGAACATTGTCTTAATATGAGTTTAGTGAGAAACATCAACCATTTAAAGGGATTTATAAGTAATATTGCACTTCCATTATATGAAGAGAATATGTTAAAAAAAGAATAAAGCAAAGATTGTGATGTCCTGACTTTAAGTCCAAAGGGTGATATCACAAAACTACATGTTCTGCAACGTAAAGGCATCGCCGTCACTCTCATGCCTGTTGCAACAGACGAGTTGCTGCATTTTTCCCAACCTTAAAAACTTCCGTTGCCTCTTTATCGGCTGATATCTTTATTCCTCACGTCGTGTTTATTAAAATGAAACACCTATCGTACAAATGTTAACACACAAATGAGTTAATTTGTGTTAAATCTGAAAGAGAAAGTCAGAATTACTGTAGATATATTTATACAAATGCAGTTCTCTGAACATGTAATCAAAGCTATTTCCAGCCATCTATTGTGACTCACATAAGCCTTTTATTAAGACCTTGTTCTGTTGACTTCATGATGCACATGCTGGCTAGCATTCTTAAATTGCCTGTATGCACAACGTCAATAACCAGATCCTGTCTTTGAGAGGTTTTTATTTATTTTTCTTATTTTTTATTCTAGTATTTTGAAGTATAAATATGCCTTACCTAATATTTTATCATATGTGTGTTGTAAAGCAAACGTGTATGTCCTATACTTTGTGGTGATCATAATTATCGTGATGGAGATTTCTTTCTTTTTCTTCTATATTCTGTATATGATTGACACAATAATTCAGATCAGAGTTTTCCACTGTTAGTTAATAACAGTAGAATTTCTGCAATGATGTTGTTTGCTTGCTCTTTTATTTTAAACAAGTCTTTCACGCCTCAAGCAAATTCATCTGTCTTCAGTTCCACGCAAATCCATAAATAAAATGAAAACAACACAAACTGGAAACAGTTGATTATTGATAGAAAACAAACAGATGTCTGATTCTCATGTCTTTTCTTTGTTCCTTGAAAGCACCATCACCGGAAGAGTGTGTGTGTGTGTGTGTGTGTGTGTGTGTGTATATATATATATATATATATATATACACTTCCTGTTTTGTCTAATGATCATTCTGTATAAAATGTTTCTGCTTCACAGAGAAAAGACGGAGAGAATATCTCCATGAGAGGTATGCATCTTTATAATGAGATGATGTTTTATCGCTGATGATAACCACTGTGAGATATCTCATTCCCTGTTTTTGTCTCACTGTTTGCATTGACAGGTGTATCAGCGGTGGAGACAATAGTTCCGCCCTGAAAATGTCCCCAGAAATTAAAGTTGGTAGAAATGTGAACCATCGAACCAGAGATGTGATGATTCAGCCATTATTATCCATTCTGACACGAACAACAAAGTCAAGCCTGGGTTCACTGCTGCAGCATCATCATCAATGATGTCACTGAATCGGACTCTGGATCATAACAGACTGGAGTTAGTGATTTTGCAAAATTGATATTCAGTGGATTTACATCTCTGTTAAAGGTACGAAGATGCATCAAATACAGTAAAGATCTGTCAGTGTGGTTTTCTGTATTTTGTTTTTGTGTGAACCCTGGCTGCAAAACTATTTTCCCCTGGTGGGACGAAAAAGATGTGTGTTGTCGCCCTCTACTGGCAACAAGGAGGACCTGCAGCAGTTCCTGATATAACTCTTAAATCTGTGTGAGGCTTCAGACATGATCGGGATCAAACTGTAACCTTAAAGGTACAGTACAGACAGGCAGGACGTCCAATTATTTTCTCCGGCCTGAATGTTTTGATTGGACGGGGTTTTTACCGTCCTGTCACGGCCACAGATGACATTTATTGTTTTATGTAAGTGCATTTAATGTATTCATTGCTATCGGTATGTTATCAGGATTTCTAGGAATATAACAAAGTGTTTCTGAACAGAATCACCTATAGTGCAAACAGGAAGTTGTCAGAGATACGGGGAACACAAATGAATAGTCGCTGGAACCGTATCCACAATAAAAATTAGAGAAAACACAAATATGCAGAAGTGCTTCCGAAGGCGCGTGCAGTTTTAAGGAGGAAAAGCTGGAAGCAGATACTTTCTATATGACTGTGGTGCTCGGGTGGACTTCATCCGTCACAAGTTCATTTTAATAGTCTAAGACTAAAACGACTCGTTTGGTTTTAGGCTGTAGGCGTCACTTATTATCAACAAATATTAAGACTTAAAAGAAATAAATAAGGGATTTGTTCAGTGCTCGTACTTTGTTGGTTTCTCAAGAATTCAAAAACTTTCACATTACTTCTTTGTCATAGAGATTATCTTAAGCATGAAAGATTTTGAGATGTATGAAAGAATAAGATATACTGTGTAATGCAAGATAGAAGTCGGTCTAAGGAGAGGCGAGATGTTGCTCAGCACTGTGTGGGGAAACTTCCTGAAAACTTGCTGTTGCATAAAGAGGTCAGAAATAGAAAAAGGCAAGAAGAGGAAGAGTTCGTTAAGAGGAGAACTCGGCCGAGGTCACGGTGGAGAGACGCAGCAGAACGAGACGCAAAGAGGTAAAACACAACATTCCTATCTTTAAACTATCGTGTTGAACTGGAAATAGAAGGTAAATGGAAGTTGTCGAACTGATGAACTAATTAAGTAACTCATTTAAAAAAAGCCTTTTGACATGACTGGATTTGGATCTGGAAGCAAAGGTGGACCTTTAAAGATGAATTTGTATTTGTCACAGTTGGTGGTGCCTTTGGTGAAAGACTCAGGAGGCCTAATTATTGTAGAAGGGCTCATTTACAGTTTATCACATGTTTCGCAAACAAAGTGCTTCACCATAACAAATGTCATCGGAGTAAAACTCCCCGCAGTGAAGTGTGCAACCGCGGAATAACCGAACGTGCCACATCCTGTAATAACATCTGTGATGTCAGCTTCGGAGCTTCCTTTGGTTCAGTTCCTCTTATGTTTTATCGGACTTTCAGTGTGAACTTTGTCCAGACCGACCTTCTCAAATCATCAAGGATGTTTGTCCTCACCTGGGCGAATCTGCTTTTCTCTGTGATGGGCAGCATCGCTTTCACAGGTATGCATCTTTATGATAATCATGCTATTGTGCCAACATTTAAGATTTGATCAGCAGAGTAGACGACCTCATCAAGGAGTTGGTTTGTTACCGGCTCACAGCAGACATTCACATACTACTAACACTGTTCTCCATTGATTTATTAATATTCATGGTGTGAATAACCCTGTTTTTTGTCTCACTGTTTCTATTACCAGGTGCATCAGTGGAGGGAATAACACAATGTAGAATTAATGATTTCTGTATCACTCTTAATGACGGAGAGATAACAGCAGAGGCAGGACTCTGTGTTGTTTTACCATGTTATTTCAGTACTAATTATTACTTTACACCCCAAAATTTAGTCTGGTACCAATGCCATCCATCTAAAGCAAGGTGTGGTGATCAAGACATTATATTGCACACTAACACTAAAAAAGTTCAGTCTGCGATTTGTGGGACGAGTGTCGCTGCTTGTACCCTGACGTGACGTGGAGGAACTGCAGCATCATCGTCAAATGACCTCACTGAGTCGGACTCTGGATTGTATCATCTCAGAGTTAATGGCTATCGGGGGAGCTCTTCAGATGGATTTACATTCTCTCCAAGAGCAACTCTCTCAGTTAAAGGTATGAAGTGCTACAACAAAGAAGTGATGATGTTCATCGTAACGTATTTTGTTGTATGTTTAATGGAGCGTGAAGTAATGTTTTCAACATTTGTCGACCTCTGCGGGCAACCAGTAGGAACTGCAGCTGTTCCTGATTTAACTCGGAGTGATGAAAAGTGAAGCCAATTGTGAAGCGGCTTGAACTTGCATTTTCTCTGCTGGCCACCAGGGGGCGACTCCTCTGGCTGCAAGACGAAATCCGATTGAATGGAAGTCTCTGAGAAGATGAGCCTACTTCTCATTTGATTTATTATCTCAGTAAACATCGTAAACATGAGTTTATGGTCCAGAAAGCATGGGATGCTTTAGGGCGGGGTTACCCTTGTGATTGACAGGTTGCTACCATGGCGTCGCTATTGTCGCTACCGTCGCTACCGTCGCTACCGTCGCTACCAATGCAATTAGCTACTTTAACATTTAGCTGCACAGCTTCACACCAGGAGCCAGATGGAACCAGATGAAGTAAGGCTGACGCTCTTCCGTTGCTTCTCCAAAACCCAAATATGGTCACTTCCATTCACTGGTTGCAAAACTTCCAAGATGGCGACGGCCAAAATGACGAATTCGAGACTTTAAAGCCGTAGTCCGCAAACCAATGTAGGACACAACAGTCTATGTCATAGACAGTATATAAGAAGTGGGCGTAGTCACTTAAAAGTACTTATATCATAGACTCAATGATATAACTACTTATTACCGCATTGAAATATCAGATTATTTGAGCTCTAATGGAAGTGAATGGTGACCTTCACTCTCTCCCCATTAGTTCTGACCCAGAAGCCCACGGTGACGGTTCCTTCTCTGACGGAGGGCCAGCTGACCACGCTGACCTGCACTGCTCCTGGTCTCTGCTCCGGATCTGCTCCTCAGATCACCTGGACCTGGAGAGGAGCGGGAGAGACGGACCGCCACATCACAGGAAACCTCACCGCTTTCGAGACGGAGACTCTGACTGCCATCGCACAGAGACACAGCTCAACCCTGACCTTTAACACTTCAGCTGAACACCACAACACCGATGTCACCTGTAAGGTCAGCTTCACAAACGGCATCACCACAGAGGAGACGGTGACTCTGAATGTGACCTGTGAGTACGGCACACTTTAATATCCTTTCTCTAAAATGTTCACTCAGAGATGTGCTCTCGGGTTTTTTCTTCCGGTTACACCTTAACACTGCATATAATACAGTGTGTTTTTCCCTCATAGATGTGAAGGAAGTTAAAATCACTGGGCGTACAAGCGTGAAGGAGGGTGAGTCTCTGAATGTGACGTGCAGCGTTGAAAGTTTCCCTCCATCTCTCGTCATGTGGACGAAAACGCCCGACAAAAACATGCAGAACGGAACGGAATCGAATCTGCAGAACGACACTTTAACAGATCTGCAGAACGACACTTTAACAGATCTGCAGAACGACACTTTAACAGATCTGCAGAACGACACTTTAACAGATCTGCAGAACAGCACTGAGACCTTCCCGCAGGAAGAAAGTGGAACAAGCACCGTTTTCATCCGGAAAGTGACGACGGAAGATTCTGGACTGTACACCTGCACAGCAAAATATCAGAATAAAACCCTGACGAAAATTGTTGATGTAACAGTCATATGTAAGTACATTGTAAATATTTTGTAGTTGCATTTCTGTTCAGGTTAAATTATGTTAAGAGCAGAAAAATAGGCTTTTTAAATCCGCTAACCTGCACCTTCATACATATGTGGGACCATGTTAAAGGTTGAGTAGGTCATTTGGAAAAACCACAGAGACTTTGAACGCATCACCAAACTGATGAATCGGCAGATTGGATTTTCTCCAACGTTTTTGATTGGACAGGGTTTTTCCAGTCCTGCCGCAGATGATATATATTTATATTTTTAATCCAAGCATTTAATTTGTTCAATGCTATCAGTATGATATGAGGATACCAAGTAATATAACAGAACGTGTTTCTAAATATAATCACCTACTCAACCTTTAAGGTGTGTTTAAATGAAATGGAAGGTTTCCATCTGGTTCTCAGTCAGACTGGAGCCAAATGTTTAGTAGCATGAACACTTGTTGTCTGTGAAATCCACTGGCGCCCTCTGGTGGTTGTTTTAAAATGAGCCAATGCATGACTGCAATAACAACAACAAAAAACATCTGTTTCCACCCTCTTTATCTCAACCTCAAATATTTAGTTTTTCATTTTCCTTCACAGATGTGAAGAATCCTGTCATCGCCGGCGACACGACCGTCACCAAGGGAAACGCCCTGAATTTAACCTGCAGCGTTGAGAGTGTCCCTCCGTCTCACGTCGCATGGACTAAACTGGGCTCGGACACGGAGCCGTACAACAACACTGAGCCGCAGAACCACACTGGGTCGGCCACGCTTCTCATCCCCAATGTGATGGTGGAAGATTCTGGCCGGTACATCTGTACGGTGCAACACCTGGACACGACCCTGACTAGATCTGCTGATGTCACCGTGACGTGTACGTAGACTGCCCTCAGAGGAAGTTTGAATTTACACGTTCTGACACATTTTGTTGATGACTGTTGAATGATTTCTGCTTGCAGGGTTATCAATGTTCTCAAGTCCCTCCGGCTGCGTGGCCAAGTCAGAGGTCATGACCTGCGTGTGCATCAGCGAGGGCTTTCCTCTACCCACCATCAAGTGGCCGATGCTGGAGAAACCCACCGAGTACTCTGTCATCACAACCGTGTCCAAACACACAGTCAACAGCACCGCCACTCTGGCTGTAAAAGACCTCGACGGCACTTCCGTGGAATGTTTCAGCAGCAACGGGAATGCAGAAGGGATAGAAAGCCTGACCATCCGAAGAGACAACGAGCCAGAAAAAGATGGTATGTCTTCTCAAACCCATCTGCTACTGTAGAACCACTGGGCAAGCTGTCAAAAGGAAATTAACGATTGCATGTATATGAGCAGAATGGTTTTTTTTACCTCCTCTTTGTTCCTCTTTATTGCAGCTCAGTTCGAAGAAGTATTTTCAACGATTTCATGGCTGCAAGTCATCATTGCCTTTTTCATCGGGGTACTTCTTTCAGCGGCCATTTTCCTTGCAGTAAAGAAGTGTCACAGGTACACTATTAAATAAATAAATAAATAAATAAAGAATTAATTTATGGTTTTCCTAGTCAATATTCTTTATACATACATTTAAATATGCAGCTGATTGTTTTTTCTTTTACCCAGAAACAAACAGAAGGGCTCTGGAAATGTGGTGGAGACTCTGGCGTTGGTGACCAGTCAAGAGGATCCGCTGGTATTTATCTCCATTCATCTAGTAATATCTGTATATTAGTTAAAACAACCAACCCCAATATAACATATGTTTAAATGTGGCTTTCCGTGTTTAACATTTCAATCGGACACACTTTAGTCAAGGGTTTGACCATTTATTGATTTGCAGAAAAGACGCATTCAGGGGACATATGGATGAGTTTGGGTTAGTTGAACTTATAGAAGTGTCAGATTTTTTATATACAGACAGATCTGATTGAAGTAATTTTACTTTGATAAATGCATATTTTGGATGGATTACAGTATCTCCAAATACTTGCTTCAAGGTAATTTTTTAAAAAAACTGCATAGACTTGAATGGATTGAACTAAAGCCATTCCAAGATGGTATAACTTGAAGGAAATAGTTTTCAGTAACGTAAATATGTCAGATAGAAACGCCTTGCATGTTGTCCAAAAGCAGCAGTTGCCGATTGAGTCGTTTACATGATGTTGTCCCTCACAGATAGATACTTACGAAGCGGTGGAAGAGGGTCAGAGCTACTACCAGGAGGCGGTCGAAGAAGACGGAGTTAGTGCGTTCGCGGAGCAAGCGTCCCCTGATCTCAACGGTGTCCCAAAAGAGGTCGAGTACGCCAACATCGATTTCACCGCGTTGAGGAGGAACAACCTGAGGGAGGCAGCGAAAAAGCCAGAAACGACAGAGACGGAGTACGCTGAAATTAAGAGCGAGGTGAAAGAGCAGAGACAGGACAACGGTGCACAGGAAGGTGATGCGTTGGAGGGCAAAGAGGAGGAAGCCATGATCAGGGAGGAGGAAGAGGCAAATCCTTGTGCTCCTGAGGAGGAGGAGGCCGAGGAGGTGGAGGTCGAGGAGGCCGAGGAGGCCGAGGAGGCTGAGGAGGACATGGCGGTGTACTCCAACCTGAAGGACATTATGGGAGACATATGAGGAGTGTTGCTCAAGGATGAACTTTCTTTGCTCTTTACTTGATCGATGTCGTAAACTGATTGTTTTCTTCGTCCCGCAAGAAGCTTCTAATGGCGGTGATCTTTCAAACGCCGCATCCAACCAGAGTCAAAAACTGAAGGGACCGAGGATTGGTTAAGGGTTGGTAGTTGGACAGAATTTTTCTTTTCCAATGTTATTGTCACTCAGCGGGTTCATAAACCTTCCAATTTACCCCTGTCTCTGAAAGCTTTGATGCCACCGTTACTGCAGTGGCGTGCAAAGAGGCAAGTGCTGCCGTCCTCTTGTTTGAGACGTCTCATTTCAACAGGAATAGCATGATCCAAACTGTCCCTCTGGTGAACCCAGATAACTTCTTACTTAATGGCACCCGAGTTAAAAAGTAACCTTCACTTTCCCCCTGTGTAAAGGAGAGGTGTCCTTCTTTCAGCTTCTAAGTGTTGCAACATCGTCCGTTGGTCGGTCGTCTGACTTTAGGACTGAAATATCTCGACAACTATCGGACGGATTCCCATTAAGTGTTGTACAGACATTGATGTTCCCCAGAGGATGTATCAAAATGTCACCGTCAATATGAGACCAAATTCAAGACGATGACACTGGCCTTCAAGGTCAATGGAACGGCACCCATCTACCTTTAAACACTGGTCAGACCACACGCCCCGAAGCGAGCACTTCGCTCCTCTACTTCAGCTGGCCGGCTGGTATCACCATCGCTGAAATCAAACAAATGTCGCTCAGCAAAGTCCAGACTCTTCTCTGTTCTGGTCCTCAGTGGTGGAACGAACTCCCGACCAATGTCAGGACAGCAGAGTCACTGCCATCATCAGAAAAAGGCTCAAGACTCACCTGTTCAGACTTCACCTCGACTCTACATAGCATGACCCACTAACACCCGCACTTCCATGTTCTTACCTGTAGCACGTTGATCATAGCATTGTTGTACTTAAGTTATATTTGCTGAACAGCTACTACTTTACTGAGATGAGGACCTAACACTTGTTTCTATTTTTTCGCTCTTACTTTATCGGCAATGATATGTTGTGGTTTCTTTCTTTTGACAAATGCACTTATTGTAAGTCGCTTTGGACAAAAGCATCTGCTTAATGCCATGAATGTAAATGTAAATGTAAAATACCATGGAAATTAATAACTTTCCCATCAGCCTCAGCTGTATACGCTGTGTTCAATGCCAGTGAGCACCATGCTAACATGCTAAACTAAGGGGATGAACATGGTTGATGGTACATAAACATCAGCATGTTAGCATCATCATTGGAACTGTGTTAGCATGTTGATGTTAGCATTTGGCATGAAGCATGACTGCACTTGTGAATCTTCATTTCCCATGCTCGGATATAATTCAGTACGCTGATATTTTGTTTTTTTTTTTTTAAACATCTTACTTTTCATTGTATTTATTTTTTTGTCAAACTGATAAAATGTTTGGTCCAATGTGTCTCTGTTGCACAATCAATGCTCTTTTTTTTAAAAAAGTCACAGAGGACTTCCCTTTTTTAAGTGTTTCAGGAGTCAACTTGACCGAAAACAGAAAACACGACTGGTAAAAGGGTCCGTAGTGAGCGTTCAATACGCACAGAGAAGCTAAATATAGTTACTGTAAAGCACCTTTTAGAGAGATTGCAGCAACGCCATATAAGGAAAGGTTTAAATGCTTCAGGGTTTTAATGATTAATTGTAAAGATGTGTCACAATAAACCACTCAAACTAAATTCTTAAAAATAACCTCTACATGTTGAAGGCAGCTGCAGTGAATTAAGAACTAGGATTCAAAGAAATACTACTTTTTTTTGTCTGCAGACATTTAATACACTTAATCCAGGGAGTTGTACATGAATAAATCAATAATTAAAGTAATGATTGATATCTTGGACAGTTGACCATCATTATTACACAATGTAAAAGATATGTGACTTTCTTAACACGGACAAGAACACATACTGTATGTACTTCCCCTTTCTCAGAGTTTCTTCTCCTTTTCACAGTCATGAAGATGATCTAAAAAAAACAACAAGACATCTTTAATTTAATTCTTAAATGTGTGTGTATATATATATATATTCATATTAATTTTGGAGCTTTTTGATAGTGTGGGAGGGCCAGCAGTGTGTAGAGAAACGTCCTGGAAACTTGTTTTTGCATTAAGAAGGAAGAAGTACAAGCGGAAGAGGAAGAGAGGAAGACTCAGTTCTGAGCAGAGATGACTGGAGAGGAAGGAGGACGACGAGACAAAAAGAGGTAAAAAAAAAAAAAAAAACTTTTATCTGATCGATTAAAAAGAATGATGAGTAGAAGTCATTCTTGACTAACTACTGCTTAACAACATGATTACACCACATGAACATGCAACATCCTGTATCATGGTGTATTTAAATATGTGAGGTCGACCGTGGAGGCGGCTCCGCTCCGGTTTCATCACCTGGAACATGAAAATGTTGAAACGGCTTGTTCCCCCCGACAGGAGCACAGACCGACGACCTCAGTGGTTGAATCAGGATGTTTGTTCTCATCTGGGCGACTCTGCTCTTCTGCCTGAGACGCACCGCTGCTAACACAGGTATACATCTTTATTACCATCTTCTTCTCATGCCAACAAGTAAGACTTATGGGTAAAGGAATTATGTTGAAAGCAGCCTTTCTTCATCATTTATTTAAATATGGTTTATTTTCAATGCATTATTGGAATTTGTCTATTATGTACATTATACATTCTACTTATTTAACTTTCTTTATATAGTCTTAGTGTTAATATCTTTTTTATATTGTACTTTTCTTGTCAATGCATGTTTATTATTTATTATGCTTATTTTTTACTGTCTTGCTGCTGTAGCTCTGTACATTTCCTCACTGTGGGACGCATAAAGGACTATCTAATCTAATCTAATCTAATTATTTATGTCTCTCGGCTTCCATTAACAGATGCTCCGATGGGGGTGGAACACTGTGTTGACAGTTTGTGTATCACTCTTAGTAAAGAAGAAATAACAGCCGAGGCCGGACTCTGTGTGGTGATACCGTGTTCCTTCAATTCTACCAACGAGTCTGCAAATATAACATTTCTTTGGCACAAATGTAAACTATCTAAAGGAACATGTGAGGATTCACACATCATATTCCACTCTGACAAGAAAGACAACGTTAAGTCTGGGTTCAAAGGACGAGTGTTGCCGTTGGAGCCTGACGTGACTCGAGGGAACTGCAGCATCATCATCAATGACCTCACTGAGTCGGACTCCGGATCGTATCTGCTCAAAGTTGTTGATTCAACGAAAATATCTCCATCCATTAAATCTGTCTCCGTTAAAGGTATGAAGAAATGCAACAAAAAAAGGGCATTTTGTCGGCCTCTGTGGGCAACCAGTAGGAACTGCAGCAGTTCTTGTGACTCTTATTTAATGCCCATTGTAATGTTTAAGTGTCAGATTATTTGGGCTCTAATTAAAGGGAGGGGGGATTGTAATTTAAGAGGAACATTTCATTTATCAAATGTGCACGTTGAAGAGTGTGCATTTCAATTTGTGGGCTGAATTTGTTGAGCAAAGTCTACATATGAATCAATATAAGGCAGGAGGAAGTCATTATTTAAGATATATATGGGATATTAGGGTTGTATATAAGGATCGTTGTTTGTGTAAATAAATATGATTTAATTGTGTTAATTGATTTATGGAAACGAGGTAGGACCAGACCAAAGAAAACTTCGTCCTATCTTATTTATTTATTTGCTCATAATGTTTGTATTGTTCACTTCATTTGTTATTGTTAGTTTTTTATTTTACATGTTCTAAATAAACTAAAGTGACCTTCAGACTGCTCTCTCCCCATTAGGTCTGACCCAGAAGCCCACGGTGACGGTTCCTTCTCTGACGGAGGGCCAGCTGACCACGCTGACCTGCACTGCTCCTGGTCTCTGCTCCAGATCTGCTCCTCAGATCACCTGGACCTGGAGAGGAGCCGGAGAGACGGACCGTCACATCGCAGGAAACCGTACCGCTTTCAAGACGGAGAATCTGACTGCCATCGCACAGAGACACAGCTCAACCCTGACCTTTAACACTTCAGCTAAACACCACAACACCGATGTCACCTGTAAGGTCAGCTTCACTAACGGCATCACCACAGAGGAGACGGTGACTCTGAGTGTGACCGGTGAGTACGGCACACTTTAATCTCACCTTAACTCTCTGGATCTGCAATGTTTGCTAATATGTTATTTCTGATGCATTTTGGGATGTAATAAAGTATCATTTTGTCTCGTAGATGCAAAGGACGTCCAAATCCCTGAGAATTACAGCGTGAAGGAGGGTGAGACTGAACAACACCTTCAGGAAATAAGTCAACACAACAGTGATGCACAAACGGTTCTCATACAGAAGATTTGTAGGAGTCGTATTCCTCGTCATCACGTCGCTGAGTCATTCAGAGCAGAGAACGACCTTTACTGAATATCCATAAAATGCATGCAGACTAACTTTAATATTTATTTTGTAAATGCTCTCCTAGCCTCAAACTCAACTATGAATATCTCAAGTTTCATAACTTGAGGTGAAACATTCGATCTTAGAAAGAGTTTAGCTCGTCTAGAGGTCAACCGTTGTCTTGTGTTTTGTGGTTTTCTATGCTCACAGTTTAATATGAATATATTTGTTGTTTCCCCTTAAACAACTGGCTCCCACCACCAAAATACCTTTATTTATATATTTAAGGCTTCTGGGTGATTTTGTCTCATTTAAAGATGCGAAGGCTCCTGTTCACGAGGGCGATGCTCTACATGTGAGCGACGTGTCAACCATCAGCAGCAGCACAGTCTCTGTAAAAGCTCCCACCACAGGGCAGTGTGTCGGCAGCAGCTGCATCACAGACAGGAGGAATGAGAACAAACAAGACGGTTGGTGAAACTAAAAGACAACCTCATGACTTTACCTTACTTCTAGAATTGAAGCATCCTCAGCAAAATCTGAATAAAAGGTTTCACGCTTGTTGATGTATTTTCAAGGCTTTTTAAGGTGATTTTTCAGCCTCGGGTTGGTGCGACATAATGAGAATAAACGGTAACACTTTAGATTAGGAACACATATTTACCATGAACTAGTTTCTTATTAACTTATTCTTATTAAGTGGTTTACAACAACCTCCTAACTCACTATCAATAAGCAGTGATTCGGATATTATTGATGGAAAACTCTCACAGTAGTTAACGGCCTAGAAGTTGTAGAATAAAGCATTAGTAAGTGATTTATAATGGCTTAAAAACAGTCAATATGCTCCTAATATGCAGCTAATAAGAAACTGTTTCATGGTTAATATGTGTTCCCTAATCTAAAGTGTTAGTGAATAAACATTTTGTCGGGCGAGTTCTAAGAGTTTGAACATGTGAAGACGTCTGAATGCTGTTCTGATCTGACCTGCAGTGTTGAAACTCCCCCTCTTGTGTCTGTTACCCCCCCATTCCAGATCCCCTCTTCTCATTCTTAATCATTTTTATAAAGCCCGAAGTCATCATTGCATTTTTCATTGGGATTCTCCTTTCATCAGCCATCTGCTGTTTGCTGAGAAAATGCTGCAGGTGAACTTTTTACTACATTTATTTTACTTCCTTTTGGCATCTATGTATTAATTTGTTTTTATATATAAAAAAAAGGGAAGCAGGCATATTGATAATTCATTAAGGAACAAACCAGTGATTTAGGATAATATATACATGACACATTTTCCAAGGCAATGTGTTCTTCCAGTATACCAGCACATATACATGTATTTATGTCGATATAAAAGCAGTAAACATAATCTGCTTCTAATGTGTATAAACTAGAAAACTGCTTGAATCTGTTTTCTGTTTTTTTAATTGTTATATTGTTAACTGAAATAACTGGTTTGAACCAAATCGTTTCTTTAAGCAAAAAAACTGGAACAACACGATCAAAAATCCAAAGCAGTCATAGCATGATTATAGGTTATGGTACTGTAAAGTTCATCAGGTGCACACACTTAAAAACCCCTTTAAGAATGACTACTCTTGCTTGTTAACATTTGTTTAATTACTTTTTGTCCCCAGAAATAAACGGAAGCACTCTGGAAACACGGCTGAGACTCTGGAGATGGTGACGACTCAAGCGGTTCCACTGGTATTTATATTTTATTCATATTTAACACAGCTGGCTCTAATCTACACGTTAAATGTTGATTAAGTGTTCGCCAAAGATTCATCTTGTGATGAGATCACACCACTGATTTGAGAAGACTGCACAGCAATCTTATTAGGGCCACGGGGCAATCGCACCGAGCACTGGCCCCTACAGCTATAAGCTGAAGGGACCAGTGCTCGGGGCACTATTGTTATTCAGTGGATTTTTTCCTAGTTATTATTTTCTTTCCTACGGAATTTCGAGTGCCTAAAACTTCTACAGCTATAAGAGTTGTAGGACAAATTATATATCAAAACGTGCGGTTTCGATCGGGATCGCGTGCTATTGCTTTTCTTAGCCGAACACGAGTTTTTCGCGACGTAAGTCGCGAAAAACCACCAAAATTTTCCCATTGACTTGAATGGGAGGAGCGAAAAAAAAGAAGCAGAAATTGTAGCTTTTCAAACGCCTGCTACTCAGGCATACTTTCACCTAGAAACTCCATTTAAACTTTAAAACGTAGACACAAGTCTTGTGTCCTGGTGTGTCAATCCACGTTTCAATAGGTCATATAGTTTTTGATCAATCACTGTTCAATGACCATGATCGTTTTGGGAGAAATCATGAGATTATAATGGGTGTGTATTGCGTGGAACCTTCTGGGCTAGAGTGGATGACATCATCGCTTAGAGTGTGAGGGCTTCTCAGATTTTTTTCCTTTCCAAACTCCTCCCGGCCACAGTTTTCACTCTACAGACGTGATATTTTCCAATTTTGTAGACAAACTTGTCCTGTCTCTCACAATGTGCTCAAAAACTCTGTGAGATTTACAGAATTTGAACTAGCAACCTCTAAGCGCGGCCACGTCAGTTTTTCTCCCCATTGACTCACAATACAAAATGAGAAACAGATTTTCAAAGAAACCTGAAATGAGCAGCATTTCTAACTCGCCATAGCGTCCACATTTCTGACACTAGGAAAAAATAAAAGTGATCAGTGTCTTCAGCAGAGTCTTGTGGCGCTAACGGTGTGAAGATTTTGGCGATAGGACTTTCGGTGTGAGCGTGGCAAGCTTTTGTTCGGACCCTCCGTGAAGCCGAAATGGAGCAATAGAGACAGGCTTGAAAGCAGTTACACACACGCTAGAGGGCCGTTGCTATGGTGATGGCACTCTGTGGCTTTGATCTTGAGAAGTGACAGCAGGTGTGCTCTGATTGCTGGACAGGAGCAGTGGACAGGAGCAGTCCGTGGGAAATGTAGTCCATCTTCAACTCAGCCATTCTTTCACCTAAAACTACATTTAAACTTTAAAATGGAGACACGAGTGGTGTGCTCTGATTGGTGGACAGGAATGTACTAAAAACTACATTTCGTATGGGAAATGTAGTTTTTTCAGTCAAACGTCTTAGTTTGGGCATTCTTTCACCTAGAAACTACATTTAAACTTTAAAATGGAGACACGAGTGGTGTGCTCTGATTGGTGGACAGGAATGTACTAAAAACTACATTTCGTAGTGGGAAATGTAGTTTTATCAGTCAAACGTCTTCTGCTTGGGCATACTTTCACCTAGAAACTCCATTTAAACTATAAAATGGAGACACGAGTGGTGTGCTCTGATTGGTGGACAGGAATGTACTAAAAACTACATTTAGTAGTGGGAAATGTAGTTTTTTCAGTCAAACGTCTTCTCCTGGGGCATACTTTCACCTAGAAATTCCATTTAAACTTTAAAATGGAGACACGAGTGGTGTGCCCTGATTGGTGGACAGGAATGTACTAAAAACTACATTTAGTTGTGGGAAATGTAGTTTTTTTAGTCAAACATCTTAATTCGGGCATACTTTCACCTAGAAATTCCATTTAAACTATAAAATGGAGACACGAGTGGTGTGCTCTGATTGGTGGACAGGAATGTACTAAAAACTACATTTAGTAGTGGGAAATGTAGTTTTTTCAGTCAAACGTCTTCTCCTGGGGCATACTTTCACCTAGAAAATCCGTTTAAACTTTAAAATGGAGACACGAGTGGTGTGCCCTGATTGGTGGACAGGAATGTACTAAAAACTACATTTAGTAATGGGAAATGTAGTTTTTTCAGTCAAATATCTTCTCCTCGGGCATACTTTCACCTAGGCCGTTTCTTTATATGCGTTCTTCTCTGTACTTCTGTTCTTGTGTACTTGAGAAACGTCATCAGCGTCGGACCGAGTACTGTTCCAATTCAAAGTTCGCATCTGGCCAAGTACGGTCAAATACCCCGGATGTGTTCTTGCCCCGCCCATTTCACCGGGGATGCATCGGAGGAGACTTGTGCGGACTTTGGGCAGTTACGTATCCCAGAATGCATTTCAATAAAGCAATGGCGGAGGAGAAGACGCACAAAAGTTAACGTTAGAAGTTTTGAAATTCCACTGTTTTGGGGTGAATAAATGTTTTTATGTATTTTTGCGGGAATGTCATTTTTACAACTTCAAATCGGTGCTGTGGGTGATTTATTACTGTAGCACGTAGTTTTTATTCCGAAGTTTTCGCCGCTAACGGCTATCACGGCTAGCTACCTTGCTAGCCGCTAGCAAGTTGGCCCGGGCACTTAGCATTACTGCTACCCCGCTGATGACTGCCTTGTCCCGGCGTGACAAGGCAGCAAACATCATATTATATCCTCATATAATATATAATAAAATATAAAAATTAAACGGAGTTGTTTTTTATAGTGTTTATTTTATTTTAACCAGTGAAAATAACCGGAAGTTGAACGCCGTCAACCGGCAAAAACGATGACGTCATCAAGTACGTTCCTGTTCCAAATGCAGAAAAAACACCGTCCTCCCGTTCTCCCGTCCTCCCGTACCCCGGGAGTTCGTTCTTCCAACTGAACTCCGCAAGTCTAGACTCCCGGAGTTCACGAGTTCGAACTTGGCGTACTGGGTATTGAGAAACGGTGCTAGAAACTCCATTTATACTTTAAAATGGAGATACGAGTGGTGCGCTCTGATTGGTGGACAGGAATGTATTAAAAACTACATTTAGTAGTGGGAAATTTAGTTTTTTCAGTCAAACGTCTTCTCCTGGGGCATACTTTCACCTAGAAACTCCGTTTAAACTTTAAAATGAAGACACGAGTGGTGTGCTCTGATTGGTGGACAGGAATGTACTCAAAACTACATTTAGTAATGGGAAATGTAGTTTTTTTAGTAAAACGACTTCAGCTCAGCCATACTTTCACCTAGAAACTCCATTTAAACTTTAAAATGAGACACAAGTACTGGCAAACAGTTGAGTGCTTCCCACTCAACTGTTTGACAATACATTGTACCTAGTAGTTCTCAGTACTTGAGTCTCAGTAGTACTCGGTAGTACTCAGTAGTACTCGGTAGTACTCGGTAGTACTCGGTAGTACTTGGTAGTACCTGAGTGACAGCTGAGTTCGGTGACATGTACTGGCAAACAGTTGAGTGCAAAGTATTTGTAGTTGTATTTGCCTCTAAAACAACTCCGTCTCGTTTGAAATCTCGAAGAATCTCATCGTAAAGTATATAAACTCCGGCAGTAGCCCCCGTGGCCCTTTCAAAATTTCCCGGTGGGGGAATTTTCTAGTTATAATTCAAATTAAAGCAGACACACTTTAAAGGCTTACCAACCATATCGATTCAAGTGGAAATTCAAACCTACAGAACTGCCTTGACGATCAGAATATAAACATTTAAATGAAAAACATTGAAGACATAGAAATGTGCGGCAGTGAACCTAAAGGATAAACTATTTGCAGCAAGAAGCGTTACAAAGTTTGAATTACTTGATGTTTTTGTGTTGATTGATGTCTGAAAACAATAAATGACGTAGAGATTTCATGTATCAGCTGGCAAATTGTATATAACTTCTGAATTGACAGAGCGGTGTCGGTCAAGCAGCAGAAAATGACGGGATCTTTGACCAAGAGGCCGCTGAAGGAGGCCGATCTGACGGTGACGGGGAACCGAGAGACGTGGAATACTCTGCCATTAACCTTTCCTTGTTGAAGAGGAAGAGTCTCGATTCCGGGGCAGAGGAAACGCCAGAGACGGAGTACGCTGAAATAAAGACTAAAGAGGACGATGTGAGACAAGACAACGGTGGGGAGGACAGTGAAGGGAAGGAGGTGATGATGGGGGAAGATGAGGAGACCGAACCCTGTATGTCTGCAGGGGGGGAGGAAGACGAGGAGGGACGTGAGGACATGGCGGTGTACTCCAGTGTGAATGACATAACAAGCGAGACCCGAGGATCACTTAACGATTAATAGTTCATTCTATTTCCTTTTTCTCTGAAAGGGGTCTTGACAAGGCGCCAACTTCTACTTAAAAGTGAAGCCAATCGCTGAAGCGCCTTAAACTTGCAGTCTCCTCTGGTGCCAAAAAGAAGTCTGATTACATGGAAGTATGTATGTAAGAATGTATTATCTCAGTAAACATTGTAAACATGAGTTTATGGTCTAAATCTCTAGTTTCAAGTCTTCTTCAATCCAGCATGATGTTCATTTAGTACATTATGGTCCATTTAGAGTCCACCAGACCAGAAAGCAGGGGATGCTTTAAGGGGCGGGGCTTACCTGCTGATTGACAGGTCGCTACTATGCTAGTTAGCTACTAAATATGACTTTAATACTTAGCAGTTAAGTTGACCTTGAATTATCAGGCTAAATTTGTTAGCTACCGTCACCAGAATCAAGATGGATCCAGTAAGGGTGCTGCTTGTGTCCGTCAGATCCACCTGTCGCTCCCACTCAGTCCAAATATGGTCACTTCCTTCACAAACGAATGGTTGACGTCACGTGGAAAAGGAGAGATCCAGCTTTGGTGTACAACACTGGATCAATCCGTTAGAATGAGAAGCTGCATAAAGCAGTTCAGCTCTCAGACATCTGATGTTTATCATACCGTATTTATTGGTTTAAATGCTCTTTTTGTACCAAAGTGCACTTTTGTTCAAAACAAAAGTGTAATCGTGACTCAGGAGGCAGAGCGGCTGAGGTCACTCAGTGATTGCAGGGTCGCAGGTTTGATCCCCAGCAAGACCAGGAACCATAAATATTCCCCTGATTTGTTTGCTTTGGATAAAAGCTTATATAAATGTAGTCCATCTATATGAAAAGCTTCTTCTATGTTTGCTAGTGCAGCTTTGTCCTGTTGTTACTTCGCACACAAATAAACATTCATACCTGTAGCAGAAGAGGTGTCTGTTATTTTATTTACCCCCGCCACTGCGTATAGAAGAGTCCCTTTCAGAGAATGCTATTGTGTCTTCGTTAAATATGATCCAAGTTCATGCCATGTTGAAGCAATCCAGTAGTGAGACCTTATGGGTTAATCTCCACCTTTCTAAAAGGTCGATGAGAAGGTCAACACCATCCGTGCATTATGCTAGAGCTGGAGCTAGCGGACAATTAGCTTAGCTTAGCTTAGCATGAAGACGGGAGTCTCTGTGTAGTTCTAAAATATATCTTCCAGCACCTCTAAAGCTAAAACTTCCTACAAAAAACAAACTGTAAACATAACAGTTTGTCGTTTTAGGTGGTTTGTAGCTGTGTATATTTTTTAAAACCTTCCTTGACTAAATAAATCCATTGGAACATCAAATTTAAAAATGTCATCGGACATTTGGTCATTGGATCATTTTGAAAGTCTTTGTATTTGAAATGAACTTCCATTCTGTACATATGAATTTAAAACACTGTCTTCTGCTGTCAAAAAGACAGGAAATGATTGTGTGAGAGGATGTGAGCCTAAAATAGCTTCTGAAACGCCACCCTGATTTGCATACTTGGTTCCTCACAAGGAAGAGAGCAGTATACAGTCTATACAAATACATCACTCAATTTGATTACTTTGTTCCTCTTTATTGGTAATACTTCTATAAGGCGTTTGCTGGGAAACTGAAATTCATGAAACTGCTTTCATAGCAAACAAATAGAAAACAAAACTCATATTCTCTTCTCATATTGTATTTTCTGTGCAACATCATTAAAGGAGGAACGCAAATCAAAACATAATATATCTCCTAGCAGGCTCCTTGTATCAACCTCACCCAACTAGTCGTCATACCTTAATTACAAGAAGGTAATCAATTATTGTAGGCAATTATATATTGTGAGCTTTTTTAATTATAATTAAAAATGAATGTAAATGTAACTGTAATTATTATTTATTTAAAAATGTATGTTTGCATGTATTTTTACTTATGTGCTCATAAATGTTCATCAGAAGAAAATATCTTTACACACACACACACACACACACACACAGACACACACATGAATGTGCTTGTAGATTTGGGATTAAGGCTGAGTTAACAGGATTAGAATGTTCCGACTAGCTGGACACCTTTAAATAGATCCACCCGACTCCGCCGGGACTTCGGAGCTGCAGAGGAATCAACATTTGACAACCGAGAACAAATATTTGAACCCCGCTTCTCCTCCAGATCTGTAGGTGAGTGTGTTCATCATTGTGTTGAATGCATTTTCAATGTTTTTATTTTTATTAATGGACACACAGATCCACATGCAGCTCCCTTTTTGAAGGCTACTTGGGATGCAGATCTGTCTTTTTTTATTCTGTTATATTTCTTTGATCCAGCTCCTATTGGACCCTGGATGTTTGTCTTTATTAATAATACAATTTGAAACTAGGTTACTATTTAAAAGCTGCCATTTTTATTCATTTATGTGTCATCACGTCTGTTACATATATTCATGAAGGATTCATGTAATCTCTCTGGTCTTCACAGACATGGCTGATGTTCTCAGAAGCCTGAACCTCCTTGAGACCCTCAAAGAGTCCATCGAGCAAAATAAGTTGTCAGATGTCAAGGATGCCGTGGAGGATCTCCTGATCAGCAGGATCAACTTGGCTGTGATGGGGGACCGCGGCGAGGAAAAGGCCGCCTTCATAAACTCCCTCCGTGGCCTCGGTTTCGGGGACGACGGCGCGGCTCCGTCTCCCTCCCCGGTCGCCCCGGAGGAGGTGGCGAGCTACCCGAACCCTAAACACCCTGACTTCCGCCTGTGGGACCTGCCGCCGGTCCCGTCCACCTCTCCATTTGAACCCACGGGATACATGGATCGAGTCAAGTTCTCCCGCTACAACGCCGTCTTCGTGGCGTTCACGCGGACGCCGCAACCCAACAGCGTGGAGGTTTTCCTGGAGGCCCGCTCACTGCAGCGGCAGACGGTGTACTTTGTTCTCTTGGCTTCGGCACAAAGCACAGAAAAAGAGCTGGAAGGAGAGAGGAAAGCCAGTCTAGAGGTGCTGACATCGCAGGGTGTGGCGCTTCCTAAAGTCTACCTGGTGAGACCCGCCGCCCTGGAGAGGTTTGACCTCCCCGGCCTGCTGGAGGACTTGGGGAGAGACCTACCTGAGATCCGAGCCCACGCTCTTCTCCTCGCTCTCCCGACGCTGACCTCCGCCCTGGTCGTTCAGAAAAAGGAGGCGTTCAAAGCTCTAGTGTGGGCCGCCGCCTCGCTGTCCGGCGGGGTGTCGGCCATCCCCGTTCCCCTTGTGGCCTCCATGGTGGACTCAAGCGTAGCGGTACGGATTCTAACCAAAGCGCAATTATCTCTCTGTCTGGACGACGACTCGGTGGAGCGGCTGGCGCGGCAGCGAGGCCTGGAGCCCGCCAGACTCAAAGGGCTGCGGACTTGTGCGCTGTCGGTGGAGGTCGCCAAAGGGGAGGTGAAGAAGCGGCTGGCGGCGGCAGAAAAGGACTCGGCCGCGGGTTCGTCCACGCTGGTGGAGATGGCGATGCCCAGGCACGCCCGCTCCGCCAGCCGCTCCTTCGCCGCCATGCTGCAAGCCTTGAACGCCGCCATCGACGAAATGGCGTCTGATGCCGGGAAGATAGCCGCGGCTGCTCTCGGGGAGGGGAAGTGAAGCCAAACCTGTTTCTTTGTTGAAGATTCAAGATTTGTTTATTTGTCCCGAGGGGGATTCGTGTGGTTTACATTTATTTTTTGCAACATAAGAAATGAACTATGTGTAGAATAGTCCAGTAATGTTTTAACAATGTCTTAGTTGGACTAAAGGACCATGTTAATATTCTGTCAGCACACGAATAGTGGCTGTTTGAAGACTCGGCCCACCCCGAACAGTGACTTTCACTATAAGTGAATACAGGAAGTGAGAGGAGGGTGCATGCAGCAGGCAATCTGAAGGAAGATTCTTTCTTTTTTTTATCATCTTCATCAGTGCAACTATAAAAGATTGTGTTCTCGTGCATGATGGGGGCATGCAAATGTGACCAGATTTTAGGTCAACTGTGAAAACTTCCTTTTTTTTAATCTTATTCTTACTTTAGGAGGGATGGTGTGGGTGACAAGTGGATCGTCTGAGGTGAGAACAAGCTTTTTATTCATTTTTAATCTTTCAGTCTAAAGAATTTTGTTCTATTTAACGTCCTAATTCAACTGTAAAAATGTGTCTGTAATGGTTTATCTCCATCTTCAAGGTGGTCTGTGTGTAGTGTTTTTTTTTTTTTTTAATAAGCAAAAGTTCATATTGTTATATCCACAAGTATACACTAGCAGCCTTAACCCCCCCCCCCCCCCCCTGCTGTAATCACTTTTGATGATATTAAATTTAAACTTTAATGATCGAATCTGTAAACAAATGTGTTGTACTATTTGCACTCTACATAAACTGTTTGGTGTGTTGAATGCATGGATGGTGAAGGTGACGAACGGGATTTAAACACATAGTGGATGTCAAAAAAGGCAATATGGATGGATGGGTGGGTTAATAGGTAGGTAGGTAGGTGGATACATACATACATACATACATACATACATACATACATACATACATACATACATACATACATACTTTATTTAGGTATATTTTAGGTATGAAAAGGAAAACACCTGAATCCTTAAAAATGTCATCTTTGGGCTCAGCCATAAGGAAGACACAATTATTACAACTACATTTGTGTTTTTTAATTTGTTTCCATTAAACATAATAACATTCTGCTAGTTGTGAGAGAGAAATAATGAGGAAGAAAATGCAGATCGTTCAAAGAACTGTGAGAAAAAGAAAAAAGAAGAGGAAGAAGAAGAAACATTTTGAGAGCGGAACTAAAAACCAAGGCGAGATGACTTCAGTGTAGTGTTAATAAAGAAAAGAGAAGCGGTTTTATGGTGTTATGATGTAACAATAACGTAAGCTATAATGTAATTCTGTTTGGGGAGTTTCAGATATCAAGATGTATTGCCACATGAAAATGAACACTCAGACAGTCGGCTGGTTGGTATTTCTGGCAATAATAAAAAGTAGGAATTTTATTTTTCCTTGTGATAACAATGTTTACCTTTTCATGAGATTTGCTTTAAAGAAACGTACATTTCCTGATTTTTTCTGTTTTGTTTTCACCAACAGATGTTTCTTGTGACAAAGACCTCTTCAAAGTCACTGACAGGAGTCTGACGGCTAAAGTGGGGTCCTGCATTGAACTCAAATGGGAACTCGGCCGTTCAGTTAGTCCTGTTGGTGCATACTGGTTTTGGTTAAAGGATGCAGAATGGGTTGACAGGGTTTTGACCGGCACCGTCATTTATAGCACGGATAAAACAACACGTCCCGTGGATCCTAGGTATGCAGCCCGAGTGACATATAGTGGTTCTCCTTCTTCAAGTTGGGACAATTATTGGGACAGTTTCTCTCGATCCTCAAGGAAAGTCAGTATTTTAATCTGCGACCTGAGAATAACGGACAGTGGAGGCTACTCTTTCAGATTTGTTGGAACAGAGGTGTGGTTAACCAATCCACCTGTGATGCTGACAGTTACAGGTAATCGTGAATATATATTGAATATACAGCAAATACATTATGTATGCAAATACTGAGAGATGAACTGGTCTGGAGGCAGAAATTATGTTGAACATTTTTTTTTGGGGGGGGGGGGGGAATTAATTATTTCTGATTTAATTTATTTCCTGTTTTTGAATTCAAAACACATTTAAAGAACATTAAATCAATGAAAACATTTATGAAATTATTAATAAGATGTATTTTAAAGGAGACATGAGTCTGAGTTCTCATGGTTTAATAATTAAGTTAAGTTTAGTCACTAGGTCTGTATCCTGCAATTATGTGGAAACGGTCTAACAATTATGAGGTTTAATCTCAAAATTAATCGCTGTCAAACACTGGGAAAGTGAGAATATCACGTCTCCATCTTTAACTTGAGCTGGTCATACAGTTTTTCAATTCCATGAATTTAAATTTTAAAGCCAAAAAATCATCAATGAGAGCATTTGTTAGTTAAAAGCCTCTGTAACTCAGTCAGTGTTCAGCTTAGCTATGATGCCAGTTTATACTTCTACTCCATTACCTTTAGTTAAAAGTTACTTTACAGATTAAGACAAAAAATGTAATTATTATTACTTTATTTCTTTTAAAAACTGATGTTTTATTTCGGATAAAAGGATTACTTGAGATAACTGTGTACTCGGACTAAAATCAAATATGTCTCTTATAGCATATTTAGTGAACAATCTTGCTGTGTGTTGACTCATTTTTCCGGACTCGTATTAAATCTGTTGACACAGACGCTCCCAGAGACACGTTGGCTAAAATAACCCCAGAGAATGTTGTGGAAGGACAAACTTTGACTCTCACCTGCTCCGCCAAAGGACGTCCTGAACCCAACTTTACATGGTTTAGAAATGGACAGCAAGTAAGAACAGGGGCAGTGTGGGTAATCAGATCGATTCAGGAGTCACAGAATGGAAAATACCACTGCAAAGCTAGAAACAAACACGGGGAGAAAACATCACAAAACCTCACTGTCGATGTTAAATGTGAGTACTTTGCTTGTGATTGTCTATATTTTAAGCTTGTGTATATATGTATATATATATTATAATTTATTTGATTTACAATCTTGGTTGATTATCATTGTGTCATCAGCATAAAGAAATATCAACACTTTGCCTTTCAGATAAGCCTGTAGTTGAGGCGTGGTCATCTGCTTCTACAGTTACACAAGGAAGTAAAATGACTTTGACATGTAGCGTGACGAGGAGCAACCCACAACCACACGCCTACGCTTGGTTCAAAGATTGGATGCACATTGGTGAGATGCAGACGCATGTCATTGAACATGTCCAACCCGAGGACCGTGGTGCCTACACATGTAAAGCCTCTAACACTGTGGGGACTAGTGAAATGTCAAACCAATTTAAAATTGAAGTCCAATGTAAGTTTCACAGCTCCTTGTGCTGCATCTTTGTCAAAGAGTTTGTATCGCCATTAGAAAGCTCACTACAAGTTGTTGTTTTTTCTCCTCTCAGACGCTCCGAGGAAGCCGACCCTTTTCATCAATAAACATGATGAAGAAGTGTTTCCGTTAGTGGGAGTCGGTAGCTTCCTTGCATTCTCTTGTATCACTGTGGCCTATCCTGAACCGCAGACTTACTCCTGGTACCGATACCGCAGCGGCGGACAGCTGGACTCCTCACAGTGGAAGTCCAAGACAATGCAGGAAAAATGGCTAAGTTTGGACTCAGTGAAAAGGGCAGATGAGGGATGTTACAGGTGCAATGCAACCAACATCATCGGTACGGGGGAGGATAGTGAAGAAGAGTGCATTCAAGTAGTCTGTAAGTAATGGCTGATTATTTTGTCTCTTTTCACTTTAAAAAATCAGTATTCATAACACCCACCCCCCCCCAAAAGAAAGAAATCCTCAATTGTCTTTGTCCGAGAATATGTGTTAAACTCTCATATCCATATGATACATATTGCAATATTAAATAATACATAGTTCAGCTGGTAAGTTTAGCCTAGCATAGCATTGGAATGGAAGGAGATTTTTCTAACCTTTCCAACTGATTCCACTTCCCATCACTTCTACAGCTCACAATTCACGGTTGATTTGTTTAAACCACACAAAAGCAGAAATTACAAAATGACGAACGCATCTCTTTATGCGGGAAGCAGTTGCCAGGCAACCAGAGAAGAATCCTAAAAATGTCCCGACGCATAATCTCATGTAAAAAATGGCAAATTAACATTTTTACTCTGCAGTTTCTTTCCAAATTAAACAAAAGAGATGCAACGTGATGATAACTGCAATTTAGAGATGCTGTTTGGCCTGTCTGTTACCTTCGGGCCGATCCAGGCTAGCTGTTTCCATTTGTTTCCAGTCTTTGTGCTAAGCCAAGCTAATACGCTAATAACAGCTTTCAGGTCATAAATCAACCTCCTGTTCATGGATGACCTATACAGTATAGATTTATATTTTACATACAAAACCTAATATAAGGCACCATCATAGATAATTTACAAAATAGTATAAACTAGATATTAGACATTCAAATAGTTGTGATCTAGTTATATAATGTCAAAGTAATTCATACTTTGATGAAAGTGCATTTCCTGCTAAAGTGATTCTATTGCTTGAGTGAAAATATGAACGCAGGACTTCTACTTGTACTGGAGTATTTTAAAAGTGTGGTATTATATATGTGATGTATATGGATACTATTATAAGGAAATTAATAAAATCACACAGCTGCTTCCTCTCTGCAGATGCTCCCACCAAGCCCACGCTGTCGATGGAGTCGGAGGTCAGGGAAGGTCAGCTCGTCACCATCGGCTGCTCCGTTGAAAGCTTTCCACCATCGCAGCTCACCTTGATGAGGACTTTCCAATCAAAGTCTTTAACATTCTTCACCCAACCCGCTGATGCCTGGCCCGCCAACACTCTCCAACATGCATTTAATGTGACTTCCGCCCACGAAGGTGTCTACACCTGCAGCGCCACAAACAGGAAAGCTTCAGAGACGAGCACAAAAAGGATGTTGGTGGTGAAATGTGAGTTATTCGGCGGGCTTCAAACAAACCAAAGGTTCCATACACGTATTGTTTATTTAATTGCCAAGTATGAAAAGATAAAAAGAACTTGATTTTAAATGGCAACAGATCTCGATCTATGACCTAGAATCATAATGTACAATGAGTGGATCTATCATCTTGCACAGCTTTAAAATTAATCAATTCATCAAGTCCTGCACTGGATAAATATAGTTATGAGGTTAAACTTTTTTGCAGATTAACACCCATATTCAACTACATACTTTCTATTTGATTAACAGTAGTTACTTTGAAGATTTGTAGTTTACATATAAAACATATTAACAAAGAAAATATAAGGCATCATTATAGATAATTTACCAAATAGAATAAACTAGACATTAAAACAGTACATACATAGTATTATATAATATCAAAGTAATTCATACATTTACATGCATTTCCTGCTAAAGTGGTTGTACTGCTTGAGTGAAAATATGAATGTAGGACTTCTACTTGTACTGGAGTATTTTTATGGTGTGGTATTTATACTACTTTTACTTGAATACGTTTGATTCAGTTGTTTTGACACCTTGAGACATAATGTGACATAATACACCACAAACTATGACCTCAAAACTTGCAGCAATTAAATGATCTCTTCAAGTTTCAAGTAATGGTTCATCAGAATGTATAATACTTCCATTTCCCTGTTTATATAGTCCACCACCACATATGAATCAAGACTTACCTTGAATTGCTCCATCTGTCTCAAATTAAAATATATAGAATGGAATTATGATTCACACGTATATTTTCTATAACAACCAGTTATTAAATGTTTTACTTGTGATGCCTATATCATCCATTTTAGCTGACAATGTCCAGACCTTCTCCTTTCTGTCCTGTGTTTCTGGTAAACGCAGATCATCCTGAAAACGTGACCGTAAAAGCTCTGCCTGCCTTCGATGTGAATGAAAACCAGCCACTGACGCTGCGCTGCACGGCTCGGTCCGACCCACCGGTGACCTCCGTCACCTGGATGAAGATGACCGAGGGGAAGAGTGAAATCATCGGGACCACGCCGACCTTCGACCTGAAGTCTGTCAGGCCTGCTGACAGCGGACTGTACAGCTGTGAAGCCAGAAACGACATTGGAACTGGAAACTCCCAGCAAGCTGAGGTTAAAGTCAAGTGTGAGTAGACCGATGCATTCAGGATGGTGCACAGAGCAACCAGGATATGGAAATAGAGACGTCTGAGAGTAAAAAGATTGGATTCTATTAAAAAATAAACTAAATGGGAATAAGAAAACCCAGTCTCACGACAGTTTGTGAAATAGTCACAAAATGCTATCGTTTTAATTTTGCTCAGCATGAAAACACTGCCAATGGAAAGATAATTATTATCCTTTTTTGGGTGTTGAGATGTATAATATAATATAATACTGAGAAACACTACTTACTACATGTGGGTGGGCAGATGGATGAATCCAAGAATGATTTTTCAACAAGGAGTGCCCCCGAAGTGACGCGTTTGTTCCCCCAAACCTAACTCAGTGGATTTGTGGCCTGAACTTAACTTTTTTTTGTCGCCTAAACCTAAACTTTGTAAAGAAATACAACTTTATTTTCCATTTGCTGAAATACATTTGCTATAAATATTGTCTCTGTTCTGGGATCTCCCTGCACTTGCATGGAAACCCTTATTCAGGCAGGGAGAGCAAACCTCCCCGTTCTCCCACATGTCTATTATAAAAGTGACCACTGGGGGGTGCCAAACAACACTTTTAAAAATGTTTTCATTACTGTATGATCTTTGCACACTAAGATAGTATCCCCTCTCTTCTTAGATGCTCCGAAACACACGAAGATCACAACGGTGGCGGAGCATCAGCGGCCTGACGGGACGACCGCTGTGGCGCTGAGCTGCAGCAGTCACAGCGACCCAGTCTCTCAGTACGCCTGGTACAAGGTGAAGGATGGGGGAAGGGATGAGAAGGTGTCCGACCATCAGAACCACACGGTGTATTCAGATCAGCCCGGCGCCTACTACTGCATCGCAAAAAATGACATCGATCAAATGTCGTCCGAGCCGCTCCATCTGTTTGACCGTGAGTGAATTTCGAAAGGGTCACGTGATCTTTAACGTGAAATCTTTATACTCACGATCTGTCTCTTTTTAAACCTCAGGAAGCTTAACGAAGGCCCTGTCCATCTTCTTTGTTCTTTTCATCCTGCTCCTCATTCTCGTAATTTTCTTGGGCTACAGGTAAAGAATGAAAACAAACACGTTTCGTCGATGATTTGGTCGTTTTATAACCTCTGTCATGTCCCTTTAATGTGTTTTCAGACACAAGAGAAAGAAATCAAATCAGCAAGGAACTGGGAACAACGGTTTTCTGGTGATGACACATTTGTGTGATGGTATCTGCTTCTTTACTGAACACATCTCAACAAAACATATGACGTATAACTGTGTGTGTGTGTGTGTGTGTGTGTGTGTGTGTGTGATTCAGGCTTGGTGGAGGGATCAGACGGATGACCCCGGTATGGCGGGGCCTTTCAGGAGCAGGGACGACCTCTTACGAGAGCAGCCGCACCGTCCAAATGGCCAACGATGTCAGCCTCTTCCAGACAGCACGTAAGACAGCACCCCCCCAGGACAAGGCACACTCTGTGGGACGGGGAGCTGGAGGCCGCCACTCACACTGCAGTCAAAGGATCCATTTAAGATCCCTCAGACGGGAATGACACAATGAGAGTCTTCCCTGTCATTTATCGCATGTGTGTGGTTTTTAATTCACCATTGTTGTTCCACAGGCCGGCGTCAGGCATCGACAGTGTTTACTGCACTGTGAATCTGCCCTCCGGACAACAAGTGAGTCACGACAACTTCATTAAGAGAACAATACGTAGAATCACGATTTAAGAAGTACAGTATATGGTCCTTTATTATGAGTACATGTCATGAGTACTACTTGGTCTGTGAGAGTCAGCTTTGTTCTCAGGTTTAACTCAGTCTGGATGCAGTTATTTAGATGCATTATTTATGGAATACCATACTTTTTAATTTAATTTTGATCTTTCAAACCATCCTGTTATTTGTACATGTCATACCATGCAATGATTTTTAATCAACATACATTATTTTTGACTATATATATTATTTTTTCTTTCTTTCTTTCTTTTTTTATTTAATTTTTATGGAATAGTCTATTTTTTTCATATTTTTTAGGACATACTATACATTATACTATATTGTTTTTCGGAAATTAGTATGTCATATTAATTTATGACTTTTTAACCATTACATTTATCATGACTTTTTTATGATGTATTGTCATATGACATATTTTTGTGATATATTTATTTTGAAAAAAACTTGACTTGACTATGACTTTTGATAGTTTTTTTGTGACAAATACTATACTACGAAATTTTTATGCCAATTTACTGTGGCATACTACTTGTTGATACTCGTTTTTTATTTTTTTGTTAAATACAATTTCAGTTTAACAAATATAATATTTATCATTATGTAAACATTTGTAATGGCCTTTGACGTTTGCGTGGCTCTATTTTAGACAAGCGGATGTGTCTTTCAATGATCAAGCTGTTGCTTTGCCCACTGTGTTGTAGCTCTGTCCTCACTGTTTTTCAGGAACAGCAATCATTCAGTATTCAGTATTATAGAGCAATGAATGACCAGACGACCCGCAGCTTCCATTAGAAGGCATGAATTAACTGATTCATTTGCTACTGTACATTCACTGAGGTTTTCTGTCTGCATCTGCTCAGGGTTCTTCTGCACCAAAAACAATCAGACAGCAAGTTGGACATGAACAGGAGGATTCTCTCAACTATGCTTCTTTATACTTCGGAGATGAGGAAAAGTGAGACATTTTGGGGTTTTTTCATATTAGAAACTAAACAATAAACGGTGTTATGATGTAGCAAATGTATGATGATATTTGTTGTTCTAGGAACAAACAGTCAAACATGGATGTGTATGCTGTGGTGTCCAAGCAAAAGCAACCTAAAAAGGTCAGAAATGCATAATCAAATTTATTTTCGTGCCACTATGTTCAGTTGTTTTAAATGACAGCGTTGTAGGCGATTTTGTTTAATGCCTCTTATTGATGGTTGATCTATCTTGTGCTTGTGGTTCTAGTAAATTACAGTAATGTGACTTTTTTCACTCTAGAAAAGAAAAATAAGTTCATCTATGGCCACAATACTGTCGCAATATAATATGTTTCCTGTTTGAATCTCCTCATCTCAGAATGAAGAAAGGCTGGAGGACTATGAGAATGTCAACACAGCACACAAAGCCCGAGATCCAACTCCATCTAAATCTGACACGGACACCAGTGAAGATGAAGTAGAGGTCAATTATTCACAGGTGAGCTTCAAAGTGAAGCCTGGACGCCAGCCAGCCAGCAGAGACTCCAGCAGCTCTGACGAAGAGGCCACACAGTACTCTGAGGTCAATATCTGAATTTAAATACTCCTTACTTGACAGGCAGAGCCAATTGTTCAATGTGTGTTTTTATCAATCTACTCTATTTAAAATTACCGGAGCTTCCAAACCCATGGCACCTAAAATGTTAACATAAAAAAAACACATTTTTGGTCAAACCGTGAGCTGTAAGAGAAAGTATGCATGGGAAAATGTACATATTTGTACATATTGTTTTGTCATTTGGTAAACAGTCCCGATGACATTGCTTTAATGTTATAATGTTGTGCAGCAGTTTATTTGCTTGTTTCTGAAATATGCATGTTGAAACAATGTTCCATATGCATAATGCTCCATTTCGTAACACACTTTGTAGGCCTATTCATCTTTTGTATAAAAAACAAATTAATAGCAAGAAGAATATTTTTCCTTTATTTTATAAACAAGCACAAACAAATGTATGTATTTTAACAGAAAACCAATGCAAAAGTATTAATAAAAAAGTATAAAAAAGTCAGTGTAACTTCTTCTTTCACTCTATACAAAGGTTTTAATCAATCATAAACAGACCTGCGTGATAACAGTAAGCTTTGATATTTTCCATATAGACTGTAGCATGATAAACGTGGCAGCCTTTCTCTGTGGCAGTGAACCACAAGACTTAAAGGAAAACACCACCGCATTTCCATGTTGAACTATGTTCTGCTCTGATCTTAGACGAGGTGATACATACCTCCCTCTCCTCTGTGCGTGCACTCAATGGCTCTTGCGCGCACTAATTTGCTAGCATGTAGCTTGTCCCAGTATATTCCTCAGGATCCAAAGGGGGGTGAAGTTAGAAGCGACCAAGCACTTCCACGTTGTCCCTATTTAAATACTGTTACTTGAGTAGTTACACGACCCAAGTTTGGTTACACAAAATGAAACATGCCAATTTTTCTAAGCGGATAACAAGGATAACTATATAGTATGGCGGAATAACAACTGGCAGCACTTCGATGTCGGCGAAGGAAGTGCTTGGTCGCTTCTAACTACACCCCCTTTGGATCTTGAGGAATATACTGGGACAAGCTACATGCTAGCAAATTAGCGCTGCGCGGAGTGCGCGCAAGAGCCATTGAGTGCACGCACAGAGGAGAGGGAGGTATGCATTACCTCGTCTAAGATCAGAGCAGAACATAGTTCAGTATGGAAATGTGGTGGTGTTTTCCTTTAAGGTCATGAGTTTAAAGAATACTGTTATGATAAACTGTCAGGTTACTTCCTTCATTTTCATGGTAATTTTATTTTGCTGGATCTTTTCACGAAGGGGACACAAGAAAAAAAGATTGCTGATTGCTGAAATTTCATATTTCAACACATTACTTTTTTCTATAATATGAGATTTTTCATGATGTTGAAAAAACTTATGAAAAAGTCATAGTACAGTATGTCGGAAAAAAGAATGAAAAAAGTCAGTGTATTATGTCGAAAATCGTCACAAAAATAGTCATTGCACAGTATGTCAAACAAATAATGAAAACGCATAGTATAGTTTGTAGAAAAGTCACGAAAAAAGTTCTGAAAAAAGTCTATCGCTTGAGCACCATAGTCACGTTGACTTTGTTGTCCGACTTGACGGCGTTTGGCTGCCGTCTCTTTTAGAGCCCGCCCCCTCAGACACCTGCAGCTCTCGTCGGCGTGGTAAGTCAAGTCAAGTCAAGCAAAGACGGCGAATGTCGAGAGACGGCGCGCGAGTTGGCCGCTCCTTATTTGCATAAAGTTGAAGTGAATCTACTTTATGCTAATCAGAGGCGCCGGGCTCGACTCGCCGCCTCGGGAACGCTCGCGAACGGTCGCAAAACAAATCTTCTAAACTGAATGTTGTCGATCTAAAATAAAGACAGATTCAGCCACTGCATAGCTTATTTCTCGCTTAAAATGTTTTCAGAAACACCTTTCTGTGAACTATTTTCGTAAAATAAGAGAAAGTTTCCAAACGAGCCGCCATGTTGGTCTGCGTGAACTCCGGAGCAGACAGGACAGCTGTGAAAGCGATCGTCCAATCAGGTGCAGCCATGTACTGTACACGTGATTGTTTGAAGGAGAGCGCCCGTCAAGTAGATTCGACCTCAACTTTAGGCAAATGAGGTGCGGCCAACTCGCGCGCCGTCTCTCGACGTTCGCCGCGACGCTACCAGAATGCATTGCACGGCTTTTCACATAGACAATGAATGGGACGCGGGGAAACACCGCTGCCTGTGGACACGCACCTTCAGAGAAGTGAAAGTGATGGCCTAATCAGTCAGATCTACTCGTGTCCTTATGATGGGGCAGTCATATTATACTATTAATACTATTAATATGACTTCCGCATTCACACAGTCAGCGAGTTTTTTCCAGCTGTCCTTCCTGCATGTTACAGATGAAACGGTTGCCTTTTGCCTGCATTATATGTTTAACTTCTTCGTATTTCTGTAAGATTATGGTTCACTCCTCGTACGTGAAATACGCCGCTCCGCTGCCGTAGACTGATCCATGTTTGTGATTGGTCAAATGCTGCAAACGCCGCCTCTTTCATGTGCACGCGCTCATAGCTGGACAGGTAAACCCTGGGTTGACTTAACGAGTTGATAACCAGCTTCGTGTGGCCGCTTATCTCCGATCTCCTTTGTTAGGGTAACTTAAGCTGGATCTCTGAAAGATACCCTGGGTTTGTTGAACTCGCTTCGTAGTACGGGCCCCTGCAGCTCTCGTCGGCGTGTTAAGTCAAGTCAAGTCTAGCCAAGACCATCCTGAACAAGCCTCATGCCACATGTTGATTTTGGACACCCAGACAGCTTGAAAGGTAGGGAACTCATGTCTTGTTATTGTTTTTTTTCTGTGCACTCCTTGCACACAAGCTGTGTTTGCTTTTGATGTGTCTCCGTGAGCCTAAAACGGCTGGCTTTGTTCGATTCACGAGACTCGCAGCTTTCAAATGATGTATATGACGCAGACACATTCAAAATAATAAGCGATTAAACGGAATGAATGCGAAACCAGTGCAAAAAAACTGCCGGTGACACGCAACAGGTTAACAACCCCCCCACTATTATCACTTTTGATGATATTCAATTTAAACTTTAATGATCAAATCTGTAAACGAATGTGTAACATATGAGGTGGACGACGACATGTTTAGTCACTCTGGCGACATATTTATTCTGCGGTCTCAACATCAACACAGTAACAACAGCACACAGCTACAGTGCCACCTGTGGACCAAACTGAGTATAGCACTTCTGGTACTTCAATACACTACATCTCCTTTTTTCAAGATTGTTTTTTTTTTTCAATGAGAATAGTAACACAACAGTTATGAAAAAACAGGTAATGTTATCTTCAACCTTGTTCATCAAAAGCACTGTAAAACATAATATAGTCGTAATTAGACTCAACATCCAACCAAAATTACCATCCGATTACTGATCAGATTGCTTAATAAAATTTCTTATTTTCTTGCACATCAGCAAAACAAATTACTTGACATAACTGTATGTATTTCAAGTGTAACAAAACATATGTGCCTTAAAGTCATGACTGAAATGGAAAAGATTAAACTCGTTACACAACAGCTCAATGTGTATAACACTGTGTGAATATATGTCTTTTTTTTTCACACAAACCTTAAATCAAACATTGAATCAAACCCATATCAGTTCTTAAGTCAGCCTGTTCTGGTTAGACTAAATAACGCTGAGGCACTCTCACAGGCCTTCCACAGCGTGTTGTTTTTACAGGGCTGTTTGCAGTATTGTCAGTCACCACTTTTGGACTTGGTGGTGCAGTGGAACAGTCTGGAGTAGGACCAGGTGAATCAACACTTGGCAAAGTGTCGTGTGGGACATGACATGACTGCTCTGATGAAGTGTCAACAATCCCTGGGAATGAAGTCTCTTTTGTTTTGAGCAGGTGTCTGCGATTCCTCCTGTACACTTGTCCACTTGGAGTTTCCACTATGTAGGATCTTGGCAGGTTGTGTTTCTTTACCACAGTGGCTGGTTCCCACTTGCTGCCTTGCCTAATCCTCACATTTTCTCCATCTCTGAGATCCGGCAGAGCCCTGGTTCCATGGTCAAAGTATTGTTTCTGTTTTTTCTGCCTCTGTACAAGGTCACTCCTGGCATTTTTGTAGACAGCTGGCTGCAATAATGTCTTTGTCACAGGCAACTTTGATTTGAGCCGTCTCCCCATGAGCATTTGAGCAGGTGAGAGACCAACCCCGCTCAGTGGTGTATTTCGGTATTCCAGCAGGGCGAAGTAGGGGTCACCTGCGCTGTCCTGTGCTTTTCTCAGCAGGTTCTTGACCGTCTGGACAGCCCTCTCGACTTGCCCATTTGACTGTGGAAAAGTCGGACTGGAGGTGGTGTGTCTGAAACCCCACTCGGCGCTGAAATCCTTCATCTCCTGGCTCACCAGCTGTCTGCCATTGTCTGAGAATAACTCGTCCGGCACTCCATGCCTTGCAAACATCGACTTGAGTCCAATGATGATATGTTTGCTTGAGGTTCCACTCAGTTTGACTAGCTCTGGAAACTTTGAAAAATAATCCACACACAGTAAAAACTCTGCATCATTGAAGTGAAACAAATCCACACCTATCTTTGCCCATGCTCTCTCAGGCACTGGATGTGACATGAGTGGTTCTTTTGGATTATTGTTCTTGTGTGTGTTACATACTGCACACTGAGCCACAACTTCCTCTATCTGTTTGGCCATGCCCGGCCAGTACAGTACATCACGGGCTCTTTCTTTACATTTCACCATGCCCATGTGTGACTCATGGATTTTACTGAGCATTTCACTCCTCAGTGTGTGTGGAACTACTAACCTTGAGTTCTTGAATATGAGTCCATCCACATAAGCCAGTTCTTCTCTAAATGTCCAGTACTGTCTGATGTTGTCTGGAAGATGTCTCTGTTTTTCTGGCCAACCACTCTGAATTGCTTTGGCGACGAGTCCTAACACAGCATCTTCTTCTGTGGCTTTTCTGAACTCCTGCAATTTCTCTTCTGATACTGGGAGTTGGTGGTTGACAAAGTTTACTTCCAGTTCTTCATCAAGGAGCTTCTCATTGTGTTCATTCAGAAACACTCTGCTTAGAGCATCAGCGATATGCATCTCCTTGCCTGGTTTGTATTTGACATCAAGACTGTACCTTTGTAGCCTCATGAGCATTCTTTGCAGTCTGGCTGGGGCGCTGAGGAGTGATTTTTTGAATATCACTTCCAGTGGCTTATGATCACTTTCAACATGGACCCGTCTTCCATAAATATATTGATGGAACTTCTCGCAGCCGAACACTATTGCAAGCAATTCTTTCTCAATTTGGGCATAACGTTTTTGACAGTCAGTTAATGCCCTGGAGCCATATGCTACTGGCTGTCCTTCTTGAAGTAGCACCGCTCCAAGACCCTCAGAGCTTGCATCCACAGATAGTGTAACTGGCTTGTTGACATCATAGTACTTGAGTACTGGTGCTTGGCTGACAAGAGCTTTAAGTTTATCAAAACTCTGTTGTTGCTCTGTTCCCCAATGCCACTCCACATTTCCATCCAATTTCCTCAGAGGGGCGCTTATGTCTGAGAGGTTAGGGATGAATTTTGAGAGGTATTGTAGCAGTCCGGTGAACCTCTGGAGCGCTGCTTTATCCTCTGGTGCAGGCATGTCCTGAATGGCTCTGATCTTTTCAGGATCAGGCTTGAGTCCCTGCTCACTGAGCACATGTCCAATGTAAGAGATTTCAGTCATTCTTATCTTACACTTACTTCTGTTAAGTTTCAGATTGATGCTGCGGAGGCGTTCCAGCAGCTGCCTCAAACGACGATCATGCTGCTCAATGCTCTCTCCCCAAACAAGGATGTCATCTATGACATTGACTACACCCTCTAGCCCTTCTAGGTGTCTGGCTATGCACCTCTGAAACACTTCAGGTGCTGAGGATATACCAAATGGAAGTCTTTTAAATCGATATCTACCAAATGGTGTGTTGAATGTACACAGGTGAGAGCTTTCTTCGTCTAGCTGGATTTGCCAAAACCCATGGTTTGCATCTAAAACTGAAAAGAATTTGGCATTTGGCATTTCAGCTACCACTTCTTCAATTGTGCGCAGTGGGTGATGTTCTCTCTTAATGGCAGTATTCAGATCTTGTGGGTCAATGCAGATCCGAACTTTGTTAGGTTTTGTTACAGTTACCATACTATTCACCCAATCAGTAGGTTCTGTTTGTTTGGTTATCACACCTAAGCTTTCCATTCTTTTCAGTTCAGTTTCAATTTTTTCTTTCATGGCGACAGGCACTTTCCTGGGTGCATGCACGACTGGAGTGACTTCTGGATCTGTCTTAATGTGGTATACTCCTGGTATACAGCCTAATCCAGTGAATAGGTCCTCGTATTCACCAAGAATGTCACTCTCCGTTTTAAGCACATGTAGTCTCTTGACAAGACCCATTTCCTCACATGACTCTCCTCCCAGAATTGCAGGTGCCTTGTTCTTTATGACTTCAAACTCCACATCATACTTTTTATCTTTGTACTGACATGTCAACATGACTTTTCCTTTAGCTTGAATGCGCTGGCCTGCATAAGCAACAAGCTTGGAATGAGATTTGCTCACCTTTTTGTCCACTCTCAACTTTCTGAGGTCACTCATGGAGATGACGTTACAATCAGCTCCCGTATCCAGTCTGACCTTCAAAACTTTTTTGTTGACAATCAGATTTTCATGCCACTTTTCTTTCTTTGCATCCACAGTATTAACCTGTGAGACTGGGTGGTCATGTCTTCCTGCTTGGATTGAGCCAATAAAGAATTCTTGGTCATCTGCCTCTGCTTTGTTTATTTGTTGCACTTTATGGTTGTCTGTGTGTCCTCGTGAGTTGCACATTTTTGCATAATGATTTTTCCTGTGGCAGGCTTTGCACACTTGTCCGTAAGCAGGGCATTTCCTCGGCTCGTGCCTGTATCCACATCTGTTGCAGTTTCTTTGATTTGTTGTCTTTGACGTGGCACCATTATCTTTCTTTTTGTCATGTTGTTTTTGCTTGGTGACTTTATGAACAGGAATTTCAACCTCCTCATGCAGACTTTTTAGCTGACTACGGCTTAACTCACTGGCTCTACAAATGTCTATTGCTTTGAGTAGTGTGAGGTCAGGTTCTCTCAGTAGTCGTCCTCTTACTTGATCATCCAAGATTCCACACACGATTCTGTCCCGGATCAGTGAGTCGGTGAGATGCTCAAACTCACAGTCTTTGGCTTTATTCTTTAAATCAGTCACATATGCATCAACAGTTTCTGATTTGCCTTGCACTCGTGTGAAGAATAGGTGCCTCAAATACGTCACATTTTTCCTCGGCTCACAATGTCGGCGGAACAGTTCCTTCAACACGTCGTAATCATCGACGTCCTCATCAAAGTCAAACGTGTTAAATACCTTTATTGCTTCGTCCCCGGCCACATGCAGGAACGTGGCTCTTTTCACTGCGTCGGACTTTTCATCGATTCCGCTGGCGACAAGGAAAAGTTCAAACCTCTGGATCCAGACCCTCCAATTTTCCGCTAGATTTCCTTCTAGACTTAGTGAGGTCGGCGGTTTCATCTGCTCCATTTTCGTTCCTTTTCTGTCTGTCTTAACTTTTACTCTGACACCATGTAACATATGAGGTGGACGACGACATGTTTAGTCACTCTGGCGACATATTTATTCTGCGGTCTCAACATCAACACAGTAACAACAGCACACAGCTACAGTGCCACCTGTGGACCAAACTGAGTATAGCACTTCTGGTACTTCAATACACTACAGAATGTGTTGTACTATGTGCACTCTACATATACTGTTTGGTGTGTTATCTTTTTGGAACGCATGGATGGTGAAGGTGATGAATGTGATTTAAACACACAGTGGATGCCAAAAAAAGGCAATATAGATGGATGGGTGGGTTAGTAGGTATGGATGGATGGATAGATACTTCAATGAGAAATAAAAACAACGTTCCTCTAAGTCATATTTTAGGTATGAAAGGAAAAAGAAACAGCACCTGTAACCTGAATCCTTAAAAATGTCATCTTTGGGCTCAGCCATAAGGAAGACACAATTATTACAACTACGTTTGTGTTTTTTTAATTTGTTTCCATTAAACATAATAACATTCTGCTAGTTGTGAGAGAGAAATAATGAGGAAGAAAATGCAGATCGTTCAAAAAACTGTGAGAAAAAGAAAAAAGAAGAGGAAGAAGAAGAACATTTTGAGAGCGGAACTAAAAACCAAGGCGAGATGACTTCAGTGTAGTGTTAATAAAGAAAAGAGAAGCGGTTTTATGGTGTTATGATGAGACAAAAATGTAACTATAATGTCATTCTGTTTGGGGAGTTTCAGATATCAAGATGTATTGCCACATGAAAATGAAGGCTCAGACAGTCGGCTGGTTGGTATTTCTGGCAATAATAAAAAGTAGGAATTTTATTTTTCCTTGTGATAACAATGTTTACCTTTTCATGAGATTTGCTTTAAAGAAACGTACATTTCCTGATTTTTTCTGTTTTGTTTTCACCAACAGATGTTTCTTGTGACACAGACCTCTTCAAAGTCACTGACAGGAGTCTGACGGCTAAAGAGGGGTCCTGCATTGAACTCAAATGGGAACTCGGCCGTTCAGTTAGTCCTGTTGGTGCATACTGGTTTTGGTTAAAGGATGCAGAATGGGTTAACGAGGTTTTGACCGGCACCGTCATTTATAGCACGGATAAAACAACACGTCCCGTGGATCCTGACTTTGCAGGCCGAGTGACATATAGTGGTTCTCCTTCTTCAAGTTGGGAATACTCTCGATCCTCAAGGAAAGTCAGTATTTTAATCTGCGACCTGAGAATAACGGACAGTGGAGGCTACTCTTTCAGATTTGTTGGAACAGAGGTGTGGTTAACCAATCCACCTGTGATGCTCAGAGTTACAGGTAATCATGAATATATATTGAATATACAGCAAAAACATTATGTATGCAAATACTGAGAGATGAACTGGTCTGGAGGCAGAAATTATGGTTGAATTTTTTTTTTTTAAACACTTTAAATATCCTGGAAAAAGCTTCATCCTTGACTTCAATTCATGTCAAGTCTCCAAGTGACGCAAACATGCGATCATTTCAAAAAGCCTTTTTTTGTCACTAAAGACTCTCTTACTCTACAAATTTCACCTTTCTAATGCTTTATGATGCTTTTTATGTTACATTTAAACAGTTCTGTCCACATTTCTATTTATATAAAGCAAGTTATGAAAATGTCACATCAACTTTTAAGAAAAACAGTAATGCTCTGCCGCTCAATTTATTTAATTCATTATTTCTGATTTAATTTATTTCCTGTTTTTGAATTCAAAACACATTTAAAGAACATTAAATCAATGAAAACATTATTAAATTATTAATAAGATGTATTTTAAAGGAGTCTGAGTTCTCATGGTTTAATAATTAAGTTAAGTTTAGTCACTAGGTCTGTATCCTGCAATTATGTGGAAACGGTCTAACCATTATGAGGTTTAATCTCAAAATTGTGACTTTTCAATCACTGTCAAACACTGGAAAAGTGAGAATATCGCATCTCCAGCTTTAACTTGAGCTGGTCATACAGTTTTTCAACTCCATGAATTTAAATTTTAAAGCCAAAAAATCATCAATTAGAGCATTTGTTAGTTTGAAAGCCTCTGTAACTCAGTCAGTGTTCAGCTTAGCTAATAATGCTATATGAAAACTAGCAGAAAGGCAGAAAAAGTATCAATTCATTCTTCTATCAAAAGTATTCATCTGCACCACACTGATGATATTTATTACATTGCTGCTGACATTGTCTCACTGTCATGTTTTCAGATAATCCATGCCTGATCACTTTAGAGAAACCGCCGGTCGTAAAGGAATATGGAACCGTTACGCTCACATGCTCCACTCTACGTTCCTGTCGATCAGAACTACAAATCAGAAGTTCGACAGGACCGTCCTTAACGAATAATCCAACAGCAGATCAGATGTACAGGAGCACCATCAGTTTAACAGCCGACTGGAATGACGATGGGAGGGAGTTTTCATGCCAAACACGCAACGAAGAAGACAAATACTTGATTCGGAAAATCAGTTTATCTGTCGAATGTAAGTTCATATTCATGTCTACTATTATTAGTGACGGACAGTAAGTACTGTATTAATTTAACCTTTTGAGCTACTTTACTCGAGTATTTTCATATTATGCCAGTTTATACTTCTACTCCATTACCTTTAGTTAAAAGTTACTTTACAGATTAAGACAAAAATATAATTATTATTACTTTATTTCTTTTAAAAACTGATGTTTTATTTCAGATAAAACAATTACTTGAGATAACTGTGTACTCGGACTAAAATCAAATATGTCTCTTATAGCATATTTAGTGAACAATCTTGCTGTGTGTTGACTCATTTTTCCGGACTCGTATTAAATCTGTTGACACAGACGCTCCCAGAGGCACGTTGGCTAAAATAACCCCAGTGAATGTTGTGGAAGGACAAACTATGACTCTCACCTGCTCCGCCAAAGGACGTCCTGAACCCAACTTTACATGGTTTAGAAATGGACAGCAAGTAAGAACAGGGGCAGTGTGGGTAATCAGATCGATTCAGGAGTCACAGAATGGAAAATACCACTGCAAAGCTAGAAACAAACACGGGGAGAAAACATCACAAAACCTCATTGTCGATGTTAAATGTGAGTACTTTGCTTGTGATTGTCTATATTTTAAGCTTGTGTAATATATATATATATATATATATATATATATATATATATATATATATATATATATATATATTATAATTTATTTGATTTACAATCTTGGTTGATTATCATTGTGTCATCAGCATAAAGAAATATCAACACTTTGCCTTTCAGATAAGCCTGTAGTTGAGGCGTGGTCATCTGCTTCTACAGTTACACAAGGAAGTAAAATGACTTTGACATGTAACGTGACGAGGAGCAACCCACAACCACACGCCTACGCTTGGTTTAAAGATTGGATGCACATTGGTGAGATGCAGACGCATGTCATTGAACATGTCCAACCCGAGGACCGTGGTGCCTACACATGTAAAGCCTCTAACACTGTGGGGACTAGTGAAATGTCAAACCAATTTAAAATTGAAGTCCAATGTAAGTTTCACAGCTCCTTGTGCTGCATCTTTGTCAAAGAGTTTGTATCGCCATTAGAAAGCTCACTACAAGTTGTTGTTTTTTCTCCTCTCAGACGCCCCGAGGAAGCCGACCCTTTTCATCAATAAACATGATGAAGAAGTGTTTCCGTTAGTGGGAGTCGGTAGCTTCCTTACATTCTCTTGTGACGCTGTGGCCTATCCTGAACCGCAGACTTACTCCTGGTACCGATACCGCAGCGGCGGACAGCTGGACTCCTCACACTGGAAGTCCAAGACAACGCAGGAAAAATGGCTAAGTTTGGACTCAGTGAAAAGGGCAGATGAGGGATGTTACAGGTGCAATGCAACCAACATCATCGGTACGGGGGAGGATAGTGATAAAAAGTGCATTCAAGTAGTCTGTAAGTAATGGCTGATTATTTTGTCTCTTTTCACTTTAAAAAATCAGTATTCATAACACCCCCCCCCCCCAAAAATAAAATCCTCAATTGTCTTTGTCCGAGAATATGTGTTAAACTCTCATATCCATATGATACATATTGCAATATTAAATAATACATATAAACTGGAGTCAGCTGGTTAGCTTAGCCTAGCATAGCATTGGCAACAGTGAGGGAAACAGATCTTTCTAACGCTGCTGGTTTTAGCGTTACATTCAACAGCTTTCAGGTCATAAGTCAACCTCCTGTTCATGGATGACCTATACAATATAGATTTATATTTTACATACAAAACCTAATATAAGGCACCATCAAATATAATTTACCAAATGGTATAAACTAGATATTAGACATTCAAATAGTCGTGATCGAGTTATATAATATCAAAGTAATTCATACTTTGATGAACGTGAATTTCCTGCCAAAGTGATTCTATTGCTTGAGTGAAAATATGAACGCAGAACTTCTACTTTTACTGGAGTATTTTAAAAGTGTGGTATTATATATGTGATGTATATGGATACTATTATAAGGAAATTAATAAAATCACGTATTGTTTATTTAATTGCCAAGTATGAAAAGATAAAAAGAACTTGATTTTAAATGGCAACAGATCTCGATCTCTGACCTAGAATCATAATGTACAATGAGTGGATCTATCATCTTGCACAGCTTTAAAATTGATCAATTCATCAAGTCCTGCACTGCATAAATACAGTTATGAGGTTTTACTTATTTTTTTGCAGATTAACACCCATATTCAACTACATACTTTCTATTTGATTAACAGTAGTTACTTTGAAGATTTGTAGTTTACATACAAAACATATTAACTAAGAAAATATAAGGCATCATTATAGATAATTTACCAAATAGAATAAACTAGACATTAAAACAGTACATACTATTATATAATATCAAAGTAATTCATACATTTATTTTGCATTTCCTGCTAAAGTGGTTGTACTGCTTGAGTGAAAATATGAATGTAGGACTTCTACTTGTACTGGAGTATTTTTATGGTGTGGTATTTATACTACTTTTACTTAAATACCAATACTCTTCCACCATTGGATGAAATATGATTAAGTTTGATTCAGTTGTTTTGACACCTTGAGACATAATGTGACATAATACACCACAAACTATGACCTTAAAACTTGCAGCAATTATTGATCTTCTCTTCAATTTTAAAGTAATGGTAGATCAGAATGTATAATACTTTACAGGTTGGACATGTATTTATATAGTCTACCACATATGAACCAAGATGGACCTTGAATTGCTCCATCTGTGTCTAAAATTAAAATATATAGAATGGAATTATGATTCACACGTATATTTTCTATAACAACAGTTGCAGCCCGGAGCTGCTTTGTTGTTCTGCCTATTACGTCTTCTACCGCGTTTTCATAAGTTTTCATAAGTAAAATAGTACAAAAATAGTAAAATAAACAGTGGGCAACCCCACTTAAAATGCTGCATGGGACACTTTATGAAGCCTGATATAGTTCTGTGAAAATTAATATCTTCTGTGGAAATTTAAAGAAAGTGAACAGTGTGTGATTTACTGTAATAATGTCAGTCACTTCAGTTCATAAGGTTGGTTTATTGAAATTGCTAATGCATTTTTCATGCATCATGCACAGCTTTTATTTTTCTATCAATAAATAGAGTAGCCTACAAGGCATGGAGTAACTCAACCCTCTAATATAGTTTCTACCTAAGTTTGTATGGTGTGGTGAGTTAGCTCAGGATTAAGATGTAGAAATGATAAATGCAGTATTTGATACCTAGAAGAGTATTTTGTTCAATCCAACATAGGCTGTGACTCAAAGTTGTATGCCTTTGTAGTAACACTGAGACGAAGTCTAAGTTCCAATCACTGAGGCATAGTGTTCTTGAAATTGCACCATTATTTTCCTCAGAATGTTCAACTAATTTGAAGTGTTCTGTAAAGAGCATTATTTGTAGTGTGTACATTTTCAGAATATGCTTGTACTATTTTGGACCAAAGTAAAACATCCATCCATCCATCCATCCATCCATTTTCTTCCGCTTATCCTGTATTCAGGGTCGCGGGGGGGCTGGAGTCGATCCCAGCTGTCAAAGTAAAACAAAGGAAACAAATCTGAAGTTGCCGTTATTTTTAAGTTATGCCATGATTTTACCGGTCCAGACCACTTGGGAATAGATTTTCCTCCATGTGGCCCCTGAGCTAAAATGAGTTTGACACCCCTGCTATAAATATTGGCTCTGTTCTGGGATCTCCCTGCACTTGCATGGAAAGCCTAATTCAGGCAGGAGAGCAAACCTCCCCGTTCTCCCACATGTCTATTATAAAAGTGACCACTGGGGGGTGCCAAAAAACACTTTTAAAATGTTTTCATTACTGTATGATCTTTGCACACTAAGATAGTATCCCCTCTCTTCTTAGATGCTCCGAAACACACGAAGATCACAACGGTGGCGGAGCATCAGCGGCCTGACGGGACGACCGCTGTGGCGCTGAGCTGCAGCAGTCACAGCGACCCAGTCTCTCAGTACGCCTGGTACAAGGTGAAGGATGGGGGAAGGGATGAGAAGGTGTCCGACCATCAGAACCACACGGTGTATTCAGATCAGCCCGGCGCCTACTACTGCATCACAAAAAATGACATCGATCAAATGTCGTCCGAGCCGCTCCATCTGTTTGACCGTGAGTGAATTTTGAAAGGGTCACGTGATCTTTAACATGAAATCTTTATACTAACGATCGGTCTCTTTTTAAACCGCAGGAAGCTTAACGAATGCCCTGCGCATCTTCTTTGTTCTTTTCATCCCGCTCCTCATTCTCGTAATTTTCTTGGGCTACAGGTAAAGAATGAAAACAAACACGTTTCATCGATGATTTGGTCGTTTTATAACCTCTGTCATGTCCCTTTAATGTGTTTTCAGACACAAGGGAAAGAAATCAAATCAGCAAGGAACTGCAAACAACGGTTTTGTGGTGATGACACATTTGTGTGATGGTATCTACTTCTTTACTGAACACATCTCAACAAAAAATATGACGTATAACTGTGTGTGTGTGTGTGTGTGTGTGTGTGTGTCTGTGTCTGTGTCTGTGTGTGTAAACCAATTCAGGCTTGGTGGAGGGATCAGACGGATGACCCTGGTATGGCGGGGCCTTTCAGGAGCAGGGACGACCACTTACAAGAGCAGCCGCACCGTCCAGACAGCACGTAAGGCAGCACCCCCCCTCCCCCCAGGACAAGGCGCACTCAGTGGGACGGGGAGCTGGAGACCTTTGCTCACACTGCAGTCTAGAGCCTGACCGATATATTGGCGGGCCGATATTATCGGCCGATATTAGGCATTTTCCAAACTATCTGTATCGGCATTTATAATGGCCAATAAATGAATATTTTAAAAATAAAATAAAAACGGACACAACACCCTCATAGAACTTAACAGAATGTCTCCAGTCTTGTTTGAAGTTATATTTATGAAGCTTACCAAGTCTTTTAATACTGGTAACTTTGTGTTTGGTTGTTGTTGTTGTTATTGTGTTTTTGTTCAAAGGTCTTTAAGTTTGTATTTTTATACATTTTATTCATCAGAACTTTAATATATTTTGATGTTCCTCTGTTCCGTTGTGAGAATAAAATGAAGTTTATTTTTAATCTGCATTATCATATTATTTTAGTGAAGGGAAATCAGTTAATGTTTTGTTACGCTTTTCTGAAAAAAGAAATATCGGCAATATATCGGAATATCGGATTTTTAAATCAACACACATTTTTTATCAGTATTGGCCTTCAAAATCCTTTATCGGTCGGGCTCTACGCAGTCAAAGGATCCCTCAGACACGAATGACACAATGAGAGTCTTCCCTGTCATTTATCGCATGTTTAATAAGTGTCACCATTGTTGTTCTACAGGCCGGCGTCAGGCATCGACAGTGTTTACTGCATTGTGAATCCGCCCTCCGGACAACAAGTGAGTCACAACAACTTTATTAAGAGAACAATACGTAGAATCACGATTTAAGAGGTACAGTATACGGTCCTTTATTATGAGGCAAGCTACCAATTATATTTATTTATTTATTTATTTATTTCGGGCATGTCAGTTAAATCATCATCATCACACATCTTTGTTCAAATAGTACAATACACATGGCCGAAAGGGAAAGCGCGAGAAGCCAAGGCTTATCTAGTCCCACCCCCATTACCCACAGGATAAAATCGTCTTCATAATATTATCTTATCTTTTGCATTTTTCATTTGACAACATTTTCTTTTACTTGTGACATTTGACATAACATGTTACAGCAGTAGGTGGTACAGATAGCTGAAGTCCAGTGCATACAGATTACGTGTGTTTCTGCACACGTGTCCATATTTGTTCGTCATGAGTGAACAACAGTCTCATCATGTAACAAAGTCTGAAGGGGGTCCAATCGACAGAGAACAAAAAAGTCCAGTGTAGTTATTATTTGTTGGGATGGTGTGGGAGCCCTTTTTTTCTGCCATTTTTATTTTATTCATCAGTCTCCTCTGCAGCTTTTCGCTGCCGTTAACTTCGCCATTTCCTCCCAATTAGTGGCCACTGCAACTCGCATCAGTGCTGTGAACTCGCGAACTGCAGAGATGTCACACGATGATACACGAGTACATGAGTACTACTTGGTCTGTGAGAGTCAGCTTTGTTCTCAGGTTTGACTCAGTCTGGGCTTGGAAAGAAAAATGGCATTATTTATGGCACACCATACTTTTTAATTTAATTTTGTATTATCTTTCAAACCATCCTGTCATTTGTATATGCCACACCATGCAATGATTTTTAATCAACATACATTATTTTTGATTTTTGACTGTTATGTTTTCTTTATTTATTTACTTTTTGGAATTTTTATGCAATGGTTTATGACTATATATTCATTTCATTTTTTTCATATTTTTTAGGACATACTATACAATGGCATTTTGCTACATTATACTATATTGTTTTTCGGAAATGATTTGTTACATACTTAATTATGATGCGTAGTATGTCATATTAGATTATGACTTTTTACCATTACATTTATCATGATTTTTTATGATGTATTGTCATATTTTTGTGATATATTTATAATGAAAAAAAATCATTACAACATTTTTAGTAGCATACTATACTTTTTTATACTTTAAAAAAAATTTGTTGATATCATCTACGGCCACAATACTGTCACAATAAAATATGTTTCCTTTTTGACATTCAGAAAGAAACTATATCAATTCCACATTTCAGAATGAAGAAAGGCTGGAGGACTATGAGAATGTCAGCACAGCACACAAAGCCAGAGATCCAACTCCATCTAAATCTGACATGGACACCAGTGAGGATGAAGTAGAGGTCAATTATTGACAGGTGAGCTTCAAGGTGAAGCCTGGACGCCAGCGAGCCAGCAGAGACTCCAGCAGCTCTGATGAAGAGGCCACACAATACTCTGAGGTCAATATCTGAATAAAAATACTACTTGACAGGCAGTGCCGATATTAAATACGTGTTTTTATCAATCTACTCTTATCCAAATGCATGGCACCTAAAATTTTAACATAAAAAACACATTTTTGGTCAAACTGCTGAGTTGTAAGAGAAAGTATGCATGGGAAAATATACATATTTGTACATATTGTTTTGTCATTTGGTAAACAGAACAAGATGACATTGCTTTAATGTTATAATGTTAAGCAGCAGTTTCTTTGCTTGTTTCTGAAATATGCATGTTTAAACAATGTGCCATATGCATAATGCTCCATTTCATAACACACTTTGTAGGCCTATTTTATCTTTTGTATAAAAAACAAATTAATAGCAAGAAGAATATTTTCCTTTATTTTATAAACAAACAAATGTATGTATTTTAACAGAAAACCAATGCAAAAGTGTTAATAAAAAAGTATAAAAAATTCAGTGTAACTTCTTTCACTCTATACAAAGTTTTTTATCGATCATAAGCAGACCTGCGTGATAACAGTAAGCTTTGATATTTTCCATATAAACTGTAGCATGATAAACGTGGCAGTGAACCACAAGACTAAAGGTCATGAGTTTAAAGAATACTGTTATGGTAAACTGTCGGGTTACTTCCTTCATTTTCATGGTAATTTTATTTTGCTTGGATCTTTTCACGAAGCGGACACAAGAAAAAAAGATTGCTGATTGCTGAACTTTCATATTTCAACATATGACTTTTTCATTACTTTTTTGACTTACTATAATATGAGATTTTTCATGATGTTGAAAAAACTCATGAAAAAGTCATAGTACAGTATGTTGGAAAAAAGTAATTTAAAAAGTCATAGTAGGCTATAGTTTGTCAAAAAAAAGTCGTAGTGTAGTATGACGAAAATCATCACAAAAAATAGTCATTGTACAGTATGTCGAAAAAGTAATGAAAAAAGTCAGTATTGTATGTCAAAAAAGTTCATGAAAAGTCATAGTATAGTTTGTAGAAAAGTCATGAAAAAAAGTAATGAAAACATCATAGTATTGTATGTCGAAAAAAAGTCACAAAAATTTATGAAATAAGTAAATGTAGTTTGTCGAAAAAAGTCATGAAAATGTCATAGTATAGTATGTTGAAGAAAGTCACAAAAAAGTTACGAAAAAAGTCATAGTATAGTATGTCGAAAAAAGTCTTGAAAAAGTCATAGTGTAGTATGTCGAGAAAAGTCATGAAAAAGTCAAAGTATAGTATGTCCAAAAAATTCCAGAAAAAAGTCATAGAATAGCATGTTGAAAAAAAGTCACGATAAAAGTCATGAAAAAAGTTAATGTAGTTTGTTGAATAAAGTCATGAAAAACTCATAGTATAGCATGTTGAAAAAAAGTCACAAAAAAGTTACGAAAAAAGTAAATGTAATTTGTGTAAAAAAGTAATGAAAAAGTCATAGAATAGTATGTTGAAGAAAGTCACGAAAAAAGTTACGAAAAAAGTCAATGTAGTTTGTCGAAAAAAGTAATGAAAAAGTCATAGTATAGTATGTCGAAAAAAGTCACGAAAAAACTAATGAAAAAAGTAATTGTAGTTTGTCGAAAAAAGTAATAAAAAAGTCATAGTATAGTATGCCAAAAAAAGTCACAAAAAAGTAATGAAAAAAGTAATGAAAAAGTCATAGTATAGTATGTTGAAGAAAGTCACAAAAAAGTTATGAAAAAAGTCATAGTATAGTATGTCGAAAAAAGTCACAAAAAAAGTTACAAAAAAAGTCAATGTAGTTTGTCAAAAAAGTCACGAAGAAAGTCATGAAAAAGTCAAAGTATAGTATGTCCAAAAAATTCACGAAAAAAGTCATGGTATACCATGTCAAAAAGAAGTCACGAAAAAAGTCATAGTATAGCATGTCGAAAAGAAGACACGAAAAAATTAATGAAAAAAGTCAATGTAGTTTGTCGAAAAAAGTAATGAAAAAGTCATAGTATAGCATGTTGAAAAAAGTCACGAAAACTTACGAAAAAAGTAAATGTAATTTGTCGAAAAAAGTCATAGTATAGTATATTGAAGAAAGTCACAAAAAAGTTACGAAAAAAGTCACGAAAAAAGTAATGAAAAAAGTCAATGTAGTTTGTCAAAAAAAGTCACAAAAAAAGTTACGAAAAAAGTCATAGTATAGCATGTTGAAAAAAAGTCACGAAAAAGTTACGAAAAAGTAAATGTAATTTGTCGAAAAAAGTCAAGAAAAAGTCATAGTATAGTATATTGAAGAAAGTCACAAAAAAGTTACGAAAAAAGTCACGAAAAAAGTAATGAAAAAAGTCAATGTAGTTTTTCAAAAAAAGTCACAAAAAAAGTTACGAAAAAAGTTATAGTATAGCATGTTGAAAAAAAATCACGAAAAAGTTACGAAAAAGTAAATGTAATTTGTTGAAAAAAGTCATGAAAAAGTCATAGTATAGTATGTTGAAGAAAGTCACAAAAAAATTACGAAAAAGTCATGAAAAAAGTCATGAAAAAAGTCATGAAAAAAGTCAATGTAGTTTGTCAAAAAAAGTAATGAAAAAAGTCAATGTAGTTTGTTAAAAAAAGTAATGAAAAAAGTAATGAAAAAGTCATAGTATAGTATGTCGAAAAAAGTTTAAAAAAAGTTTAAAAAAAGTCATAGTATAGCATGTTGAAAAAAAGTCACAAAAAAGTTACGAAAAAAGTAAATGTAATTTGTCCAAAAAACTCATAGTAAAGTATGTTGAAGAAAGTCACAAAAAAAGTTACGAAAAATGTCACGAAAAAAGTAATGAAAAAAGTCAATGTAGTTTGTCAAAAAAGTAATGAAAAAGTCATAGTATAGTATGTCGAAAAAAGTTAATGTAGTTTGTCGAAAAAAGTCATAAAAAAGTCATAGTATTGTATGTCAGAAAAAAGTCACAAAATAGTTACGAAAAAAGTAAATGTAGTTTGTCGAAAAAAGTCATGAAAATGTCATAGTATAGTATGTTGAAGAAAGTCACAAAAAAGTTACGAAAAAAGTCATAGTATAGTATGTCGAAAAAAGTCTTGAAAAAGTCATAGTATAGTATGTCGAGAAAAGTCACAAAAAAAGTCATGAAAAAGTCAAAGTATAGTATGTCCAAAAAATTCCAGAAAAAAGTCATAGTATAGCATGTTGAAAAAAAGTCACAAAAAAGTAACGAAAAAAAAAAGTAATGAAAAAGTCATAGTATAGTATGTTGAAGAAAGTGACGAAAAAAGTGATGAAAAAAGTCAATGTAGTTTGTCAAAAAAAGTGACGAAAAAAGTCATGAAAAGTCACAGTATAGTATGTCGAAAAAAGTCACGAAAAAAGTCATAGTATAGTATGTTGAAAAAAGTCACAAAAAAAGTTACGAAAAAAGTCATAGTATAGCATATTGAATAAAATTCGCAAAGAAAGTAATGAAAAAAGTCAATGTAGTTTGTCGAAAAAAGTCATAAAGAAGTCATAGTATAGTATGTCGAAAAAAGTCAAGAAAAAAGTAAGGAAAAAAGTCAATGTAGTTTGTCGAAAAAAGTCATGAAAAAGTCATAGTATAGTATGTTGAAGAAAGTCACAAAAAAAGTTACGAAAAAAGTCATAGTATAGTATGTCGAAAAAAGTCTTGAAAAAGTCATAGTATAGTATGTCGAGAAAAGTCACAAAAAAAGTAATGAAAAAGTCAAAGTATAGTATGTCCAAAAAATTCCAGAAAAAAGTCATAGTATAGCATGTTGAAAAAAAGTCACGATAAAAGTCATGAAAAAAGTTAATGTAGTTTGTTGAAAAAAGTAATGAAAAACTCATAGTATAGCATGTTGAAAAAAAGTCACAAAAAAGTAACGAAAAAAGTAAATGTAATTTGTCCAAAAAAGTAATGAAAAAGTCATAGAATAGTATGTTGAAGAAAGTCACGAAAAAAGTTACGAAAAAAGTCAATGTAGTTTGTCGAAAAAAGTCATGAAAAGTCATAGTATAGTATGTCGAAAAAAGTAATGAAAAAAGTCAATGTAGTTTGTCGAAAAAAGTCATGAAAAAATCATAGTATACTATGTTGAAAAAGTCATGAAAAAAGTAAATGTATTTTGTTGTAAAAAGTCATGAAAAAGTCATAGTATAGTATGTCGAAAAAAGTCACAAAAAAATTACGAAAAAAGTCATAGTATAGCATATTGAATAAAATTCACGAAAAAAGTAATGAAAAAAGTCAATGTAGTTTGTCGAAAAAAGTCATAGTATAGTATGTCGAAAAAAGTCACAAAAAAAGTAATGAAAAAAGTCAATGTAGTTTGACGAAAAAAGTCATAAAAAAGTCATAGTATAGTACATCGAAAAAAGTCACGAAAAAAGTAATGAAAAAAAGTCAATGTAGTTTGTCGAAAAAAGTCATGAAAAAGTCATAGTATAGTATGTCGAAAAAAGTCACGAAAAAAGTAATGAAAAAAGTCATTGTAGTGTGTCGAAAAAAGTCATAAAAAAGTCAAAGTATAGTATGCCAAAAAAAGTCACAAAAAAGTAATGAAAAAAGTCATGAAAAAGTCATAGTATAGTATGTTGAAGAAAGTCACAAAAAAGTCTTGAAAAAGTCATAGTATAGTATGTCGAAAAAAGTCTTGAAAAAGTCATAGTATAGTATGTCGAGAAAAGTCACAAAAAAATTCATGAAAAAGTCAAAGTATAGTATGTCCAAAAAATTCCAGAAAAAAGTCATAGTATAGCATGTTGAAGAAAGTCACAAAAAAGTTACGAAAAAAGTCATAGTATAGTATGTCGAAAAAAGTCACAAAAAAATTTACGAAAAAAGTCATAGTATAGCATGTTGAAAAAAAGTCACAAAAAAATTTACGAAAAAAGTCATGAAAAAAGTAATGAAAAAAGTCAATGTAGTTTGTCGAAAAAAGTGACGAAAAAAGTCATGGAAAGTCATAGTATAGTATGTCGAAAAAAGTCACGAAAAAAGTAATGAAAAACGTCAATGTAGTTTGTCGAAAAAAGTCATAAAAAAGTCATAGTATAGTATGTTGAAAAAGTCATGAAAAAAGTAATGAAAAAAGTCAAGGTAGTTTGTCGAAAAAAGTCACGAAAAAAGTCATAGTATAGTATGTTGAAAAAAGTCACAAAAAAAGTTACGAAAAAAGTCATAGTATAGCATATTGAATAAAATTCACAAAAAAGTAATGCAAAAAGTCAATGTAGTTTGTCAAAAAAAGCCATAAAAAAGTCATAGTATAGTATGTCGAAAAAAGTCACAAAAAAAGTAATGAAAAAAGTCAATGTAGTTTGTCGAAAAAAGTCATAAAAAAGTCATAGTATAGTACTTTGAAAAAAGTCAAGAAAAAAGTAAGGAAAAAAGTCAATGTAGTATGTCGAAAAAAGTCACGAAAAAGTTATGAAAAAAGTCAATGTAGTTTGTCGAAAAAAGTCATAAAAAAGTCATAGTATAGTATGCCGAAAAAAAGTCACAAAAAAGTCATGAAAAAAGTCAATGTAGTTTGTTGAAAAAAGTCATGAAAAAGTCATAGTATAGTATGTTGAAAAAAGTCACAAACAAATTTACGAAAAAAGTCATAGTATAGCATGTTGAAAAAAAGTCACGAAAAAAGTAATGAAAAAAGTCAATGTAGTTTGTCGAAAAAGTGACGAAAAAAGTCATGAAAAGTCATAGTATAGTATGTCGAAAAAAGTCACGACAAAAGTAATGAAAAACGTCAATGTAGTTTGTCGAAAAAAGTCATAAAAAAGTCATAGTATAGTATGTTAAAAAAAGTCACAAAAAAGTAATGAAAAAAGTCAATGTAGTTTGTCGAAAAAAGTTATAAAAAGGTCTAGTATAGTATATCGAAAAAAGTCACAAAAAAGTTACGAAAAAAGTCATAGTATAGTATGTCAAATAAAGTAATGAAAAAAGTTTTGAAAAAAGTCATAGTATAGTATGTCGAAAAAAGTCCCAAAAAAGTTACGAAAAAAGTCATAGTATAGTATGTCAAATAAAGTAATGAAAAAGTAATGAAAAAAGTCATGAAAAAGTCATAGTATAGTATGTTGAAGAAAGTCACAAAAAAGTCTTGAAAAAGTCATAGTATAGTATGTCGAAAAAAGTCTTGAAAAAGTCATAGTATAGTATGTCGAGAAAAGTCACAAAAAAATTCATGAAAAAGTCAAAGTATAGTATGTCCAAAAAATTCCAGAAAAAAGTCATAGTATAGTATGTCGAAAAAAGTCCCAAAAAAGTTACGAAAAAAGTCATAGTATAGTATGTCAAATAAAGTAATGAAAAAAGTTTTGAAAAAAGTCATAGTATAGTTTGTCGAAGAACGTCATCGTATATAGTATGTTGAAAAAAGTAATGAAAAAGTCATAATATAGTATGCTGAAAAAAGTCATGAAAAAAATTAGTTTGTCGAAAACAATTCATGAAAAAGTCATGGTATAGTATGTCGAAAAAAGTCACAAAAAAATTTACGAAAAAAGTCATAGTATAGCATGTTGAAAAAAAGTCACGAAAAAAGTAATGAAAAAAGTCAAACTAGTTTGTCGAAAAAAGTGACGAAAAAAGTCATGAAAAGTCATAGTATAGTAAGTCGAAAAAAGTCACGAAAAAAGTAATGAAAAACGTCAATGTAGTTTGTCGAAAAAAGTCATAAAAAAGTCATAGTATAGTATGTTAAAAAAGTCACAAAAAAGTAATGAAAAAAGTCAATGTAGTTTGTCGAAAAAGTCATAAAAAAGTCATAGTATAGTATGTCAAAAAAAGTCATAAAAAAGTTACGAAAAAAGTCATAGTATAGTATGTCGAAAAAAGTCTTGAAAAAAGTGATATTATAGTATGTCAAATAAAGTAATGAAAAAGTCATAGTATAGTATGTTGAAAAAGTCACGAAAAAAGTAATGAAAAAAGTCAATGTAGTTTGTCGAAAAAAGTCATGAAAAAAGTCATGAAAAAAGTCAATGTAGTTTGTCAAAAAAAGTACAAAAAAGTCATAGTATAGTTTGTCGAAAAACGTCATCATATATAGTATGTCGAAAAAAAGTAATGAAAAAGTCATAATACAGTATGCCGAAAAAAGTCATGAAAAAAATTAGTTTGTCGAAAAAAATTCATGAAAAAGTCATGGTATAGTATGTAAAAAAAAGTCATGAAAAAAGTTTCGAAAAAAGTCATAGTATAGTTTGTCAAAAAAGGCACAAAAATTGCATAGTACAGTATGTCGAAAAAGTAATGAAAAAAGTCTGTTTAGTTTGTCGACAAAGTCACAAAAAATAGTTATAGTATGTAAATGTATATCAATTAGAAGAGAGGAAATTAACCAATGATATGAACTTAATCAAATCTATGGCCCCTCAAATATGAAAGTAAAAAAGACATTTTGTATTAAAATCCTGAATTATAAAATAAAGGGTCATATGCAAATGTACATATTTGAAATATTTATTGATACCACTATGACATTCATGAACACAAGATGACATTGCCTTAATGTTGTGATACTGTAAAAGAGTTCCTTGTTTCTGACGTATGCATGTTAAAACAATGTGCCATATGCACCATTCATAACACTCTTTGAATTCAGCTCTTATAGACCAGCTTTCTTTGTTTAATAAACAAGCACAAACAATGTTGTCTTCAGACAAAAAAAAAAACAAAAACAAACTGCTTCTTTCAAAGGTTTTGAATCATAAATTAACAGAAAGGTCAGACAAATGTTAGCATTAACATATTAAATATGAACAGTAGCATGATAAATGTGACAGCATTTATCTTAAGTAGTCAACCACACAAGAATAAAGGTCATACGTTTAGATTAGAGGGGGACATTTACTATTGTGGTTGATTGTGGTGTAACTATATATATTCATGTTTTGGTGGTTTTTCTGTTTTTTTTTTTTTTCAATAAAGAACCAGGAAAAATAGTAACAGTGATAAAAGTTGAGATCTGAATTTCAAGACATAAGTGTGTCCTTAATAACTTCAAATCAGGTTTTCTACAGTTCCTACCTCTCGTGCTGCAGAGGTATTGAGCTCTGCTGACACAGTAACATCCTGTAGCCCTGATCCCTTAAAGCTATCCAGAACCTTTTCACAGACCTGCCCTATGACAACATCAGTGTCTTTCCTTTGTCCTGAATGGTTGTCAGCAATTGTCTCGTCTTCCTTTGCATCTCCTGCAGAGTGCAGTCGGATCTCACTATACTCCGCCGTCTTTGAGGCCAGGCCTCTGATCTCCCCTTCCCCGAGCACAGCCTCCGACGTAGCCTGGAGTTTAGCAAAGTCCACATTGGCATAGTGAAGAGAATCTTCCTCCACGATTCCTTCCTCTTCCAGAACAGCTTTATTGGCATAAATCACCTCCACATTTGAAGAGTTGGTCTACAAGGAAAAACAAGAGATGAGGAGAAGTAATGGAGAAGAAATGGTATTTCTTTGCTACACAATTAGACCCAATGAGATTATATTCGCTCCATTGAAACCATCATTTTATCTTGTATTGGAGACTTAAAGGCAGAGTAGGTCATTTGGATTTTGAGTTTGAATGCATCACTGAACCGAGTAAGCCCCGCCCCCTAGTGCACACAACAAGGAAGTAAGCATTGACAGACAGAAATTTTTGATTTGACAGGGTTTATACAGTCCTGCCACGCCCAGAGATGACTTTTTTTTATGTCAGAGCATTTCATATATTCATTGCTATCGGTATGTTACAAGGATATCAAGCAATATAACAGAAAGTGTTTCTGAATAGAATCACCTACTCAACCTTTAAAGTAAATGGTACATATGCCAAAAACACAAGAAGAATTCATTTAGAGTTTCTTTCTGAATTAAACAACAGCAACCAGCCCACAATCAGAGAGCCGGACAGAAGCAATGTATCTAACTATGAATCAGCACATGTGTGCAAGTATGTAAACTCACCCCATTAGCAACCAAAAAGTCAGAAGTGTCCACCAAACCCTTGTTGAGTGAAAGGCTGCCTTTCCTTTTCCTTCAACCCACACAAAAAAATAATTATTTATATACAGTCATTTATTATCTTTTACTAAATTCTTTCATTTCATGAATGTTCTGTGGCAGAAATTGAAATTGACGCCCAACAAGCAATTTGAAACCAGTTTCCAAAACGTCCTGTAATCAATGTCCGTGAAGGCGTCAGCTGCTGTCTTTCAGTTTTGTTTCCATGTTTCTCACCTGCAAAAGTAGAGAAGCAGCGGGACACACACCAGCAGCATCCCCAGAGCTCCCGCCGAAGAGCCGATGAAAAGGGACAAAGCATGGAGGCCTGAAACACAGATGGTGTCCATCAGCGAAGGAAAAGGTTAATCAGAAGTGCAGCATCCTGGAGGTTCCTCTACCTAGCTGGGTTTCGCTGGAGGATATGTTGAAGGTGAAACTATCGGAGCCCAGTGGGTTGATGCCGAGGCAGACCAGAGAGGGCATGTCTTCGTCCAGGCGGTGCAGGGTGATGAAGCTCCTCGTGCCCGCGCTCCCCAGGGGAACTTCCCTGATCGGGATGGCCGCGGAGTGATTGACAGGTTCCCCGGCCAATTCCCAAATCAGAGAGGGAGGCGGGTTCCCCTGGACGTCGCAGGAACATCGGATCAGGGATAAAACCTTGACACAGCGTGAAGAAGGCAGGATCTCCGGAGCAACTGAGATAGAGAAGGTAACTAGCTATTTGCACATGCTCAAGGATTTAGGATTAATAAAAATAAATAAATCTCACATATGACGTCAATATTGGTAGGCGTCGAGTATTCAGCTCCGTGGACATTTACAGCTTCACAGTAATAGCGATCCTCCGAGAGTTTGGTCACATTGAAGGTGAAGTCTTGCTCGGAGCCCATCGTCTCCTGTTCTCTTCCCGCCACTCTGAACCAGGTGACGTTCGCCGCCGCTGGATTGGCGATGCTCTCGCAGGTCAGAGTCACGGAGCTGCCGTCCAGCACTGGACCAGAGGGCTGAAGAGACACCGAGGTGTTCCTGGGGGGATCTGAGGAGAAGATCACCTTTACGTTAGACAGGCGTTCAGGCTTATTGCTTATTGATTGGGAATGCACAATTCATGTTCCCCAACTAATGATTCTAGGTTGATTTGCAGCAGGCTTTCAGGCTGTAGCGATTTGTAATTTTAAGTTGGCGTCACACAGCGTGATACCTTTCATAAAAAGAGCGTTGGATGACACATTTTTGTTTTGGGGGGTGATTTTAGAGAGGGAAAATGTAGATTTCTTGACCAGTTTATGATGGCGGACGCAGATTTGCAGGACAACAAATACAACTAAATATAGCAACAACAATCTCGAATTAACTGGTAAAATGTTCATGTCAACAGGGATAAGTACGACGGCGTGTTACGGCCACTGTAGGGAAAAAAAGAAATAACGGAGCCGATGGAGGGGGCAATAGTCCGAGAGAAAAAGTCAAATAAAGATAAGATAAAGCGGCAAATTTACGAGATTATGAAGTGGAAAATTTAGAAAAAAGTCGGAAATTAACAAGTTTATAAAGTCATATATTTATGATGTTAACAAAGCCAATTATACTAGCTAACTTCCCATGGATCTACTTCTTTCTCTGAATACGGCCCCGGTTTTTCCCCTCTACAGTGGCCCTAATACGCTGTTGTAGATAAAAAGGGGCAACTGAGCAAACTCAAATATATTAGGGGTGAAAGATCTATGGATGCTACAGTGCATTAAATAATGAGAAGCAGAAGTACCTAAAATCACCAAGAATGAATTTGGAGATGTGGGAAAACATTTTTCTGTCTATAGAAGGAGTAAAAACAAACAAAACATCTCCACACAAATGAACAAATACAACGGAGCTCGTTCATGACGGACCGCTGACACAGACTTTGAGGTTCTGTCACGCAATGTGACAGTGTGTGCTACTGTCCACAGCAGAGACGCTGTGTTGAGTCTTGGCTCCGGATCATGTTTGGGTGTCCACAGCTGGAGATACAGTAGAGCCATGTTCAGCATATGAACACACTGAAACATGGATGCTTTTGTTATTTGTTATCAGTGTGAATCAATGTCTTCACTGTGGAAAAATCAACTCACATTGAACGTCCAGCTGAATCCGCGCTGAAATCTCCTCTCCCAGCTCATTTTTCACCGCACAGTGGTAGTTACCGCTGTGACTCGGGTCGACGGCGTTTATAACCAAGCTCGATCTGGGCTCCTCCTCCTCCTCCTCCTCCTCTTCGTCTTTGTACCAGGTGTAGTTGGTCACAGGTGGGTTTGCACGGGTCCTGCAGAGCAGAGAAACACAGCTGCCCTCCAGTATAGGACCACTAGGATCCACGATTACTGTGGTCTCCTTGGGAGGATCTGGGAAAAAACAAAAAACATGCATGGATTCAGTCCATCAGTGCTGGTGAATATTTGTGATCCCTCTAACTTACATTGTACGTCTATCTGAATGGTGGACGAGTTCTGGTTTCCGTATCCGTTACTGACAGCGCAGTAAAATCGGCTGTCCTCTTCTGAGACGGTAGTTGTGAGGCTTTGCTCCGAACCCACCGCCGTCGCCTGATCCCCATCCACTCTGTACCAGGTGTAACTATCCACAGCTGGATTGGCGTTGGAGTTGCAGGTCAGCGTCACCGTGCTGCCCTCTTCTACGGGACCGGGGAAGCTGACCGACGTGTTGTTTGGAGGATCTGGAAGAGATTTGTTTAAGATCTAATGAGCTTCAGATAGACTTTGTAACCTTTGGACGGCTGTTTTCCCCCGTTTGCGCTTTTTGTACCAAGCTAAGCTAATCAGCTGCTTGGCTGCATCTTCATATTGAACACATGAGAGTGGTTTCAATCTTCTCATCGAGCTCTCTGCAAGTGTATTTGTACTCACTGTCAAACTATCCCTTTAAAACGTACGACATGCCAGTATTACAACTCAATTCAACATGTCAACCTCTTTGTAATAATCAGCGCTATAGAAGAGGTTGAAACTACTTAGATTATTAATGTTGATAAAACATTTATACGGCTTTATGAAAATAATTATAAGCCTTACTAAGTAAAACTTTTGAGTTACCAGGCAGCAATAATCTTAATCTGCAGTTGTAAGGATTAAAAAAAACTGATTTTGTGCAGATGTTATGCTGAAGGAGGATAAACAACCAGAAATGTATCAAAACGTTATGTAACATTATGTAAAATGAGGTGGACTTTATATGATGTGTATGACGGAATATAAGGTCCACTGTAGGAAGAAAAAAATAATGGAGACGAGAGAGGTGGGAAATATTCTGAGAAAGAAAGTTGCAATTTTGCGAGTTTGTAAACTACTGCTAGCATCTTAGCCCAACCGCCTGATCAATAAACACCCACAAGATGAAAATTTCGTCCCATATAAATAAAACCAACAATAACCATCAACAGCCGTAACCCTAAGGACCTTAACGAGGCGTTGTCACACGTTGTGACGTATTAATTTGAAAAATAACAAAAAAAAGGGTACATTCATGGGAAGTTAGCTAGCATAAATGCCAGTTGTTAGCGTCGTCATAAATTCCCAAATTTGTGACTTTTCTTCCCGGAATATTGCCCAACCCCCTCAACGCCATTTTTTTCCCTACAGTGGCCCTAATTCGCCGTTGAAGCTTAAACAAACAAAAAAACAAAAAACATAAAATTGTCAGAAAAGTACTCACAAAGAACACGGAGGGTCAGAGCTTTTTCATAAAGAAGGTCACTGTTGCCAGCGTGTCGGGTGTAGACAGTGCTGCACAAGAACCTCTGTCCATTGTGGAGGTACGAGGCGGTGAAGTTCATAACAGAGGTCATGGATTTAGTTTCTGCGTTCTCCTCGATGTCGCCTACAGTCGGGGTCCACGTCAGAGCCGGGGGGAGACTGGGACAGGGAGCTACAGCCGAGCAGCTTAACCTCACCGGAGTCCCTTCTTCCACCTCCAGCCTGGACGGTGTTATCGTCGGCTTGGGAAGAGAATCTGAGGAGTCAGGAAAACGAGGAGTTAGGAAAGAGAGAAACCAAAAAGATGTGTAAACGTGTAAAACAGGAAAGAACACAAACTGTGAGTGGTGATGAGGACGCTGGGCGGAAAGTTGAACTTTAGATCGTTGTCGCACTGCAGCCTGAAGTAATATCTGTCGTAGTGGTCCGAGAGCAGGTCGTCGAAGACGGTGGTGCAGTCCTTCTGGCGCAGGACGCCTGTCAGGTTTCCTTGCACGATGTTTAAGTTTGGCTGGAGGCTGGAGTCAAACACCTGCGTTCGGCTCCAGCCTCTCTTCCAAATGGCTTTACAGGAGTCGTCCAGGTGGTGATCCCAATCAGAGGGCAAGCTGAAAGTGCATGGGACCACCACACAGGATCCACTTAGACCCTCGACTGTCTGAGGCATGAAGGCCGCCCAGTGTTGGCATGAACTACCTGAGGTGAAACCATAGCAACAAAATAAATGTCAGCCAGGGTTAACAGAAGATAAGAAGGAGCACACACCCACAAGAAGTCAACGTTAAGACCAAAAGCAGATTTTTTGCAATATCTGTGAGTAATTGTGAACGTGTGAAAGACACAGAAAAGCATTAAAGTGTGGAAAACATTACCTTGAAGTAGACAGATTATGAGGAAAACCTTCACAGCACCCGTCATGCTTTCCTGTCAGGCTGGTGATCCTACAGAGAGGGACAGTCCTGGACACACCACAAGTATTCATTATTATTTCCTGGTTAAATATTACAACATGAATATTCAGGGTAATCTGGAATAAATAGTGGGAAAATAACGTGCTTTTCTCCACTGATAACAAATTCATTTGAATTTGAATTTTATATATATATATATATATATATATATATATATATATATATATATATATATATATATATATATATATATACTAATAACCATATTAAATGGTTTGCAAATTGATCCTGGATGCAACTACAACCATCAGAACAATGCAGCAGAAAAAAAAGTAAAACATGAATATGATAGATTTTTTTTTGATATATGGAAAACTTAAATAATGTTTCATTGTTTAAAATGAAGACCGCTTCAGCTGATGGAAGTTTGTGACAAAGAAATAATTCTTTCTGTGCAGCTCCACTACATGTCTTAACATGTTAAATCAGACATTTTATAGCTGGAATTAATCTGAGTTTCCCGAATATTCAGTCTTACCTTACAGCCAACAATTATGTTCAGCATACAATGTCTTTATTTTCTAGAAAAAAGAGCATGTGAGGTTGAAATACAAACCACCTGACTTAATCATGAAGCATCGTATTATACCCCATTCTTTGTTTTTGAAATTGATAAAGAAGCAAATAAAGGTTTTTACCAGCATTGAAGGGTCAGTGGTAATAATCCAACGACGGAGTCATGTCAGACTGGTGGCTCGTCTGGGTCGGACGCTCAGCTCTTGAAAGATTTGTGAGGGAAGTGTTCATCAGCACAACAGTGTTTTCATTCTGTCTGTAGCACAGTAACGTAAGTCTCCTCAGTTCTTCTCTGTCGAAGGGAATCACACAAGAAGAAACCAGAGCTGTGTTATAGAACATGAACAGGATTTTAAGAGTGAGCAGCTCTTTTGCATATTCCACAACAAAAAGGACTAAAATGCGTAATATTTCCACACAGGTGCTCACTGTTTCCTCAGAACACTTAGCTTTTTAGAAATAAAGAGGAAGTGAAAGGAATCAAATGAAGGTTAAGACAGCAGAAAGAAAGACAAATGTAATGTGACTACTTGGGTAAAGACGTGATATTATTATGAATAGTTGATAAGTTACTCATATATATATATATATATATATATATATATTAGAGCCTGACCTATATATCAATATTATCGGCCGATATTAGGCATTTTCCAAACTTCCAAATTGGTTACTATTGGTATCGGCATTTATAATAGCCGATAAATGAATATTTAAAAAATTAAATAAAAACGGACGAAACACCCTTATGAAGCTTACCAAGTCTTTTAATACTGGTAACTTTGTGTTTGGTTGTTGTTGTTATTGTGTTTTTGTTCAAAGGACTTTAAGTTTTATATCTTAAGTTTGTATTTTTATGCATTTTATTTATCAGAACTTTTATATATTTTGATGTTCCTCTGTTCCGCTGTGACAATAAAATAAACAAGTTTATTTTTAAACTGCATCGTCATATTATTTTAGTGAAGACTCTTAAATAACTACAAATAACTAATGCTAGTAATATTTTGTTACGCGTTTCTGAAAAAAATAAAAATATCGGCGATATATCGGAATATCGAATTTTTAAATCAACAAACATTTGTATCGGTATCAGCCTTCAAAATCCTTTATCGGTCGGGCTCTAATATATATGTGTATATGTATATATAGCTTCTCAGACTCAAAGAGTGAAACCTCCCTTCAACAGTGTACTGTCATGTCAAGCATGGGCGACGCCACCCACCTTTTAAAAAAGGTCTTAAAAAAACCCCGACATATAAGCAGAAATGTAGTGAGGTTTCATTCCTTTTTAATGTTAGCTGTATCTCCAGAACGGTAGTCGCGGAGACTCGGTTCAAAGACTGGCGTGTTCAGAAGGGTCGGATTAGGTCAGACACCGAGTCTCTACGACACTCCGTTCCCGAGATATAAGCAAAAATGTGAAAATTAGGGTTGGTGTTTTTTTTACTGAGCTGAGCTTCCATACATATCTGGTGAGTCGACATAAATGAATTGCACTTTAACAAATCGGCAACAAGGCCCAGCAATAAAAGTGAATGTATTCACATGAAAACATTAACAGGTCTGCAGGTTTGCAAACACCAAAACACACGACGCACTGGACTCATTTACAGAGATGTGGGGACCTCTAGTGGCCGATAGAAACAACTGCAACATGCCAACAATTAGAAACTGCATCGACGAGCTCTCGGACCACACATCACGTGCGTGAACAATGCTTTTAAAATGTTCCACTGCAATCAGCCCCATTAGAAACAACTAAATTAACTGGTTTTTAATTATTTGCATTTCAACCTGAGAATTCCTGGTTCGAAACGGAGCAGAAACAGAAATCAAGTGTGAACTTTAATCATCTTAAACCTTCGTTTCTTTGCAATGAGGAAAGTGATCTTTTAATTGGCCGAAAGATAACTAAATTATTTACTTTACCATGATAATTAAAAAATAAATAAAACCCACAAATTAAAAACAACTGCATGAACCCTTGTGCACATAAAATAATACATAATCGATTTAATTAATCCGATCCAATATGTTATGTATATCCTAGTAATTCAGGGAAATACAGGATAATATTTCAAATAAAAATGAATACATTAATAAATGTCCCTATAAACAGGTTTCTTGGCCAGAGAGTGGTTTATATTATAAAAGAAGCAGAACCTCCAACTAAGATCTCAGGTTTAATGAAACATCTCAGATCTGCTAAATAAAACAAAACATTTGACATTTAGGAAGCAATAATGTCTTCCTGTGAAGCAGAATTCTGTCTGAACAAACTGCTCAGTAGACAAATCAAACAATCTAATAAAGTATCAGTAAACATGGAGGGATCCAGTAGCCTTAGATCAGCGTGGCCAGAAGCCAAGGTCTCACTGCTGGACTCCCGCCAAGGTGCAACGAGCTAATGGACTGCAATGGTGACTCTCTGTTGTTAATTTATTCAATAGGCCACTATTGTGAATTAATGTGGACTCCTTCATTTTGTCCAAAGTCAACATACATACAATTAAAAATTAATATTTTGTTATTATTAGATGCATCAAAAATTAAAAATCCAAAGAAAAAAACAAATTGTTGAGTTGGCCACGAAAAACAACAACAACATAATATATATTGTATTGTATTATTTATTTATCCCTGATCTCTCCGAATATTAAACTGGACATCACAACATAATAATTCCAAGCAGTACCTGAAGGCAGCATCGTGAATTACCGTGCGATACATAAGATGACCACTAGGTGTCAGTAAAGCTCTGAACTCACCGCGCCATCAATCAAACAAATTAACTTTAATAAAACTATTATGACAGCTGATTCCACGTCTCGCGCTAAAGAGGTTAGAATCTGTGACGAGTCGTGGTGACGTCGCTTCCGACATCCATGAATCCATCACTTTGTTGCTGATCTACCAACATTCACACACGTGTTTCATATTTCTGTCTGCGTAAATAACACGAGCCCCGCCTCCTTGATAGGAACCAACCAACCACGGAGGCTGGGAAACTCCTCTGGAAGAGAGAGCATCATCCCCGCCGCCGGTCGCCCGTCTGTGTCCGGTGTCAGGGCGGTCTGCACGGGAACACCCGCCCCTGTTCCAGCCGACGGGAGACACACGGACGCGGTTACTTCCAGGGTGTGGAGCCCGCTGCGACCGCGCTGCAATCATGTAGCCACTTTTTTGGTTTGAGTTGCGGATTTGCCATTTGCAGTTGCCAGCAGGACACTTGGAAGCTCGTAGGTTGCGAGGTGGACTCTCGTTGCAGAGGAAGCAGAAACAAGACCAGAGAGAGAGGGGTTCATCTGGTCCCGGTCCACGTTTGCAGCTTTCTGCCGGTCACTCCAGCCGAACATGGCCAGACTACGCAGGAAAGGGTGCATAGCGTTGTTCCTCTTCACGCTGTTCGTCTTTGGGACCATGATGGGACTGAGGACCCTGAAGCCCAGCGACGGCTTCTCGGATCTGGCTCCGGGCTTGGAGCTCCTGCCGATGATAGCGGGGAAGATGGACCGACGGTCCGCGTCCCGTGTCGCCACCGCGTCCCCGGGTCATGCGCGTCCAGCCGGCGGCAACGCCAAAGCGGCTTCGTCAAACTCCGGCCCCGAGGGGATCATATTTTATGACGTCCACATTTTTTACTACACCTGGTACGGCAACCCACTCATGGACGGCAAATACATCCATTGGGACCACATCCTGGTCCCACACTGGGACCCCAAAATCGCATCCAGCTACCCGCGAGGGAGACACATGCCGCCCGAGGACATCGGCTCCAGTTTCTACCCCGAACTTAATCCGTACAGCTCGAGGGACCCGGACGTGTTGGAGTCCCACATGGAGCAGATCGGGGCATCCGCAGCAGGTATAGGGAACTCAACATTTGTTTTCTGAGAGGGATAGAGAGATATAAAGAGGAGACTGTTGCTTTTTCGTGCTCAGCTGCTGCACAGAATAATCTATGAAGCTGCTCGTGGGGAAGGAAACATTTTCAGCACCACACGTCCTGGACAGCTCCCTACACGCTCAGCTCAGAGGCGCTTTAAAAAGCACCAACTTATTGGGTCTACATTATGAGTAGAACACCTTTCTGACTATTGATAACAGAATTGATTAAAAGCAACATACATTGTGGTTCAATTTTAATTACTTTTCCCCAACACAGTATGTCCCTAAGGGCTGTGTAATCTGGTTGAAATCAATAATATGGCTTTCATAAGTAGCCTATTTATGTTTAAATATTCACATTCATAAAAAAAAACAATGTTTAATGCAATGAACTGTTCAACTTCTTATGCTTTTCATAAGAAGACGTTTTGGAATCATTACTTTAATTTAATAATTACTAGTGAGAACACTAATACTACAGGTCATTTCATAGAATTCATTTAAAGTGAGATATTTACTTAGGTAGTCTGATTGAGATCAAGATATTTTCCCAAGAGATATAATAACAGATTTATTACAAATAAAAATAAAAAGGTGGCAAGAGTTTTCAAATACTGAAGGGGAATTAAATTATGCCAATCTAAGGTTTAGTTGGATTGTCTTCTGAACTTATAAAAGTAAATGAACAGTATTAAATTATCACCCTAATGTCCCTCATGGCTGTTCTGAGAACTTAAAGCTAATATTCCCTTTTTTGGATGTCTCATGAATTATTAACAGGTATGTTGTGAGTCTTTTCAAGAACTTGTATGGCTTCCCCTTAAAGACATCAAAGTCCTGTAGCTCGGTATCCAGTAACAGCCTGTTGAGTCTGGCTGTCAGCAGCCCACACATGATAGGGACCCGATGTCCCTGTCCTGCAGCTGAGTTGTCTATTGTACCTCACCCAGAGCGATGGCCCATCCCAATCCAAACCCCCCCGACCGTGACAGATGCATCATGGGAGCGCTGGCTCGCAATGCTTAGTCAAAATAATCAATTTAATTAGACACCACAGCCAGCCAAACTCTAAATAGTTCCATTTGGCTTGATGACCGTTTCCCCCACCGCTTCACAGAGGCCCATAAATAACATAAATAGCCGCTACCTCATTCTTAATACACACCAACATAGTTGGGTGTGTAATCTAATAGTCCCCATAGCTCCACAGCAAGTGGACATTTATTTAATGAATTAGCTCTAAGTGCACATCCGATGTGCCAGATCCCCGAGGCTGACATGAAGCTATTTCTTGACCAGCATCGTAGCACGAGGAAGCACTTCTCCACTGGAATATATGAGCTGCATGAAAAGATTGCCACTTAAACAAGATAGAATGAATTGTCCATAGATGACAGATGCATATACAGCAATTAGGTGCAAGGTATGGTTGATGGGCGGGTCGTCGTGGAGATAAAAAAATGAATCAGCTCTCCTCCATGCAAGCCAAGCCCAAGGCTTCACAAACAGCAGACTGGTACGAGTGTTCCCAAGTCAAAAGCAGGTTCTATGAATAATGCACCAACTGCATTTGGTGCCGAAACAAACCACAAAGAGACACTAAATGACTTGAGATGCCGAACGACTACAAAGAGACCTGCTGTATTGCCTCATAATCCAACCATGCAGAAAACCTTACCAGCATCTGCTCCTGTAAAACATGATCATTATCCAGAGCAGTTCAATAGTCTCAATGCGTGAAAACCTTACTGTAGATTAATGAAAGCAAAGGGTTTCTCACAATCAGCATGAAATCCATACATCATTTTAACAATGCCTAACAAGGCCTCCAGAGATTCATATGACATTTTCTGGACAGAGGTTCTCAGTTGTCCTCTGAGGTATTAACCAGTGTCTTTGGTACAGGGTGGATGATCAGAGTCATTAGTGTCCGTGTGTCTCTAGGGGTTCTGGTCCTGTCCTGGTATCCTCCCGGTCTGGCCGACGACAACGGGGAACCCGCTGAGGATTTGGTACCAGCTGTACTGGATGCTGCATATAGACACAACCTCAAGGTAAAAGGCGTCAGCACATCGTGTGTGTGTGTGTGTGAGGGAGAGAGAGAAAGAAGAGTCATAATATTCAGCACATTTTTACACACATGCAGGAAAATGAGTGTTGATTGTGGATTTTAAATCAGCAGCCGTTGATGGCAGAGTTGGATTTCCATCAATAATGCTGGTGTGGGCATTGCAGCGGGTATTCATAACCTTTTATTTTTCTTTAATGTTTTATTTAACCAGGTTATTCCCACTGAACCAGCCTCTTTGACAATGAAGACAGGAGCACAAAAAGTTTGAGATGAAACAATACCCAATTCCAAAAACACATAATAGTACTAAAACAAGACGAGTAGGCAAAGAAAAGACACAATTGAGGATAAAAACAGTTACCAGAAAGTGTTCCAAGTGGCTGTAGCAGAAAGGCTTCCTTATCTCTGTCCGTCTACTCGAGACAGACAACAGATGTCTTGTGATCCAAGATAATGATTCCAAATTGAACACAGAGTTAAATTGCCAGGCATAAGAAAGTAATTCAGTCAGAATGACTTTATGATGATATGAAGCACTACTTGTGTCTCAAATACAAAAACCAGACTGAATTTATTCACTCTGAGGTTGCTGAAAAGAGAAAACACCTGTATATTTGTCACAGGCAACACGTTCTGTTACCCCTGAGCTTTAACAATGAATGTCTGGAGTCTTGCAGAAGAAATTATGAAGCTATTTTTATCTGCGTTTAGTGAGCTGAGCGACAGTAATGGTAGAGTGTATTATAAAATGCATCAGGGAGAGAAGAATACAACACCTCATCATCTGCATAGCCACGAGTGTCGTTCCATGCGACAGCGAAGAAAGAAAACAAAAGTAGGCCGAGCACGGAACCTTGAGGCACTCCGTTACATACAGTAAAGCAGCTTGAAATGTGACTCTGGGAACACAGAAAAGCTACAACAAACACAAACAGTGTGCTGCTGGAGTATTGAGGCCGAGGTCCGACGTGTTAATGCGTCCGTCCGTTCCTTCTCCATCCATTCATCTCACTAAGAGCACCGTGACACGGAGCTGGAAAGGGATTAATGATGCTTCACAGAGGTGAGTAGAGAGCTGAACGCTGCTCAGGATAGTAATCTCAAAGCAGCCATTGTGCGTTGAGAGTTCCACACAGAGGCGGCGCTTTGCTTTTGTCACAGGAGAGGAAGGTTGAGAGCTTTTGAACTCGTTCCGCTGCCCCCTATGAAGCTGCCTGTGCAACTCGGGGGTTTGACTCTGGATGTTTGCATCCGCAGTGACATCTCCAGTATTAGAGCAAAAAAAAAAAAACAGGTCAAATAGCTGCTGCTGCTGCCGGATCGGTGGTTCAGTGGGGATTGAATGAGCTCCGGAGCACATCAGCAGGGTGGGGAGAGGTGGGGGGGTTAGCAAAACCACATGACCGATTTGCCAATTAGGTTGGAAAATGGCACATTGAAGAAAATGACTGCCCACCATGTTGGTCTCTCTGCCTCCTGCCACTGTATCGAAGGAGTATTACACTTTTACAAGGTACACTTGTACATAATGCAGTACAATTTATGTCACATACTCTCCAGACAATGAAGGGTAAAGAAAGATAAGTGATTACGACACAGTTTGAGGCTTCCCCCCCAAAACGTTCTTTAAAACAAGTTCAAGAAACACGATGACATTTATGTGAATATTCAAAGCCATCCGGAAGCTTCTGCATGAATGTAACATGGCATGTAAGAGAGACAGGCTTGAAAGAGTCTTCTTATGTCAAAGCAGGTGCCATTAATAATGCACCAACAGCATTCACCCAACACACTAAATGTTTAAGTAAAGAAAGATCAGCCGGCCGACCGCATGAAAGCATCAACATTACCGTCAGCTTCTGCTTGAGTTTCTGTGATCTTTAGAGCTGCAACGGGAACCTGTTAGTTGATGGAAAATAATCCATGTTTTCATATTTCATATTCAAACAAAAATAATGGAGCATGTTCGCTATGGCATCTCAAATATGGAGATTTGCTGCTTTTCTTTGCCTTAATATGAATATAATATTAATATAAATTCAAACTGTCTCTCAAGATGTCACCAGGGATCATTTCTACTGTTTATTGGCATTTTATAGATGAACAATTAATCAAAAAGAATGAAAATAATTGTTACTGACATTCCTAAACATGTCCACGGGCAATAAAATGATCAACGGGGGTCATAGTATTGAGATTTTAGATTTTATTTTCATCACAAAAAAACACCACTACTCTAACTATTCATATTTCTATGGTTTGGTCAGCAGGTTGTGTTTTGATGTATGTTCCTATTTAAATATATATATATATATATATATATATATAATTTAACCCATCACTGACTGGTTACAACTTGCCAAAGTTATCACCAAGGTTAATCATAGAGCAAAGTCACAGGAAGGATCATTACAAAATAATTCATGACGATGCCAGAGTTTGTGTCCCGATGTGAAGAGAACGATCGTTTTCCAGCAGCGGCGTGATATCGGCCTCGTCCTCCCGAATAAACTCCTGATGAGAGGCGGTTTGTCATATTTGATATCACATTTGTTTAGACTGTTGTTTGGCTGCGGGCAAAGAAATAATGAATCTCTGCGTGAGAAAAGACGAGAAGGCCTGGATTAGACATGCAACGCTGACCTGACGAGGTTTTAAACGTAACGCTGTCAGGAGAGAAGCTATTAGATTGGAGTTAATGCTTTGTTGTCCCGGGTGACTGAGCGAGCACGACATCCTCGGGATGGGAAGGAAGTGTCTTATATAAAAGCAGAGCAGCAGAAGCCATAGAATAGTTTCTTTCAGCATGTCCTCCGAGTTCTCCTCGTGTTTGATGAACTCCTCCCACTCCCTCTGCACATAAGGACATTTATCTCCTTCTTGCATAAGTTCTGCTTAAATGCTGACAATGTAGAGAACTTTGGCTCCGATCCTTTGCAACTCAAATGCTAATTTTCTAAAGCTGCCACCTTAAATAATTTCTTTGCTCTTTGCTACCGAACGGCAGGCTGTAAAAGGAGCGAGAGGAGCCCAAAAGGAGGGACAGATGGTCCCACAGGAGCGCCGGCAACGGCCAAAAGATGGATCGGATCAGGAAACACACATGCGGTTCTGCTTTTAGAGGCACGGCGGCGACCGGCCAAGCCGAGAAATGTTTGTGGGAATGCATGAGCAGTGTTGTTTTGCAACATCGGGCCCTTGGAGGGTCCGTATAATTACATGCAACTGAGCAAATAATATAGAAGTCAATGCCGCGAAAAAAACACCAGGAAGAATTAATCTTCTTCATGAAATTAAGAATTAAAACGGATTCTGTGACGGAGGGATAGCATACCTGTCCACATGCACTGTTGTTGTCATATCTTTGTCCTTCCTTGTCCTGCCGTCTTGGCCGGTTTGTCACGGCAGCACTCCTCCTCAGTGAAGACGGGGGTTACAGTGAGCTCAGCAGTCTTCCTCCTGCCTGACGGAGCGATCTGAGACAGAAGGAGTCTTTACAGCGGTTTCATGCGGCTCACCAACGCGGCATTCGCCTCTCCAGGATTTAATCCTATTTAGGAATAAACACCAGAAAGACAGCACAATATTTAACAGACAGGACATAAACTATATTGATATTTCATTCAAGTTGATGTATTAAAATGTTTAGGTATTAGATATTCTACAATGTAGCGCAGAAAAACATGACATTTAAAATGTTTAGGTATTAGATATTCTACAATGTAGCGCAGAAAAACATGACATTTAAAATGTTTAGAAGCTGGAAAAAGTGTGTTCTTCACTCCATCCCAACGTATGTGCACAATGAAAAAGTGAGTTCATCATGATGTGTTTTACAGGAAGAGGAAAACAGGGATTCTCCTTTAAATAATATTATATATTTTTGGCATAAGAAGAGATAAATGTGTGTAAACAATGTGTTAAAACTAGATTTTATCACCTACAAAATTGTGAAAACACCCATCGTGGTCTTTAGCCAAAGTCACACAACTACGATTCTCCACCTGAAAACCTGAGATGAATGGAAGCCGGAGCTCTCTCGCCCAAAAGCAGGCCGAGCTTCCATCACACTGGCAATCCCACACCACATCGCTAAAAACACACCGACCCTTGGGATGCTCTTGGGAAACGCTGCACAAGCAAAGCAATGTACTTTTTTTCATTATATAAGTCCAGTATTGCAGCAGCACCCACACACACGGCCTGTATTTTGTACGAGCGGAGTTCACGTGGAGCTGCTGCTCCACCTCAGCTAGAAGAGGAGCTGAAATAGTCCTCCTGCTGAGGGGGTGGTGGTTGGGTGGGGGTGGGGGGGGCACGGTTGGGGGTGATTGGAAGCCGGGTGCAGGAGGGAGAGAGCACAGGGGAAAATGAGTCCCATGACTCAGTTTGCCTCTGTGAACAATCTGCACCCTGAGGGGCTGTGAACGTTCTGTCCAATAAGTAGGCCATGTAGCTGCATGTACACGGGGGAATAACGCCTGAGGGTGTCCTTTAATGGCATCAGCCACACTTTTCCAGATGTATCAGCTCCATTCGGTGTTACGTGACCGCCGCGCGTCCACCGGCTTTCACCACGGATTGAAACCGACGCTCTCCTGAGGAAAGGTGTTGAAATCGATCGAATCGCCATAAGGGTCCGGACCGTTATTTATGCATGACATGGCACTAAATTCCACTCTGCTCAGCGTGAATCGTGGGGTTGATTCCACACAACTAGTCTGGAGAGTTATGGCTTTCACAAACATCGTTTCCTGGCTGTGATTTCCTCCGATGGTCAATTATTGTGAGAGCATCTTCCATCAAGATGTAGCACATCAGATTCACTTAGCATCTCCATTAGTGGAGACGCTCCGGTTTTTCTCGGTCCAGTTGACAGCTCATCCATAGACGTCGGCAGCGCAAAACAATTTGCTCGGCTTTAGCCAATTCCAAACATCACTTTAATCCATTAGTACACTCAGGCTCAATGTCACAGTGACACCGGCGGCGGTGCAGCCGGCAGGCGTCCTCTCCACAGATACGGCTCCCCTGGAGGAAGCATCAGGTACAACAGAGATTAAATGTGAACAAACATGTCATTTTCATAAATCCTAAAGTTAGATTTCACAAAGTGACAGATTTGCACTCTAATCCTGCAGATTATCTGTCGGACTGCAGACCAATCCGATGAGACGGATCGCCGTGACATTTTACTGAATGACTTTGTTAAACCCATGACTTTCACTCCAGCGCCACCAGCAGACTTTTTTTTCCTTTTTTTGGTTTTCAGTAAAATGTCTCTGCAGCTATTAAATAGATTACCATGAAATTGGCTACAAAGATAAAAAAAAATAAACCCTGAATGATCACTTAACATTTCCGCTGGTGCAAAACCATGAGGTGAAAAATGCCGACTTGTCCGATCCGTGTTGTTTTAAGGTCTAAATGCAGACTTTCACTGGGAAGAATCAAACAACATGAGTCGTGACATCTTACATCCATTAAGTTTGATCATACATTATTCAAAATCTCTGAATTCTCTGGCCATTTCTTAAAATATTCAACTAAAGCACTTTTTCGTAGACGTCACCTTGAGTCCCTTTGCTGCTTTTCTCTCATCAATTACAAAAACCCGAGGGCCGGCACTTCCAGCTGCAGAGGGACCGAACGTGAAATGTGTTTTTTTCCTGCTTGACTGGCTAACTGGTCCGCTTGTACTGGTGGCCGATGCTTCATGTTGTACTCCGGTTTTATGGAAATCATGTAAACACAGTAGTCGCTGGAACATGGTGCTACGCTTCGGGGTCACACAAGGTCAAAATGACTAACTTGTTTTGCAGAATTGAAACTGTACGACTTTTGAAAAAACATTTTTTTTTTTAGAGGAGGAGGAATCGACAGTCCGATATAACAGCATTTAATCATCATAATATAACATGCAAAAAAGGGTAAAAATTGTAATTATGTACTGTGATTCACACAGTGCCCCTAATTAATTAAATAAACAAATAAATAACATGCATCTTACCTTATTTTTTATTATGTACTGTGATTCACAGTGTCCATAATAAATAATAAATAAATAAACAAATAAATAACATGCATCTTACCTTATTTTTTATTATGTACTGTGATTCACAGTGTCCATAATAAATAATAAATAAATAAAACAAATAAATAACATGCATCTTACTGAGATATTTCCTTTGTAAAAAACATATTGCAGTGGATGATCTTCCCTTAGAAACTTAATGTTGATTTTTTTAACGGCAGTAATAAGACACGTTGTTTTGTCTGCATGTTTTTTCCCAGGTTGCATTTCACCTCCAACCATACCGAGGACGAAACGACCAGAGTGTGCACGACAACATCAAGTACATCATCGACAGGTAGGCTGCACTTCTTAAGTCAGAGAACCATTAAGATTTCATGCACGGCTGAAAGAACAACGCTGAGACGCATTTCTGATTACATAAAGGCGAGTTTCATGACTTATGAATGACTTTCCAAACCTGAAGGATCAGGAGAACCTGCCAAACACATGCAAACCCAAATATGGTTTCCAACAAATGTATGGAAGACATAGAAAGCAAATCTTCACCTTTTGTCCAGCAAACCCATTTGGTCACTATTTCCCCTCGAACCCACACGTCTGTCCATGACGGTGTATCCTGTACAATCATGGTACCCAGAGGATAAATCCCCATAAACCTATAACCACTTTATAGACAGTTTCCCTTTTTGTTACCCCATAACTGATTCGCTATGGCCACTTGGGGGCAGCAGAAACAAGCCGTGAACACAGGTTGCTTATTTCCAGAAAAAAACTTAATCGTTCATTTGGAGTCGTGTTACTCACCACCTGCTGAATGTTGGTCCAATATTCCCTCGCTTCGTCGTCATCAACTCCTGAAGGGGAAACAAACAACAAAAAGAGTGTCAAGAAACTCATGAGCAGATTCCCCAGAGGATAAACCCTTTCAGATAGGCAGATTGTACTAATGCTCGGGGGATAATCCCTTTAGAGTTGATTTTAAAGACTCTTCTCAAGCACCAGATTCAGGAGAACGTTGATATTTTCAGCCCAATTACTTTGCTGTCAAACTTTGAAAAATGTAATTAATCACCCGTAAAATAACCAGCCTTTTGACTTAACCCTTAAGAATCCATGCTGACACTTTCCCTATGCAGCTTGATGACATCACTTACAAAAAGGGCTGCCAGATTTAATAGAATTGGCTGATTTAAAGTTTTTTTTTTTACTAAATGTAAGCTTCAATAGTTCTGTTTTAACCCTCATGTTACCATCACAATTTGTTTATAAATCCAGAATAAGAATTATGTGACTGGTACCCGGTCGTTCAAGTGGGGAGGACATTGAAAACATTAATTTTAGGTTTATTTGCCTGCAGTAAATCATGAAAAGTCCCTGAATATCAGGTAAAAAAAAGACCTTTTTAATAGACATGAAACACGAAAGGGGTCAAGGATAACAGGAGGGTTAATAACGTGTCACATTGACTGTCTCACCATGTTATTATTCCACTGTTATTGTCTTTAAAACAACAGGTATGGTGACCACGGAGCCTTCTACAGGTTCCCTTCCAGCACGGGGAAGAGCCTCCCCCTCTTTTACATCTACGACGCCTACCTGACCCCCCCGGAGTCCTGGTCCGAGTTCCTGACCCCCGCCGGCGCCCACAGCGTGCGCGGCTCCGCCTACGACTCCGTCTTCATCGCGCTGATCGTGGAGGAGCGCCACAAGCACGACATCCTCGCCGGGGGCTTCGACGGCATGTACACGTACTTCGCCTCCAACGGCTTCTCCTTCGGCTCCTCCCACCAGAACTGGAAGGCCATCAAGGCCTTCTGCGACGGCAACAACCTGCTGTTCGTCCCCGGCGTGGGTCCGGGCTACATCGACACCAGCGTGCGGCCCTGGAACAACCACAACATGCGCAACCGCGTGAACGGCCGCTACTACGAGACCGGCCTGCAGGCGGCGCTGAGCGTGAGGCCGGAGGTCGTCGCCATCACGTCGTTCAACGAGTGGCACGAGGGCACGCAGATCGAGAGGGCCGTGCCCAAGAAGACGGTGACGCGCGTGTACCTGGACTATCAGCCGCACGCGCCCGACCACTACCTGGAGCTGACGCGCCGCTGGGCCGAGCAGTTCAACAAGGAGAAGGAGACGTGGCTCATGTGATGCTCCAGACCCGGATCGATGCAGACCCAGATCTGTGTGTTAAAGGGGGGAGCTTCTGCAGAGTGTGTGCACGCGCGTATGTCTCGTGCACGCGTGCTGATCTGCAAGAAGCGGACATTGTCGGCGGTGTGACGCGTTTATCTCAGGGGGTTTCTGGGTGAAGCAGCATTTTAAAGGGGTTCTCAAATGATCGGTGGGACTCCTCCCCCTCCCTGCAGTTATAGGATAGAATCGATTACCAATCACTTCCATGCTTTCACCTTCATCCACAGCTGCTGTCAAACTGAATGAGACTCTGTTACAGGTTTGAAAGCGCTTGTTGCCCTCCTGCATATTAATATTATATATTATATTATGAAGCCATCAGACTGATCACACTTTAAGCAGACATAATGACATAAATCTAAAAAGTAAAGTTAATATTTTCTGGTATTATTTGAAAGCAAATTAAAAATGATTCATTTTTTCTCCGGCACATTATATAATTCCTCTAAACATCATTCCTCATTATTTTTTTGTATCAAACAGCTTATTATTTACATTTATTTTCATATGTGAGTTGACAGTCATGGTGTTTTAAAGCAGTAATTAGGGGTGAATTTTGTCAATTCACAAATACTTTCAGGTCACACAATGAACCTGCCACCACCTCTAAAGCTAATTTATTAACACGTCATACCTCATTTGTTTAGTGAAGCGGATTGTAAAAATTATATTATGTGGTACTTTCTGGACTCTCTGCTGGTTGCCAGGCAACCTCATGGTTATGTCGATCAGTGTTCATCTTCTGTCACTCAAGGAAAGTCAACAGAATCAGAAGTTAAGCGTGAAGGTTGAGGCTCAATGTTTGTTTTCGCGTGGCTATATGATGCACCATTACTGGAGCACTCTGCTATATGGAGTTATGGGATTTTATCCTGCCACCTATTAAAAGGAAAATGTACTTTCAGATGGGCATTTTTTGAGAATAAACGTATGCTCTGGTTGTGAAGGGCGCTTATGAGTGGTTTGTGCATTTGTGAGTTTTTTTTTCTCCTTATCCTTCAAAAAACACTTAAGTTCCAAGCATCTAAAAATAAAGACGGACATAAAGCTCTAATTCTCTCTTGTGCAGGAAAAAAACTGCAATTCTGAAAAATAAAAATAAAACTTTTATTGTGGCCATGGTTGTACAATCCATTAAAACAACTTTACATCAGGAGATGACAATTTGAACAAGTGGTCCAGTTTTTAAACATAAAAGTGGAGGGATGCTAACAAGTCTGAAATATTACAGTAAATTCATATAAAGCTACAACCAAACGTATTGTAACTGTAGCAGGTGACCAATTACAGTACATGTTTGCATTGTTCAACTGAAATAATGATAAATAAATACAGGGACAGGCTCATCCCCCATCTGTTATGACAAAATTATTATTTAGGGCATAAAACAGGGATCTACCACCACCTCTAGCCATTATAGAAATATTAAAAACCATTGTATTTCCCGTTAAGCCACAGTTTTAATTTTATACAAAAAAAATAATAAAAAAAATCCCACCATATAGCTGACCTTGTTCTGCGTTTCCGAATAAAATGGTAGAGAACTGCGACACATTCATATCCCACATAATCCCATGATGGTAGGAAGTAAAAATAATAAGTCCAGACCTTGGAGCAGCGAAACATCAGCCATCGGGTCGATGCTTAGTCCTTCCCGGGGAAATGTCTCATTCCTCCACAAGAACACGGAAAAGGATTGATGAAAAGTCAGTGGTCAGCGATGGCTGTGCGTCTCAGTGTGCGTTGTGGAGAGAGTTCAAAAGGTCAATCTTTCCCTGAGTCCTCCGACAGTCCATATTTGTGCTCCAGCACATCCACCGTAGAAGAAAAGGCACTGAAAACAGAATAATTTCTCAATTAATATGTCAATGTGGGAGACAAAAATAAACCCTGACACTCAAGTATTTCCACATTCTGCCTGCAAACGCTCGACTACGCTGTGTGTTTACTAGTTTCCAGATGATTCATAATCACAGCAGATGCTGCAGGATCATCCTCCCAGTGGTGGAGGACATTGTGATGATACTGTTGCAAAAGGAACAGCAGTAAACCAAAAACACTGGCAGGTGCTTAATGCATTTAGATGCAGCTTTCTTTTTCCTACGTTCCGTAGCAAACAGGAAACCCAGACAATCACGTTCTAAAAAAAAAAAAAGGGTCCCAAACCATACCACATTAAATACAAACGTTATAAAATATGAAATACATACTAGAGTTGGGCCAATTTCACCGGTCCGGTTCAGTGTATGGAGCTAAACCGGTTTGATTTATGTTAATCTGCTGAACCAGCATTTGTCCTTAAGACACGTTCTAGAAAATTAAAAACATCAGCGACCTGCGATTATTTTTGGACTCTCCTTTCTGTGATTATAGCGCAGTTTTCTGTGTAAAAAAGGCAGAATGTTTCACTCGGGAGGGGCAAGTGTGACAACGAGTGGTTCAAGTCGTTATACCGGTCTGATCCGGTGTTTGGCTTCATATCAAACCGGTTTAAACATTTTTAAACTACTACATACTCATCATAGTATATCGTTTTGGCAGTTAATATGTAAAAATATCAACATTTCACAAACCACATTTGCATAAACTCACCAGCCGGGTCTGATGATGCGGTATTTGCCGACGACCGACAAGTCGACCACTGTTGATCCGAGGCGGCTGGCGTCTCCTATCGGTCCGCCGTCCACCACCACCGCCAGCTTGGGCCAGAGATCCTCAAACTCCTACGGGAGGAAAAACAGCATCAAAGGATCAATGTCAAAGTAGAGCTAAAACATGTGGAACATGAAATGCGAGCCGAGTCGTCCACTGACCTCTACGGCCACGGTGCTGGTGTGGGAGCTGATGTTGGCGCTGGTAAGGGCGAGTGGCTCGGCGCACATCTGGCACAGGCGTCTCATGAAGGCGTGGTCCGGGATACGTACGCCTACCAGCTGAGGAGACACGTGGAAATTACATTGATATAATATTCACATTTCTTTTATAACACCAGTTATAAAAGGGAGAGGACGTACCGAAGTGAAGGGGTTCAGATCTGTGTTCAGTACTTCGGCTCTTTCAAACACCAGAGTGACGGGACCGGGCAGCAGGTCACCTAACAGCGCCTCCTTCACCTTCACCTTACAGTACCTGACCGTGGAAACAAGAACGATGTTTGGAAGGGATTCAGAGGATTCATTATGGCAGCAAACAACTGTTTTTATTTAAAAAGATACAGTGGAGGGATGTCCATCCGAAAAAGGGATAAAGTGGCTGAGTCATAATCTGAGAGCGTTGAGATACGACTGCAAGTCTGTGACGGTCCATGTTTTATTCCACGATGTTGTGCCTCATCTCCTCTCATCATTTCCTTATGAAAGCCTTAATTTAAGACACCGCTACCTGGCTAATTCATTCATATTTCTGTGACAGCAGGGGAGCCTTGACTCGAAATGTAAAATGCTTTTCTGCCGCTTCCACGAAAACATTTATGCAGGTCTAAGAAGAAAACATCCTTCTCTCCCTCCCTCCCTCCCTCCCTCTCAGCAGTCACCCGTTCCTACGCCTACTTGTAGATATCCTGGATTTCCCCGACACAGATGGCGAGCGGTTTGTGTCCATCTCGACCTTTGATCTCGTAGGTTTTGCCGACGGCTTCAGAGTTCTGGGCGAGACACGCCAGGCCGTAGATGGTGTCGGTGGGCACGCCGACCACGTGACCCTCCTTCAGAGCCTTCGCCGTGCACCTCAGGATTTCAGCACCATCTGCAGGTTCAAAACACAAGATAATCCATCACAAGGTACACAGGGAAGAAAACATACAAACATGCCTTTTTATCATATTATCATCAAACAAGGTCAAAACATTGACAGTATTCATAATAGTATTCAGCTTTGGAGTTTAGCCCACCCTGGGGATTACATGCCAGGATGTTTCCGTCTGTGCTGCATCATTTTTGACCATAAAAATAAATAAATGTAACGCACAAGTACATGAAAGCAGCATTGGAACACCATTATGCTACTTTTATTTAGTTTGCATGTAAAACACATGAAGAAGCTATAAATAGGATACATAACGAGTAAAAAAAACAGCTGATTATGACGTGTATGTACGTCACAGTGTTGGACTACTCTGTCGGCGTGTATTTGACACGTTATATAATTCCTCTAAACATCATTCCTCATTATTTTTTTGTATCAAACAGCTTATTATTTACATTTATTTTCATATGTGAGTTGACAGTCATGGTGTTTTAAAGCAGTAATTAGGGGTGAAGCATGCAGGTGAAGACAGTTTTCATTCACAAATACTTTCAGGTCACACAATGAACCTGCCACCACCTCTAAAGCTAATTTATTAACACGTCATACCTCATTCGTTTAGTGAAGCGGATTGTAAAAATTATATTATGTGGTACTTTCTGGACTCTCTGCTGGTTGCCAGGCAACCTCATGGTTATGTCGATCAGTGTTCATCTTCTGTCACTCAAGGAAAGTCAACAGAATCAGAAGTTAAGCGTGAAGGTTGAGGCTCAATGTTTGTTTTCGCGTGGCTATATGATGCACCATTACTGGAGCACTCTGCTATATGGAGTTATGGGATTTTATCCTGCCACCTATTAAAAGGAAAATGTACTTTCAGATGGGCATTTTTTGAGAATAAACGTATGCTCTGGTTGTGAAGGGCGCTTATGAGTGGTTTGTGCATTTGTGAGGGGTTTTTCTTCTCCTTATCCTTCAAAAAACACTTAAGTTCCAAGCATCTAAAAATAAAGACGGACATAAAGCTCTAATTCTCTCTTGTGCAGGAAAAAAACTGCAATTCTGAAAAATAAAAATAAAACTTTTATTGTGGCCATGGTTGTACAATCCATTAAAACAACTTTACATCAGGAGATGACAATTTGAACAAGTGGTCCAGTTTTTAAACATAAAAGTGGGGGGATGCTAACAAGTCTGAAATATTACAGTAAATTCATATAAAGCTACAACCAAACGTATTGTAACTGTAGCAGGTGACCAATTACAGTACATGTTTGCATTGTTCAACTGAAATAATGATAAATAAATACAGGGACAGGCTCATCCCCCATCTGTTATGACAAAATTATTATTTAGGGCATAAAACAGGGATCTACCACCACCTCTAGCCATTATAGAAATATTAAAAACCATTGTATTTCCCGTTAAGCCACAGTTTTAATTTTATACAAAAAAAATAATAATAAAAAAAATCCCACCATATAGCTGACCTTGTTCTGCGTTTCCGAATAAAATGGTAGAGAACTGCGACACATTCATATCCCACATAATCCCATGATGGTAGGAAGTAAAAATAATAAGTCCAGACCTTGGAGCAGCGAAACATCAGCCATCGGGTCGATGCTTAGTCCTTCCCGGGGAAATGTCTCATTCCTCCACAAGAACACGGAAAAGGATTCATGAAAAGTCAGTGGTCAGCGATGGCTGTGCGTCTCAGTGTGCGTTGTGGAGAGAGTTCAAAAGGTCAATCTTTCCCTGAGTCCTCCGACAGTCCATATTTGTGCTCCAGCACATCCACCGTAGAAGAAAAGGCACTGAAAACAGAATAATTTCTCAATTAATATGTCAATGTGGGAGACAAAAATAAACCCTGACACTCAAGTATTTCCACATTCTGCCTGCAAACGCTCGACTACGCTGTGTGTTTACTAGTTTCCAGATGATTCATAATCACAGCAGATGCTGCAGGATCATCCTCCCAGTGGTGGAGGACATTGTGATGATACTGTTGCAAAAGGAACAGCAGTAAACCAAAAACACTGGCAGGTACTTAATGCATTTAGATGCAGCTTTCTTTTTCCTACGTTCCGTAGCAAACAGGAAACCCAGACAATCACGTTCTAAAAAAAAAAAAAGGGTCCCAAACCATACCACATTAAATACAAACGTTAGAAAATATGAAATACATACTAGAGTTGGGCCAATTTCACCGGTCCGGTTCAGTGTATGGAGCTAAACCGGTTTGATTTATGTTAATCTGCTGAACCAGCATTTGTCCTTAAGACACATTCTAGAAAATTAAAAACATCAGCGACCTGCGATTATTTTTGGACTCTCCTTTCTGTGATTATAGCGCAGTTTTCTGTGTAAAAAAGGCAGAATGTTTCACTCGGGAGGGGCAAGTGTGACAACGAGTGGTTCAAGTCGTTATACCGGTCTGATCCGGTGTTTGGCTTCATATCAAACCGGTTTAAACATTTTTAAACTACTACATACTCATCATAGTATATCGTTTTGGCAGTTAATATGTAAAAATATCAACATTTCACAAACCACATTTGCATAAACTCACCAGCCGGGTCTGATGATGCGGTATTTGCCGACGACCGACAAGTCGACCACTGTTGATCCGAGGCGGCTGGCGTCTCCTATCGGTCCGCCGTCCACCACCACCGCCAGCTTGGGCCAGAGATCCTCAAACTCCTACGGGAGGAAAAACAGCATCAAAGGATCAATGTCAAAGTAGAGCTAAAACATGTGGAACATGAAATGCGAGCCGAGTCGTCCACTGACCTCTACGGCCACGGTGCTGGTGTGGGAGCTGATGTTGGCGCTGGTAAGGGCGAGTGGCTCGGCGCACATCTGGCACAGGCGTCTCATGAAGGCGTGGTCCGGGATACGTACGCCTACCAGCTGAGGAGACACGTGGAAATTACATTGATATAATATTCACATTTCTTTTATAACACCAGTTATAAAAGGGAGAGGACGTACCGAAGTGAAGGGGTTCAGATCTGTGTTCAGTACTTCGGCTCTTTCAAACACCAGAGTGACGGGACCGGGCAGCAGGTCACCTAACAGCGCCTCCTTCACCTTCACCTTACAGTACCTGACCGTGGAAACAAGAACGATGTTTGGAAGGGATTCAGAGGATTCATTATGGCAGCAAACAACTGTTTTTATTTAAAAAGATACAGTGGAGGGATGTCCATCCGAAAAAGGGATAAAGTGGCTGAGTCATAATCTGAGAGCGTTGAGATACGACTGCAAGTCTGTGACGGTCCATGTTTTATTCCACGATGTTGTGCCTCATCTCCTCTCATCATTTCCTTATGAAAGCCTTAATTTAAGACACCGCTACCTGGCTAATTCATTCATATTTCTGTGACAGCAGGGGAGCCTTGACTCGAAATGTAAAATGCTTTTCTGCCGCTTCCACGAAAACATTTATGCAGGTCTAAGAAGAAAACATCCTTCTCTCCCTCCCTCCCTCCCTCCCTCTCAGCAGTCACCCGTTCCTACGCCTACTTGTAGATATCCTGGATTTCCCCGACACAGATGGCGAGCGGTTTGTGTCCATCTCGACCTTTGATCTCGTAGGTTTTGCCGACGGCTTCAGAGTTCTGGGCGAGACACGCCAGGCCGTAGATGGTGTCGGTGGGCACGCCGACCACGTGACCCTCCTTCAGAGCCTTCGCCGTGCACCTCAGGATTTCAGCACCATCTGCAGGTTCAAAACACAAGATAATCCATCACAAGGTACACAGGGAAGAAAACATACAAACATGCCTTTTTATCATATTATCATCAAACAAGGTCAAAACATTGACAGTATTCATAATAGTATTCAGCTTTGGAGTTTAGCCCACCCTGGGGATTACATGCCAGGATGTTTCCGTCTGTGCTGCATCATTTTTGACCATAAAAATAAATAAATGTAACGCACAAGTACATGAAAGCAGCATTGGAACACCATTATGCTACTTTTATTTAGTTTGCATGTAAAACACATGAAGAAGCTATAAATAGGATACATAACGAGTAAAAAAACAGCTGATTATGACGTATGTACGTCACAGTGTTGGACTACTCTGTCGGCGTGTATTTGACACGTGACAGGAACCACGGGGAGTCTGATGTAACATGCTGTAATGTTTACGTTACTCACTGCCAAACGTTACTGTGGCTGAAGACCCGCCAATGTGGAAGGCTCGCGCACGTTTGAGCTCACCTGTTTGGCCCTCGTGGCGGACGGAAGGCCCGTTGGAGGTCGGCGGCAGCAGACGCAGCACGTTGGTCCTCAGCTCTTTGCACATCTCTCCTCCGCGTCGACGAGCCGCGGCGGAACCGGAAGAAACGCTGGATCGGAACATTTCGACGGCGACGTTACAGACGGGCTTCATACAAACGGAGCGGCGGCGGCGGGTGTGTCGTTTCACGGCCGGGGAGCATGTTGACGCCGGATGACAGAAAGCTTCCGGGTGACGCCCACTAACAGTGACGCTGCTTTTCTTAAAGGGCCAGCAGCACGTTGTTTCAGCGTTCCAGGGGAAGAAAGTTTGGACTTAAATTGATGTAAGTCTGTTTGTTTTGAATTAAATCACTTAATGGATGATATTTAAACAAATGCCCCAAAAATAAATAAATAAATAAATAAAAAAATCTAATATATGAATCCTCCAATGATCCCACATTTTACCTGCATGGCCTGATTACTCATTAATTGGGGAAATTAAAATCACCTGTGAGCACCTGCTTAAAAACCACACACACAAAACCCACACACAATATTGAAACGCAGAGATTACAGGACAACTAATAAATCTACCATCATGGCTTCAGATGCAGGTAACGATACACACGTTTCTCAGTTTAACATTAGTGACGTTTCTATAATTATGCTTGTGAAACAGTTCCAGGTTGTGCAGAGCTGGCCCTGCAGGCCGATGACGGCGTCTCACCTGTCAAACAGGTTGGCCATGATCTGAAGCTTGAACTGTCTGATGGCTGTCTGCACAAAACCGTGAGCAACATGTTTTTATTGTTCTCCACAGGAGCTGGAGATCAAGGACAGACTGGTCACCCTGTCCGATAGGATAACCCTGTGCAACAGAGTCCTGGATGACCTGAAGGACCTGAATGATGTTCTACGGGTGAGATTGCTTTTCTCTCTTTGGAAGTTTGTGACTTAATCCAAATTCTAAAAGTCCAATCTTTATTTTCCGCCAACAGAGAAAATCTCTCCAGACTGTGTCGTTACTGAAGCAGAAGTGACCAGAAGTGGAACAGTATCCCCCCCCCCCCTTTTAATATGCCTCCAATAAATGAAATAAAAAGTAATTGAGCATAATCAACAATACGTTTCAGTGACAAGGATAAGGTTTTATTAGTATTATATTGCTCTCAATTCAGAAATGTATTTGTCATATTACTTTATACGAAACAAGCATAAGCAAATATTTTCACATTATACATTCTTTTTTTAAAAATACAAATCCTTAATTCTCACTCTTTGGGTGTCGGGACATTCCTTTGGAAGCATATAGTTATTTTCTTTTGAACATTGCCCAATTGGAAAAAGAATTGTGGGAAATTCTGGATCTCAATTTTGTGATCAAACAATATGCTTCCAAATAAATGTCTCCATCAGTGACTTTCTGACGTTACCATTTCAGGCAAACTTCAGAGAGACAAACCTGGGCCACATGTCAAACTATTTCTCTGCTTATTGATTTAAAACATTGACAACTGAAAGCCAAGAAATTATCCCAGAAAGTTGTTAAATATGTGACAGGCGGAGATGATTACATCAATGGGATGAGCCCAAATGAAACATGTTTTCACAAACTGTAAAAGTAAAAAAACAAAAAAGGAAAATAAAAGAGAAGCTGCGTACGTTTTGACCAAAAATAATTCTTAAAACAGAATCATTCACCAAAGACTCCTTCAAAACAAATCCAGTTGGTTTTAAACTACATGTAAAAAAAAAAAAGGATCGCCGTGTTTTGCAACAATTATGGGAACAGTACTCGGACACACCACTCCAAATATGAAATGTAATATTCTGGAGTTCAAGAATCATGCTCAACATCGTATGCATCGGAAAGGCAAATTTAACCTCTGGAGTTCCGCATGTCAGGTTGTGGCAGAATATAATTTAATGGTGGGAGGAATAAATACTTTCAGAGTCAGTATTTAAACTTGTGAATGCCACAAGTAAAATTGCATAGTTGTGTGACTGTATGCATGGAAATGTACAGTGATGGCATGAGCTTGACCCTTGGCAGTAATTTAACAGAGCGCCTTAAAAAGGAAATGTTGAGTAAATCATCCTCATTTTGTAATCCAATTGAACCAAGTAGACACACTTGATATCTAATACTGCATACACGGAATGGTTTAGAGCACAAATTGTGTGATTGGACCCTTTCACAACGTACCTAAGTGCCTTCTTGGCATCTGTGATTCTAGGGGAAGCTCCACTCCCTAAATGTTTGGCAAAAAGAAACCCAAACCTGGATCTAAAATGTAGAATCGCATCACTTGTAACGGTTATGCTGCATATCCATTAACGTCTTTCCAAAACAGACAGCTGGAAATCAATACCGTTTTCTAGGAAACACGTACGCTTTTCCGTCCCAGTGCTTTTTTGCCTTATTGTGATCCGCTGCTGTGTGTGAATGCCCGAGACTCGATGAAGATGTGTTGGCATGTCAATGGCTGAAGACTGAAGGCAAGGAGGCTCATAGAATAGTTATGTTGTAAGGCCAAAGTAGCTCTACACTCTCTAGTATACGGGGCATAATGCCATCGTTCTATCATCATTGCATTGTGTCCCATGTGAAACAATACTGTTAAATTATACTCTGAGCAGGAGGCTATGTGTTACATATATTTTCTTCCTATGGGGACTGTACAAAAAGCCCAACTATTCAACTGAACACAGCAAAAACTCTTCTGCATAAATGTGACTGGGCGAAGAATGCAAAGATAGAGGGTTTACGCTACCTCGGGTATGTACATTAGCTCCAAATTCTGAGTTAGGAATTCAAAAGTCTATACAAAAATACAAATTCTAGAATCATCTACAAGTTACTCAAAGATGTTTACACTAAAATGTACTGTATTTACACTGTCACCAGGACACCATCTTTTAAATGCTACTTTACAGCAGTTGTATACAAAAAGTCTGTAGTGGTGCTGCACCTCAGATTACTCACTTTACAAGTTAGTGTGCAATAAACAGGGACGAGTGCAGCAAAAACGTAGGGCTACTGCAAGTGTGGGGCATCGGGTATGAAAAACGTATGTCTGGGTAACAAATTCAGGGAACCAAGATCAGTTATGACTTGATGCATCCCTGAGAGGGTTACAGCCCTATAATATATGGGACGTTGACAGTAGTTCCTTACTGTTTCATTCAATATTTTTGAAAACAAGCAGATCAGTTCAGTGTGCAGTCGACTATAGGTGCCTGTTTTATAGGTGCCTGCCAAATTTGCTTAAGCAATACCCATTACGTTCTTTGAAAAGGAAAGGAAAAAAAAAAAAAAAAAATCAGTAACATAAAAACAGCTCAACTGAAAAACACAACAAGTGATTGGAATAAATTAATAGATAATTTCTGTTATCTTGAGGATAATAGTATTACCAGTAAAATGAAAGAATCAAGTATTTAAATAAATTAACATGTACATATTTAAATTAGTTTAAGTTATAGGCAACTTATTGATGTATTAATTTTCAATTAAAGACAGGCAGATTGGATCACAGGTTCTTTTCTCAATTAGTAAATAACTGTCGAAAGAAATGAAAGAATTCTCACATTTTTCTGGACTACACTAGTCTTCCTAGAAAACAAAATACAGAGGAAATCACTTCATATTGAAGGACAGCCATGTGGGGGTTGATGCGATGCGGCCAACCCCTTCAAATTCCTACTGGGATCAACGCTTGTTAAAATTAAATTCCTCTAATATACAGTGCATTCTGCTCAGTTGCATACCAGCTTTAAGCATTTGTTAGGACTGCAGTACAGTACAAGGATATACAGACAAGGTTGGTTTTTTCCTGCTCAGGTGTCTGACCTTCAAGGAAAATTGAACTCTCAATATCAGTGCTTGGACAACACCCATTTGTTTCATTCAATCAATTCAGAGTGAATTTTGAGGGTTATTATATACAGATTATGTTTAGAACAGAAGCATCTACTGCCTTTCCCTGCATTCTTTAGCATAAACATTGCTAAATCTCTATAAGCAAAAACTAATCCTGTTTTTAAAAACTCAACTACTGCAATGAGACTCAACAGAAAAAATATACAGTTTGTGTGTGTATATATATATATGTTGCACGGTTGGGGGGAGATACACTATATAGGAAGAAAGAAGAGCCTTCGCTGTAGACTCGAGACGTTGGTGGAGTTGATGCCAGTGGATCAGTAGGTGCAACAGACGAACACATGGTCCGCACTCAGAAGGCGTTTTCTTCTAAGGATTGCCATCGGTGGCCATGTTGAAGTCATCAGCCACCAGCAGCAGAGCCTCAATGTTGGCAGCTGTCTCAGGGCTCTGCAGGGACAGGAAGTCCGAGACATCCATATTTGCTAACCCGTCAGACGGGGGAGGGTTTGTGGCAGTGCTGCTCACTATCGTGGAGAAAGTCTGAGCTGAGGAGGTGGAGGAGGAAGGAAGAAGAAGAAGGAGCAGCAGCGGGGGCCTCCAGCCTCACCTCACCCACCTTGGAGGAAGACTCTGGGAGGGAGCATGAAGATGATGAAGTGGCTGGATGATGTGGAGGCTCTGGGGGTTGTGGTAGCGGGGGAGGAGGGGGCTCTGGTGGCTGTGGCTGTGCTGGGGCTGAAACAACGGAGGAGGCACTATTTGAACTCTTCTCTTTAGCAGCGTCCCTGCAGGCACACTGGCACTGGCAGGATTCCTCCTGTTTGATGATGATGACGGGCAGACTGAGGCCGATCTGTTGAACTGAGCTGCCTGCAAACAGAAACAGAATTTAAAGTTCACCAAAAACAAGAACAAATGTGACGTGGCAGCTTTCCAAATCTGCAAAGTATATCAAAAGAAAGGAGGTCAGACATTACTCAATACTTTTAAGTAGTTGGCATTCATCAGTTGAGAAGAGAACAGATAGTTAATATCGATAAAATAACAAATAAATTACATCTTGTTCTTTGACAGCATCTTTAATAGTTCACTTTTATCGGAGCAAGAATTCGTCATGAGTCAATTTAAGAGGATAATGACAATAATAAAAAAAGCTCAATTAAAAAGTAGAGTTGAAGTCCCCAATTCTTGTTCTATTCTTATCCTTAATGTTTTGAATATCATTTCTCCCGTGCCTTTACTTGTCATGTTCTCGTTAAATATTATAATGGGATACCATTTTAACGGTTCTAGCACTGTGCATTAAATGAGCGTCAGCATCTTGGAACTGCATTTATATTATAAAACTACTGTGATGCAAGTGGAGCGCTCTGGACACCAATCTACGACTTAACGAATCCTATTAAAGTCAAGCAGCACTGCATGTCAAAACTAAATGTATGATTTCATTACTGCCTTTTTGGCCAATGTCCAAAACATAATAACTCACTTACCAGAATTTCCGCCCACTGGTATGGCTGTAGTGAAGAAGACTTTTTCCACTTTAGGAGCTCCTTGATGTGGCTGTAAACAAACATTAAACACCACAGTTGAAGCAGATAAAAAATGATTTAAAATAGCTGGTTAGGCGAGAGGATTATGAGGTTGATTTACACCAGTTTTTAACTGTATTGAAGGGATGTGTGTGGTGCATCGGTGTATGAAAGTAAGATAAAGACCTATTCCTTTACTCCAGTTACTGCAATGCCAAGGCCATAGCAATCCCCTCTAGTTCACTGCAGATATTCATTTGCTAAATGTATAGTTTTTGCGTGTTCTTGCTAATCCTCCCACATGAACACACTGATGATTAGAAGATTAAATCCCTAATTGTATGCATGTAGATATTTGACCGATACAAATCAAGTCATACTCACAGTTTGTTCTGGGTTCTGCTGACTGTTGGCAGCGCTGCTGAGGATCCACTGGAGGTTCTGGTCAGACATGACCAGGCTGGGCTGCAGCAGGCTCGGGGTGGGAGCTATGGTTATGGTGGTAGGAGTGGGAGCTATGGTTATGGTGGCAGGGGTGGTAGCCAAACCAGGGCCAGAGTTGGGGACAGGGTTGTTGGCCAAAGGCACAGGTGTAGCCACAGCAGCGTCTGTTGTCGTGGCCGTAACAACAGACACAGGAGCAGCGCCAGGTGCTGTGGTGGTCAGTGCTGGAGCCACCGGAGCTGGAGCGGAGATGGCTGGTAGAGGAGTGGTCTGGGCGCCGCTATCCGGCTGTAGGAATGTGGGCGGCATTGCCACATAATGCTGGGGGGTGACACGGTTTGGTGCTTGGACAGTGGCTTGGGCAGGCACATCGGAGATCTGCTGAGGCCCGGCTACTTGTATGAAAGGGGGAGGCTGCGTGGAGCTGACAGTAGCGGTGGCGGAGGCAGGGGTGGAGGCCTGGGAGGAAGAGCTCTGACTGAGCAGGGAAGGAGCCTCCACAACTTTAGTTGAGTGGGAACAGGAAGATGAGCAGGTAGGATGCAGAGAGAAAGAGATGAGAGACGACCCATCCGCCAGCACCGACTGTGTAGGTGTCTCTAGGCTGAAGGATTCAGCAAGGCTCTCTGAGGAAGGAAAAAAAAAAAGCCTCCCATAAGTGAACAAGAACATTCAATAAAATCCAAGCTGGCATGTTGTGAGATGGACTGACCGTTGGGATGGGCATCATCCTGGCTGACACTGTTTTCAGGACTCTGGAACATGAGCTCAAAGATTTTCACAGGGGTCACATTGTTGAGGTCCAAATGATGAGCCTGAAATAAAATTAAAACATAATACATGTATAAATTACCTTACTAAGAACTGCAACAGCTAGAATGTATTGGTTTTGACAATGAAAATACAGCTGCCTGTTAATTGACATCTTCATCTTCACACTTGTTTGACAAATCTGAAACAAAGGCCAGACTTACATTATGGATGTTCTCTCGTAGCTCCGAGTCTGTAGACATGAGGCTCAAGTCACTGAGGCACAGCGAGTGATTTGCATCCTGCAATTAAGAGATGAACTGGATCTGATTAAACGTACCACGGCTCTGGGATTAAGCTTCATGAAAGGATAGAGACATTGGAAAGGAAAGCAACACCTCTTGTATTTTAATGTAAAAATAATTTCTATTTCATAATAACTGTCAAGATTGCCTGTGGTTACTCCCATATAGTGTGAACCCCTAAAACTCAGGTTTTTGTAGACTTTTGCAGTGATGCAACAAATTCACACAGTTTTAATGAAGTGAATATTATGAGGAACATAGTATTATGTGGCTCTCAGGCATCGAAAACGTGTGCCGACATCGGGATATTAAGTTAAGTGACTCACTTCAGAGAGCGGATGAGTGAGGCTGACGGTGAAGGTCTGTCCTTTGTCGTGGCCCCGGATGTGACTCTTCAGACTGTACTGGCTGCTGAAAGTCTTCTCACAGCCATCACTGGGACAGTTGAATGGTTTCTCCCCTAGAGAACGAGTAGAGACAGAGACTGAAAGTTAAACTTCACACCTTCATCATTCAAGAGGATAAAAGGTGCTTTTTCATGTTTACTGGATAAAATGTTGACATGATGAATACAAAACAACATATAAATGTTTTCAGCTTGAGGAAAAATCTTTTTGGTTGAGCTATTTAAATTAACTATGTGGGAGACACTGGTAATAATGTACATGCAAATCAAGCATAGCTGAAAACCTTGTTGAAGCTTTTGTAGTAAAATCAAAGTTATATAAAACAAACCGGTAATGTGTACCTGTGTGTGTCCGTACATGCGTTTTAAGGTGATGACTTGCAGCAAAGGCTTTGCCACAGCCATCATGGTCACACCTGGAGACATGTAATAATCAGAAATATGCAAATAGAGTGATGCATTTTCAAGACACAAGCTTTCTAAAACAACAGAGTGACAAACACTACTAGAAAAACGTTCTAATATTAAAAATCCTTCAACACTTTATTTAAATAAACCAGACTAAAAGAGTTGTCTGTGAGTATCTATTAGAATCCCGATTCCTTCATCTTCTAATAGGGGTGGATTTAACCTGGCGTGATAATGGAAATGCTCACCGGAATGGTTTCTCCCCAGTGTGTGTTCGAATGTGCTTCCTCAGGTCGCTAAGTGTGGTAAAGTACTTTGTGCATCCCTCCGAATCACAGTTGAATGTCTTGCCTGTGTGGAGTCTCTGGTGTGCTTTCAATCTGCAGAGACAATCAAGTGTGCATTAAACCACAGTGGGAGAAACAACAACAGCACAGTGGCATTAAACAGCATGCGTTGATTCCAGTTGCACTTATTTTAAGACTGACTAAAAGGCAAGGAAGGGAAAAAGACGCTTGAGTCCACATTAAGATGAGAACAGAATCTAGTCGGACAGGGAAAACAACTGAAAACAAAAGTACACATTTCTCTCAATGGTGGTCAAATAAGAGAATCAAGGCTCGGTTATGCTTCCGCGTAGTGATCACGCAACGGCAACGCAATGGCCATGCAGTTCCTGGGAGACCTTGATGGTTCTGGTTGGGTTTACGTGTCGAAGTGCAATTCAATGCCACACCGGTAGAGGGCGCTATGTTTTTTGTAAAGACTGACCGACCGAGACTCTTGACGTTTATCGTCGTTACTCGTTATAGCCTATTTGTTTACTTTCCGGCTTTAAACGTCCACAATTTTTCAGAACTTGGTGTTTTATTTCTTTGTGCAAAAGCGACAAGGTGCAAACAATAAAACAAGGTGAAAACAATAAAACAAGGTGCAAACAATAAAACAAGGTGCAAACAATAAAAGTAGCCCATTAAAAGTTTAAATGGCGGTGTTTATGAGTGGAAACTAGAAAAGCGGTCTCCAGCGGATGTAGTTAGCGGATCAATCACAGCCAATGCCGCTGCGTTGGTTTTTGCGTTTGCGTTGCATCGCCTCGACGCGCATTTATGATTTTTGGGAAGTGCACGTCAGGCCCTTGTGTTGGACGTAAGGGGGGTCCGCAAGGATGTAAAGGGTCCGCAAGCTCCCTTGCGTTGTGTCAACGCAGAAGCATAACTTGGGCTTCAGGGTGAAATGGGAGATGGGAAGAGGAAAGTAATATTATTCCCCCATATCTTGTGTGCCCTGAGGACCAGCCGTTAACATGGAATTGAAGACTCGTTCAGCAACCGAACCAATGAACAAGGCTCGGATGTGGATGCAAATTAGAATAAAACTAATTGGGCCTGGTGTTGTCAAAAATAGATGCTCAGCTGCCGTAAATATCTCAGAAATGTCAGACAACAGATTTACCTAATATTAAATAAGATCAATATCTTTAATGACCAAACACCACACACCCCCATAAAAATATATAAAATATATTTAATTACTCATTATTCTTTCTGAATAACACTAGTAAGGCCATCTACTTTATGACAGGACCTTCTCATAACCATCCAACTGCGGTCAAAACCTAGATTGGTGACGATCATCTGAACAGCACCCATGAAGAGAAATTAAAGGCAACAAAGCGGTGTAAAGGCTTACCTGTATAACGTGTTAAAGGCCTTCTCACAGCCCTGCACATCACACTCAAAAGGCTTCTCCTTGGTGTGAACGCGGACGTGGATCTTGAGGCTGTAAGAGGTGAGGAAGGCCTTCCCACAGCCCTGTTGATTGCACACAAACGTGTACTCGCCTCGGTGTGTCTTTTGATGTGTTCGCAGGTTTCCTGCCGTGCTGTACGTCCTGGTGCAGCCTTCAAACATGCACTGGTAGCGCTTCACCTGATGGAAGAACAACAGAGGTGCTTTAACGGTGTTGAATTCAACAAACAAATCTCGAAACAAAGATAACATTACCTTTCAAATCAATTTGAGTATTTAACGTGCATTACAAAAAGCCAAGAATTTGCTGATTCTCAGTATTAACCAGCGCAGCCGTACAATGAGTATAGTCTGACTCAGTTTGACCTTTCAGACAAGACCTGAACTCAATGACTCAGCCACCCGTCAGCACATGAAGCGGGTGAGCACAAAGGACAGCAGTGACGACTGAAGCGCATGCAAAACATCCCATCCAATTCTGTTTCACAGCAACCATCTCCACGGCAGTGGATTATAAATGCAAATCATTTCTTATACAAAGTAATACAGAATAAAGCTTAATTTTGTTGAATCTATCTGAAATCAGGATATTTGTTTTGTGGTCGGTTCTGCTGAAATTGCGACACAACTCCATGAAACCAAGACAAATGAAATACATAGTGTATCATGAAATACATAGTGTACAATTTATCAAAACGTCACGACTCTGAATGATGACACACAACATGCAGTAGCACTTATCTGCTGTGTGCTTTGAACATTGTGAAACACGTCCATGCAAAGCCGCTGTAGGAGGCCTGCAGCTCAGTGTTGTATTCATCTCCCACACCATCGTGACTCTGCTCCACAATCAGTTTGATGACTGAGAGAGAGCATTGTATGCTTTGGTTTGCCACATGCATGCATAGTGGAAATAAGGCCACACCATTACAAATTAAATGGTTATGCAAGTGTATTTACAGCAATATTTTACTAAATGCTTGACACTCTTGAGTTCTGTCTGCTCCTGATTTCCACAATTCACTGGTTATTTTAATAATAAAGGCTCCATTGAAATAAAGAAAGATTTAGGCGTGGAATCAAAATAATATTTGACAAAGATGCAAGATGGAGCTTAATAATATTGACGGTTCCTTTAATTTTCTGGCGTTTGCACTCCAGTTTAGGGGATATTTAAGTGTTAAGCCACAACATCATAACAATGGCAAAGACAGCTATACAGATTATACAATGGAAGGACAATGATGGCCATCAAGACAATACAACATTACAAACAGATCATACAATCATCGTACTAGATGTACAGCAGTTAACAACCACAAATACAGGCCAAACTCCACCAACACAGGTTATATTTCAGATTTTATTTTGTGAGTATTCTGCCGGGTTAAACGCCTTACAGGCACGTTCCTTCACTAAGACACTACCCTGTTCTCTCAACCTCATGTCAACAAAAAAAATGTGACTACAAAAGAGGATGTGAAACATCACCACATATTGTATGTCATTTTCTCGTGACTCAGAATGAACAGTGCTGCGCCATTTTGTTGCTGCAGGAAATATTAACTTCTTTGTGCAGTTTCTGCTCACAAACTAGAAAACACACCACAAGCTCTCCACAAATCCAGAGTGAAAGGATCATCGTCCATAGAAATGTGTATTCATACACAACGTCAATGTCATTGTCCTGGTGATGGCAGCGGGCTCCACAATTAAAATAATAAATAGTGTTTATAAAATTCCAATCATTCTTTCTCGGCGTCCGAAACTGGGCTGACACCAACAGACTAACTGATCACTTCTTCCCTAAAACCGCGCCTTGCTGAAACCAGAATCTGCTATGTCATCACAATTTTAAAACCAGCACTGGAGAGAAAGTGCCGACGTATTAATAAAATGAAAACAATGCATTCATTCCAGCCCCCCCACCCATCTAATGATATTCACATTGAGCTTTAGAAGTCTCTTCATTTAAACACACATACTGAATCCCAACAAAATGATGGGTATATTGCTTGAGTGTATAAGATTACAGCACATTTAATGCAGGATATACAAAATGCCATCCCTCTATGCTTCTCCCATACAAACTGTAATGGTTAAAATATATTTTAAACCCCATCAGGAACCAGATATATCACAGTCCTCCCAGGACTCTTCATCTCAATTTATGTTGAGGCCACTGGTCAATAACTAACAACGTATTGTTTGGCATATAATGGTGTTGGCATTTTCTTTGATGGGAATATAGTGTGCATCATCTGACATTTTAAACCCCTTAAACACAGGACTGAGTTCTCTCCTGTAGTTCCTCAGCACCCTACCTTTCATTTGGCAAGGACCAGCTGCTTTACCAGCGCACGCTTGCCGTCAAGATGATTTTATAGTCCATGTTCATTAATAAAGCCAGAATAGGTGTCAAAATATTGCAAATTCTCCACATGAACAGAGGAAGGAGGCAGAGTGGGTTGTGGTGGTGACATGACTAGAATTCTTTGGGGTATTGCATGGAGGTGGCAACTTCCAACTACCCCAAGTGAACAACCAGACTCTAGCTGTGTACTTTGCATTTCACCAAGGAAAGATAAGTAAATAACAACACTTGCTATACTGTTACAATACACGTCTCACAGTTTGTAAAGCCATCAGACACGTTAGATTCATCTTTAAGCCAAAAGCTGTTCTGTTGCCTCCACAAACGAAACCAAGCAAATGCTTCAAAGACAACCAAATAAAACTGAGCAATTACTTCAGCACCAAATACATAAAACCGAGCGTGAATAATGAATTCATGCTATATGTAACTGAATAAAACGCACGAAAAGAAGCCGCTCACTGAAATCATTGTACACCCGTGATTAGACCAGATTAGAATTGACAAAAGAGAGGCACTTAATCCAACAAGCACATACTCATTTCAGTCACTGTATATCCTTTCCATTAAGAGGAGATGCACTTATTTAGGCCTACCTCTCTCATCTTGGTCTCTGGGCACTCAGAGTGCAGGGTGAGGGTGGCCCCCTCTATGTTGCGTGGCATACGCGTGGAGCCTGGATTTATTGTGAACTGGATCTGGTCTGGAGAAATGGTGTGGTGCACATAACCCTGTGACATGCCATCAGGGTCGGTCATGAAGGCCAAAGAGCCATCCTCCTCGTCTCCATCCCCCTCCCCTTCAGTTAGAAAGGTGACCCCGTCTTCGTCCCCTCCACAGTGACCCTCCTCTTCACCCTCCTCATCTAGCCGGATAGGGTCCCGCTCAATGAGCACCGTGGTACGGTCATACACCCGTCCAGTAGATGACGACGGCTCGGCGATCAGGTCATCATCTTTTTCAAAGTGGGTCTTGTCTTCTTCATCATCTTCTTCTTCTTCGTCTTCATGCTCCAGGGGATCCACCTCCACCTCAAAGTACATTGGCGCCTCTGTATGAGGGCCATTCTCACTCATGGTCCCTGGTGCCTCTCCTTCCTTGGCAGGGAGGACTGCACACTCACACTGTTGACGTTACAGCCTGCAATATAACATTTAAAAATGGTCATTTTAATGAAAATGTATTAAATTACACTGCGATTTGAGTGAAATGTAGGATATGACTAACTAGTCCCAAATGTATTTAATAAAAGGCAGCGCCGAGCCAAAATGTCTAAATACATTTTTTTTAAACTGAGCAAGCCTCATGTTTCTGGGAATGACTTCTAGATGTGTGATATAATCAAACTGAATGCTGCATTCCCAAGTACATTCAGCAAAGCTGTCCCAAGTGATCTGAGAGGTTTGGTCAGTCTCTAACATAGCAGCAGATCTAGAGCCATATATATATATATATATATATATAAACATCCGTTCAGGATTTCTAAGGCAAATTATCCAGTCAATGCAAAACCTGCATCCATTGTCACATTTTCCTAATTCCTCATTTTCCTGAAGAAATGATGGAGGGCTGCGAGGATCCGAATATATATATATCCTAGAGAGCATCTCAAAAGTAACAGTGTACAAACAACACACACACCCAATGTGTGAAACACTTGAGGCCAATGTAAATAACTGCCAAGTCCCGTTAGTCAATGTAAAAGAAAAGTGAATTTAGCTCTGAACACGGATTGCTAGCCGGAGAGCCTGCGGGGTGAATACGAGGACACAGAAGCCCTGTTTAGCGGAAACTAACGTTAGCGAGATCTAGAACTTTCGGATTGGATTGTTGAAGTCACGAGACAGTAACGGTTAAACTCAAACCCAATTTAACACACAGTATTGACAATTTACGACCGATTAGACTCCCCTTAGGCTTTAAAAAAAAATACAAAAAGACAGATGTCACACACACGAATGCCAGTTTAGTTTTGCGTTTACTCGGCTAGCTAACGTTTACAAAAAAAACAGTGAGCCGATAAACACGCAGCGACTCGTAAATATCACGAATAACTAAATGATGTTAGCCTCCGTTAGCCTCGTTAGCGTAAGCCCGCTGGTTGATACTGACCTGACGTTGTTTCACAGTACATCTGGCTCTAGCGTTGACGTTACATCGCTGCTAGCCTGAGGGACACGTCGCTAGCTTCCTGCTACAAATAACAAACCTCCGTAGTTCCTCCAACTTACATTCAATTATACATGTTTCGCCATTAGCACGTTCTTACGTTTAACGACTCGAACGCAAGGGTCAACATAACCGTAGCTGTGTTGGGCTTTTTTCTTTTGCGACGAGCTAACGTTAGCTTCCACGCTAGCCAAGTCAACTATCACTTATATTTCTCTTCACATTCATAAAGCGCTTGCTAGCTAGCAACGGTTTGCCTCAAAGCTAAGCTAAGGGAGCTAGCTAGTCAACGTTGAAATCCGCTGTCTTCCCCTGCGAGAATGACAGTTTCGTGTTAGCGAGCGACACAACGACACCCAGCACGGCTCTTCACGTTCACCTACCAGGAAAAAAAAGGGGAATTACATTAAAATATATTTACCTGTGCAATTTTTTAAAAGGCTTATCCACTATGCTCTGGATGTTTAGCACTTTCTTCCTCTCCCCTCCCTATGATACCAAACAACGTCACAGACTCAGACATTCGTGATGAATTATGGGAAATTAAATATCATTCCTAATGCTGAATTAAACTTTTTTTTTTATAAATGTGGCAAACGTGATTCTATTAACTGAATGTAGAAGAAGGGTATTTTCACACAAGCATACATTATTATAAAAAATACATGTTCATTTTGTGTTGTTGATTTTGGGGGGAGGGAGGGAGAGGGAAATCACCAGTTACACACACCTCGTTTCCAATAGTTTTATATATAAAAAACAATATGCTGTTGAAACATGAAAATACAAATTACTTTTTTTTAAATAAAATATACATACATTACAAATTGTTAGGTCTCTACAGATGCTCAACGATATACAATAAACTGTGCATCAATTTGTGAAACAATTATTTGCAGATAAGAACTCACTGTAGCTAATGCAATAAATCATTACCGTTACTATTTTATTTTTTTAATATTGGAATACTTTCTAGTGTTCAGCTTCAGCGTGAAGGACGAGCGGGTTCTCCATCTAGGAGGAGCCTTGGACCAAGAAGTGCTGAAAGAACTCCTGAGTCTTCCTCTTTTCTGCAAGATCCTGCTTTGTAGGTGATCTCAGCAGCAATGAGGCAAAAATGGTGGCTGTGCAGAGAGAAAATAAATTAGAGATATAGCAATGTACAACAACGTTTATTTTCAGACTTATGTAACAAGAATAATAATTAATCATGTGTACATTAGATGTTGCTAAAATGTTGTTTATCCAACCATTATTTATAAAGAAGGTCGGCTTGGTGAGCGATGATCAGTTCGGTTTACAAATATATACAATTTAAAAACCCAAAAGAAAAGAAAATCCTGCAAATAACGGAATGTTGCCACAATACTGCGAATAAATTAATTTTCTTATGCATTGATAAACCAATTCATAACTGATCACGTTGCAGCCTGAAAAGAGCCTTTCCTATATCTATGATCCATGCGCTGTCAGTGTGTGTGTGTGTACTGATCACAGATATAGAACAGTATGTCACAAGCAGACGAGGTGGAGCAAATTATTAAGACCATCAAGGTGAAAGTGAAAGTAAGAAATATGCACAAATCTATTATATGGTAATTCATTCCCATGGATGCCGATCAGAGTAATCTCAGTCAGCAGCTCTTCTGGCTGCAGCATCTCTACCTCTCCTCTTAATTTATTTGTCACCTTTTTAAAACTTAAGGCACCCAGTGGAAGAAGCACATATCTTTATTATCCTTTTTTTTAATTTAAGAAAACTACATGCAACCTCTGGAGTGTATTTTGAAAAAGGTCACCAATAAGCAAAAGGACAAACGGGTATTAATTCATATGGCCAGAATGAGGTCGTGTGGATCAGGGAACATGTCAGGCCCCTGGTCCATTAGCTTTCTGAAAATGCTGCCCTGCATGGAATAGCATTCGACTAGAGTAACAAATGTGATTTTTATTCATTTTCACTTTCTATTGTTTTGCTCGTTAGTTTCTCTTTACTTACTCAACATGCGACCTAAGCAGAAAGCAGCAGATAATAACACTCGCTTAGGAAAAAGACTGAATCACTGTTTCCGTTTCTTACCCAGGACGTTGACATCTAATCGATTGCTAGCAGAATTCTTCAACAGCTCACGAAGAAAGGCAGCTAAATAGTTGAACACATTTTTATGGCACTGAGGTAGCATGGAAACAACCTGGAGACAGAAGAAATTAACATAATTTTAAAACGCTGAAAAGGTTAACTTTTATCATTTCACACCACATGGAAGAGATTAATGGTGATCAGTGATGAAGTGTGGGCTATCTCACTCACATTCTCACACTGACTGGCATTGGAGCAGCTTTCTAGGCACTGCTGGTAAAAGACAAAGGGAACCACAGGCTCTGGGAGGGCATCTAGGAAGAGAAGCAAGGCCTCTGCAACTGAGTGGTTACTACCCGCTGCAGGTCAATGGTGTCAAGGACATAATTCTTGAATAGAAGATATTAATCAATTGCATTGTTACATCCCAGAAGTTATTCCAGGTTAAAGCTACTATGAGGGACTTTAATTTGTGTTGAATTTGGCGGTCCCTGTGGACACAAGCAGTAGTGTTTCTCAACCCCTTTAGAAAACCTCTAACTTTACTGCAGCTGGCTCTGGTGCCCCTATGTAGCTTTTCCCTCCAGGGGACACTGCGATATCCTGCAGTGTGGTCAGGTGTACGTGTTGGTGGTTGGCTCCCAGTAGGGACTGGCCGGGGCAGCGAGGTGAAGCTCTGCTCTTGGCCAGAGGTGGACCCACGGCTCCCGGTCGAAGAGCTGTCCACCTCCAGCCGGAGCTTTGATTGCAGGTTGAAGGCAGAAGCAAAGCTGGATCTGTGTTAGTCCACAATGGGCTGGTTGCTACCAAAGGCCCGGCTGGGTTCAGAGCTGTAGGAGTTTCTGGTGAACCTGCATGAATTTGTCTGATGGCACCGACGACGAGCACCAAGAATAATGGTCTCTAACTTATGTAGGTCATATAGACATCAGTATAAGGGAGACATTTCATGTCCCATTACAAGTTCTTCATAGTAACTTTAACCATCAGAAATACAGCATAGTATATGAAATGTGACACACATTGGATGTGAAATTATGACTGTACTTTTATCTTTCTCCTGTTATACTGAACAGGACGGGTTATAAATAGAATGGGTGGTTGTTAAAATCATTAAAAAAAATATGCATGGACTATACTGCATTACTTCCCATCGATGGTAATGATGGAAATGGTGTTGAAGGATACGGAGAGAATCGGGAATGCCAGTGTCAAGGCAATCCCTTATTTCAGCAAATTCACTTCGGAGCCCAGGTTGCTGAAATATGTCTTCCTGCAAATAGAGGACAATAAAATACAGTTATTATGCTAAGGGGCTAAATTACAAACAAGTTCACTTGGGCTGAATATGCTCTTCTGGTTTGAGGCATAGTAGAGCTACAATGAACTTCATTCATTATTAAAAAAGTAAAGGTTAATTCCCTTCTTCAAATCAATGCAGTCTTTGAAGCTTCTTGGCTTGCCGGCACAAGTCAAACAAAATGTGATCCACGCCCTGTTTTTTAGATTTATAGGAGTTCCTTTGTGGACTCAAGAAGAGTGTAACGTTTTATCTTTGCTCAATACTTGTGGCAAACTATTTGTCCTTTTATGTAAGACACAAACAGCTTGAAAAGAGGCCAAGAGTAAAATAATTACCTCAATGGATATGGATCTAGAAACCACCAAAATAGGATTATAGTGTTCTTTGATTTTACTAGAGCTCCAAAAGAGAAGCTACAGCAACGTCGTTACCTGTTTGAGTGCATTACGGAACAAGTGATCCACCATCATCCAGAGTTCTTTAGGAATGTCTAAAGGCTTTTCACCGTTTGCTGCATTCTTGTCACCAGACATCTCCGCCTGAGACGGACAACAAAACGAGCAAAGAGAATCAGCTCAGTCAAAATGGAATCAACAGTGTTCAACTTAAAATATGAAACACTATTTTGTTTAAAAACGAATACGCTGTGGACAACACCGAATGGATAAGAGGTACATGGGAGCACTCACCACTTCAAGGAGTGTCTCCTGAGACACGTCCTGGATTGGCTCCCTCAGCTGACACAATGAACGGACGGAGGAGCCGTAGCAGCTGGGCAGGTAGTTTCCCGTCATGGAGATGAAGTAGTCCTTTCCACGCTCCAGGTGGAGTACGAGGATGTCTTCGATCTGCTCCTTCCCAGAGTTAAGTTCAGGCGCTGTTGAGCGGTTTACAAAAACCTCAAGCTCAATGTCCACAGAACCACCTAGATGTTGAGATAGATGCACGTAGAAAGACAGTCAGGATTATGTAACTGATGATGAGTGAGTTGCTGTGTTGTTTTAGGGTCACGACAAGCACTCACTGAGGTGGCACTGTTAGAGGATTTGTAAAGCACTAAGACATATCTCTACAGATGTATTGGTGATTTACAAATGCAACTGTAAGTTAAAAAATATATATAAATCAAGAAGAAAAGGGGAGGGAAGAGATATGGCCTCATCGCTCGTAGTCTACTTAAAAATGTCTAAAACCGAAAGCAGGACAAGGAATCTTTATCAAACTGAAACCCCGGGATGAAACTCTGGACTCTTGTCTACTCACCCTGAGCGATAAAGCCTTTGGGGGGGTTGGCTGTCAGCCAGGGCTTGCAGTAGGTGGGTTCATTCGGCTTCTGGATGAACTCAAACTGACACGGGACCTGCCCGTCATTGAAGAGGCTCAGTGTCTGTGCTTGGTGCTGCATGTATTTCACGTCTTTAAAGTGGAACTAAAAAGAAGAGGAACACTCTCATGAGGCAAAATGGAAAAATGTTACCCGTTTCCATGTAAATGTATCCTTTAAATATCATTAGTGGTAGATTACTAACTGAATTCATCCAAGTGACACAAGCAGAAGGTAAATGATTGTACAAGTAGACGTATCATAGCACCTACTACAGCGTAATAGGACTGGATGTGAAACTTTACCTCTCGCTTGTCTAAGGTTACAGATGGAATACACTCATTCTCCATTTTGTCTATATTGCGTACGATCTCCTCAAAGGTCTTCTTATATGCCTCAGCATTTACTCTCTTGATCTGTAGGAACAGACAAGAAAGATGTAAGAGGCAAGGAACAAATGCAGCATCTGTCATGTGACCTTTAAATAATATTGCAAAAACGAAGAGCTTTACATCGATGCTTCATCCCACCTCTCCTCAAAACGAGGACCGCTGCATCATTCTCAAACAACAAGAACCGAAATGAAAGAAACCCGAGATAAACCCAGTTAGACGGCTGAATCATTTACCGCGACGACGAGCAGGGAACTGACTGGTTTGTGGTCACTCGTCTTCAGAGTCATGTGACTCTGATAATGCTGTTGCATGATGTTCTTCCCTCTCCACAGGATACGGTCACACCACGCAGGCACGCGGCACTTTTCACTAAAAGCAGAAGTAAACAAAGATATTCATAAATGTATGTTCATGTTCTCTCTCTACAAAGTATCTAAATGCATACACAGTGTATTTGTACAGGATATGGTGAAAAGAGAAAAACATACCACACATTTATTGTGGGTCATGTTTGCTGATAAGTGCTAACTTTATTTAATAGCCAGTAAAATGGGTGGCTAAATATACATTTATTAAGGCCATGAGTGCAAATTTAAGGTTGTTGTAGTTTTGTATGAAGACCCTTCACGTGTTAAACCATTAACGAAAAAAGTCCAAGTGAGTTCAAGGTGCTCCTGAAGTCAAACTAGTCAATTATAGAAAAAGCAAAAGCCTGGGAGCTTACTTCAGGCACACTTGCACTGAGCCAACGATGTAGTTAAATGCTTTTATTAGTGTAAGGCATTTAACTTTGATAAGCCCTAAACTGATAAAGGGTTTTTAACTACATCCTTTGCTCAGTACGAGTGGGCCTGAAGTAAGCCCGGGGGCTAAAGCTGTTTTAAAACCACTACAGTGCAGAGTCCCATTAATAAATCATCACCTCCCCTTTACATTATATTTGCATAACATTACAATACCAATTTGGTTCTGTGAACCCCATATTTATATCATAATGCTGCTGTGATATATTCTTGGGCCAAATATTTTCATGAATAATCCAATAAAGTGTTTTTGATATCCGAAGACATAAATAAAGAGATGTTTGTATGCTTGTAGACTAGAAAGCTTTGATTGACATTCACACGGACAGTTATAAGAGCAGTACTTCACATTTCAACTATTCTTATGTTAACTGTGAACATAACCGTATCATTGATGTATGAGCTCCTTGCTATAAATGCTACAATCATTCCTTCAGATTACCTTGTATCCCACTTGTCGGAGCCGGTGTCATATTTATAGGTGGGCTGGAAATCGATCTCCCCCTCCACGAAGCCAACAAACACCGCCTCCTCATCGATCTGCCGCTTGAGCTGAGGGCCATTATGCAGCTGGTAAGTATCACTACTCATAAACAACAATGAGGAGTAAAGACTTTTTCAAAATAGCAGAAAAGGAGAGGCCATCATTTATATCACCTGATCATAACTGTGCAGTTTTTCAAAGTCCTTCTTGCTGATTAGCTCCTTCACGTGTGAGACATCAAGTTCACTGATCCTGTAGTTGAGGTCTCCAATCCATAAAATCACACTGGCGAGGGTACAGAGGAAGGGAACTTCAATATGGAGAAACTATTCTCACATCAGATACAAATTTGCAATATTTCAACTCAATAAATATGGTGACACTATAACATTTCATACTTATGCTTCATGATAGTGAGTGCAGGCTGGGTCGGATCGAGCTGGCGGAACTGCAGACGACTGCATATGTCCTTGTAGTCCTGATTGCGTCTCTCGTACTCTTCGATGTGGGCAGCGAGGTGAGAGTTGACCACGCAGATATCAGAGTTGTGGAAGCGAAAGCGGATTGCCACGGCGCCCTTATTTCCCTGCAAACCAATGAGTCATTGGAAGAGAGAAAGAGAAATTCATAACAATGAGCATAACACAACTAAAAGCTCCTGCAAAAGGACGAAGAGAAAATGCTATGTTTTAGACATTATGCAGGTATATATATGCTCATTTGTTTTCGACAGTAACACACTGACACTTGGCATGTTCCAGATGGTTCTGGGGCGCAGATCATAAACCAGTCTCTCTTTACTGCGGGAAAGGATGGAGCAAACTTCCAAAGGCCCCCGTTGGTCACAAGCCAGCCATCTGCTCTACACTGCAGGGACTGCTAAGTAAGCACCGCCACATACAAGACAAGAATAATGTATTCTGCAACAGTGCAGTTGGCGCTGCTGGACCGAGCACCAAATGGATGATGAAGCACTACAGCGAAGAACTCTTCAAAAGCAGGAACCAGAAAAAAGTTTTTACATTTTCATCACAGCAGGACCCTGCTGGATAAGATTGCCTTTTATGTATTTCCATTTGCCTGTATCTGGTATGACTAACTAAACAACACTGTCATTATTTTTGCCCAATTAATATGCAGCAATAGTCTTATGTTGATGTGTAGAGCTACTGTTGATACTAAAGTATCTACACTACATTAATGCATTTATATACTGGCAATGGAAGGTCTTTAATGCCAAGCCAGACACAATACCAGTGACGTTACAAAAACATGATTTTTACATTTCTGGCACCAGATGCCTGGAAGTTTGTACAGAACTCTGCTAGGATGAAATGCATTTATTACATCTCTGAAAAGCAAGATAAAAGGAGAGTGAATCAGAAAACAACAAGGACTGATATTTGATATGTGAGCAAAAAGAGGAAATGGATGGAGATGAGTGACAAGTGTTCCCTTGTGTACATGCAAAGGGAAGCTTGGACTCTGATTAAAGCTGCTCAAAACAGCTCAGCGCTTTAATGCAATATCTAATTATACACAAAACACCAGTGAATCCACATGAAGACTAATGTAAGCAAGACTATTAAAATCAGTCCTTACCATCCTTCCCATGATGCCAGTGCCCACGGTCTCAGCCTCCACGTCGGCGATGAACTGTGCATGCTCCTTCTTCACGTAGAAGATCAGCATGATGCCCACTAGACGCACCAACTTCACCTGCAGCACAAGATGAGTAGATTTACAAATGGAATTTATAGGACAGGGAAAAAACGTACACAGCAATTCACACTGTAATGCCGCATGCATATTTGATGGAAATGTTTTATTTAACCCTGAAGCCACATGAAGCTCAAAATTGCCCGACTTAACTGTTTTTTGGCTGCAACTACTGTGACCAATCACTACACCTACATACATATTTAGTGTCATCGCATGTCTGACAGAAGCAGTATGCTTAGCTATACAGTGTCAGTTACAGCCAAGTGTGCCTTAGTGAGAGCATTGACAGCGGATGAAGAAATGGCGCATCAAATGACACCTTAAATGAAAGGAGGAAGCAAATAAGCCAGTCAGCGTTCTAAGAAAAGGGAAATAGATGAAAGCAAATATGGGGAAGAAAAGGAGATTAAAAAAAGGCCTCACTAAGCTCATCAAATAAGCAGGGACATCAAGACTGTTCCCTGGGTATATACTGTGTAATGTGCTTGTGCAGTGTTATGTAGACAGTTACTGTGCCCACAGGCACAGATTGTATGAGCTACTGTGTTTATTGTAACAGAGAAAACTTCAAAGACAATCTAACAAATACACATGTCAAATCCATGTCAAAAAGAGCTAAAGAAGCTCTACAGACGGGGCTGTTCAAAGGCCCAGTACATATACCATCCCATGGGGTAATAAATATATCAGTACAGGAAAAACATGATTTAAAATTAAGAAGAATTCCTTACTAAGGCATACTTGGCATCTGGATGCAAGGCCTCGGACACAGCCTTCGTCCACTCCAGCTCCTTGGGGGTGTCATTGAAGAAGAAAGCCTCTTTGCTGAGGTCAAGCTCCTGAAAACTACCAGGAAGGACGTACAGTTAAATGTTGATGTTTGAGCTTTACCCAGTATGGTATTTTGAAAACTTTTCCCACTTTTCCCCCCCACAAAGTAGAAAACTGAAGCGTAAGCAGGATTACACATAGTGCCGACTCTGAGGGTGGGCATTTCAAACGGGATCAATGGTTGCATACATCTGTCAGAGGTTTGAGCAGTAAATGTCTGTCTGTGTAATTGGATTAAGCAGAGACTTGCGAGGCTATTCTCCAGCAGCGTGGATGTGACTTACCCCACACAGTACATGTCAGGAGGGTTCGGAGTGCAGCTCAGCCAAGGACGGAGGCTTTCCTTTGGTGTCTGCCCATTCACGTTGTATGTGCCGAGAAAAAAGCTGAAACAAAACCAGGGAGAGAGGAGAAGTTGTTTGACAGCTATTTTTGGTCTATCCTGCAGACTTTTCTACAATCTCCAGTTCACATTGGGATGTTTAAAAAAATAGTGAAACAATGACCTTTTTGCTTTACTGCGGCCCATGTCAATTACCTTCCCAGTGAGATTTATTCTGCAGGTCCAGATTGAAAAGCAGCTTCCTTACATTCAAAACCCTTCTTCTCTGACCTTCATGCAGCAGCTCCTCCGTTCATGCTGCTGTACAGGAGCAGCACAGATCTCTATATTTTGTGCACAAATGTCCCTACTCTGAGATAACTAGAGAGATACTAAAGCTGTATTTATACAATAATCTTGGACTGCGGCTTTCTTGAATTTTCAGCATAGATTTCCACGACATGTAAGATGTGATGAAAGCAGGCAATGCACAGCCCAGCTCTCTGTATATCTGAAGTTTCTATTATGGAAACTTCCCAGCAGGCCTTGAGCAAAAGGTTGGCTAACACCTTAAGGCAACTTAGAGTTCCCAAAAAACCTGAGTTTCATGTCTGGTGTGTGGGAGGAAATAAAAGCGCCCGGGCGAAACCGAACACGCAAACTCCACAGAGAACTTTTGAGTACCATCCACTTCGCTATGCTGCCACATGAGTGCTTCTTGATATTCATATACTGCTTCAAATCTGAATGTATTTTTACATGTTTAACACAGCATATAGTTGTATCACAGAGCCACATCACAGTGGGATTTTAATCTTAAATATATTCCTTCTTCCATTCCTTATTCATCCATATTCCTGTTTATTCTTCTCTATATTCTTTAGTGCAAATGGGTGGAAATATCAAGGCCCAGATCTACCAGCAGGAGGCAGTGCCGGCATCCTAGTTAAACCATGATGCTGACTTCAGCAAATCCTTATTTTTCAACTGTCTGGTATAAACACCCTGAGCTACAGCAGCTAATGCACTACACCGGTGCATTACTTGACAGTGTCTGAGACAACTGGCCAACAGAATATGGCTCAACACAACTGTGTAGTAGCCCCAGACAAGGAAATAAAAACCTTTTCCTACGATAGTGATATGCTGTTGGATTCCATTATGATCACTTCATTCCAAGCTACACCAATCTGCCAAATACACGTACATTTTTAAAAGCAGATGCATTACTAACAGAACAGGCAGTTCAGAGTAAAATACCTGAAGTCCTCCGGGTAGGTGTAAAGGTCCTCATTCTTCAGCAGCTCACACCTGATGAGGTTGTCGCGCAGGCCGAATTGCGGCATGGCCAGGATCTGTGCTTTGTTAGACGGGGTGTGGCTGGAGGAGCGCACCATGTCATCCCGGTCCTCTCGACTGGATCTGCCCTGACTGAATACCAGCAGAGAGGAGAAATAGCAGCTAGGCGTGGGGTCGAGAGACAGTCCGATATAGAAATGGGGTCATTTTGTCCCGCTGGTGTGATTTCAGAGGGAACAAATTATCATACAACATTTAGGCTTGGTTGCCTGTGTGGACAGTTCTTGCCAGTTCACATTCAGGATACTCGAGCCTACGTGCATATATATAATACTCTCCTAAAAGCTAGACATAAAATGATGGCATAAAAAAGGCATTCCACTCTGCTTCAGGCTAGCAGCCTAATGTACAGTATATCACCACAGTGGCAACAGGAACCCAGGCTATGCAGCGAAGCTCTATTTCCATGCCATCAATATGGAACGAGGCTGAGGGGAGAGTAGGAAATGTAATATGCCTGTACCCTGTAATCTTCCAGGAATATGCTGTAACTGAACTCCATCTTAAAGTACAGGCATTCATTCCAAAAGTGGCAGCACTAGCTTCCAAGTTAAACAACCGAACTGAGCAAATTTACAAGTCAGATGTTGACAACTTTAAATTAATTAAACACTCTGCCGGCTGCCAGGCAAGAATACAGCATCTGTTGAAAAACTGGTGGAGGAAAGTACTCGCATTAACATAAGTCTGCTTTCTTATGCACTTACACTTAGGGCGAGCAAGGTGTGCAAACTAGAGGTCATGACATACACGCTATCAGCTAAGACATCCAAGCCCAATCAAGTCCTACTTGAGAAGACATTTGCAGTCAAGTAACCGTCAAATTCTCCAAAAAACTGCAGCTGTAGCAGGTGCCACAATACACATTCCTGCCAATGGTTTAGGACTATTCCACTGGCCTATAGGGGGTGGTAAGAAACCAAAAAATGCAGCAATGCACCAATAAAAGGCAAGAAAGAAGACTTTTGAAACTTATAAAAGTATCAGTACTATAACTTAAGCTGTAGTATTTCCAAAGTTATAGTCATATAAAGAGAGCTCCCGCATTTGAATGAATAAAAAGGCCTTACCTCTCGAGGCTGGAATAGGGCTGTTTAGACTTCTGCGTGCTGCTGTTCGACACTTTCTCCTTTTCTAAAGTTGCCCTTTTATCCGATGATTTCTCTGTTTGGGAAGAGCAGGATGGAAAAGGAAGATTCATTTTTTAACGTGTTAAATGTCCATAAGAAATGAGTCCACTTTGAATCACAATTTTACATAATATTTGCAAGTTATCAGTTAAGACTATGTGTCAGTGCGTCGTGCGGTGCTGGCTGGGAGACCTTCCCATTAGCATTATCTTAAACTCGGCCCGAGGTAATGATAGCCTAGGACGATTCAGTCTAATAAGATAGAACCCAACCCTTAGCAAACCCATATTCCAACAAGAATAGATAATTACCACTTAGAATTTTAAAAAAGCGCACAGTAACACAGTCATAAAAATGCCAAGACTCAGCTCAGTTGTTGTGCTCAATCGACTGAGGCTGCCTTTTGCAGTTGGTTACAGTTATTGCATCCTAAGTAGCTGGATTTAATGGGTGCATGTGAAGTATGAGACAGCATGGCCCCTGTCTCCTGCAGCTTGGCAAGGAACACAGCTGGCTGCTCTGACAGGGAAAGCCAAATTCTCAGAGAGGGAAATTAAACTCGACACAGCTATAACAAGCTACATTAAGAGTGCACCTGACCAACAGCACTAATGGCCCAAAATATGAGATACTTATAGGCTTCCGTGATTGTAAATGTTTTATGACCTCTACTTTGCAAAACTGCCTAAAAACCTCTTAAATCTCTCTCAGACCTCTGATCTGAACCTCATGGCTCAGATAAACTGAATTAACTGACATGGTTATGGACATGGATATATCAACAGTAGTACTGCTAATATAATTATACAACTATTTTCAAAACAAGGTCAGAGAGATGAAACAAAAGGCGACTGGAAAATTAAATAGGAAATCCTATTCCAACAATACAAATTAAAGTTAAAGTAAAAGCACAATTTCTGTTAGAAAGGTGTGATTTCCGTCACAGCTGTGCCTAACGCAGCAGTAAAGTCTGGAGTCAGCTATATCACAAGTTAATTGGTATTATCACTATTAACACAATTGGCCTGCAGCATTATTTTTTCTGACAGAAGGAAATCTAACGTTAGTAAAGGCACCAGGTTGTGGACAGTGTTATCAAGCTGAGTAAATGTCAACGTGTCAGAAATGCTTACGCTTGTTTTTTTTTTCACTTTGTAAAAATAAAAATAAACAAGAAACAGGTTAGGCTACACAAGGTCAACTATAGGCACTGTGAATTTATGACATTTTAATTCACAACCAGTGACTTTGGTGTTTCCAGAAACAGGAAACGGAAAATAAATTAGCCCTTTGTTTGACTGAGAAAACCACCAGCAAACTGTGAAATGTTTTGTTAGTGTGCACGGGAACTAACGTTGAGATGGTTAAAACCTCCATCTGCACACACAGAATAACTCTAATGAGTCATTGTTTATCAATCAGGTGTTTTTGCAATCCAAGGGTCAGTTTTCCTCCAATCTATAGTTTGCAAAGATAACCTGATGGTACAGTAACCGAATTGTGTTGTGCAGTCATTCTAAACTGCTTTGAATACTTGGTGGAAAAAATGTGATATACAACAGAGGACTGTATCTGGAAAATGTAGACCAGCAACAATGAAACAACAATCACCATTGCACCAAATAAAAGTGGGATTATCATTGTCACAATACAGTGAACTGGCAAAACAAGAATTAAAACATATCTTGAGGCTTAATGTGAATTCATAAATGGTAGTTATTGTAATGTTCTACCCTCTGGCATAACATAAAATACTTATTAAATACCGATAAGAAACTCTGGCGACCGACTTGATTCGTGCTGGTTTATTCACATTCATTTATGAGAAAATGTTAGCCTCGGATCAAAAATTAAGTGTTTACACACACCTGAACCTTTCTGCCACAATGTGTTGCTCATCAGTTAGTCAACTTTAAACCAATGGCAGCGACCGCCTTTGCATGAGGGTTTTGTTGTGCAAGTAGCTCAGTTATTTCATGGCATCTTTTGAATTCCTGCTCATGCTTAAGTATTCTTAACGAGCTCAACTAACCACCGAGGAGCAAGTTGCATGAAGTCTGACTAACCGCACGTTTCACACCCTTACGCCTTGTATCTGCGGTTGATCACACAAGTCAGCATAAATGTCAAGTTATACGAGTTCGCAGGCTCAGTATTCAGTACGACTGCACAAAGTTCAACATCGCACTACTTCCCCTCTAATGATATAAAACTACAGGTCATAAACATGCAGAGGAACCCATTTTTGTGATTAATCGTTCACTGTCAACCGCCGCTGAATTAACAGAGAGGCTCTCCTCGCAGGTATAAAAGCAAAACAGACAGTAGAGCACTTTTATATCACCGAGAAACGGCCGGACGAGAGTTTGACAGATCACCAGATTTAAGCTAACTGGCTAAACTAGCTTTAAACCCGAGCCCCCCAAGAGAAATCTGTGAAAACAGCCCGATAAAATAACAGCACAGTGGCTCAAGAAGGCAAGAAAAGGTGTCTCAATTACTTACACAATCCTGTGTCACTTAAAAAAACACGTTATTACACCACCGACCACCGCAGGTGTGTCATTTTCTTCTGTCTCATAGCAACGCCGTGGACGTTAATATTAGTCGTACATCGGCTATCTACGCGGGCTAGCTTAACGTAGCTTAGCATTGAAGCCGCAAAACACAGCAAGAATAATACAAACATATTCACAACCAGGGTGGGGGTTCCTGAGGAAGACTAGTCCTTTAGCTTATCTGGCTAAAGTTAGCTTCGTTCAAATACAAACTACTACTCACTGGCATTAAGTTAGCTAGCTAACAAGCGAGCTAATTAGCGACGCTACAGTGATGGGTTTCCCGTTTTACCACCTCAATAAAAACAAAACAAGAAAATGTAGGAATATTCTGTTCATACCAGAGTCTCTCTTTACGGTAGACATCTCCCACGCATTATGTGCAGAAGAGCATTTGTGCCCAGTTTGTGTGTGAGAGCTGCCGCCCCCATGCTAACGTTATAAAGCTAGTAGGAGGAGTTTACCTTCCCCTGCTGCTGCTGCGGAGAAAAACGATGCAGAAAACACGACCGGAAAATGCTTCACCACAAAGTAAAAATGTATTACAATACATAGTTACGACCGTGCCTTTCAAGACGACAAAAATAATTTAATAAAGAGCCTTTCGTATAATTTTGGAGCTCATAGCATTTGTACATCCTCTTTTTAGAGGATACGGTTTTACATATGACATGCGCGTGTGCTATAAACAATACGGCTGTAATCAACCATGCAAAAGGCATAATCACCATAGCTTTCTGCTAAATCTTTTAATGTCTGCACTGTTTTTAATTATTGCAAATATGTTTTTATTCTCCTTTTCTTTCTGTAATGCATTTTTAATTTTGCCTTTATTTTCTTTTAATTCTTCTATTTTTTTTTTCACTTTGAGTCTGCCTTGTGTATGAAATGTGCTATACATACTATAAAGTTGCCTTGCCTTGCCTAATGTTGTATGAAATCTGTGTGAAATGGGCCATCGGCACGGCGGAAGGCCAATTGGGACAAACTCAGTATGTTTTTCATACAAAGCGTTTTACAGATTCTACATTTCACAGAGCTCATGTGGAATCTTTAGAGGTAGACATTCTTTTTTATTTTAAAACCCTAAAAGTTGTTTAATGAAAGTGTTCGCTTCAGTGTGGACCAAACTCCCCCCAAGTATCAGATAAGTTTGTGTCACATTTAAAAAAAAAAACAACGTTTTAAAACCTACCTGCATCGGCTGCTAATATTTATTTATTTATTTAATTAATTAATTAATTAACTTAAAAATTAAAGTATATTTTATTTTTAGTGACACTTATCACATTAAGCACTAGAGTACACTCATGATTTTCAGAGTTAATACATTTTCCCAACATCACCCAGGAGCAAGCGTTGTTTTTCTGTATTGTATTTTATAATTTATTTATTCAATTATCACCTTATAATGTTTAATTATTTACTATCTTACTGTCCAGGCAGTCCAAATATAAACACAGGATAACCACACATGTTATCAATAACATTAATAATGAACAATTATAATAATAATAATAATGCATTCAGTCTTGTTTGCCAGGCCTAATCGCACTGCTGTCGTCAAAGCTGTCTCGCTGGCATTACACTTGAATGGAATGGAGCCATCGTTAATGTTAGTCATTATCACTTGTGTCTTTTCTGCTATGACACATCAAATGCATCATGTGCCACGGTGTCTTTCTGTGTTTGGCTATCAGCCAGTGATGAGTAGATTTCTCATCAGTTAGGCCAAATACATTTACAGGAAGTGGTTCTTGCAAAACCGACCCATTTTGTCATGCAAACCCTTTGATGTAGACGTTATCTGGGTCTCTGCTGAAAAAGAGCAATGACTATACGTAGCATCTCGTGTCATCCACTGCTTAAACGCTAGTAGACCCATTCCAGTCTAATTGCCGTTTTAATTGGACGTGAAGACAGTTTGAAATTCTGCAAATATGAATTTAAAAATGACAAACCTGTTTTCCGGTGCTGGTTGAGTTTGGTGAGCGTCGCGGCGAGGGGAGCGAGAGCCTGTTTGACGGCTCCCTGGCCCCCGGTGGCTTTGTGGTACCTGGCGGTCCATTCAAACTTGGGCGCCTGCGTGGTCACCTTGCAAACATCTTCAGAAACACGGACAGAGGGGGGCGAGAGAATTTGAACAAGTGAGAATAATCGCAACACTTTGGGAGCAATTAAAACAACAAGAGTCAGATCTGAACGTTGATTGCATTGAAGCTCAGCAATGGTTTCAACAAGAGCGCCTATCTATCAGGATGCAATATCCCTTTTCTTCTCGTATGTGAGACCACCGACACCCCACAGGTCAAAGGTCCTGCTGTGAGTTCCAGACATCTCTATCTGCTTACCTTCACCACTTCTCACACTCTTCCTCTTCACAACGACGGTTGCTTGGTCATTCAATCTTTCCATCACGGGTTTTCCCTCACCGGGTTAAAAGCCCCTGAGGCTCATCGTTAAGAGTCCCGCGGATCAGAAACAACAGACACAGGCTTCGGCAGATTCCAACGTGAAAAATAGTGAGCCGGTGGCAAAGGTGACACATCCCTAACAAAACAGGCCGTCTGTTAACCGTCCCAATGGCTCTTCAGATGAACGGGTAGTAAAGTAAAAAGTAAAAATAAAAAGTTCAAGTAAAGCATCGAAGAGGAAGATACACGTCTTTTTTTAAACTGCTCTCATCTTGTCCTTCTGTAAACAAATATTGCGAAAAAGACACAGAGTCAGGCGTCCAAACTCCACCCCTTCTCTGTCTCTCTCCTTTCTGTCTGTCAGCCATGCGTCACACCTACACACCCATTAACTGACAGCTGAAGTGACAGCGCCAGTTTGTAGTTTGAAAATTGGTGTTAACTGTGAAACCACCAACTGTCTAACACGTCCGTAATGATTTTTTTTTAATTTACTTTCCAGTAAACTGTGAAATTTGGAAAAAACGAATGAAAGGTATTCATAGTTTTTCACATATTGTCACCTCGAGGCAACTGGAAGACTTGCTGAGCAGGTTTCCTCCAAACAGATGGTTTCGAGCAGATTGTTTGGAAAAGAAAATAAGATATGAACTGCTAAAAGTATGTCAACAGATGAGGGGGGGGTTCCTATTTTTCCACATGTATTTATGACTTTCAGTGACTCTCAGATCAATTAAAGTGACTTTTTTCCTCTCAAAACTTTGGGAATTTTCCCAAAAGGCTGCGTAGATCCTCAATAAAAGCAATTAGAGCCGGAAGCCCTGCGTGAAAAATACCACACATCTCTGAGGGCCGACCTACCGCTCCACGCCCTGTTGACCTCACTGAGGAAGAGCCGCGAGTGGGAGCCAAAAGGAAGTCTCAGCTCTAATTCCTCTTCCTGGTAGCTCACTCGCACTTTAGTATCGGCACCTAGAATCGGGGGAAGAACACAAGGGAGAACAATGTTCGGTTTTAATGCAGTGGATGTAGCATTATGATTGAGCTGGAGTAGAAATGAGGGAAACTCACCCACGACCGCAAGCTCCTCTGGTGTGGTAACTAAAAAAAAAGGTGAAAATAGAAAGAGAGCAGCATGAGAAATGACATGTCATGTATTTTCTCTTCCTCAGTAGAAACAGTTGTTATCTAGAGGAACACATCATTATTTCCTGGCACCCTCCTTGTTAATTGTCAGTCTGTTCCCAACGAGGCCGAACATTTGAAAAGCAGCTCACCCTCCACGACGGCAAAGTGGAGGGAGATGGGCACGACGTCCTCCAGAGCCACGTCGTCAGCGGTGATAGCCATCCTTCGATGGTTGTAAATAAAGATTCTACAAAATAATACAATCGGATTTAGTCAGCAGTCTGGAGGCACATGCAGGAGTGGACTCAATAAATAAGCAGACAAATAGAGAAAATAATGCAGTAAATGCAACTATTTTCACACACATATATAAATAATTAAAGTAAATTATACATTTAAACTGTGTCAGACAGGTCAATGCAACTTCTTTTGGGGCACTTTGGTGTCGTTGCCCTGGGTTGCATAATCCTGTCACTCCCTCTCCTTGCGACATGAGACGAGCCTTTGAAAAACTCACGCATGCTCTTTTGTAGACTCCACCAATCCGAGCAGTCTGCTCTCTGTGACGTCATCAAAGACGACGTCGCACTGGACAGCATGCGCACCGTTTAGTTAAGGATGGATAGTGGAAATATGTCCATGTGCTCCTTCAGTTACACATATTTTACCTGGAATAGTTACTATAAGCTCCACCTGTAAATGCAATATTAAAATGCTCTTTAGTGCTCAATAATACAATATATTATATCATATAATTCGAGTGAATTCAAGGTACTTTTAGTACAGTTTCATGACGACACACTGACTAAGCTAACACTGATATAATGCAGGACTTTGGATCTGTGCTTCTTCCATCACCAAAATGAGAAAACAGCAGCTTGGTGACGCAACGTTGCCATCTGGTGGATTAAATGTGTCACTGCAGGCGTTGGCACCAAATCCCTGAGAAGTCACACCCGACAACAACCAAACCCACACGAGCGCTACAAACTCCAACATAAACACATTTCCCGGGTTGAATCCACGTCATCAGTGAGGTTGTATGCTATTAAACACTGGTGGATGTCCACATGTGGAAGATTAATCTCACAGGCCGCTTTAAAAAAAAAAAAAAATAAATAAATCTCCTTCGAGCTCTTCAACAGAGTTACTTCAATTTATGAAGCAGGTTAATCCCTAAATGTCGATAATCTACCAGCGCGGACGTCGCAAAGGATACTATGATGCAGTTTTCTTCCTTTCCCAAAGTTTCCCGGATTGCGACGGACTGGTCCATGGTGGAGACTCCGTGCGAACGTCTCCAGACTCCAATGAACCCGGATCGTGGACCTCAGCTGTGAACTCTACATCGGTGGTCTCCCTCGTAATCCCGTATTCCTCCCCCGTCGACCCAGACGTGGTGTCGTTGCTGCCGCCGCCGCCGCTGCTGCTGCTGGCTCGGCCCAGTCGGACTGCCACGCACCGATCCGGGCTCGCTCGAGGAGTCGTGTTGCCCGCGGTGACGTCACATCTGGGCTGTCATCTTCGGTTTGGATTTTAGGCCTCAGGCGTTTGATCCACAGAGGATTATATCCCACTATAGAGTCCTCATCCCAACTTCTGCACAGTTATAGCGACGCTTTGGGTGGGCTTTGGTTGCAGTTAAAACCAACCTGGAAGGGGGGGGTATATATCACATTTCTAGGTCCATTTATTGTTTTTTTTGTTCAGGCTATTGAACTTTTGTTTTTATCTGACATCATATTGGGATAATTTAGCATACACAGAATTGGCCTGTCATAGTGTATTTTTTAGGCCAAATCTGACATCCACATTTATGAGTTTAAAACAATAGATCAACATGATGATGGTGATACTGAGAACCATTTAGCCGGTGGGATGAAGAAAAGTGGACACGACAAAAAAAAGGAATTCACAGGACATCACATTTCATAATAACAACTAATAAAAAAATTGATTTTTGTGTCGACTTTTGAACTGTCGTCACCTTTCACCCCAAATATATGTGACTCAAACAAAGAACTCTACTAACATATAGTTTATTAGATCCATGTCATCTTAAGGCACAATTATAATATTCAATAGAGTACACAAAACTAGAATGTATTATAACAATCCCGATTTCATTGAACATTTACATGATACCGTAAAATAGACTTTGTAAACCACACACTATACAACTCACGATTCACAACGCTATTAGACAAAGAGAGTAGCCAAACGTCCCTCACCACACCCTGTAGCTCAACATTTGTGTTTTTAATAAAGTGCATATAGAGTCATAGCTGCGTCACTCTCACGGTGGTCTGAAGGATGCGTTTCTATAGAGGGAGAGGTTCTGGTAAGGAAAACATTTATTATCACCATGCTAGCATTAAAACGTCGTGTTTTGACCCGTCCGAAATCAAAATGTTCCAACGATTTAACGTGAAGAAAAAGAAAACAAATAAAAACTATTCTTAGCGTCTGAATTCAATGACATCTAACAGGCAAGGTCGTGGCTCAAACCAGTTACAAGCTAATCAGCTAATTGAAATGATTACAGAGAAGTCCGTTTATTTGTGATTTATCAGTTACTTATAGAGGTGATTTGAACTTTAAATGTGAAGTGATGCATGTTTTTTACTTGATTCCTGAAATGTTTCATTAAGAAAATACTGTTCAAGGCTCCTTTGCTCTTGAACCAGAGTTAAATCTGATTTGGGGGAAATTCTAATAAAACAAGAAACAAAGTCATCATTGTGACTGGCTTTGACAATAATTCCATACATATATACATCACGATGGCAGTGGCATAAAAAAGGGTGTGATAGTGTTACTGAGAGTTACACAAAGCTCTGATGACCTAAACGCAGCTGAGCTGACACTCACAGCAGCAGAGTGATGGCGAGCAGGCAAATTAAAAAGGCCATCAACTCTCCGTGAAGTTGAGGCCCTCTTGTGGAGAAGTTGGGGACATGCAGCGTTCCGTTTAACCAAAGGCAGGAGGTCTTGGTGGCGTTGCAGCACTCCAGATGACACGGGGGTGGTGTGGTGGTCTTACATGCGGTTTGGCCGGAACAATTGGTGGTGCAGCCTGCCGTCCACTGCTCCTTGGTGTCGACGGTCTCCTTCTTCAGCTGCAAACGGGGAGCGAGGAAGTCACAAAACCACGAAAACCATCAATCATATCTAAATGTCTGCTTTCTGTCTGTTCTTGGTGGAAAACACTGAGAGAAAAAACTGAAAACATTGAGGTCCTGCGATCCGAATTCGAGGGGGCCGGTAATAGGTCTGATCTAATAGTTTACAATACAAAGTTTCATGCAAATGGGTGAAGTATCCCTTTAAAAAAAGATACATGTATGTGAGGTAAGGGCAGTTTAAAGGTGAATGCATAGAAAAAGCATCAAAGCTGGACTCCGGAGGCGGTTCTCACCTGACAGTGTGGCTGTGAGGAGGAGCATACTGCTGCGGTTTGAAAACCTGTGTAGCAGTCTTTACCAGTACATGTACCTTTATGGCATTTGTTCCCCTGGAGAAAAAAAAAACTAAATATTCAATCATTTGAACACGTACAAATATGCTATGAGACATTGACAGCTGTTAGACAATCTGACTGGATTTATTGATACACACAGCTCTCTAGCCCTTTGATCCCTTTTAATAATTGTTTTAATTTTAATTTTACAGTGGTATGCCTTATTTCAACAATTGTTATCATGTGAAACACTTTGTGACTTTGTCTTTAAAAGGTGCTATATGGAATAAACATCCATCCATCCATTTTCTACCGCTCATCCTGTATTCAGGGTCGCGGGGGGGGTCTGGAGCCGATCCCAGCTGTCATTGGGCGAAGGCAGGGTACACCTGGACAGGTCGCCAGTCTATCACAGGGAGACATGTAGAGACAAACAACCATTCACACTCACATTCACACCTACGGGCAATTTAGAGTCATCAATTTACCTATCCCCATCCTGCATGTCTTTGGACTGTGGGAGGAAGCCGGAGCACCCGGAGAGAACCCACGCTTACACGGGGAGAACATGCAAACAACACACAGAAGGAACCCGGGCCGACCCGGGGATCGAACCCGGGACCCTCTTGTTGTGAGACGAGAGTGCTACCCACTACACCACCATGCAGCCCTGGAATAAACATCCATCCATCCATCCATTTTCTACCGCTTATCCTGTATTCAGGGTCACGGGGGGGCTGGAGCCGATCCCAGCTGTCATTGGGCGAAGGCAGGGTACACCTGGACAGGTCGCCAGTCTATCACAGGGCCGACATGTAGAGACAAACAACCATTCATGCTCACATTCACACCTACGGGCAATTTAGAGTAATCAATTAACCTATCCCCATCCTGCATGTCTTTGGACTGTGGGAGGAAGCCGGAGAACCCGGAGAGAACCCACGCTTACCACGGGGAGAACATGCAAACTCCACACAGAAGGAACCCGGGGATCAAACCCAGGACCCTCCTGCTGTGAGGCGACAGTGCTACCCACTACACCACCATGCAGCCCTGGAAAAAACATATTATTATTATTATTATTGTCCTTACGTTGGGTGTCGTCTGCGGTTTGGTGGTCATCGTTGTGGCTGGTGTTGTTGTTGTTGTTGGCATTGCTATAATCATGAAAGATAAGAGATAAAAAATAATAAATGAATTGCAAACGTACGATGAAGAGCTCGTGAGGAAGACAGTGTGAGGCGACGACTGATAGATAAATGAAACAATTGTGCGAGTCGGGAGGAAATGGGGGATGTAAAAAGACGAGTGCGTTCACCTGTGGTTGTCATCATCATGGATGCAAAACTGCTATTGAGGCAGCCAGTGGAATTGCAGCAGTTGACAGAGCAGTTGGTCTGAGAGGCGTTGACGCAACTATCAGCACAGTAGGCGCTGCAGCTAACCGTGTAGCACATGTCCATCTGTCTAATCAGCTGATGCATTGCAGAATGACACATTAGAAGAAACATTTCAACTGCTTTTTTGCCTTTTTATCTTTCTATAAAAGCCATTGACCGATACAGCAAGATATCACACTATACTGAATTACATTATGGAGGGTGCAAAAAAGGACTTTCTGGCTTTTAGATACCACTCAATAATTCAAATTGCTCAGTTGCTTCTGCGTGGATTACCGATATAGACATTTGCTGTATATTTAGTTGCACATACATACACAAGTTGTGATGAATTGTAGGACATTTTATTATAATTTGTTTTCGGCAATCCATTAAGATGGTTCAAGAGGTTTTTGTCAGAGTTTGCCTCCCTACCTGACACCAGCAGACACCAGCAGCACATGGAGTGGCATTCTGACTGGTGTACATTGTATAGCAGTCTGAGTAATTACAGGTGAATGAGGGGCAGTATATCTGTGTTTGAGAGGGATGAGAGGTGCATGATCAAGATGAGTGGCTAATGGGAAACACGTTATACAACATTACACCATCTAATCTCTAATATTGTGGACTTACCATCATTGAAGTCCAATTCTGCATAGCGGTTCCTACCATACCAGGCAAAATTACACAATCAAAGATGGGGAACCACATAGAAGTAAATTAACATTTTATCATTATTCAGTGAGACGAAAACTTACCAGTGGAGTTTGACGAGGGACTGGTGGACATCATTGGGGTCATGGAACCACTTGTGGACATGGACTGGTACTGGCTGGACTGGTTCATGGCTGTAGAGGGGGAAGAGGTGGTTCCTGCGTTACTAGAACTGCTTGAATTAGACATGGGGACAGAAGTTGAAGATGCAGAATTGGCAGTGGTTGCTGTGCTGGTGCCAGACAGTGTGGGGATTGCTGACCCCTTGGTGGTGGTCATGGTTGAAGGGGATTGGATGGTATTGGTTGGTGCCATTCCTCCGGAGGTGGTTGTGGGGGTCTGGGTGGGAGTACTGGTTGCCATGCCTCCGGAGGTGGTTGTGGGGGACTGGGTGGGAGTACTGGTTGCCATGCCTCCGGAGGTGGTTGTGGTGGACTGGGTGGGAGTACTGGTTGCCATGCCTCCGGAGGTGGTTGTGGGGGACTGGGTGGGAGTACTGGTTGCCATGCCTCCGGAGGTGGTTGTGGTGGACTGGGTGGGAGTACTGGTTGCCATGCCTCCGGAGGTGGTTGTGGGGGACTGGGTGGGAGTACTGGTTGCCATGCCTCCGGAGGTGGTTGTAGGGGACTGGGTGGGAGTACTGGTTGCCATGCCTCCGGAGGTGGTTGTGGTGGACTGGGTGGGAGTACTGGTTGCCATGCCTCCAGAGGTGGTGGTGGCTGCAGTTCCTCCGGAGGTGGCAGTGGATGCGGGGGACTGAGTGGGAGTACTGGTTGCCATGCCTCCGGAGGTGGTTGTGGGGGACTGGGTGGGAGTACTGGTTGCCATGCCTCCAGAGGTGGCAGTAGTTGTGGGGGACTGGGTGGGAGTACTGGTTGCCATGCCTCCGGAGGTGGTTGTGGGGGACTGGGTGGGAGTACTGGTTGCCATGCCTCCAGAGGTGGCAGTAGTTGTGGGGGACTGGGTGGGAGTACTGGTTGCCATGCCTCCGAGGTGGTTGTGGGGGACTGGGTGGGAGTACTTGGTTGCCATGCCTCCAGAGGTGGCAGTAGTTGTGGGGGACTGGGTGGGAGTACTGGTTGCCATGCCTCCGGAGGTGGTGTTGTGGGGGACTGGGTGGGAGTACTGGTTGCCATGCCTCCAGAGGTGGCAGTAGTTGTGGGGGACTGGGTGGGAGTACTGGTTGCCATGCCTCCGGAGGTGGTTGTGGGGGACTGGGTGGGAGTACTGGTTGCCATTCCTCCGGAGGTGGTTGTGGGGGACTGGGTGGGAGTACTGGTTGCCATGCCTCCAGAGGTGCTTGTAGGGGACTGGGTGGTATCACTGGATGCTGAGCCCCCAGAGGTTGTTGTGGGTGTGAGAAACTGGGTGGTGGCAGTGGTGGTGGATGCTGAGTCCCCAGAGGTGCTTGTGGGGGACTGGGTGGAAGTGGTGGATGCTGAGCCCCCGGAGGTTGTTGTGGATGTGAGAGACTGGGTGGTGCTGGTTATTGCTGTACCTCCAATGGTGGTGGAGGTGGAAGACTGGGCACCGGTTGTTGTCGGTGACTGCATGGTGGCTGTTGTGGGTCCAGCGGTGGTCATGGTGCTGGCGATTCCTGAGGTGGTGGGGAGCTGGGTAGTAGTGGCGTTTGCTGTGGTTGATGTGGAGGAATTTGTAGTCATCGGAGTATTGGAAACTTGGCCTAACACTAATACTGATGGCAGAAGTAGTCCTAACAGGAGGAGGCGCAGGATACCTGTGCAGCCTGCTATTTTGGGAAACATAACAGGGAAATGTGTATTTCAGTGTATGGAAACCAGATGTGACATTATTTTGCAGTTAGCGTTTTTATAATATCAGGGAAATAGCACTTGTCTTGCATTGGTTACCCTAAAAATAAACACTTGAATCCTTGAAAGCCTTATCATAAAGAAACTGGACCTTTTTGAAGAAGTGTTTAATCTCTTCTAGGGTTGGACTCCCCACTCATCAGTCAGAACTACTGACTTCCTAAAGCAAGTCCAGACCAGTTCCCTACGATAACGCTCAATGATCACCATCACCTGGATGACTGCGAACCTTTACAGACAAACACTTGGAATCATTTCTTTAAATGGCTGAAAGGCAAGGATGATCAATTTAAAGGCTGATATGGGAACTTCTTTATTAATCCACTGCCATTCGATTTTACACAGAAACTCGTGGTTCCCTGAGGATAAAGCCTACTGGTTTTGGCAACTCCATGATTTTAGTTCTACCGCTTTGATATTTTTGTTTATTTAGTTGAATATCTTAAAGAATGAAGCTTGATGCCGACAGTGTCCGAAGGATTATTCCTCATTATTTTATTGATCATCCGTCACGGTTTTCACTTATCGATGAAATATCTCAACTTTATCGATTGGCACAAAATGTTTCTATGGTTCTCTACCTGCATTTATTTCTTTACAAACACCCGTATTATGACAACGTGATACAACACATTAATATGTGACTGTCTGGACAGAAAACAGCGAAATCCCAACATTTAAAATATGATGTCCTTTTACAGACCTGATTTTTATTTTCTACTTAATTCATTTTTTAAAATATTCCTGACTGTCCATGTTGTAATTTCTCTGTTAATATTCTATAATCTATAGTCTCTCTGTCCTCTGTTGCTCATCCTGTGTTTTTTTCCTATTTATAACAGTTAAATGTAATGGTTCAGGAAATGTTCCCCCATACTTTCTGATCTAAGAATAAAGGGTGTCATATTGTACAGATTGGAACATTTGTGATTTGGGGCTGTGTATAAAATAAGCATGACTTTACAGATAAGGTTGGCGGAGAGAACAGATTCACTGATTCTACTCCTTTGTATTTTATTTTACCTCTATTTAGTAAAACTATTGAGATTTTGAATCTGATTCACAAACGGCAGCGTGAAAGTTCCACCTTAGACACAGATAACCTTAAAAAGCAAAACAGAACAAATGTTAAAAACAACAGAAAAACAGAAAAAAACAAGCACATTTTAAGATTGTTTTTTTTAAAACAAGCAAACACACTCTCATACCTGTTTGTTTTATAAAAGTAGTGGAAGCCATTGTTGTATGAGCAGAAAGGGAGCGAGCTCTTTGTCCGGCCTGTAATGAAGTCATGTCCTGGTGAAAGGGAAGGGCAAAGCATGCAATTAACATGAATAAAACAGCTGACGGATGTTCTGCCATTAACGCCCACCAAATGACAAATCTCTGCTTGCAGAATAAACCGAGCAATAAAAAGAAAAGTGTGTGCCGACAAAAGACCTTTATGACGGGTACGTGGCCACCATTCAGACTGTTTACCCAACAGGCTAATAGGTCTCTGAATCACAGCCGTGCTCGCTCATCGTAACCCATCTGGGCTGCTCCTTTCTGATTTGTGAGGCCAGAAGTCATCTGTGGTCTGCTCTGTTTACAATCCTCGGATTGTTCCGGTGAAGCGGGATCCCCCTAATGGTGCCGGTGACGCTGTCCTCACAATAATGACAGATTGTATGTAAGCTTTTTTTCTCCAGAGGTCAACCCCTTCATGAGGTCAACATGAGAGATATTTTTTGCGTAGTGACACACGAGTGTCTCCGTCTGCAGCGGCTCATCAGTGAACACAATTAAAATGTATTTGTCCCTCCATCAGCCCCCCCGGGAGGACTGCTAAGCAGCACGGCTTGTTTTTTCCCCTCACGGCGTCCTGTGGGCTCGACACCCTGGAAACTGAATGACAACACTGGCCATTTTGGCTTCCAGGTGAAAATGTAGAGTTTAATTGGAGAAAAAAAGTGAAGATCGGATATTCATTTTGATGTTTAGCGAAGTGATGTGTTCAGGTGTTCGATTCCTCCTGCTGTCAAATCACCACGTTCCTGTTTGGTCCTGTGAACTCATATTGGATGCTTCGGACGCGTTACATCGGTGAACCAGTTCAAAGTGGAATTATAGGACGAGTGCATGAAAGCAGAATCTGTTCTAATTATTCATAAGAGACTGTTTACGAATGTATGGGTAATGAATGATGTCTGTGTGTTTCCAGTAAGGATGAGAAAACCTATAAATTGGCAGCCAGAACAAAAAATAAAGCATAAAACTCAGTTGTAAGTAACACAATTAATAATTATCTGAAAAAACTTCTTGAATTCACTGATGATTAGACACATTTATCAAAAATAGTTTTAGCGATTAACTTATTCATTATTAATCATCAATATATTGATAATCCTGTTGTAAAATACAATTTGTAACCGAAACAAAAAATAACCAGGAGATTCCCCCGCTGCATCATTCACCGGCTACAATAGCATCACTGTTGTTGACCTGCATCACTCCGGTCCTCGAGCACAAACATCAAAACTCTCTTTTCTTTAAGTGATGGGTTTAAATTCAACATTTAAAATGTTTCTATGGAAGTCTAACTCACCTGAGGTCCACTTTGTCAGGGTTTTTTTTTGGCAGCTGTGGTTGAAGTGAATGAGCTCTCTCTCTCCCTCTCTCCCTCTGTCTCTCTGTCGCCTCCCCCCTTCGCTTCCTGCCGACAGCACTGAAGTGGCAACGCAAGAAGTAGAAACTCTCACCTGCAACCGCTATAGTAGTGTGGGAGGAGGAGACTGGAGGCCGGCGGTTGCTGGGTGGGTCTAAAGATGCCCCAGAATCGATGTGGTAATGATTCCAGAAAAAAAGAAAGAAGGTGATTTGGGTATTTTCATAATAAAAACAGAGCATTTATATGATAATTTAGTAAAAATATCCTTCATACATCGAGTAAACAACCTTTAATTACCGTTTATCACCGATTTCAAAACAAAAAAACATTACAATACACGTTGTTGGGTTTTATTTTGTGAAATTTAAACTGAGAAGCCGGCATTTAAAGATTGACCAAACATATCTGAGTGGATTAAGCCTTTTGTGAGCCTATAAGAGTCCAGGTGAGACTGTGGTTGTATAGGGAACCGGTTTCTGTTCAACACAATGTGAAATCAGAGCCCCTCTCTCTCTCTGCCAGCCATAAAGCCCCCACAGACTACAATTACCTCTTTGTGGCCCGGAGAACGTAGAATTCTTGGGCACGACACAAAAGCCACTTGCACAATCGAGGTGACAGAAGTCCTCCTCTTTTTTTTCATTGCAGATTCATGGAACACACAGAAATGTCTGCTGTTTTTTATGTACATTTAAATAAAAACGTAGTAAATCCAAACAGAGATGTGGGACATTTCAACATCCAGATGTCCCGTTTCACTCATAAGTCAGAGTATGAGTGAAACAGGTGGGGGAAAAGTTGGGAGGTATTTGATTTGATCGTTCAAAAGATTAGCTCACAACCTTCTCGACCTCTGCTGCAGATATTATTAGTTAAATTGTTCATCAGTAGCTGATGTTAACGTCATATTTCTGTTTTCCAGGATTAAAGAATATTGGATTTTGAATTAAAAATATAAAGAAATAGATGCATGTATGACCGGTGGTGTGATCTAAAAGGGTTAAAAAAGGCATTCTTTTGTCTTTCAGAGCAAGCAGGATTTAAAAAAATGCGAGCGTGCCTAAGAATGTGACCAGCTTCTGCTGAAACCGTTGAGGTTTTCTAAGTGTGCTAAGTGATGCTGCTTTGAAAAATCAAAGAAAATAGCTCATTTGACAATCAATGTCTTGTCTTTTATAGCTTCAAACAAATGTTATGCATGAATTAATTTTGACACATAATGTAATCATTGCATCTGGTCAATAAGTGATGCATTTAAATAGGAATGAACAGAGGATTGTGTCAACTTTATGGGCAACAGTGTATTTACTAGGTGACGTCTGTTGAGTCCCTGGGGGTTCAGGGATAATTACTGCAGGGAGGGGGGGGGGCATTGGATTGGACCACAGAGAGAGAGAGGGGGGGGGGGATTTGTTTGAAGACAAACTTCCAAAAAAATGTGAACAAACATTTTAAATTCAGGGTTGCAAGACATAAACTTCATTTTGAATATTATATTATTATAAATACAAAGTCTTTATTGTCCCAGGTGGAGTTTTTTTTTTTTTATTATTATTAACGCTGATCAATATGGGATTATATGTCGACAGACAATTCCAAATTCAACGTCTTCATCTGAGAAAGAACAGCATGACCGGTTCGTCTATTCCAAACGCAGGTTATCATGTGCCGCTGCATATCCATGTAAATATCCTCATCATTTGCGTTATTACATATGTACTGTGACTATCTCGGATAAAGAGAGACTGTTGTTGTTTTGTGAAGCGTGGAATGAGGTATTAGAGTTTGTTTGCATGTCCTTGGATGAGGACATGACCGGAGATAAGAGGGCATTTCTTTTCTGTCTTTCTGAATGCAAACAATGCAGCTGAACAGAAACTGACCAGGTAAGAGAGCTGAAGCCATACGCCTATTCACAAGCAACAATTAACAGCGTGGATATTTGCCTCAGGGCTCACATTTCACTCCAATGACCAGCTTTACTTTGAAACCAAAGACTCGTGTGCTATAATCAATAGGATAATCAACCAGGAAGAAACGCTGCAGCTTTTCACACTTGATTTCCCAACAGTGAGACACATGAGGCTGAACAAACAGCTCTTCAATAATCCCCGACCAGATCAGAAATCATGCACTAAACACGCGTGAAATCCAGAGGATTCCAAAATGTGATTTTGTTTTGTGTCGTGAAAGATGATCTTCTGTACCATGTTATAAACATAAAGTGTCGTGAACACGTTTGAACCCATCGCCGTTGTTCGGATCCTCGCAGCCCTCCATCGTTAATTCAGGAAAATGAGGAAATAGGAATCCGTGACAATGGATGCAGGTTTTGCATTGACTGGATAATTTGCCTTGGAAATCCTAAACAAATATATACATACACAAATATATACATACACACATATATATATATATATATATATATATATATTTTTTTTTTGTCCATTACTGGACAGTGAGTTTTTGCCGTCCATTTCATTTTAAATCTTTGTTGTATTGTTTGTTTAACTATGTCCACATGCCTCCATTAGGGGTCATAGGGGGGTCAAACGCGTCTGTGGTCTTTGTTTTTAATATTTTACTCACTAAGAAAGAGCTGGAACAAGCAAATACAAACATACATGTGCTTTTGTGCCACTGTGGAAATGTAATTGTTTCTTCAGCTCTTCCTACTGAGTCAGAACAGATGGATGCTGACAGCGACTCCTTACAGAGGTAACGGTTTGCATGTGGAGACTTATTCTCATTGTTTATAGATGAGGCTCAGGAGCCCAAATTAAGCAGCCTGGATGCAACTGGACTGTGTAACTAAGAGGATTAGACCAGATTTACCTAGCAAGCAGCCGTCAGCAGCAGCGCTTCGCAGACTCGGCGCATAGCAACAGGTCAGTGAGTGTCGTTGACATGGACTAGGACGGAGAGCGGGAATGGGACCCACCGTTTCCTGATGACCCCCCCACATGGTCCCGTTGCCTCCCATCCACCAGTCGAACCCCTGGCGAAGGTCAGTGTCCAGCTTTGTCCCCCGATATTCAGCTTCCATCAGTGATTTGAACCTGTTTGTTTCATAGCGTGCCGATTACAGATGGCTTTCTTTAGCAGCCTGATCACACCTGATCCTCTGGACTCATTAGACCACAGTCCAGTAAAACTAGGTCCGATAAACACTCTCTAATGTCGAGATCCATATGAATTCAGATGCATTATTTCCCCAGTCTGGGAGAAACTTCAGCAGTGATTCTTTCCCCAGTCAGAATAGCACAATGTGAGGTGAACATGCTCCAACATGACGGCGTACATCCTGTGGACCGCGTTTACCTGGACCTTCAAGGGGATACTGTGCACCTGCAGGTTCCTCTGGGTGAGTGGAACCTCCGTCAAATGCGTCACTTGTGCTGAAATTTGGATATCATATCTATAACATGTTTAGAAAAAAGGTTCTTCTGTTTATGGCGAATTCAAAGCCATGTTGATTTGCATTTCAGATATGTCCATACAACGCTATCAAGTTCTTACCGAGGCAACGGCACATAACAGAGGACACGAGCCGACAGCCCAAACACCTCGTGGGTAAGAATCAATGATGACCGATAGAAATAAAATCTTTATTTAGCTGGATTAAATGTGTTCAGAGATGCCAGCGTGTTCTCGTTTCACGAGCTTTCAAAGTGCAATGGTCTTTTTTTGGAGAGATTATGAACGATGACCTTTGGTTTTCCCACAAAATCAATTGTTATGATGGAATAAAGTCCGTCTATGACATTTAATTAGGCTTGAATGTCTGCCAACAATAAGCTGTATTGTCTTATCTGGTTCATGAAGCCAAAGGTCCGTCTGCACTCTGCTGCTTTACATCTCCTCAGAAAGTGCAGATATAATGCGATGCCCCCGTTTGACTTGATTTGTCAGCGTCTGAATGTAAAGTGATCGCAGCCATACCGGGCAGCCCCGACCGCACCACCCCCCTTCACAAAAGACTCACCAAAACCGAGAAGGAGATCCTGTCCCTGAAGACCAGGGTGGCCTGTGAGAGGGCATCATGGGAGAGGAGGTTTGCAGAGCTGCAAAGGAAACAGGAGGAGCTACGTCATCAGGTGTGCAGTACCATGACTTCAGAAGGGGGGTAAAATAAAATGTACAGAAGCAAAAAAAAAAAATACATGTCTGTGTTATAATCTTATATTATTGGTCATTACTGTTGATGCATTAAGTAAGCAGTATCTTGAAAGCTTAATTCAACTACTTCTTATAATGTTGGTTGTTTAAATCCATAACAATGGATTAAAAACTGATGCTTTGCAAAAGAATGGAAATACTCCAGTCCATTTTTGAGCTACTTGCACTTGAATACTAGTAACTACAGTATTACCAACTCATCTCCCTTCCCTCAACCGGCCTCTCAGGCTGGAGTTCTGGAGAACGTGGGCGATGGCGACGAGCCGAGGGAGTCGAGCGTGGACAACGGAGAAGCAGAGGAGTGTTCAAGTACCAAGAGAGACAGTATGACTGACCTCACTCACAAGTCGTTCGTATTCTGGAAATAATCATTTCTCTAATAAACGGCCGGCCTCTCAACAGGGATGTTCCAACGCAGAGGGTCAGAGGTGTCGGGCAGCCAGCTCTCCTCATCGTCGGCAGCGAGCTCCAGATCTTCATCTACACCCTCTTCAGCCACCAGGTGCAGCGCTGGAAGGGAGTTAGAAGAGAAGATATTCTCATGTCTGTCTGTCTGCATTAGGATTAGCTTACCTACCTTTGGATAGAGCCAGGCTAGCTGTTTCTCACCTCCAGTCTTTGTGCTAAGCTAAGCTAACCCCACAGCTGGGTACTGCTTTTTCCCAAAAGGTCAAACTACATGTAGAGTTTACAGATTTAATTTAAGGAATACTTCATCTGTATTGAAAGTGGGTCATATATGTAGTCGAATTTACTCAATTTGGTGCCTTCTTGACCGAGAAAAGGCAGATGGTGTCTTTTTGGCACATGTGGATGGAAGACAACAACTCCCACAATGCACAGCTCCGCAGGCCACTCCCACATCGCCAGGTTTGCACATCTCCGTCTGAAAGTCATCAACGAGAGAACACAGAGAACATGATGAAACTTTACGAACAAATCTGCACATATTTCTATTACTGAGTAATACTAGTAATTTCTAGTAATAAGTAAAACAAAATGACGATATCTGCGTCATCGGAGGCTCTTTTTCAGAATAGAAATTCCTGTCTCTGGGAAAATAAGGGAATGATGCATGACCATTAAAAAATACTACCGGGTTACAAAGCTTATATTAATGCAAATGGGTGAAGTATTCCTTTAATGTTACTCATTAAAACAAAAGAAAAATGTGTTATAAGGTGTTTTTATTCAATTTAATTATCTCTGCTGTCAATTAAAGTACTAAAGAGTTGATCAGCTATCATTTTACTGACTGTATCCCTCTGATCGTCCAGTGTGAGATCATGGAGGATGTCCAAAGGGCCTCACCGGGTCTTTGTACCCCATTCCCCCATGGACCTGGAGCTGGGCCACCGAGTCAGGATCATGCTGCCGTCTGGCCGGATCAGCACTGGGACGATCCGTTTCCTGGGCCACCTGCAGGGGGAGGCAGATCTCCATCTGGGGGTGGAGCTGCAGGCGCCTGATCACGGATTCCATGACGGCAGCCACAGGGGAAACAGCTACTTTGAATGGTAACTGATCTCCTTTTCTCACTGTGTGAACATCGATGGCGTCCTGTCTTCCAACACCGCGTCACTCAGATATCACATGGCAGAAACACACAATATACATTTCAATTACAGCTATGTTCTGGCAGGATCATCTGTTATTAAACGTAAATTCCCAAAGCTTGGGTTAAACACATAAAAATCCCATTAAAGTGTGTCTGAATGAAGGCATCACACTGCGGCCCATAGGTAATTAACAGCCAGACAATGCCTCCGGACACACTTGAGCTAATCGTGTGCAGTTAGTGATAAACCTGTCAGCCTCCAATTAAAGCATTTAAAAGGTGAGGCATGGACGGGGAATGTGAGGTGTAAACTAATGACACATCTTGGAAAATGGGTCTTTAATTTAGCCTTTTCTTCATAAACCTATTCAATAAGCACACTAACAGTTGCATTCTACACATTTTGTATTTTAAATCGACTTCTATATGATATTTTACTTTTCATTTTCTCATGGCACATTCGTTTGAGGAAGATTTTAATATCTATTGCCTCCACGTGGCTCTCAACACAGTGACGGCTGAGCCAGAGGCTCGCAGCTAACAGTGCAAACAACCCTCCAGTACACTATATCTTTACATTGTAGGCTAATCGAAGGTTGCTGCTACATTACTGATCTGGATGTCCTATAGAGAACCTTTAAAGTGGTGTGTTATTGTGTTTGTGTTTCCAGCAAGCCCGGCCATGGTGCCTTCGTACCATTCCATAAACTGCTGATGGCCTGGGAATGACGTTGAACCGCCCGTTTAAATGCACGGAGGGTCAACACAATGCAGAACGGTAGTTACACACATGACTTTGATCACTTATTATAATTATTTAAATCTTTGTATCAAAGTAAAACATATGTGTATTGTCTTGTCTGTTATTTACAATAAAAAAAAACACCATTTCTGTTCTTTTTGTTGCGTTACTTGGTGGACTAGTCAGCTCACAAATCAACCAATGAGGTGTCATAAATGTCACTGAGAAATGCTGCATTTCAAGCACAAGCTCAGGTTTGGCAAACAATAAAAACAATGTAAAAAAATAACAACAAAAACCAGCCGAGCACTATGAACCTGCTCACAATGATAATAGCATATTAGAAGGTATACTGTCTACCATTTTCACCCTGTTAGCTTAGTGTGCTAGCATACTAACATTGGCTAATTAGCATTAAAGTACAGCAGGGACTGATGACAAGGTCAATAGTTTAGATAGATAGATAGATAGATAGATAGATAGATAGATAGATAGATAGATAGGTAGGTAGGTAGGTAGGTAGGTAGGTAGGTAGGTAGGTAGGTAGGTAGGTAGATAGATAGATAGATAGATAGATAGATAGATAGATAGATAGATAGATAGATAGATAGATAGATAGATAGATAGATAGATAGATAGATAGATAGATAGGTAGGTAGTAGGTAGGTAGGTAGTAGTAGTAGGTAGTAGGTAGGTAGGTAGGTAGTAGATAGATAGATAGATAGATAGATAGATAGATAGATAGATAGATAGATAGATAGATAGATAGATAGATAGATAGATAGATAGATAGATAGATAGATAGATAGATAGATAGATAGATAGGTAGGTAGATAGGTAGATAGATAGATAGATAGATAGATAGATAGATAGATAGATAGATAGATAGATAGATAGATAGATAGATGGATAGATGGATAGATGGATAGATGACAGACGGATTCAGCTCCGCTGTCATAAGGACTGATACAGGAAATTGTTCCTGCCTGGAGAGAGAAAAGAAAAGGTTATTAGGGTTCATCCACTGGGCACCATGACTGTTGCCAAGTTAAAACCGAGTCTGACCTTTTCCCCTTCGGATGGTGGAGAAAAAAAGAAGGATTTTCTGATTTGCTGAAGCTTGCAACAAGAACCGTTCTAAGTTTGTGAAAGCACGGGCTCTCCCTGATTCTAGGAGAAGCACTTGTGAAATGTACGGGAGTTTGGAAGGAATGTTACACAATAGGGTGTGATGCAAGCACGAGTGAGTGCCAAAGCTCCTGATAAACTTTGGACACATATTTACCCATGTATTACATAAGTTCAAGAAACGCCGGTGCAGCAACAACCCAACTGACACCTTTATTTTCCACTTTTAGTGTTTATTTTTCCATGCTTACCATGAATCACAGTATACATTTACATAGTGATTTACAACATACATTCCCATGTTCATGAGAACTCAATTCCAACGTTTATATTACCTTATTTATAAAAGCACAGCGACCCAAACACACGTGTAGCATTACAGCAACACGTGGCGGTGAAGTGATTCATTAAACGGATGCAGATTTACAGGAAACGCTGGTGACACACCAGCAGATTCCTCCTTCCTGGTGTCAAAGTCCACCTCTCACTTTACTCCAGTGGGGATTTTTTTTTTTGTAAAATACAAAACTGGATCAACACAGATTATGGTTTAATGAAGCTTCACCTCGTAGAAAGAATATTAAACAAGCTGCTGTGGAGAACTACAGGAAAAGATAAATACATTTCCCCCCTTATTTCTGTATTGCATGAGAACTTATTTTTGGAAAAAAGAATATATAAAATATATCACATTTGATGCAATATGCATCAACAGTTGAAGCTCTAGACTCTCAGTCATCTTTTTTTTTTGCTCTAGAGGCACTTTTTTTTTTACCCAAAACATTGGATGACAAGGTCACAATCGATCACTCAACTGTAGACACTTAAACTAAGCATCTCATGTGATTCCTTGTTTGCTATAATTAAGAGTCACAACGCGACTATTTTGGATCGGAGGAAGATGAGAAGGGGAAGAAGAATCATCGGAGGATTTATGAGAATATCCCGCTCTGAGCCTTCAGGTTGAGGATCTCCGCCGCCAGCTTCTCCGCATTCATCACGTGTGGAAACATTTCCATGACTGTGTCCACCTGGTGCGGGTTGAAGATGGCTTGCAGCTTCTTGCGGAGCTCCGACCTGCGCGGGTCGTACGCGGCGGCGGTGGCGGCGGGCGACTGCTGCTGCCCCCAGGAGTGGTACTGATCCTGTTTGTAAGAGCTGCTGTGGGAGGCTGAGTTGGGGAGGCTGCACGACGTCCTGGCTTGGGGAAGACCCTGAAAAGGATCCGACCAGTAACGTTGCTGATGCCGTGGCGCTCCGCTGTAATGGAGGCCGTTCTGTTGCGGCACACCCGCCGGGAACATACTGGGAGGGTAGGTGTCGTAATTGTGTTGACGCTTGGAGTCTCCGTGCTGGTGAACCACGTGGGAGCAGCACCTGCAGGGCTGGTTATTTGTCTCTGGATGATGTCGGGGTCCGGCGTGGTTACTTTGGGGGCGGAGCCTGTGGGAGTCCGAATACTGAATACTCTCATAAGAGCCGAGGCCAGAATCCAGGTACTCGTGGGAGGCGTTGGTGAAGTAATGACTGGGCACGGAGTGCAGCCCGGGCCACTCCTTCTGACACGGGCCTCCCGTTGACGGGCACGCCATGTGGTTTGGATCCTCCCAGTACTGTAGCGGCGTGTTTTCACGCACCTGACCGGGGTGTGAGGAGCTCTGCTGACGGTCCCCCATGTGCTCTGTGTTGGACTCTTGAAGGTGAGAGAAGGCGTAATGAGCAGGCCCAGGATCAGACTGAAAGGGTCTGGGTGACAATCGGGCACTTCGCTCTTCTTTTACACTAGAAATCTGCGCTTTCTCTCTCAGTTCGTCAGCCAGGGACAGGTAGGACTGGTTGGACCGCTCCGGATGGTAGAACTTACATTTGATCCCGTACGTGCACTTTTTGTCTAGAGGAGAGAACAAAAGATGGACATAAAAAGTTAGAGGTCATCTCAATCAGGAACCGGCTTACTTCCTTGTGCATAAAGGAGCGTTAATCACTTCTCACCATACGGACAGAGCTGCCTCTTCTGCTCCGAAGGCAGAGGCTTCTTCCTGAGGAAGTTGTCCAGACTGGGGCCATGGCGACCCAGAGGGTCATCCGGGGGCATGAACCTACAAAAGAAGACCCGTAAATGACTGATTTCTTATCACAAACCGCTTCCCTGTTTACACATTTCTGATACGATGTGCCTGGAGTCCGCGTGAAACGGAAACGCACTCGGGTTGAAGAATAATTGCTTTACTTGTCGTTCACAAAGGAGAACATGAGCAGCCTCTCCTCGATGCACTTCTTCCACTCGGGTCGCTCTCCCTGGAGGTCGCGGTAGGTGTCGTTGGACACGATGACCCCTTCCGACTCGTACGCCACCTTGACGATGAAGCGGTCGTCGTAGCAGACCACTCGCTTGCCGCCCACGCGGCGCGACGGCGTGAAGACCACCACCTTCCGCTTCTCAAGCTCCATCAGGACGTGTTGGTCTGAAAGAAACCATCACGAGGTAAAGACGGCAGAGCCCCCGGGAATCAACGACACCTGAACAAACAACTGTACAAACCGACATGCACACGATATCATATTACTCTAAGTGCAATATGACTGAATGGAAACATAAAGCACACACTGCAGGTGCTTATTTAGCACTTTGGAAGTGCAATGAAACCTGAAAGTGAAATCTGAGGGCCGGGTTAGAGAGACTGTCTTCACTGAACATCTTGTTATTGACGACTGTCAGCCATTAAGTAGAAAGAAAAACACGCCTGTACTTCCTGATGGGGTTTTCCCAGGAATGACTGATTTACTTCCTCGTTGGTGGATGAAAATGAAAGATTCGGGTCGCTCCACCCTTTCTGCCGCAATTGCTGAAGCCACAAGGTGAGGACTGCATGTGTTTATCAACAGGGCGACCCACCCTCCATTGTACGGTTGCTCATAGCGTGAAGCGCTTGAAAACACGACGCGTCAAACCCCGATCCTCGTCCTCAAAGAGATGGTGTGGATGTGATTTTAATCTGGCTCGTTCAGATCCACCCAGAAACAATTTGTGACTCAGAAGTCTGACATGCAAAGCTTTTTATGTTTCAGCACGTACCACATGGAAGCGGTTTCTCAGCGTTTATCCGACGTCACCTATAAGGAAACGCAACTCTGCTGCCCGACTGAATGAACCTCTGTTTCACAATCTCAACTGGCAGGAGTTCAGTGGTTCGTGCCTCAGACAACATTGAAACAGTATCTGGCAGCTACTGTGGGACTGGATCTCATGGAGGCATACCTCTGGCTTTAGTTTCAGAGGAGATTGAAGCAGTTTTCATATTCAACCGTTTCCTCATTCATAAGAAAAAAGGTCATACATGTGAAAGAAGAAGAAAAAGAACCGCATATTCCTGGCTGATTAAAAGGTCGAGATCAATATTAGAACACTCCTAACAACCTCCTACCATGAGGTTCACTCACCAACATGTATGTAGCAATAATAATAATAATAATAATAATAATAATAATAATAATAATAATGCATTTTATTTGTATAGAGCATTTAAAGCTCCTGTTTTTCCAGGTTTGGCGCTCAGCTAAGCTGGAGTCTTTCCTCTTATCGGTGGAAATCCACGTGACTGAGAGTCAATGAAAGGCACATCAAAATATTTTGACTGTGATAAAGGCTTTTCAGCAGAGCAGCACCAGCAACGATCAGTATCATGAATACTGTCTGGTGGCGCTGGTGTTTTTACGGCGAGGATTTCTAGCCGCTTATCGACCCTATGATGCATCTGCTTTGAATGAACAATTCTGCAGTAAAATCGATGATCATAATTTATTTATTGGGGCTATCTTTGACTATTTTATATAAGTAATGTAGCACATCAACTGTATCATACAAACGGGAATTGGTTTGAAAGATTTGAAGGAAAAAAACTAGAGATGCATGTATATTTATATATTATTTTTTAAATTTAAACTTTATTTTATTATTGGCTTGTTTTAATCGTTTTTCACTGAATGTTTTTAATGTTTTATGTAAAGCACTTTGAATTGCCCTGTTGTTGTTGGTGCTATATAACGTCCTTGCCTTGCTGCCTGCAGGTCTGAATGAACGCTGACAACCATCCGTCGGACTCTCACCTGTTATGGGGGCATCAGGTCTGGGCTGCTCTTTCCGCCAGGTGGGCACAAACACAGTGATGGAGTTATGACCTCGGTCCAGAAAGAAGTTGACTGCCAGCTGGATGCCTCGACATGAGAACACTTCCTTGTTGCCATGACTGTAAAAAGAGAAACACAGGGGGGAGGGGAGGAAAGATGACAATTAAATACTATAAATAATTCCATGGGGAGACGTCATAACAAAGTTGATCTGTGTAAACATCACATGCCTTTGAATGTTCTCCTCCCTCGGGCTATTACTTGCTGTTAACTTCCTGAGATTTTTCAGGTGTGTACTGAGTATTTGCATATTGCAGCAGTGGCCTACAAAGAAACATGCAGGGGCAGGGTGGTGGACTCCTCCGCCTTTCTTCTTTTAAAGTGACAACATGATGCATATGTCAGGGTTTAATAACAGCTTGCAGATGAGGGGGACGGCAGTCTGACGGTTTATTTTTACACCTGCTGCCGTTCAAAGCAGTAAAAATGAACTGTGGAAATGGTAAATTAGGATTTAAGTCAATAATCTAGGGTCCCATAAAAGAGAGGATGACGCATCATTAAGGTTACCTCATAGCAACATTGCTGCCGTCAATAACGACAGGCCTCAGTTCTGTCTCGGCGTTCTTCCGCTCCCTGAGTTGCGGTGTCCTGCAGGGTCCGTGAGTCCAGCTGGGAGGCAGCAGAGGGTCCTTCTGGGCCCTCTCATCGCCGTCGGGGGCCGGCAGGGTGCCGGTCCTGCTCCGGACCAGCTCCCCCAGCACCGAGTTGGTGTCCGTGCTCAGGCCCAGCTTCCTCAGAGCGGCCTTGGCCTCGGCCGAGGAGTAGCCCAGTTTCCGGAAGAAGTCCACTCTGAGCCGGAGCTCCTCGCTGTCGGGCTCGAGGGGGTCCAACTCTGACGTCTGGTGGGCGAGGGCCTGATCCATCCTGGAGCATCGGGTCTTCTGTTCAGCAGCATAGACGAGGAAGGGGGACTTTCACCGACGGCTGGAGGAGGAAATGAGGTTTTATTAGGAATACAAGTTCATCAATCATCATCCAGGTTCCCCCTTTCATTGTATACGGACCTTTTAGTGCTAGTACTACATCCATGTATCATAGTAGACTTTTTTATGATTTTATTGTTTATTTTTAGAATTAGTAAATGTCATCATCTGTTGTCTTTATTGCTTCCCTTAGAGTTAATGTATTGTCTTATCTGTTATCTGTTTTCACCGTTTGAACAGTGAAATTGACAATAAAGCTGTACATTTTAATCCTTAACAGTCTTTTGTCATAGTTGAACAAATATTCCCCAAATCAGTACTTTCAGGGGGCTCAAATGTGGGAATTTGCTGCTTTATTTTGTCCTTAAACCATAACATATTAGCCATTTTTGATTTCTTGACAGATGACATGATGAAAATCATTTTAAACTAATAATACATTTACATTTAGGGCATTTTTATGCTTTTATCCACAATATGACTTACAATAAGTACATTTGTTGGAAGAAAGAGCAACAGGATACCACTATCAGTACAGTAAGGATTCACAACAACAAGTTTTAAATATATAAACACACTTTTTCTACGTGTTTTGTTACTATTTGCCTCTGAAATGTGAGTTTCCCTTTAAATCAGTGTCACGCTGATAAAGAGGAGTTTACATTGAATGGAAGGAACACGCAGAGGACACTAGTATCCGGACAGAGACCGACCTTCGGACCAACATTCAGCCTCTTTCATACTCGACCACAGAACCGGAAGAAGCGCGTCGCGGTCTCGAACCTGCGTCTACCTGACTCAGGTGTTTTACATGACGTTTCTCGTCCACAAAATGGAAATGTACCTCCAACGCAAGCGTCCTGGTCCTCTCTTCTCCTTTTCCCTTCCTGTTCCGTTCGTCAGCAGCCGTCTCTCTCACGGTCCCGTTAATGCGTTTGAAGTACAGTAAGTTTGGAGGCTGTTCCGGGCTGCGGAGCGCCTCCCTCCCGGGGAACGGCTCCCTTCGCTCCTCCTGACGGGAGGCACGCCGCCGAAGCCCGGACATATTTGCATAAAATGAAGATTAGATAAGGTGTTTTCCTTTTGGCCGTCACCCAGACATTCTGCACCGGTTCTTCCTTCTTCAGTCTTGGTGTTTGTTGCGTGACCTGCTGCGTTTACACGCTCTTTGTTGTTTGCTCCGGTGCCTTCAGGGGACTCACAGAGTACTGGGGCAAGAAAAAACACATTTTACAGACAATAAGTATATCCCTCATGTGGAAAAGATCATATGGAATGCTATTTAACTCAATATTTAACTCATAAATAAATTAAACATAATGTAAAGTCCTTTCATAAATAAACGAGACAATAAATAGATAAATAAGTCAATAAAGTTGAATAAATATTGTTTTTTTTTTATTTAAAGGACTAATTTAAATTCAGGGGACTTTAATTTCATAATCTTTCTTCGTCAGGTGTGTACATTCCCATGATATTGGGAGGAGAATATGAAATAATTGCAGTAAAAAAACAATAAGAAAAGAGGAACGTTGGCAGAAAATTGTTAATATATTTATTTTTATCACTCCATGTAATCTCACATATTGTGACACATATAGAGCGCTTAAACGTTATGCAGCATATTTAGAAAATGTATAAATACACGGCATTTCATATGCAAGTAAAAGTCATACTCATTAATAATACTAATTATATGGAAAGCTTATTTTAGAGCACTACAAACGTACTGAGTAGTTCAATAAGAGCATTTTCTACATCCCCAACTCTGTATGTTCCCATGGCAACCAGACGCATAGTTTGTGCTAAAGTGACTTTATCCGGTGGCATCAGTAATGTACCATTTTCTCTCTTTCTCCCAAGAGAAGCTTTAATTGTGGCAGCTAATATATCTAAATAATAATAATAATTCCTAGGCCTTATATAGCACTTTTTTTAAATACAGACAATAAAATATAAATAATAAAAATAAATGTTAAAATAGTTAATAATCATAATCTCTTTTTTACACATAGTTTTACTTCAGGACACTTTCATTTTGTCGGAGAGGTAACTTCCATTGCTCTCAAGCTAAAAAGCATGTGTGGCGAGGTCACGGTGAGGGCCTGATACGACTTTGAGGTTTTAATTCTGACCCTTTAATACGCAGATGAAGAGCTGAGGAGGCAGCAGATCGACTTCCACTGATTCAATGACCAAAAGGACTCTTCAGTCCCAAACGCAGGAAGGGAACAGACGTGAATCCAACACAAACGGCTGGAACGCAGAAACAAGCTGCAACTGAAACCAGGAAAAAAAAACCCCACCAGTGACTGATCACCCAATAAAACCCAGGTGGGGCTGAAAAGTGACGGGAAAAAGACCAAAGCAGGAAGTAAAACTGAGCATGACACACGTTCAAGACAGAACAGGAAACAAAACCAAAGACCGGGAACTCTCCAAGATTACAAAATGTGTTTGTCAAACAACTACCGGCGCTTAAACAGGATATTACAAAAATAAGAGGTGGATTAAATGTAATTGGTCTACAAGTTTACGATATGTAAATACTTCATGAATGTGATCTAATTGCAATAAAGAAAAGGAGGTAGTGTCTGAAATTAAGACTCTACTCGGGAATCTTTTATTGTGAAAGGTAAGAACAAAAGGAACGGTAATATTATCATGTTTTCCCAAATTACAAAATAAATATAATAAAGAACCAATATAATAATCATTTCATGGGTTTGTCTCAATAGCACTGCTCTCGCTGCTCTCATATTATTCCTTCAGCACGATGCATGATGGTATATTGTGCTTGCTTCCTGCCCATCAAGATGAATTGAAATGAACTGTGTAATAATTCTCGCTATACATTCAGACAGCACTCCAACATGGCAAACCCACTACCGTCAGCTCTCTGCAGGGATCTCAGACTAAAGCACTCGTACGGGGAAGCCTCCAGCTTCATCACCGGCAGCTTTAAGCATCTGTTTTGTTGCAGGAAAGGAAAGGCTGGCAGAACTCACACAAACCCAAATCACCTCCTAAAAAAACAAAGGCTAAAGAGAATATACAAGAAATAAAAGCAACCACAAAACTTAACGAGGTAAAGAAAACAAAGAAAACTAATTAGAATGCAGAATAATGTAAAGAAACATTTTTATCATTCAGTTCTATAAAATATGTCAGTTAATACCCCACAGGGTGAAATCTGAACGTGTCTTTAGAAAGGTGATTAAATGGGGCGACTAAACCTCATTTAGTTTCCTGTAGGGGACGAGAAGTGGTAGTTTACGATTATTGCGATTGCCTTTACGCTTCAGAAAAGTGGCGTTCATTTGTGAAGATTTTTTTATTTTTTTGCAGTTAACTTATATCTAATGAAAAGATCCCATTTGTATTGTTTTTGTTAAGAGAACTATGCTAACTTCCGGATCGACCAACAAAATACACAATTCCTGCAGGAATCTATCGTGTGCATCAGGTGCAATCTGTGGAATCAAAGAGGAAAGGTAGGTGTACATAATAAATATATCAACCAATGGGAAACACAGAAGAGCCTTTCAGGGCCTTTAAGGATTCAGAGAAGGCCCCTGGAATAAAAGTTAAATATATCTGTTTGATAAATACATCACATACAATAATAATGGTCTCTGCATTGCTTATTAAACTGCTGTGGGGAAAATCTCAAATTAAGTGGTAAATTAAAGTAAAGAGTTGCGACTTTCAACAAAGGAAATAAATTACATCTTTAACAACACAAAGAGATTTCCCCAAACTGGGTTGGTATATGGATATCCCATTCTAACAGCTCTCTTTTCTTTTTTTACCCCACATATTACTCTCATAATACCACAACTGTTTACATGTAACAGCTCACGTTTGATGATGTTCCCTAATTTGCCCACTAGATGTCACCTTCTCATCGCGTTAGCCTCCTCTTCACGTCTCCCTGGGAGATTATGGAAGATGTTGGTCTGCAGATGGCTTCAGTAGGCTGTTGGTTGAGCTGTGTGTGTGTGTGTGTGTGTGTGTGTGTGTGTGTGTGTCTGTGTCGTACACGGGGTCGAGTTGGGATCACACCGCGTGCAGCTGGTTAATGGCATATACAAAGTTGAGTTCCGGCGAGTGGAGAAAGTAATCAGGGCCGGTTGCCAGGCGGATGCCTCCTCTGAGGGCCCACACCACCGGTCTCAGGTGTCTGCAAGGCCTGATATTACTGCTGGGCAATGAGGTGCAGCCGGCGACGATGAGTCGAGGGTGAACACACACTGACACACACACACACACACACATTCAAGCTCAGACTGAAAGACAGGAGGATACAGAGATCACACACAGTGACTCACATGTACGACTTATGACTTTCTATGACGGAGAGCTTCCAATACATATCAGTTGGCGTGAAGGACAGTCGAATAGTGTTTTATTGAATTCTGATCTGGAAAAAAAAAGGCTCCATTTCGCCAACAGTGGTGCTGTGGTGCAGCGTATTGTTTTTCTAATTTATGGCGAGATTATATTGGAAGGCATCCATTGGCATCAGGGCCACATTGTTCAGTAATGCAAATCTTGAACCTTGCTGAGATTCCAAGAGCCCAAGATTGGATGAGATTAGAGCAGATTGGGTATTGTGAGCATCAATGGGAGGGGAAGGGGAGGGTAGGGTGCTCAAAGACATATCTCTTTCCTCCAGGCAGGTGTAGTTTGGCAAGGCTTGTTAAACCCGAGACAGTTGATCAAATATTCAGCCAGGCTCATTGTGCTGCCGAGAGCGAGCGCTCTTGGATGTAGCCGGGATCGTGATAAAAACACAGCTTTGTAGCGCCTCGGTGCCTGGCCTCCCCTTTTGCTATTGCTTTACCCGGGTCAGCCGTCTGTCAGACAAATTAATTTTTTTTGTATGATTTCTTTAACAAGAAACCAAAGTAAAGAAAGCGGCAGCCCCTCTTAACTGGAGTAATCCATCTTTTGCACCGACGGTGTCAAAGTGATTCACGATTTCCAATTTAGCCACGGTTTGGATCCAAAGTAAATCAGGCGGGACGGCTCCACCCTTTGTGCAGCTGGACGACAAACCGGCAGTGACAAGAGCTTTCAAATGAACATATCCCCCACATTCATCTTGTTCATTTTATTACTTCAGACACCTCGCTGCTTGTCCTACATAGATCAGCGAGCAAAAGACCTCCCGGCATTGTGAGTGAGTGAAGAGAAGGTGTAAGGCATTGAAGCATGCTAGGTGGCTTTAGCGTTGATGGCAGATCGGACAAAAGAGCCGGGGTCTTTAATTACATTTGCTTTGATTATTGACAGCTGAATTCCCTGAGCAGGATGTGATTGCAATTTAGTGACCACACTCCGATCACAGGCGTCCCAGGAGATACGCCGTCGAAGCATTCAGCTCAACGTTGCATGCGCTGATTTGTTTCGGTTTTGATCAGTTCAAGCGGCTAGCATCACACAACAAAGTGTACGTCTTGCCTTTTTAAAAAATGTGATTTATTGTGCTGTATATGCTCTCTCATTGTCATACTGCCAAACAACTGCTCATCAATATTTTTTATTTAAAAATGTGGAGAAAAGAATGTGGAATGGGAAAGCTTTTAGTTACAACCCCACAGAGAATTATCGGTTCCTCTCAGATCTCCAGAGAATAGCGATGTTTTGGTTTTACAGCCTAAGATTTTACTGTTTTGGAGCGTTCCCATCAAGGTTTTCTGAAGCCGCAAGCCCCCTCGCTCAGATCGGTAAAATAAAGGCTCCAGAAAACATATTGTATACCTGCCAGCACACAACGGCTCACAAAGTTAGCAACTAGCTGGTGAACACAGAAGAGCATTGAGCAGATACTTGCCCTCCAGAGTTGCTGGTGGTTCTGGCCCATTAAAGCCACAGTGGCCAAACTGGGGGCCAGCTGTTCTTTTCAAGGGGGGACGATTACATTAAAGCTAACTTTTACCAAGTAAAAAACTTGCTAAAACACAACAGTAACACACGTAGAATCAGCTCCAGCTTACAGCTATCAAAACATCAGCGGCAGCTCCATCAGCAGCCGTTGATATTTAAGATTTACATATTAATATATAGCATTGTTCTCTGATTGGTTAGCTCTAACAACGAATGGGAGTTGTTACAACAGTTACAAAATAGGCTCTAGTCATCGTTTTTTGGCATTCTATGATCTCAAAAGCCTTAAAAAATAGTTAATATAGTTGCCATAAATGGAAAAAATGTGTGTAAATGCAGATCAAAAGAGCAGAGATCTTGGGGGTCCACAAACTTACTGCAGGGGGTCCCTGAAATACTTTGATCCCAAGTTTTATTTCTTCTGAAAATGTAAGTATGTCCAAAAATACACCTTAACATGAATACAACCTATATTAAGAAAATATAAATCTTCCTATTTATTCAATGTTATGAGGGGAAATTGTGATGTAGAAATGCCAATATAAAAATGTTCTGTAAATATATGAATCTGTCAATAAATTATTATTTTAATGGCTTAGCATCTTTTACATACATCATTATAAAGTACTGTTGTACACGGCACTACACATTATTATTTGCCCGGTTTAATAAGCAACATCTTTTTATACAATATGTAATAGGGGTCCCTCCACCGGGTCTCCATAGAGGTTCTTGTTTTCTTGAAGACTTCTGCCATAAAGCAATCGTCTGTACTGCCATGTATTCTGTTAAAGGATCTTATTTCTCACTCACCTTTATATATGCAGCTAATTTGGTGTTTGTTTGCACAAATAAGATTATTTTCTTTCTTTTCTTTCATGAGAAAATATGTTTCTGTCCTTTAGTGTGAACTGAGCCTTTAACTGTCCACCAACCATGCACACACTCGCCTCCTTGCTTGAAATAAACCGACCATAGATCATGTAAAGATGGTTTCTGTAGGTGCACCGGATCCCAATGCGGCTCCGAGCCCCCTCGCAGGTGTAACCTCAGCATGAGGCCCCGGCCGCGTCCAGGAGCACCAACACGCTCCTGATTAATTGTGGCTGTCGGTTTAGGTCATTGAGGCCTGTGTGTTATTCTGCATATTACTCATATCTGCCCCCAACATAAGGGGCGCACAAACAAATGCACGAGGGCCTGCACGCTTACAAGCCAGCACACACAAAGACACAAAGAAAAACTTCTTCCACAGCCCCGCCTCACCTGTGATAGCAATTCATGTGGAGGCAGTCGGGGCAACGCTCCAAGGTGTTCATTACTATTGATGTCAGAATCCACAACAAGAAGTGATGGCTGAACCTCCTGCAGTCTGTACTGTTTAAAGCCGAGGCTCCTCTCCCCCAGCTGTTGCTCCCTGTCTTAACTTAGAAGGGGAGGCTGTGATGATTAATGCACTCTCTCTCTCTCTCTCTCTCTCTCTCTGCTCGGAATCTCAGGCGAAAAGAAACCTGGAGTTTTTCTTTTTTTTTTCTGCTCATATTGTGGTGATTCAGTCACAATATCTACGCCGTGGTGCAAAAATAACAGAATTGAAAAATCATGACCCGCCTCGCGTTCTGCCATGTGCCGCTCAAGATGGATTGACCGCGATGCCTTGTGGTTCGGAGTACCGTCCGGAATGAGCTTTCCACTTTCAGCTCGCTCAAGTATCTGAACTGTTATGGCCTGTAGGAGCTAAGGATCAAAAATACATCATGACTTTTTGTATAAATCTTAGAAGACGTTTTGATTCTCCCCAGATCTTTCTACGTGGAGACAGCTGTTCCCTCCTCTTGCATTCGGTTTTTGATCTTTTATGTGTTCCCCTCAGGACTGCTCTTCTATGCTGACGATACCTGTATACACTGATAACTGCATAAGATACGGCTCATCGTGACGAGTGCAGCTGTTCGGTGCTTCCCCTCCGGTCAGCGCTCCTCTCATGACATCCTGCAGCGTTGGTGGCTTTGTTGTTAATTAAATAACGCTATAAGAGATTTGGAAAGCTTCTAATTCCTTCTGCTCTCATACAGTACGATGCATAATCATTCCTGGGGTTTGGCTTCATGTGCAGGGAAAGTGATACAGCGTACAGTATCATTTTGCGCTTCCATAAGTTTTGAGGACTAACAAGAGACATATTGAAAAAGGTATTCAAAATAAAAAGAGCAGAGGCTGAGATCTGTTGACCAATAGTGTCCCTTCGTTTGACCCACCCTGCCTGGTAAACACCCACGTCTTCCAAACTGTTTGCAACACGGGTTTCATTCTGGGCCCAAGATCATTTCCCCAGGCTGCTACTGTTGTACTAATAATGAGCAAATGGTGTTTAGGATGTGTATAATCAAGCACAGACAGCAATGTTTATGAATTAAATCACCAAGACGTGATTGATTTGATTGTAGGATAATGAATAATAACCATCTGTTCAATTTCATTCAATTCAATGGTATTTAAATTTGCCTCAGAGGGTTTTTCACTCTGTAGAGCGTACCAAATTGTCTGTGCTGCCCCCCAGTGGCCCAAAAGGAGGACAACATGTAATAAAATACAAGACTTGAGTAGCTGGAGAAATTTGGATTCATTTTCAGTTTCAAGAGGGAAGATTCAAGATCTCCAGACACAGATTAAAGCAGTCACATGACTGGTTTGCATGGAAATGAATCATATGTCATGGTCCAATCTCTGAAGCCACCGGCATCGATCTGACGACAGATACGCCTCTGAGGGGAAGGGACTATAATTCTGGTGCAGCCAGCGGCTATCGGGGCCAAAACCTCCTTTTCATTGTTTCAACTCCAATTAGCATATAGATGCAGAATCTGTTTATAGAGATGAGTTATGGGTTATAGGCCTTCACAATCACCAGATCTCAACCCACCTGAACACCTCGGAGATGTTCTCGACAGCGCTCTCCACCAGTATCATCAAAACATATCCGTAGAGACTCCTGCATGAAGTGTTTCTTTCAATTTCTCACCCATCTGCAGGCATTTTAGATTCTCCTGCTGCAGTTCCACATGTGATGTGAGAGCCTGAAGATAAATGCTTGAATTATGTTTAAAGAGTTAATAATATACTTCTTCTCTGAGTCCTTCAGTTCACTCCTTCTCATAATTATACCGACAAACACTGAAGAGGACCATCCACCCTTATTGGTGATAGGCTCAAGGGCTTAACGGGGCATGGGACGAGATTGGAAGCATTTCGATTGCCTCTCAATGGCTCTCAACATGGTGACACCTGAGCCGGCGGCTCATAGCTAACTACAAACTATGGAAAAGCTGCTAACGGAGACAAGAGTGTATATCTTAGTGAGAACCGGAGAGTGGGTGCTTGAATTCCAGCTGTTAACGCCATATAAGCACAGTGCAGAGGACGGAGAAGCTCAGATAACAACACACACAGCGGGAGAGCATCCTAATTCTCTGCTCAGGTCGATATTACACCACTATATCTTTAAATAGCTAATAGGGTTATTTTTTTGCTGCCAAATGAATGCTCTCAATGTCGTATATTCTTGTTGCAAAAAGAAATAACAGCCATCCATTTCAACTTGTGGCCGATATCTCTTCTCTTTCTCTTGCCAGCGTATACCCACGGGGTCATGGCGGGGTGTTGACAGCTCCACACTGTATGTGTGGGCATTAGTTTGCTGTCAGTAGCACTACATGGGGCGACTGTTGCCATTAGCTGTTAGATTTCTGATTCACACCCCGGTGGGAGTTGGCTCTCAGGAGCCAAGCTGACAACTGGCTAGGGCAATGTAAAGTCTGCAACCTTTTTTTTTTTGTCCTTTATGACAGAATTTAACCAAAACTGCATTTATGCTTTCTTTTGAAGATAGTTTAATCTGTCTGCCTTTTCAGTTTCAGAGGTGATATCTTCAAATGTGTTGTTTTGATCAAATAACAGTCCAAGAGCCATAGATTTCAATATACAATGAAACTAAGAAAAGCAACAAATTATCCAATCTGAGAACTGAGAAGCTGGAACTTCACGCATTTTCTGATAAAAATAGTTGGTGATTATATTTCTGTTGATTGACTTATAAATTACTTGAGTAAAATTATCTTTGGGGCTTTTTAGCCTTGATTATAGACAGGAAATAGAGGGAACGAAGGGTTATGGGTCACCCCGAGAGGCAACCTTACTGCATCTGTATCAAGCTGGCTTCTTGGCGTGAAGCTGTTAGCAAAGTTAGCTTCTACAATTCAAGGTCAACTTTACTGCTAAGTGATTAATTCATCTTAGTAGCTAATTCCATTGTTTGCAAGGGCTTTAGCGAAGTAGTGAGGCTGAGATAGAGACCATAAACTCATGTTTACAATGTTTACTGAGATAATAAATCAGGTGATCGTCCGTGGAATCGCACTTCTTTTTCTTACAACCAGGAGGAGTCATCGCCCCCTGATGGCCAGCAGAGAGAATGCAAGTTTAAGCCACTTCAGGTTGGGCTGAACCAGAGGTTACAACAAAGGACAAGTGTATTTTCACACTAATTACTTTCTCTTATATAGAATATGCATTATATATATATAAATATATATGTAGAAATTAGACGAAACAACATAGAACTTTCCTTGTCATTAGAGATTCATTACTATTCAGCAAAATCCGGCTTTGTCTGGCGTACTTGCACGTTTCCAGTTTAATCGCATACATGTGTGAAGGACAGGTTGACATTGAGCAGGGGGGAAGAGAGGATATGAGTCAGACTTTCTGGATGGATGGATGGATGGATATCAATCTATAAACAAGCCTGAAGTGTTACATCCGACCGTATAGAATATGGAGAATCTGGAAAGTGTCCAGTTAAATGAGGGAGTATTATCCCTGTCATGATTAATGAAGTTCTTTGAATATGACAACTGACTCGTTAATAGCTCCATTAGGAACGCCCCCCTAAAGATTGATACAGTACCTTCGCCATCCCGCGGACCACTATCATGCTTTTTTTTTTACTATGTGTGCTTTGGGGGGCCATACTGTGTCATTTTGATGAGCTCTAAATCACTTACGTCTACCACTGAGGAAAAAGCTGAAACCACTAACGGAGAATGATGCTTTTTGTGCCGGGTTATTTTCCCCACAGTTTAAAGAGCGTTTTAACCCCACACCAGGCTTTGTTTTCCTCTCCTCAGTCATGTGTAAAAATGTAATTCTTCCTTATCATGACCCAAACATGCAGCCATTTATCCAGCCGCTGCCAGCTTCTATTTGCTCGGCTTCAGCTCACTTGTCAGCCTCATGCCATGAATACCTGAAATGGAATTTTGAGTGGTTAAACACAGGTAATTCACTGTTGTTGTTTTTTTTCCCTCCTCCCCTCTAATGAATATTATTACCATACAATACTGTGCACATAATGTTGTTTTTAGCTTGGGGGCTTAATGGGGTGATCACTTCTTGTCATTTTATTGCCAAGAACTTTAATAGAATTTCTGGGTAATTGCGAAAAATGCTAATGAGGAAATCAGAGTTTTTGGAATGTGAAATTGCATAAAACAAATACTATCAGGGCGGATGAATCGGCAATAATAACAGCGTTGCTAATCAATGAGAATAAAAAAAAGACTTTCACATTAGTGTGTTTGCGACCTGGAAATCCAGACGATCGTTAAACAGGTGAGCATCTGAAAATGAATTTAAAAAATGAATTGATATAATGATACTCAGTAAAGCGGAGTCAACGATAAACAACCACGCGGGAGGTCCTGATTTGCAAGACATAAGCATTCTCAGTCTCCTGTATAGCGGGGGACTGAGGGGGAAACGGGGAAAGTTTCAATTACTGTATACATGGAAAGGGCATCTCTGCAGCGGGATTGATATGTCATTCTAACAATGTCCAATTAAAAAGGGAGAATGCTTCCATTATTCTTTCATTAGAAAGACCTGTGCCTGAAACCGCATTGAAAGACACGCACATTCATACCAAAGGTGAGAGTCCATGAGGCGTGAAATGAGTACAGCACACATAAAATAATTCCCATTTCCCCATGGCCGCCATAATTTAGCTTTGCAATTATATTCCATGAGTGTACGTGTGTGTTTGTGTTTGTGCAAAGTAGCACTTTTTTTTTTATGATTGCCTCTATTTATATACGATATGGACGTGTCATTTATTTCTGTTTGGAAATATCTATGAACAGGGAATATTATAATCATCATAAGGTCTCAGTAAGTGCTGGAGAAATAGTCCACCGGTCCGAGAATACTGTTATAAACATATATAATAAACATCAGGTGTACGAGGTTTCAATCACCATCCATTTTTGTAGCTCGGATCGTACGTAACATCTGCAATAATCAATAATCATTAGTTGCAATATCGAATAGAGATGCTAAATGTTCAGAATGTAAAATATAAAAACACACACAGACATGGAAAATAAAACCCTGCAGTTGTATAACTCGTGTGTTTGAGTATCTTCAATGACCGCCGAGTGTTTCCAATGTACTCTTTCTCTATTGACAAAGAGGGGAAAGGGGGCAGCGGTTCACGTGAAATTAACTCTGCCGGAGTATCTGCTGTGTAACTGGCGTGCCATGAAAGGAATACTTATGCAAAGAGAAACGGCCTGCGGGGCCTTTTTCATGACCCAGTTCAAACTTTGCGGGAGGCGAGGAAGCTCTTCGCGGCTCCTCTTCTTATCGAATACAGTGGGAAAATGATGGAATACATGAATGCCAATGGAGGACTATGACCTGACACATACATCAGTGGCGATGAATGCGCCCGGCGAAATGTGAAAGAGCTGCGTGGAGCGGTTTGGTGGGGCTCCCAAGTGACGGCAAGGGGGGTAGCGACTGAGTGGGGAATAGCTGAAGTGCTTAACAGTACGGTTAAATATATATATACCCAGGCTGATTGAATCCATGCACCTCCACTTCACCATCTACCTCCTCCAGCTACAACACTGGACCTAATTATCTCGTGTAAGCAGCCGCCTGAGGATAAGCCACATCTGAGGACTCAAAACTGTCACAATTTAAACCCGGCGCCACACCGGCTATCAGCTCTTCCTCCCCCCCCGTCCTCGTCCTCACAAAGAGCATAATTGTCTTGATATGCTCATCACGTACGGCGTGAAATGTTGATTCCACCTTAATTATCTTCCCTACGGGGTCACCGCCGTGACTCCTGCAAAGTAAATAAAGAGCGGCGTGGACGAGCCTCGGCGGCGGGGAACTATTTTGAGTCGGGTGAGTTCAAACGATTCACCGTAATTAAACAAGCCACCTTGACAAATTTCAACAATTAACTTTTAATCACTTGGATCTCCTTGAATCAAAATCTCACCATTTGAGGTTTAAAACTCTTCTCTGTGGCGGCGGGTTGGGTTGGGTTGGGTTGGGATCTCATCAAATAAAATCTGAAATAAATCATGTGAGGTAATTGAGAGCGTTGAGAGGGGCCGGTCTCATCTGGTGACAAAATCTGTGGTCCGGAGCAGAGCGTGACCGGCCGCTAGGAAAGTCAGGTCTAAACGAGCCAGCTGAACCCATTAAGGAGCATTTTTATTTACTAAGGTCATTTAAGTAAATTATCTTCATGTGAAATATCACTTAAAGGTTGAGTCGGTCATTCTATCCAGTAACACTTTCTGTTATATTACTTGGAATCCTCGTAACATGCCGATAGCAATGAATACGTTAAATGCTCCGACATAAAAAAGATGTTAAAAATGTCATCTGTGGCCGTGGCAGGACTGGAAAAACCCCGTCCAATCAAAAGGGGGAACGGACTGGAGATATTAATTGGACGGCCTGCCTGTCTGCTGATGTTAACTTCCTGATTACTCGTTCTGGGGGATCGGCTTTGAACAGAGGTCGGGGGGCGGGGCTTTGTTGGTTTCCAAATGACCTACTCAACCTTTAAGTTCCATAATTTAACGTTGAGTCACAAAACCCGCCTCATCGCCCGATTCCAGCAAACATCTACTTCACACCTCAGGCTGAATCCTCAAAACGGAAAACGCTAACGTCACGATGCCTAATGTGAACGATGAAAGCGTAGTTCGTATCTGCATACGTTCATTCTTTTCCATCGCGGAGAAAATTAAACTTGAAGTCAAACTCAGGACATCGTAACCAAATTACACTTCCTGTAAGACAGCCGAGCACACGGCACTCCGGATTTCAGAAGGAAGTCTCTGTCTGTGTCGTAACTTAAAACGTTAAGGCGATTCACTTCCCTGTGTTTTGACTTTGGTAAATACGGTGATATCCACTTTGTTTCTCCGGCAGCCAGCGAGGCTCAGAATAGATGAGTCACTCCGTCGCTTCAACAGCTAATGAGAAGTCATCTGTTTTGATTTGGTTGTGAAGAAGAACAGTATCGGATGAAATGGAAAACTAAAGAAGTCATAATTCTGTTTATCTTTGAGGTGCTTTTTAATGAATTAATAAAACTTAGAGACAACTGTAGCTTACATTCTGTCATTCATTCGTAATACACACGCATGTGGGAAGTAACTGTAGTGAGAGCATCTATAACTTGGATTTATGTCTTTTTTTGGCATTACATTCAAAAGCTTAATGTAGAGATGTGGAGAGATATTGTGTTATATGTACATAAAAGCACTGGATTATTCACAAATTACATCTAGAAAACATATTCACATATTATCATGTGTATTATTAGTAAAATATTTGTTAAATATTGTACATATATTGCAACAATCCTGATTTCCCTAATACACACTCACAAATATAGATATAAATATAGATAAAACCATCTGAGAACTTCTTACTCTACTGTGGAAACACATTATTTCAGGAACCTGAGACAAGCAGACACTGATTGCCACTAGATTAACAGTGGAGTCTGTTAATGACATGGTCAGCTGTGGCCATAGAAGGGAGAAGAATCACCGCGATGCAGGGCGGCCAACCTCGCCTGCTGACGGGTGCTACTTCCCAAATGAGGAAGGAGAGCAGGGGGCAAATATGGCCTTGAGACAGAGGGTCTGTCACAGTGTAGCCAATGCCAGGCTGATTTCACGGTTCATGTCCCCCAGAGAAGAGAAAGATGTGCCATTACTGCCTGTGAGTACATTCCCCACCACCAGGGGTCACTCTTTAGTGGAAGAAGGAAAGAAAAAAAGACTGATGGGGAGAAATGGAAAAACAAGAGGGAGAAAAAAGGGTCATCAGGATGCAGCGTGAATGAGTGGGTGGTCAAGGGGGAAATGACACAGGAGATGAGTGTGGACTTTTTTTTTTGTTGTGAACCAAACAAGAGTCAGATGGACAGGTACAGATCGGGGGATAGGAAAGGCTGCATACCATTTGGCACTAACTGCCTCCTGAACACTGGTCAGTGAGCAGACTCGGCTCGGCGGCGACTGTGGTGTTATGATCCTCGGGGGAGTGAAAAGGATGGATTAGTCTATTTTTATTGCTTTGGCGAACGCAGCCAACAGGCCTGTCTGCTCATCAATCATTCACAGTGTTCTCCCCTCCCTCATCCTTTTCTTTTACTCTTTCCAAATTCTCTCCTTCCCTTTCCCATTTCTTCCTTCGTTCCGTTCTCCATCGCCAGCCTCGGAGCAGCAAGTTGAGATACGTTAAAGATGAATGTTTTTTCTTTTTTCACTTCTCTGTACTGTACTTAATGTGACATAGGTGTTGAAGCGAGAGGGTCCCGGGTCAGATTCCCGGGTCAGGTCAGGTTCCTTCTGTGTGGAGTGTGCATGTTCTCCCCGTGTAAGCTTGGGTTCTCTCCGGGTTCTCCGGCTTCCTCCCACAGTCCAAAGACATGCAGGATGGGGATAGGTTCATTGATGACTCTAAATTGCCCGTAGATCGTTTGGTTGTTTGTCTCTACATGTCGGCCCTGCGATAGACTGGTTACCTGTCCAGGTGTACCCTGCCTTCACCCAATGACAGCTGGGATCGGCACCAGCGACCCTGAATACAGGATAAGCGGTAGACGATGGATGGAGGGATGTTCACAACAGCTTCAGGTGTGGAAGTTATAGCAGGATGGAATAGAACAGAATAGATTCGGCTGCGAAAGGAAACCTCCGGCTCTCCGGGGACAAAACAAAGCTTTCTGTAGTCCAGGGTTAGCCACGGTGCAGAAAACCCATCACCATATCTTACTTGCTTGAATCCAAATATTTGAGATTTTTACGAGGCACTTAAGCTCTCTTGGCCTGCGATAGATGAGGGTTAATATCTTCAACATTTGCACAGCCTAGCTAAATACGGCCTCGCCAAACACAAAAACCTTCCGGCGATTTTGTTCGGCATCAAACACAATTAAAATGTGCATTTCAAATGAGAAATGAGAGCCCATTATAGCTTATACATTTTTAAAACACTTGCCGTTTAAACCAACGTCCCTTTTAAACTTAATTTAACTTTAATTTTTAACTTGGTCTAAAAAACAAATTCATGTTTCTTCTCTACTGAGAGATTGCAAAGTCATTTCGCTGTTCCCCTCTATTTATTTGAGGAGCAAATGGATTTTTCATGCAAGCCTCCATACTTTCCAACAGATGCTTGAGTATCTGCGTTGCATCCTGGGTGATTAACCCTGGATTTCGTTCGACTAAATTTGGATGCTCCAGATTCCTCGTTAGCACTGTTGTGAGATCTGAGTGCTGCACATAACGCCGAGGTGCTTCCTCATCTATTTTGGATACCTGCCAGTGAAAGAGCAATTCAGAGGCTTCAGTAAAAGTTCTTCCATTACGTCCATATTATAAAATACTACACTATAAGTATAATAGGAAAAAAATGTGATTAGACTGTTTTTACACATGCACCATCACTCAGGATCTTATTGTCCTTGTTTGAGGAGGTGGAGATTATTTTAAACCATTCTATATTGGTGGTTGTGATCCATTTAGACCACAGGGTCCAAACTGGGACCAGCTGTTCATTTTGATCAGCCAGTTAAACAACAAACCACCTGAGTGCATTAAAAATGTGTTTCATTGCTTATGAAGAGGATGATGTGTTTATTTTTTCTTTCAAAAGTTCCCTTGAAAGCTTCAATCCATTTATGTATCTATTAATGAACCTAATTTGCATCTAAATGGAAAAATCCAGGTTATTTCAGGTACAAACCCAAATTACCACTGATGTTATTCCGTACACGATTCCAGAAAACAGATTTTTAATTAAGGTGAAAGTTGTACGTTCACATTTTAGAGGGTTGTTCAACAAAAACAGGATTCCAGCACCAAGCAGCTAAATGAGGACACATCAACAACATGCTAACAATGCTAGCATGACAAAGACAACTGGATACAAGGTTTGGAGGGGACCCCGTTCATTCACAACAAAGTTGCTCAGAGAAACATGAAGCAACGACAGTTTGACTTCGGAGTATAAAATTACAGTCACGGAAAAAAACATTTTAAACTTAAAAAATGTCACTTTTACTTTCGCTGTTTTGTGATCGAAAGTTGTGTTCAACGGTATATCTTCGCTGCAGACGTCATTTCTGCGTCGATTCTAGCTTCTATCAACCAGCCTTTCATTCTACGTCTCCATCTAGTGGTTGAAAAGGGGTACTACACAGGTTTTGGCACTCAATGCAGGCTTGAGCGATCCAAACAGATTCCGGTTTTCTTTGGGAACATACCAGTCCTAGATGTGTGTTTGTTTATCTCATAAATGGCATATGATGAATTTCAATGAGCACTAATAAATACATCTCAGCTACTTAGAGGTCAGACTGATTGATCTTTCAAAGCAAAGTCAAAAACATTTGTATTTAGAGGTAATTAATAGCAATAGAGACATGAAATCAAATTAGTTTTACGGTTCCCTGAGAAGATTTCAAACGGCACAGATGGTACCCAAATTTACCCAAATGGCCAATTTGTAGATTCCACCTTAAAGTGCCTCGACTTAAAACCCCCTCCGACTTTGCTCTGATTCACTTTACGAGCATCAGTCTGTCCAGAGGTGATGTTCAGATGCTGTGATGTGGTTTGCTCGAGGTTTTTAGGCTCCAGCTGCATCCTTCCAAAAGGGATATTCACTCTAAAACAGTTTGTTTGGTGGATATTAAATGGAATGTGTCTTTATCATCCTGACCCCGTCACATATAATGATGCATACTACTCTACAGAAATCTCACTCTTGTTACCTTTACTTTACCAAGATTATTCAAAAGTAGTAGAGCTCCCATTTTTCATTTTCCAGCAGGACCCTGAGCCAGAGGCTTTGGGGTTAAAGTGTGGCGGTTTTCACTGAAAGCCCTACAGATGATCCTTTAAAAGTCTTGAAGAGGCAGTTTCACTGTATATTATCCCACACGCAGGTGAAGGTCACATGATGAGCTTGCAGAAGCAGGTGAAGGTCACATGATGAGCTTGCAGAAGCAGGTGAAGGTCACATGATGAGCTTGCAGAGTCTGGTGAAGCTCATGGTGCCTTCGGACTACTAAAACACATGATTTAAAGTGGAAATAAAGGCATTTAGGGCTGTTTCATTGATACGTCTCTTATTGTGAAAAGCCTGGGATGAATGCACTTAATGAATGAGTCTTTCATGAAGGAACTCATTAAGCTATTATGTTTGTAAAACTTAGAAAATGTCCAAACTCATCCATTTCAATAATCTATGTGGAAAAACCCGATTTCTGAGGGACACACAATGGATAGATTTGGATGAGATGCTGTACAACTATGCAGGTGCTGCCATGTTCTTCCTACTTCCTTCTTCCCGTCTATCATTGCAGATGTCAAAATAAAAGTCTGTGCATACAACAATACGCAACATATTCACAGTCAACTCAGTGTCGCTTTAACATATAAAACATATCCAGAGGCAGAACAGTCATTTTCTTTTCTGTCTGTAGCCAATTCTGTCTTTCCTTTTTTTTTTAGATTTTAATGGTTTTAGTCTGAAAACATTCACAATTCATGAAAACCTTTACAAAAAAAACCCCACAATGAACAGCTTGAGATGTCTCTCCGATCTTTGGGCTACGACTTAAAAAAACAGACTGTTGTTTCCTGGAACCTGCCAACAAATCATTTATCTTCTCTGTTCTCCTGTAATTTCTAGTATTTTTCGCCATAATGAGTCAGAGGAGCAGCGATTATTATATTCCTAAAGCACTGACAGTGCTGTGAACACACTGGCTTCTCATTCACCAAAACACTTTTCTCTGTTTTGCTTTGTTTTGCTTTGTTTTGTTGGCAGTGGCGCCCCCAGTGGACAAATAGGAGTAGTGGCGCATTTGATTGGAAAACTGGAATTAATGAAAGCTATTGTTTTTGTTAATACTACCACTACTGCTAATACTACTACTACATTACTATAACACCAAATCTGCATGAGATTTCTGCCTGAACGCCTGTTAAGGCAGTTTTTCTCACCACTGTCGCTGTAACTCTTTCTCCTGTTGGGTGTTAATAAATGTATAAAACTCTGAAAATCATGAGTGTATTCTAGTCCTGCAAAATGTGTTAAATGTCCTGAGATAACTTCTGTTGTAATATGACATAAACATGACATTTCATTTCATTTTAAATCAAGACTGAAAATTGCTCTGAATATATCCTGTCACATGCAGCAGCTTTTTAACAATATATGCTGAAAAAAGTGAAAATATGTTGCCATATAGGACTTCAAATAATGAATATTTTCAATATTTCCATCATGGATTCATATGTTTGTTATTTTCTCAGTTTGTAAAAGTTCTGAAAATAGTGGAGAATGTCAGTTACCCCTCGGCTAAAGTGATAACGTTGTTTTGGACAATCAATAGTCCAAACCTCGCATTTAAAAAAATAAATTGAAGTTATTAAGAAGGAAAGCAGCAAATGGAGCTGGACCCGTGAAATGTTTGGCCTTTTTTTGCTTAAAACAATTATTGAAATAGTTGCCAATTATTTTTTTATTGAATTAGTTAATCATCTGTTTCTGCTCTACTTGCATATAGTTTGATGAAGTTATTAAATTAATATTTACTTAGAGAGAGAGATTATATCTATTAATACCTCCTCCATACACTAACGGTGATTCTCTCAATGACTGTAAATTATTTTAAGAGTGTCTGATTTCTGCTTGTGTTCAAAATCAAAGGGAGGATGTACTTTTCATGAGAAAAGGTCCTCAAAAGCATTATCTGTGTGTGTGTGTGTGTGTGTGTGTGTGTGTGTGTGTGTGTGTGTGTGTGTGGATTGGCTATAGAGCTCCCTTGTGTACAGTTAAGCTACAAGAGCTTCCCATGTCAATATTAGTGTTTACATTCACACTCGGCTGTGACTCAGTTCGGTGCTTCTGAGGATGGATGGCTAATCTCGCCTTATGTCACTCTTAACATCGTTGGCACCCGGCCGGGAATTCCAGACTAATGACTGTTTCTGTGGACCGGGACCGGCGATTAATTCAGCCGAGTGTTTGTGGAGAGAAGTGGTTACTTCTGCTACGTCTCTTTCACAGCGATGACAGCATTTACCTCACGTCGTGCGTTCGGCTCCGTTGGGTTTGGCTGTTTAAACACACACTCGTTTCATCAATCACAAGTCAAATTCATGCAACGCTGCTTTGATTTCACATTTAAACGTCCGGTTTCCTTTTTTCTAAACAAATCTGCGGCATGAAGATTAGACGAGCCAAACGAAGAAAAGCCATATGAAAGTTATAGATTTGAATCCCCACATTAGCCTGACATTATTTATATTTTATTGACTGATTAATTCCCAGAACCACAGTTTATTTCTCCGTCTGTCTTTGCCAAATACTTTCTCTGAAATGTGTAGGAACTATTTAACGTTAGCACTATATCCACACTGGATCAAACTGCTGTGTGTCGTAAAAATGTTGCTCATATAACAAACCCACAGTGTCATCATCCAGCTTGGACAGAACCTTTTAGTGTCTTTTAGCTGATTCTTTTAGTCTTTAGTTGTTGTTTTTACACGATCAGATTAGAATATTATGGTGTGTTCACACCAAAAGCTCATTTTTTCCGCATATTTTTTTTTGCAAAGTCAACGTAAAGACACGATGCAAATATTGCATCCGTGTATTCGTGCAAGTTGAAATATTTCTCATATTGTTCTCGTATAAACCAACAAGATCGCTGCCGTATTATTGTCTCGGTCTACGTTATTATAAGTGTTGATGGCGCAGCTACATTGTTAGCATAGCATACCTCCGATCGAACCGAACTGCATTCAGAAAACAAGCATTTTAAAAGTTGTTTGCTTGTCGTCTCGTGGAGAGACAAGGCACAACTTTCAGACGTTTAACAAATCGTCATCATGATGGAGTCGTTTCGGCATCCTATGTATCCATTGATACTACTGTAATAAACCAGATGATGTTACGAACCAATATCAGTTTTTTCAGCCTTGATTGATGGAACCTTGCTGGTGGCTACATGGAGGTACAGCGCCTCCTCCTCCTGAGTGATGCAAATAAACAGAAATCATTGTGCGGAGGCGATATATTCACAACTTTTTTTCCGAATGTGTTGCTGGAATAAACAACTGTCATAACGTGAAAATAGACAGGCTTTTTTGGCTCTCCACTGCAGAGAGCCACCCGGAGCCCGTGCTCCTCATTCAGCTGGACTACACTGCTTCTAGGAAATATGAATCAACGTGTCAGAAGAGAACTTGAACTATCAGTGACGTGCCCTTCAGCGATGCACTTGAGATCCGAGCCCGTCCACCGGAGTGAGGCGAGACTCGTGCTTCTGTCTCAACGATTACTTCTCCGACGTGTGACTTGGAAATAGGAACGTTTCCTCCAACGCTTGATTCAGGGTTTGAAAACAAACAGGCTCGGGACTTTTGTGTTTGGGGCTCCGACAAACGATGTGCGAGTCCTGCTAATATGGGTTTTTTCTCGCGTCGCCGTCGGATATGAATGGAGACGGAGCACATGCCACATCAAAGCATCAAAGCAGACTGAGATGCAGATGGACTTTGTGTCCCTTCATTACACATGCACTAAACCTCTTGGCTGCGGTTTCACTTTCGCCACCGACGGAGGGACCCTTTGGTCACTTAACCAGCTGTGGGCCGAGCCCGCCGTGGCAAATGGCCGAACAAATTCATTTCTCTCGATCAATAATACCGATTATACCTCCATCACGGCTAAAAGCTCTTTATAGAGGCTCATTTCCTGTGTCAGATCATTCTTCCCCCCTTTTTGTTTCCTTTCTCCATTTTTCCTTCCAGCCCCACACACACACACACACACACACACACACACAGAACAACACGTACACATAAGTTCATGTGTAAGGAGGGGATCTGGCTGCCATGACAACGGTGCACATCAAAATCCAATTAAATGGAACTTCCTCCCACTTCAGCAGACCGACAAATAGCTTCCTCCTCCCCTCTCCTCCCCTTTTTCCAGCATGGAAACTACTTTGGGATGTTTAAGTTACTCACATATGTAGTTAAATTGATAAGGAATTATTAAATGTCTTAACTTGTATCCTACCTGACTCCACACTACGGGACACGGAGGGATGATGGTTCAATAATCACACAACGACACTCGTCGGTCTGCATGCCAGCCACCAAACGCTCTCAGTTCACATGATTTCAACTTTGACCTTGAGGGCCGCCGACCTTTCAAAGAGCTCAGAGGGCAGCTGTTTGTGACGTGGCCCACTTTGAGATGACATAATATAATATGTAATATGTTATATATGTCATATAACTGCAGTGTCTGCATCAAACAGCACATTCCTTATCATCTGATTCATTCATTTAACACTTAAAGGCTGCAAATCCACGAGTTAAATATCAGATACCGACTGATTCAAACTGAATTTTTAATTTGTTTATGATTTATAATTATAAATAATAATAAAAAATATAAAGAAAAGTTTTTAACTTCTTCCTTTCCCTTTTGAACATGAATATTATTTAAGTCATGTATTTATCGCTTAGGATTCTGAGGATTTGCTTGTTTTTCTTTTTTTGCTTTCCTTTTTACTGCTCATTCACTTTATTTAGTTTGTATTATTATTATTATTTTTGTTTTTATGTTCAATAAAGTTCAATAAAAATTTGCTGAAGCTACATGTCTTATATAGATTCACATTTTCTCAAACATTTGCGGCAAATTTTAAATAAATAATAATAATAAAAATAAAATTGGAAGCAAAGGAATCTCCATTATTCCACCATGTTGCTGATCCACGTTTCTACAGTAGCCCACGTAGGACAAACCTTACAATGGGAGGGGATTTAAATGGTTACCATCTGCAACCTCACCACTAGATGGCACTAAATCCTACACACTGGTGCTTTAATGGCTAGAACGGGTGAAACCTCACATTGCTGGAGAATATTTAAACAGGCTCCATGTCTTTGTGTCTTTAAGATTGATATAGTACTAGAATTATTAGTTACGTTATGTGTCATATATGATAATTCATAGGGATGCTCTCTCTGAGGAGAGGCGGCCAACATGAACTACTGCACTTTTAAAAACAGCACACTGACACAGGATCTGGGGTTTGTGTGTGAATCGTCGCGGCGAAGCGTGCATCTGTAGATCCCCATCTGCTGCTGGGTTTCCACAGTGTGTTAAACGGAGTGGGCACCATCAATCACCGACACCCCCACATGGGCACTGCCAAGCCCCCCCCGAGAGAGATGCAAGAGCCGGGGCAAGACAGAGAAGCCAGGCTCCCCCGCCTCCAGTGAGGAGCAGCTTACACATCACGCATCGGAGAGAGGGCCGGCCCTCCAGGGTTCGCCTCCACGCTGTGCTCAGTGACTGCTGGGGGGACAGCCTGCCGCCCAAAGACTGAACGCATCAGACTGAACATTACATTAACGCCGGGGCCAGCCTTGGGAGGCCTGCCACTTTAGATGGAGAGGCCGGGCCCACCACCACAATTAAAAGGAAAATGATTAACAATTAGCCCCGCCAGAGAGGAAAAAACCAAGCGCTTTCGCTGAGACAACTTTTCCACTGCTGTAGACCCATTTGTGTAATGGGAGGGGGGGGAGGGGGGCGTATATTCTGTTCAAGATAGTGAAGTGCACTCCATGTGCTGATGAGTGTGCATAGCCCACGGGGCTCAGCAGGGTTTGTGCCTCCTACACCGCCGCCCAAACCCACGCACTCCACTCATCTGAGCAGAGCGAGAGGGCGAGAGAGATAGAGTGAGACAGGGAGAGAGAGGGAGAGAGAGAGGTCATCGGTTTATTTTGTAGCACACTGTTGGCCTCAGCAGCACTCACGCTCCTCAGCTGAAGACAGATTTGATAATTCTACAATTTGCAAAATTAAGAGAATTTGCACAAAAAACAACAAATGGGGTCACCTTTAAATTCTGGATCCCCCCTCGCCCCCCAACCGAGCATCCCATATGTTTGGCTGCGATGACACTTGTCGAATGCTGACTCAGAGTGACTTTTATAAATTGCAGAAAAAATCAGAGGACACGGGAGAAAACACCTGATAAAAATCCTCTGACATTTGAATGATAAATTCGCCGGCTCGTCCCCGATGTGCTCCCGGATTGCCTGGAGGTTATTGCTGTGTACTTTATCCACCGCCGGTCATTCATCACCTGGGCACAGTACGAGCCGTGGTCTCTCACTCACACATGCAGAGAGAGAGAGAGAGAGAGAGAGAGAGGGAGAGAGAGAGACAGCAGCAGGCTGTGTGTTTCTGTGTGTCAGCGTTTGGATAACACTCTACTAAATCTCTCATCTTCATACACAAAAACATGAGCTTCTCTTTACTTCAGGTTGTTTAATAGAAACAGAGATGAAGTGGAAATATATGTGCTTTAAAAGTAATGTTTAAAAGTATTTGTCTCATAAGGTAACAAAGACTGCAATAATTAAAATTATTATATTGAAATATATGTAAAAGAATAACAGATAGGCTGTGCAAATGATAGTATATATAATGGTTTATCAATTATTATATATTTATGCTAATCTGGTGTATTAAATTAAGATAAAAACACAAGTCAATTACCTCTAATGTATCTGGGCATGCAGAGATTTATGTCTCCACACCAATACAATGGGGGCTTATTGAATAGAATTGGCTGAAAGCATTAAAACGAATAGCTCTTTCCAGGACCCGAGACTCTAACTCACAGTAACAGTGGACGGCTCTGAAACACTTCCTACCTTATATTTACTGCCTGTTTTATTCTGATCGTGGCATGTATTCTCTTCTTCTTAAAACATGACGATTGATGCGTGTCTGAAATATTAATTTACCACTCACTAATGAGTAAACGAGTTTAACCAGGACGATTTCTTTGGTAGAAAGTCATTTGGTTCAATGCTGTTAATAAAAAATACCTGGATTGTATTCACAAAACTCTCTTCCTGTACTTTGGCTGACCCGACGCTTTACTAGATCAACTCCACAGTGAATATGAATGATATTAAAGGTCTGGGTTTGCAACATGTAATCATGATATGACACAGACGCGGCAGGAATTCACCGAAACAAAACAGGATGTTAGAACCAGAGCTGAACAACAGCAACCCAACACGGCTATTGATCATGTGACACTCCCACATCTGTGGCATCCTAGTTGGATTCATGCATCCGAACAGGTTACACAGACTTTAATGCATTCTGAGTCCTTCTGTCTGTCCGTCTAGAGCCGAGGAGGCACAATATGGAGGTATGTGGAGGAAACCTATAGCTGCATCTTGATATAACAGCAGTAGATCTGTATCCATAAATAATAACCGTCATATCTGTGAGTTGCCACCTCGTTGTGTGACCACCTGCTGATGCAGACACCGGGACAATACCCCGCTTGTCTTCTCCTCTCCATCACTTACCCTGAGCCTGGAAACCTTCCCAAAACAGAGCCGAAGCCTCCAAGATTTAAAGTATACATATTCATAAGTCATAATCACGGCTGAGGCTCTGCAAAAACTCCATTACGTATTCATACACAGGGACTTTTCTCATATACACGAGTCAAACTACTTCCTGTTAAGTCGACGACTCGACGGCAGGCTGAATGAGTCGGGATGAGAATGTGAGGGAAACAGGAATCTCAAGGTCAAATCACTCTGGAAACCTGCGTTTTTAAAGATAAATGACTAATTATGCGACAAATATTTAAACGTGTTAACCTTGTAAAGCTTATTACACCTTATTATGGCGGGCTTAACATAGTCGTAATTTAAGTTCCCTTTCAGAACGATAAAAACAAAAATAGAGGCCAAAGAAACGATAAATGCATGGCGAACATAAACTAGATAGAATGAAGTGACAAAAGCCCAGACTGTTGTTTGGAAACAGTGGACATTTTGCCAAAACGTCTGACTTGGGCTTACAAGGAGCGCGGTTTCTTCTGAGCCGCCGCCGTTCCTTCCTCCTCGTCTGTCAGCAGCGCTGCAGCGTGTCGGCGGGGCACTCACCGCCTTTCTCTTGTAAATTCAACTTCTGACATCCACGAGACTGCAGAGGGTTGTCGCTCGACAGAAATAGACTTCTGTTTTTTCTTTTTTGCTCTTTTTTTCCTCCTCCTCAGGATCCTAACAACAAAGTACCTCTGTATCAAAAAAACAAAAAACCCAAACGGTGTAGCTTGAAGTCGGAGCCATATATAGCCGTCTTGTAAAGCAGGCTTGGATTAACACTGATCTGGATGATTTCAAACAGCCTCAGAAAAACGATGATGTTGGCGATGACAGAGGAAAGGATGTTATTGTGATGGAGGATGCCCTTTGTAGCTGCAGCACAGGAACATTGTAGTCAAATTAATGGAAACAAATGCCTTTTAAATTATGAATGTGACAATTAATGCTCCTCGGAGTCAGATATTGCTTTTGAGCTGAAAACGACTCCCCCCTACAAACTAAAGCTGCATGTATTTCACAATCGATACATAATAGCCTGAGATTTAAAAAATACTGTGCCGGTACGTTGCACAGTCTGATACGAGGATCGATAGAGAAATGCATCTGGTGCACAGCGGGAAAGATGGAGGATGGATCAATAATAAGCAAATTTCCAGGAATCGCAAGAGGTATCGACTATTCAATTAGCCATTTCTTCTCAAAAGGTGCATCAACGACTCGTGATAAAGGAACGCTAAGCGGCCTTTGTGGGAAACTTTGACCACAACTTACAGATGAGCGAAAGGCAAGAGACGGCGTGCACGGAGCATCAAAATCTGCTATTCTAAGGACTGTTTTCTAGGCCTGGTGAAGATTTATTATCTATAATGCATCATGTTCATGCATGATGTTGATATTCCATGTGTTTCTAATAGCCAACATTCAATTAAAGGACTAGAAATCAAGAATGAATGGATCCTAGCAGGTAAAAGTACTGATAGAGATCATATCTCTAGTCGCTATAGACCTTCGTTGTTGTCCTATCATTGAGACACATTGAATAAAACAGTCACTTTTCGTGTTTTGCTACTCGTCGACGTGCAAACCTGTGGTAAGATATCACAAGCAAGTTGGTGACCAACACTCCAGAGCAGCAAATGAGAATGAATCCACCAAATAATCCCCAACAAATGCATGATTTACTCCTATTAAAGTAGAAAACTAACCATGCAGCTGTTGAGGAAATTACTGGGACTTCTAAAAACATTTGAAAGAGATTTATGTCTTCAGTAGTAAGAAACGGGCTCGGGGCTGAGAGCCGTAATCGGGGCGGGAAAGTGTTTAGATTCTTTTTGGTCTTTTTTATGGGATCCGTTTATGATAAGAATAACGCCAGCCTTGCTGTAAATGGGAAAGATGCTATTTCTATACGTCTTCATTTCACTCAGCAATCTGCTAAAAGAAGCCATTCTGTCCTCGAGGGGCAACTTTTGCAACTGATAACATCACATTTAAAGCTCCAGACACGAGCGGGGGGTGATTTTGCCCAACGAGTGTTGATATCGCTGGCACTCGAGAATTTAAAAAGCATCGGAATGATCCGAAAGAAGCTACAACCATCCATCCCAAAACACATTTTCAACACATTTCTACAGTAAATAGGCTTATTGGAGTTTTGATTTTGCTGGTTTTCACACGGACCTGGACTCGCTCCTCCAGGCGAGTTGAGGTTTTAATTCAGAGAGAAGAATATATGAAACATCTGTGCACATAGATCCGTAGGTTTACCTTTATTGGATCGCCTGCAACAAACAGATGAATCATGAAAAACAGAAATAGAAATCCAAGAAGAAGAATGTGATGGATGCCTTTGCGGGGGGAAAAAATGCTTACGTACCCGGACTGAGTGACGCTTATGGGCATTGGAGTTTTTCTTGTGATGAGTCCTCTCATGATTTATGTAGGTAGAGGCGTCTCTTCTGACCTTGAGAGATGCTTCACTTTGTGCTGATGTTCGGGTTAACTGGGGATTGTGGGAATTGGAGGCCCCTCCGAGGCACCTTTTTTCTTGACCTCACAGCTTTTTTCGGTATCATGATCAATATCCACCTCAGTTGATGTGGGTTTTTCAGAGACATACCGCACCGGTGATGGATTGAGGTTTTGATATTACTTTGAACCCACCTTGCCTTTTTTTTTATATTTCGCCAGAGTTTTTAACATCGAAATATAAAACTAAAAATGTTAAAATGGACTCCTTTCTGAGAACTGACATGATGACTCCACATTTTTTCTTTTTCATTGGCATTAGGAGGTAAATCACTGAAACATTAAAAATACAAATATTTTCTCATAAAAAAAGTCCCTTTCTCTACATATCAATTACAATTTAACCCTAATTGATTGTTTTCATTTCCCCCCTCCCATCATCCAACATCTCTTTTCTGTCACTCCAAAGATTAATGATGATCAACTGAATCGACTCTCATAAATTCTCATCAGCACCCTGAGGGGAATATTCCAAGCTCCTAAATCAGTGTATTCATCCAAAGATTTTAAATATTCAGATGAGTCCCCGAGGCTTCAGTGCAATAAAAGCTTATTTACCGGGGCACGGGGAACACACCTTGCATCTTAATACACTGACAGGCTGAGAAGATGAATAGCATCGTTACATCTGTATCATGTTCACGGTAGATCAATCTGTCACTCCGCTGCGGTTGGTTATTCAATATTGTCCTTGGCCTTAAATGCCACCAAGTGAGATTTATGCTGTCAGTTTGAGCTCGGGGGGAAGAGAACAGACAAAATCTCGACTCAAAGTACCACTGAGGCATCTGATTTCCTTGATTTGAATTCATCACTTCACGGGGGGAATATGCACACTGGCATCATTTCTGCTATTTCATTTTCAGAAGGCATTCATGAGAAATTCCATAATTGGGAGCTCAATACACACCGTAATCCTTTGCAATCACTTTGTTCACTGTCATCAACGCTGCAGACAGTTTAGTAAATCTGCAAGAAAAAGAATTGTTAACATAAAAACAATCCTCTTTGAGAAGAAGAAAAAAACACACACTGCTGGTGGCTACAAAGAAAAAATACAATTTCCTCAAAGAGCGAACATGAAACAGAAACAGATGAAGTCACACGTTCGGCTGGATAAATATTCAGCGTTGGATGAAAGTTTCCAACGCCATCACAGACGTGAGTATGTTTACTCCTCCGTCTAAGTGATCCGTGCGTAATTTAAAGTCAAAATGCGGGTAGAAAAAACATATTATAACAAAAACAACATTCTAGTGATATGTCCCCGTTGCTAACACCTCTAATGGCACATGGTTAACTGCTGCGAGCCTCTAAATCCATCCCAGGGCTCTAGTAGGTAACACAGACAGACAAAGTCACATTCCCACCGTTCAAAGTCACAGGGCTTTATTTCTCAGATAAATATGCCGAGGAGTGATTTCCAAACAGTGTGCGACAAGTCAAGGCCCCAGACTGAAATCCACAGTTATTTGTTGTCATCCCCCTCAGAACATGAAGGCGAGAATAAATTACACCACAAAGTCAGATTACAGACCGATTTCCTGTCTGAATGTACTATATTTACTGTAGCTGCACACCCGCACAGTAAACCTGCCCACTGAGGGATTATTAAACACTCACAGGTCTACCTGGAAAATCAAGAGGTGAAAATTATCTGGTTCCAAAATGTAGCTTCAAGTCATTGTTCCGGGAGTTATGGAGCACCACACGAAGAACTGTGATCGGTCAGCTTGGGCTACTTGTGTTTTCGCTGAAGACGAACGTGGGAACCCGGAGAGAACCCGGAGAGTCTGGAGACAACTTGGAGAGAACCTGGAGACAACTCGGAGAGAATCCTGAGAGAACCTGGAGAGTCCGGAGAGAACCTGGAGAGAACCGGAGAGAACCTGGAGAGTCCGGAGAGAACCCGGAGAGAACCTAGAGAGAACCCAGAGAGAACCCAGAGAGAACCTGGAGAGAACCCGAAGAGAAGTTGGAGAGAACCCGAAGAGAACTCGGAGAGAACCCGGAGAAAACACACACATTACGCAGACGGTGAATTGCATGTCGCTGGCAAACAAACACAGGACGCTGTTCGTGTCCAAAAGTGTTGTGGAGTTAAGATTGTCACGTTTTTCTTAAAACTAACTACATTGTACATATTTGTATACATTTATACTTTTAGTTTTTAATATATATTTGTATTATTTTCTGTTTGATGTTTCTGAATAAGGACAAAATGAGGATTTCATGGCTCAGTGTGAACAATGTTTCTAGTTCTTCTAGTGTGTGTGTGACATCATCAACCTAATGTTTGTTAACGTTAATTAAACACATGTAATTGTTGAAACTTAATTGCTTCCGTGGTGAAGACGCATCACTTGAACGCATCATGATCGATGCTCTCCATCATAGTGAGTTACTGTGATGAAGACATCAATCCATGTGAGTGTCGACGCTCACCTCGAAGCAAACGGGACGATCAGCGGCATAATCCAGAGCCGATGAGCATTTTGGACGCCAATTCAAAAGAAGAATTCTATGTTAAGCTTTTCCCAAGAAGCCTGCACATCATGCAACCACCTTTGACCCCCAGCATGAACTTTAACTGCGGCCCGTCGGCGGAGCACATAGAAAACACTTGTGTGTGTTTGTGCGAGAGGGAAAAACCAACACACAGAAACACAGGGGGAATAAAAAGCAGTTAGGGAGGACGAGGAACCCTGGAGACCTCATTAACTAGGGAGCTCTCACCACTCCGTGTCATCCGGCAGCATCTGCTGTCTGATGCTCAGAGGCCAGGACGAGTGGATGATGACCGTGCTGTAATTTGAGTTATTTTAACTTCGGCTCAGTCAGAAAACATTCTCGTCATACAGTAGCTGCAGCTGGATGCAGCAGTACAGTGGCTCAGTTCGAAAGCGAAGCAAAAAACCCTTGAGGGGAACTACGATGTTCATGAGCACGCGACACGGGGGGCAGGAAGGCGTGGCAGTAATATCACATCACGCCATCGTGCCTCCATGTTGGTTTTTAAGACTATTTCACAAGTTCCCGAACAGCAAAACCAACCACTTGTTTAAAACCTCAAGATATTCCCTTCTCAGAATTGAACACATTTTCTTGAAACTTTCTTAAAATATTTATCAGTTACTTTTCCAAATCCACATGAATATTCTGCATATATTTGAGCTGCTTCACATCAAACTAAATTATCACGCGTTAGCGGCACACAAGGCCAAAACGTGCCTCAAGTTATCAAACGACAAGCTGTTGAGAAACAATTATCCCACTTCAATGGCTGTTTTTTAAAAGCGCGTCTTGTTTAACCCAATATTATATCCATCAGCACGTTGCTGTTGTGTTATCTTCACTTCCCTTTTGCTCAGACGACCTTTAAGAGAGCCGCGAAGCGCTGGTAAAGTCTTGTGTTCAACCTGTGATCCTCCCATTCCGGCGTCTGAAAGAAGCATCATTGTGCAGCAGCTCTGCTGCCGTATGCAGAGAAACACTGCAGCCGTGCAGCTGGAACTGATAGGACGTGCACTGTAGCACCACCCTAATGATCTCCCTGTGAAGACATTTAAACCGTCGTCACATCACACATCCGGGGTCTACCTTAAACGTTAGTCTAGTGAATTCTCCAGCTCAACTCAGTGTATGAAGTCATGCTTATAAGCTGTGTGTATTTGACTTCCTGTTCCTGCCTGAACCGAACTCCTCTATCAGAGAATCACATCACATCTGCATTTAGACGCCAAGATTTAGACCGTGGATGAAGTTGATCTGTGTCCTCCTCATATTCACCTCCTTTAAAGAATAACTTCTATTAAGAAACAACAACAACAGTGGACTCAACGAGAAGAACGGGATTAACAAAAACACCACAGAGGGCTGGATCATCTTCAAATAGGATCACAACTAAACAAAAACATTAAAAATATATATATATATATTATGAATAAAAGTTGTGAATAAAAACTTCAATTAATAATAATAATACATAAAATAAATAATTCCTTCTCCAGGAGCAGTTTTTTTTTAATCCAGAAAATCATCATCAACTGATGAGAAATGGATCATATTCAAATAGGATCACAACTAGACAAAATCATTAAAAATATATATATTATTAATAAAAAAGTTGTGAATACAAACTTCAATTATTATTATTATTATTATTATTATTATTATTATTATATATAATAATAATAATAATAATAATAATAATAATAATAATAAATAAAATAAATAATTCCTTCTCCAGGAGCTGTTTTTTTTACATTCAGAAAATCATCAAGCTGATGTGGTTTAAAATATATCTTTATATCTTTATATATCTATATATATCGGTTTGGTTCTGTCATATAGACAGAAGTGAACACAGAGGTAAAGAACGTGTATTTAGAATATAATTACATCCCGTGTGTTAGGAAGTCTGGACCCTCGATTCCCACATTAGTTGTTGAGATCAAATGAAAAGAGCTCTTGAGTGCGTTCGTGATTAAAGGAGACAAATAATGGTCCAACCCGGAGCAGCCACTGATAATAAACGCGATCTTGAACGCTCCCCACTTTCCCCTCGGTGCGGCCAAGGCCTCCCATGCCCCCCTTCAAAACGCTCACATCGTTGTATTTGTCAAGCAAATGAGCATTTTACATTTACAGAGCTGTAATGTGACATAATCAAGTCATAATTTATCAATTAGAATAATTAGGAGGCAGATCCAATTTAATTAAAGTGTTGAAAGGGCTCAGAGGAAGCCAGCCACATAAATGAGCCTGTTTTTTTTTTTCTCCTGGTTGTGTCTTCAGATGCAACAGGAAGAATTTACCATCATTCACATTCACTCTTCATCTCATCTATTAAGGTTGTTGGGTGTGAAGGAATGGAGCACATCAGGGTTTGTTTTTTTAAATCGCTTCTTTGAAAAGACACAACTGGGAGAAGGAGGGGGGGGGGGAGGGGACGATCTGAAAGAAAGTAAAATGTAATGCCTTGTGGCATTATGACTTAGAGTTTGGCTGTGCGTCAGTGGACACTAATGAATTGGCGATGTCAGCAGTGTGAACTCTAGACCCGACAGTGGGGATGTGCTTATTGGTCGTGGTGAAGCATGTCAGCAGGCCGGGCCCAGTGAGCTTGTAAGACAGAAATGAGAGGGGGGAGGGGAGGAGGGTGTTACAGAGGGAGTGAAAACCGCCGACAGCAAAGGCCTCATCAGCCATGTTTGATAAAATCAGCTGGCTCGGCTCCTGGTCTTAAGGATGTAGGATTCCTCTCCACCTGCCCGAGTTATCGCCGTGTCGCACACTCACACTGGAGATTACCTTTCATAATTTGGTGTTGGATCAGGCGTGAAAAACGCTCTCTCACACAGTCGTTTAAAGCCAAGGGAGGATTTATTTTCTCTCTTTAAATCAGCCTCCCACTCCCCTTTTTCCTGTGTCCCTCGGCCCTTTCCCTGCCTCCTTCCACCTCCTCCTCTCCCTTCATGCCGCCACTCCCCTCCTTCTCCCTCCCGCCTCATACTTGAGGACTCAGGAAAAGCAACTTGACGCCTCCCACAATGACAAACGGTCATTTAAAAAGGCCAACCTGCCAGGCAAGAGCGCGCGGCAGAAAGGCGTCGCAGAGACGGATGAAGGGAGGATATACTCAAGGTAAAGGAGACGAATGATCAGGCTGAGTTGAAGAGGACGGGGAGAAGATGAAGCAGGAGGAGATGAGGAGGAAAGAGACTCCTCACTTTAGTCTGAGTCGGGTTATTTGAATCTGCTGACTTCATGTCGGCCGGCACGCACGTCACAAAAAATCCTCATTTCAAAGTAAAAAGTAAACAAATGATACTTGCATTATGTGATCATTCATATTGTAAATCAATCTGTCATCCATCAATCAACATCAAGCCACTCCCCCTGATAGACCACCAAACAAATGTATGTATTTTACCTGTCATTAACAGAGAGTTTATATTTTACAATGTAACTTTCCCTAAATCGCTGTTGAAATCAGTCGATTATTGACTATAGATATAGATTATTGGTTTCAGTTCACCACTCGGTTGCCAGTAGCAACCAGCAGGATTGAAAAAAGCCAGATGACCATCTTTTTGGATTCACCTCCCAGATGTTGGAACATTATTATTATTATTATTTGAGCAGCGTTTGTATGCGATGGTTGTCGGGTCGCCTGCGTACTCACGTTGTGTACTTCACCACGCCTACGGCGGAATAAGTATGTTTCTTTCCTGATGCTGTGGAACTGTAATTATCACATCACTTCCCCAGAGCCTCCTCAGGAACCATGGGACGCGTAGCTATGGCAACCCACCGCAATCTTATACTCACACCTAAATTGCAGCGTTATTGATTTTGCACGGCTGTCTGTTTGAACGCTGTCATCAATACTGCATTGCATTGTGGGATATGTGTCCAGTGTGCTGTATTTTACCTGGGAATAGTTTGCAGTCTGGTTTCAGACATACTGTATAAATCTCACACTGTTTTAGTGTACTAAATGAATTTCGGACGGATTTTCTGTAGAACAGGATTCATTGATTGGATGTAAATAGACGGACCGTTCCAAATGCAAATGTGCATTAATTTGTATGGAATCTCTGTTCACACGTTCACCTTCAACGGCCAATCGCTTGTTTTCAAGCATTTTAGGTTTTAGTTTGTTCAGGAATCCTTCACCATAACAGGAATGGAAACAAGACGTCAATCAAATGTGCTATTTCAGAAAAAGCCAATTAAACGGAACAAAGACAAATGATGTTGGCTCAGATGTAATACTTTAGTTCTCTCAGAGATGCTCCTGGAGCTGTCTCACCACTTTCAACTATTTGTTGTATTTCTTCCGTTTTCTCCAGCTGGGAGCAGCTCCTCCGGTGTCCCTTTTGTCTGATGTTCTGTGGGACAATAGCGTCAATCAATAGCTCACTGTCAAATCACTTCATTTAGAATGTTTCACATTTAGGAGTATCGAGTATAGATCCGGGGCTCAGAGTGAAGATTGTCCTATTATGTCATTTGAAAGCATTTCTTTCTTTACAGAGGTTCGTAACGTGTCGTGTTGTTTGGATAAGATAAATATCAGATGACAGGTCCGTCTGTGGAATCAATTTTTCTATTTTTTACAAAGAGAAGCTGAGAGTTTTACCTGCAAAAAAAAAAAAAAAAAATATCCTTCAATATTCTTTTTATTTCAAATTGCCACAATTTTTCCTCCAAGAAAACTTTTTCAACTGCAATTTTTTCTTATCTCAACTTTGGAAGTGCGGTTGCAGCCGGATCCAGCGGAGGGAGGAGACCTTCACATTGCACCCGAGTCACACAATGCATGTGGGGCTTCGCCATATGAATTCAATTTTCATTACCCCCCCCCCCCTATCCCGTAATGAATGCGGTGTGAATCCAGGGAGGCCATGGCAGCAAAAAATAAATCTGATACATGAATAAACGATGTCCCCGGGGAAGGCAGGCTCCTCCTTTGTGAGGAAGATTGACTCCTCCAAGACGGGACACATCAGCCACAAGGAGCGGAAACAGAAATAGAAACCGCCGACAGAAAACGGCGCCCGACTTTCTGTTCAGCTCCCCCGACCAATCTCAGAGCTGTATATAATAATAATAATACATATTCTATGCAGTGTGCCATCAAATTCTCCCAGAGGTCAGCAGTTTTTGTTTTGTGTTTCCATTCCACGACGACGTAATTAAACTTTGACGCAGGAAGACTTAAGTCGCTGCTCTGTCACTTCCTCCTCCACGTCTTTTTTTTTGTTGTTTTTGTGATGCGTGTGCAGGAGGATGCCGGTGTTTTTTTCTGTCAGGTTCCAGGAGAGCGGATGATGCTATATTATATTGTCATCCCGCTTCTATTGCAACACACGACTACAACGCTCCTTGTGCTTTTCAGGAGTGTTTGTGAGCTCCTGACGCATCCTTCATTTTGTTTTTCCTCAGCTTTTTTCTTATTGACACACAAGCAATATTTGTGTGTCTGTTATTCTTCCAGCATGGCAGGCGGCGGTGTGACGTCAGCTACCAGGTGTCAAAGCTGGCAAGGTTTAGTGGTGAGACACAGTAAACCTAGCAGCTCTGATCTGAAAATGCTGCCTAGCAACAACATCATCTTGTCACAAGATACATAATCTATTATTGCTAGATGGCAACATAACTTTAAATATTGAAGGAGGAGATTAAAGTCGTCTCATCACTCCTCATTAATAATCCCAGAGCATCCCGATCGTATTTCAGGAATCCACAAATTAAAAAAACAAACACTTAATTTACAAATCACTCCGTCTGAGGGCCATTAGCTCAACCACTGAATTCAACCTTCTAACCCCCCCCTCCAATCTGGCGTCACAGCAGATGGGTGGAGGTCTGTGATCTGTTGAGGCAATTTTGTGCATGGCTGCCATGGCCTGTCCCGGTGTGACACCTCCTGCTGCTGGTCGGCCTGCAGCCTGACCTTCACACTGGGCTGGTGTACAGCTGTCTGGCTGGGAAATGCAAACACACACTTACACACACATACGCCGCAACACACACTCGCCATTCACCTCGGGTTTAGAGGAGAGGATTTTGTATTATGTACACCCACCAGCTACAGTAGACAACAGCGCAGCGTGCTCCGGTGAACAGAATGTCAGACGTGGCGGCGAACAATGGCGCTCAGCTGGTCACAGCCTGGATTCACACCGATGATGGAGATTGTGAAAAAGATTATGTGTGTGTGTGTGTCGACTGCAGAAAATGTCAAGAGCAGAGTTTAAAAAAACAACACTCACACATGCATTGCCCCCCATCTGCACTTCCTATTGGTCGGGGCCGGAGAGCGAGGACACATAACGTAGACCCAAAGAGACGGCGTCTCCACGGGGAGAGATCTCCTCTCATTACCAGCAGGATTGACACTGGGCCCGGCCTGTCCACAGGGAGGGCCGAACCAATAAGAGAGTAATTGAAAGAGGCGCTTGACTTCCCGTCTGTAACAGCTTACAGACCAGGGCTGATGTGCCTCCAGGAGCACGGCGTTTAGAAAAACAGATGGGCAAAGACAAACAACATGGAAGTTGGCTCGGAATTGCATGGAGGAGAGAGAGAGAGAGAGAGAGAGAAGGCGTCGGCCTTTTTGTAGATTGTCTCCACGTATCAGTCCTTATCTCAACCCGATACTGTTTTCCCCAAGATGATTAAAATCTTGTCACATTTTCCTCGTTTAATGTACTTATACCAAACCTCCCCAAAAAAAATAAAAAATATGACTGAGCTGCATGAAGCTTAAAGGAAACACGGAGGAGAAACAACACGGCAACAGAAGAGCGTTTCATGGCTTTCCAACATCCCCGGAGCGGTTGTGGTCCTAAGTGTCAACCGCTGCAGCCAGAACGCAGAGAGGTAGAGGCTGTGCCATAGCATCTTGTCGAGGTGTGTGTGTGTGTGTGTGTGTGTGTGTGTGTGTGTGTGTTGAATCCCGGCGGCTAGACTTGTTACGGAGATGACAGCATGTTTTGTTTCACTACACAGCCCTCGCGCTGACAGTCTGAAAGCCTGGAGCCAAACAAACAGAGGCAGCAGCGATGCCAGGTATCTCAAGATCTCTCTCTCACACACACACACACACACACATGCAGTATACAGGAGATACACACACACTACAGCGTGGAGAAAACACACACAGATAACCAAGTAAACACACTTCCATGTCGTACAAAACATCTGCATCGCTGCAGCACTTCTGCTGGTCGGGAGCTGAGAACCGACGGCGTTCGACACCGCTAGTAGAGAATTATTCTTTCCTGTGTGATGATCGTCTACAGCGGTCGCTCACAACGGCCAATTAACCGCTTTTGAGCCAATGAAAAAACATCTTTCTTAATACAGTCGGCAAGCGAGTGTGGATGAGTGGATGCTAGGCTATGCATCATTTACCGTAGTATATGTACCTGTGGGGCATCAATAATTCAAGTACGCACTTGTACCGCAGTGTATGGAGCGAAAGCAAGGCCTTGAGAAACCCTCCTGGAGAAACTACTTCTCGGATTGACGCAACACTCGAAGTGATCAAGAAACTGAGCTGAAGAGAATGTTACACCAACACTTTTTTACCCACAAGCTGCTTCGCCATCGCAATAATCCCGTTCTTTAGGAGCCTTAGCATTCACGGGAAACGTTGGACAAGGTGGGCTTCAGTCCGGATCCCTGGACTTCATATTCCAACCCTGCAAAGATCGTCTAACAATGTGTTTAACGTCCAAATAGGAATGCAGTTGTGTGTAAAACAATAAGAATGAGGGAAAATACAGACCATTACCGTCTGAAGTTACCTCGGTTATTAGGGGATTTTCTATGGGTGTATCTTTGACCCTTTTGGCTTCCAACACAACCAACAGCCTGAAAGTCCGTGTGTGTGTTGTTTGGGCGGCTCCAGTCATCAGGCAAAACTTTGAAAATGAATGCAGTTGTGTTATTATCCAATAAAAAATTGAAAATGAGGGAAAACCAATCATTACCGTCCGAAGTTACCTCTGTTATTGGAAGTTTTTCTTTGGGTGCAAATTTGACCCTTTCGGCTTCCAACGCAACCAATGTCTTGAAACATCCGTGTGTGTGTTGTTTGGGCGGCTCCAGTCATCAGGCAAAACTTTGAAAATGAGTTGTTTTGAACACACATTAATATGGGTGTGCGAGTCATTATACAATACCCCGTTGCCCGAGCCTCGTTTGCGTCAACAGTCCCATTCAGAGATGTACGATGAAAGAGCGTCCCTTCATCTCATTCCTTTGACCAAGTCTTTCCTCCTCTATGACTATCATCTTCACCGCAACCAAAGCAGCTGGAGAGAATGAGGATTAAATATTGATAGTGTGGCGGTAATGAAGTCTTAATAAGAGGGATCCAGTCCAAACAATGAGGGTGAGGTTCATACTGGGTGGTGTGTGGGGGGGGGGGGGGGGGAGGAGGAGCCTTTTCTTCTTGTTATTTTTAAAAGGTCAACTCAATTATGCAGCCCATCGCAGGTAATTTATTCAATTGGTATTCTTAATAAACACTGGAGGGGATGCTCCCGCCACTTCCCACCGTGGACTTTGTCACTTGTAATTTAAATTATAGAGCGGAGACTCGGAGGTGCAAGTTAGTGAAAACAGACAACAGGTAATGATGTATTGCTTATAGGAGAGGCTGCCAACGTGAAACAGGAAAGACAGACGAAGCTCGTGGGGGAGCTGGGAAATGGGAGGGGCATTATTTAGCAACGTCTATTTCCACATTCGCGCTGGAAACAAAGGGAAGAACAAAAGAAAAAGTACCTCTTGAATTACTGGGGGAGCTGGCACACTTGTTTTCTGTGCTCTGTATTGGAATAAAAGGTTTGTCTGCGAATAATTTATTCCGGTGCTCCCTTTGCAATTTCCCTCTCCTTCCCCCAGTGATATACAGAGGTTTTTTTTGTGTGTGTGTGGAATTCCAAATGATAAATACTGCACATTTATAAAAAAAAAAAAAAGTTGAGCTGGGATATTTAGAACACAGGAAGATACTGCATAAGACCTTATGCTTTATTCACGTCTCTGTGGGAGCCGCAGCATCCGGGGATACGTTATGTAAAACTGGTCAAAGCCATGCTAATGTGATTTTGAATGCATGACTTCATCATCTCGGTACCACAGGTATTGCATCGCAGAACAGGTTGCTCAGACTCGTATGTCAGCCGGAGCCAAAGGTCTCTGAGTGAAAGCAGTAAATAAAATTACAGTACATTGTGTAAAGGGGAAAAGTGTAATAAAGAGTCCCAAGCAGGCTCTGTGGGAAGAAGACGAAATAAGAAGATACAGTTATGTTAATATTATTAACGAGATCTGATGGCGGCTAATTAAAGTCTGTGATTTTACATTTCCGTATAACTTTAAACCCCTTTGTTACTTGTTTGATATTTTGTGAGGTTGCTTGCTTGTGGGAATGGACTCGTCACCAAAGGGGATGCTGCTGAAATGATGCACGTGGGTGTACATTTGGTGTATTGCTGTCTTCGCCTGAAGCAAGAGATGAGAATATCGGAATAAGAGAGACGACCCAGAACATTATTTTTCTTTTTTTTGGTTCAACGCTGATGCACACAGTGCCATAAAAAGGAATAATATATCATTCCCATGCAGAGAAACCAACCTCACATGCTATACACATGATGGCACATCATTTGTTACCAATTTATAATGATTTGATTGAAAATCGTCGTTTCTCTGATCTCCATTTTTGTTCGTGTCATTTCAGGAGCAGACTTTGACATTTTTTTTTTTCCACACAGTTCATTGGAGTCCTTGGAAAGCTCCGCTAGACAGACACAATAATTGATTCATTGAAGGTTTATGAGGCGTTGTGACATCCATAGCCGTGGCAAGCCAAGTATCCGGCCCAGATGAGAAGTCACTCAATGTGTTACAGGAGGGGTCTGTGCTCCGGGAGGCAAAAATGCTAAAAACATAATAGTCTGTTAAACCAGCAGTGAAATGAAATGGAGGACGGACAAGATTAGATTAGATGTCAGACATCGCCGATGGAGATTTGTGTGACATGCCTCGCTGTGACTCCATTGTCCTCTGGTGAAATACGCAATGGAGATCTATTTATGAATGGTGGGAGCAAAAAAAACGGGAATAGGTTTTCTTCATGCCGTATCACAGAACATAATGTTACGACGCAGACTGAAGTGGCTGTAGTTATCCATGTTCTTTACTAATGGATTTAGAAGTGTGTGTTGGACAAAGTCGCTAGTTTGAATTTTGGCTCGGAAGAACAACTTGGTATATGAGTAATATAAGACAACGCTCTCAGCTTCCTTCCTTCCAAACAAGAGCCCTCGGTCAAAGAACAGCGACCGCTTCGATTGGGCTACAATGCTATGAAGAAGAAGGTAAGTCAATATAGACCCTTTTTCAAGCTGTGTTGTCACCTCTTCTCAGCCCAAAGTACTGCCCTAATTAAGGCGGAATTTAGCCAAGTAAGGTCCAAATCCCTGGAAGTATTCTAGCTACTTATCAAAGCTGCTTTGGGAGCTGAGTTCTGCTAATTTGGCATAAACAAGTATTCCAGCAGTCACTTCAATGGATATGAACTGTGGAGGGAAAAGTTTTTACGCTGGTTTGAGGCAGCTTTGGAACGCTGAGTGTAAAGATGGAAAATAAACCCCTCACGTTGGATTGGTCGACCAAACGCAGGAGACCTGGGTTCGTGTCCTGTGTGAAACTACTTGGGACTGTAGCGGATCATCACAGTGTGAAGTGAAATGACGTGTTAGTAGCCAACACTACCAACTTCGGATCAAACCATTTGACCGAAAATTAAAAACAATTGGCTAAAATTTGATTGACAATTTAATGGAAACACAGCTAGTGTGAATGTGCTCAAGATTAACTTTGGTGAACATTGATGCAAAAGAATGTGCACTGTTGACCAATAGCAAGCCTTCGGAAGGATGGAGAGACCAAAACAGAGGAAGTAATCATCGTTTCTAAGCTCTGATGCATGTTTTATTTTCCTTCCTCTGTTGGAGTAAAAGTCCTCCTAAAACAAGCAATGCTTTAAAGGTAGTATGTGACAGGAGCTGAAAAATGACCTAACACGTTTGCTAACGAGTTAGCCATTAGCTGGTAATTGTTATGTCCTCAAGCTTCTGGCCCCGCCTACTTCACATGTGCAAAGGGAGTTTAAACGCCAGCTTGTGTTGATAAAATAACTGCGGTGTTTCTGAATCACACCTGCTTTGTGCGTCTTTAAATGATCTGCCAGGGTTTGATCACCATGTTTAAAGTATCAGAGCCTCTAGAGATGGAAAGCAGGCGATGCCACTGTTCATAGAAAGCCCAGAGTTTATAATAGCTTGATTTGTACACTACTTATGTTATAGTCTGTAAAGTACATGCACTCAAAAGGTCCACATAATTAACAGAAAACATCTGAAAAATGCATTGATTTGCCTTTTAAATGTAAGAAACGGGACGTGATTATTTGAGTCCTGGGACTCCCAACGATCACACCTTTAGTCTTTTCATCCGGTGGCGTCTCTTTAAATATTCATGTCTGCGGTCCTTTGTGACAACCATCAGGAAGTGCCTCTTTTTGTTCTGTGTGCAGAGACTAGTCAGGTCCCTTGGTGTTCATGAATGACTCCATTGTTTCTGTCACTGAACTTTCTCTGGCACCATCGTTTTACCGTCGTTCACACGGACGCCAGAAGTTATATCATGATGAATGTGACGTCTGTGAACGCTTACGTTTAGTATTAAAACGTATTATTACTCCAGCTCTGATGCTGGTTTAGGATCACTGCAGTCACACTCATCATTTTAACAACAGGTTACATCATTATTATGATTAAGAACACATTGATAAGTAATTCATGATAGCTGTTTAATATTTTAAATCTAATTTAGTGGATGATTCACAGAATGAATTTAAAGATTAGAAAATGTAGTTTAATTGAATATCCAATCATATTCGTAATGATGTAACAATTAAACTTGATGTGGGCCTCTGGTAATTGGAGTTGGAATAATCATGCTTGTACTGTACTCGTCTGTTACCATGACGATGAGTTGATGACCATCATTCAAACCCGTAAAAAAAAACATGTTTTCTTCACCACTGAATCTCTGACATCACTTCCCATCAGCACACACAATCACATTGATTCACAGCTTTGGACGCCTGCCTCGGCTAGAGCTTAAAAAAAATAAATAAATAGTAATCATGTTGTATATCCCTGTCAATAGACTGTGTGCCTGCTCCTGCACAATACAGGATGTTTCCCTCGGTAGTATATATTCCCTTAAATGCTTTCGGGGTGCCACCGCCTGGACGACAAATGGAACATTTCACATAATAGGAAAGCTGCTGTCTGACTTATATGTAATGCAGGTTTGTGGGATGGATTTGTAATGTCTTTATTTGTTGTCGTGGATTCTTATTGTCACCCTCCAGCAGTCTCATTTTACAGCATGTGCAACCCATTAAAAACCCCAAATACCAAACGTCCACATTGTACATCCTGCTGTTGGTTCTCAGAGGAATGACCTTTCATTAATTCACAACCCAAGAGTTATTTGTAATGAAAATAACCAAATGTTTTAATTATTATTACTGCAGCTCCGAGTGATTACAGAACGAATGGCCGGTACCTCGTGGGCGAATGGAAGTGGACCCATAATGGGCCGTAAATAGATCAAATTATTCAAATTATTTGTAGGTAACAGTGATTTTTCCATCCCAGCCCTGACTGAGTGCTGGTGTGTGTCAGAATTCAATCAACATCCCTATTCTTTCACCCAGTTGTTCTGTTTAAGGGCTTTTAACAAGATAATTGCAGCCTCATCTGCCTTCATTTGTTGTTTTTTTAAGGCTATTGTCATCTCATCAGTTAACTGCAGCACCAATTTATATGAAGGTTAACGTGTCACTTGGGCGCCGTGGAAACAATATTCACCTTTTTAACGGGGGGGAGAGTGAATTAACGGGGGAGAGAGTGAATGTGACGTGTGTTTGCGTGATCATTTTTTAACATATGAGCAATTATTGCCTCTAATTGCTGTTCTAGCTCTGCGTGCTCGCTGTTCTACAGGCTTGTTTTTTCACTAAGCTCCGGGTTTGTTCGGCGGGATGCAACACAGAATCAGCTTCCTGGTTTCTTGGCTCCGCTGTGCTTCCATTTACGAGGCGGGCCTCCCTTTACAGCAGGAGCGGTGTTTGTCTTATACGACCTCACCGATGACCCCGCTGACCACAAATCATGCCGAAAGAGGAGGCGAGAGAGAATGAACCGCCGTCGCGCGGGAAGGAAAGTACCTTTTAAGATCCGTCAAAGCCTTCGCTAATAGCGGGTGATCCATCCAGGGCTTTCAAAATGTCACATCCCGGCCCCTCGTTCATTTGCATAACCTCTAAAGCGTCCCGGGAGCGTGCGGCGCATCGATTTCGCCGGCGTTTTCAGGGGGGAAGCTCGCCTTGTTGACACAGTCGTCTGAGTGTGACTCCGGCACTCCTTAATCCACTAAACTGTGTGGCGAGTACTCCGCCGCCGTTTTTACAACCCCATCATGAGTCATTCCCACACACACACTTCCTAATCTGCTGACTACTCTTGGGTAAATATCATTATTTGAACGTTGATAAATCATCTCTCGTAGTAGCTGAAATATTCATCTTTTGGTTGAACGATGAGAAGCTGCGTGGGACTTAGAGAGCCTTACTCAGCAACTTCCAAATCCATTAATGGATGACTGCATTAAATATTATGACTGTTATACATACTCTATATTCACTGTTGCCCTTAAAGTTGCAATATTTTGTTTTCAGAAACAATCCTCCTCTGTTTATTCCTATTTAAATGCATCAGTAATCACGTTTGACCAGGTGCGATGATTAAATTATGTGTCACAATTACCCAGATTAAATTAATTAATGCGTTTGTTTGGTGCTATGAAGACAAGACATTTGCTAATTATTCCAACTTTATATATATATATAATATATATATATATATATATATATATATATATATATATATATATATGTACACGAATGTCACCATTCCATTTAGTAGCTTTTCTGTACTAAACTGGTGTTTTCAAATAGAACTGAAACATCGTTTTTTCATTTAGTGTCACTTTTATTCTTTCTCTTCACCTGTATTCATGTATTTTATTGGAGAGTAGAGTAACATTTCATTCAACATCTATTTCATCTGCGAAATACTGCGAGTTAGAGACCAAATTTACAACATAGCAACATAAAAAAATGAAGTTATGGTTGTAGGCTCCTACTGTATGCCTGGTCCATAAAAAAAGCTATAAATAAAATTATAATAAATTTAATTTTCACAGAAAAAGAAACCGTAACTGTGTCTTGAAATCTGGTTCAAATCTAATCTATAAAAATGCAACTCAACCTGACCTCCGATTGCATTTTAAGTGTTTTATTTTCAGCCCTCGATGTGCATCACAAACAACGGGAACACGAGGGAATGCCAGACACAATGTTGTTGCCTTGACAAATACGTTTGCTCTCAGGGATACTTTCTGCCTCGCATCTCTGAAACACATCGGAGAAAATCAGCCAGAATAAGAAAATCCATGTTTCTGGCTCGTTGTAGCACCCAGAGGTCCCGGACACTAATGTGACTGTGTGTGTGTGTGTGTGTGATGTCTACTGTTACTAGTGCTGCGTTCAATTCAACTGGGGAGTTGGGATTTCCGAGTTCCCAGTTGGATATTTCAACTGGAACGCCACTCGAAGTCGCAGTTCTGACACGGAAAGTCGGAATGACATCGTTAACCCCGACCTCAAAATCAGACGGCTGCTCTGCATATCAACATTTAAAAACCTGTAGAAACTATTATTATGTTGGTACTGTGTACATTTGTACTACTTGTGTGCACAAAATGCAAATTATTATTATTTTATACTTAATATTTTTTTTACAGTTATACTGTATTAAATGTGTATCAGGATGTTGCTTTCGTTAACAAAAATTATGACTAAATACCGTCTTTATCACGTGAGGAAAACGAGACGAGACGCAACGAAAATGGTGGTCATGTGAAGATAACATATTTGGTAAAATAAATATGTTGTAAATTCAAATCGGAGCGTCTTCTGTGTCTGGAATGGATGTATTCTTGAGTCTATAAGGTAACAATAATATAATAATAAGATAACCTTGTTTGAATTGTGAAATGGGTTTGGCTAAATACAATCTTTGACTAAAACTAGACTAAAACTAGACTTAAACGTCATCAGTTTTCGTCGACTAAAACTAGACTAAAACTAGATTAAAACTAGACTAAAACATCATAAGTTTTTCATCGACTAAAACTAGACTAAAACTAGACTAAAACGTCATCAGTTTTTGTCAACTAAACTAGATTAAAACTAGATTAAAACTAGACTAAAACGTCAGTTTTCGTTGACTTAAACTAGATTAAAACTAGACTAAAATGTCATCAGTTTTCGTCGACTAAAACTAGATTAAAACTAAACTAAAACGTCAGTTTTCGTTGACTAAAACTAGATTAAAACTAGACTAAAACGTCATCAGTTTTCGTCGACTAAAACTAGATTAAAACTAAACTAAAACGTCAGTTTTCGTTGACTAAAACTAGATTAAAACTAGACTAAAACGTCATCAGTTTTTCGTCGACTAAAACTAGACTAAAATGTCATCAGTTTTTCGTCAACTAAAACTAGACTAAAACTAGACTAACACGTCATGAGTTTTTGTCAACTAAACTAGATTAAAACTAGACTAAAGCATCAGTTTTCGTCAACTTAAACTAGACTAAAACGTCATCGGTTTTCGTCGACTAAAACTAGACTAAAATGTCATCAGTTTTTCGTCGACTAAAACTAGACTAAAACGTCATGAGTTTTTGTCAACTAAACTAGATTAAAACTAGACTAAAACGTCAGTTTTCGTTGACTAAAACTAGATTAAAACTAGACTAAAACTAGACTAAAATGTCATCAGTTTTCGTCGACTAAAACTAGATTAAAACTAGACTAAAGCATCAGTTTTCATCAACTAAAACTAGACTAAAACGTCATCAGTTTTTCGTCGACTAAAACTAGACTAAAACGTCATCAGTTTTCGTCGACTAAAACTAGACTAAAATTAGATTAAAACTAGACTAAAACGTCAGTTTTTGTCGACTAAAACCAGATTAAAACTAGACTAAAACGTCATCAGTTTTCGTCGACTAAAACTAGACTAAAATTAGATTAAAACTAGACTAAAACGTCAGTTTTTGTCGACTAAAACCAGATTAAAACTAGACTAAAACGTCATCAGTTTTCGTCGACTAAAACTAGACTAAAACGTCAGTTTCGTCGACTAAAACTAGATTAAAACTAGGCTAAAACTAGACAATTGAGACTAATATGAGACCAAACTACTCAGACTTTTAGAGACTGAAACTTAACTAGACTAAAATTATTATGAACGTGACTAAAACTAATACAAACTAAAATGATAGCTTGAGACAAAGACTAAAACTAAAAGTAAAACAGGCCAAACATAACAACACTACCATGAAGGTGGAATAATTTGCAAATGTCTTGTCTTTTACAGCGGTATTGGTATTGATAACAATGATGTCATCAATACCAAATGAATGGAGCAGGAGAATTAAAGCTCCTATAGCTATAGATCAAATATACTAGGTGTTGCATCCTGGGACACGACGTGCGGGTTCACTGCAGCCCAGCCAGCGAGATGAAATCACCTAAGGCTAAGGCAGAGCCATTGAAATGGATATGGGCATCTGGAGGAAGACAACAAACAGGTAGCCCTTCCTCCCCTCTAGGAGTCACACACCAGACAGAATCTCATTAATGGACCTTTTTTCATCGTTCCGGGTCTTTCAACACCATCCAGATATTGTTTCTGGCAGAGACACGGCTCTCACCATATGGATTGTGAACACATTCCGCTACAACTCTGAAAGGCGTTTTTAAAAGCTTTGAATTTGTTCCAAATCATCACTTCGTATTATCATATTAAAACCCTTCACACTCGGGCGCCTCAGAGCATCAATAGAGATCATTTCGGTACAAACTCAGCCGCCGGGCAAGAACCCCCAGCAGTGAAGCAACTTTAATTGCGTATCTTTTTTTGTTGTTGTTGACAGGTCAGTTGCCGACATGATTAGAGATCCAGGATGTTTGAAGACAAAGAACGTCAAACACAGCGGAGGGTTACCGCGAAATGATGTTTGCCGACTAAGCGTGGAGAGAGAAGTGAACTGGAGTTAATTCGTACAGTCTCAGACAGGAGACCATCAAGGCGACGTTTATCAGCGCCTCCATCTCCCAGTTATTAATCCTTTAAGGCATTGGTTCCACAGATAGAAATCCCGATGACACGAGAGTCTGGTAAAAGGAAATTAGAAAAGACAGTGGTGGAAAGTGCAGTGAGGAGAGCTGACCCGCTGGTGCCAGATCAGTGCTGAATGAACCATCTGATAACCTCAGTTCGGCCTCACGTATAACACACTTCTGTTACGGCTGCAAAGGTTTTATACCGACTAATCCGTTCATTATTACTTCAAATAATCATCTATTAATCAGCTTAAAAATGCTACATTTTGTATTATTTCCATACTCTCATCTTCTTGTATCCTGCTTTTTACCAAAATAATATTTTGTTATTTAATTAATTATTACTTGGGGATTGCAGCCGTGCACAGAGAAAAAAAAAAGGAACGTAATGAAATATATTTCATCAGAAATAAAAGATCAACTTAATGACTGTTAATTATGGTCTGGCTACATCGAAACCAGGAGGAGGGTATTTCTGGATTTTACGTGTCTCATCGCTCGCTTGCCTCGGGACTGTTCACCGCGATCCATTTTTTCAAAGGAGGCGGCATCATTTTCTGTCCTTACTGGCTGTTCATTGGCTGCAGCCCATCATAACAAACTCAACTCATCACTGAGGACAACATCAATCTCAATATTTTTAGAGGGTTAGCTGTTGCAGCATTAATTTCTATATGTTTCATGATGAAAAGAAGATGTGAAACCTGTTTTAAATTAACACTTTTGGATGTCATAGTGGAGCATTGTAGCAAATAAAGAGCTGGTGGAGACCAAACCGGAGCTAAAAAAGAGCTCACGTTGGACTCACACTCAACAGGTAGCCAGAAACACAACTTAGAATGATATCAAGTGTTGCTACAAATTGGTAAAATGATGAAATGTGATTGTTTTGTATCCAGGTTATTACACAGGCAAATATCAAGCAAATATGTGAAATATTTATTTTTTCCAGTTTTACGGATAAGAGTGCTTTTCTCTGTTTGACTGTTGGTTCGTAAAAAAAAAAAAAAAACACATTTCGAAGAATCACGTTTTCATAAATGATGCGGAGGTTGAACTTCAGCTAAAAATATAGTTTCAGGTTATAAAAAAGTTGCATGTTTACTCAGATATATTGCTTTTTTCCCCTCCTCCATTCCCATATTGTCTTAAGTTTTATTTTTGTCGACTGCAACTTAGCTGTCAAACACTGTTGAGTTATCTCAACATTGCAAACTGCAATTAATACTTCTGGCAATAACCCAAACCGCACAATGCATTCTACAATACGAGCTCCGTCCGCAAAACAATAAACCATAAGCATGCATGATTGTGATGTATTATACTGGAAATAAAATAGCACCATACTTCATATGCTTGGGGCACTGAATCGATTGGGAGTTGCAACATCAGCTGGAGTGTGTGTGTGTGTGTGTGTGTGTGTGAGAGAGATAGAGAGACAGTGTAAGAGAGAGAGAGGAGAATGATTCATTGGGGAAAGGGCTGCGAGGAGGTTTAGGAATGATGATGAAAATCGATAAAGAATAATAAATGAGAAACAACTGGGCAGATTATAGAGGTTATTAGGATGTGAAAAAAAAAGGCCGGCTTCGTCCTTCCAATTCACACGAGAGTACAGTGGGAGACAAAAGCATGGAAACACCTTAATGTGGTAATGCTGGAGCACATTTGCCGCGGCTGTGTGCTTCTGCTTCTTTTATACAACGGAGGTGGCTGTAGCCTCAAGGTTAGCCAAGCAAGATTGTGAGCAGAAGGTCAACGGATTGAACTTCTCTGGGTGCAGGAAGGCAGCGAATAATCTCTTGCCCCCAACTACTAATTAGGTGCCCTTGAGCAAGGTCTTCAACCCCCCAACTGCATCTACTCAGGGGTGCAATGTACGGAGAATCTCTCAGCTGCAAGTGTGTGAAGAGTGAAAAGCAGCGCTCGGCTCTTTTTCTGGGTAAATACACTTTTTTAAGAAAAGAACAGCAGCACCACAAGTCCTTGATTATTTCCCAATAATATATATATATATATATATATATATATATATATATATATATATATATATATATATATATATATATATACATACATATATATATGCAATCATAGGTTCAAACAATGCTGGGAAATTAAAAAATCAAGCCTTGCTTTTGCTACTTTATCTTCAAGAAAACACACCGAAGCTGTGTGCAGATTAATTAAAACCATATAGTTTATTGTTTAGAATCCGCCTGTGGAAGAATACTGACAAATAAATAGACAGCTCGTCTCCCTTCAAGGAAATTCTCACACTTTTATATATATATAAAAAAAGCCTCACAGTTTTTTAACAGACCGGTGACAACAGAGATAGCTAAAAAGAACTGAAAACCAATTCCCTGAGCAGCCTGGAGAGGAGTGTGGATGAGGACATTGCACACGAGAGAAATCATAGATGAAACATAGAATAATGTCTTTATAAGGTAAATGTGATGAAGTAGGATGTAATGTGTCAATCTTTAAGCCTTCAAAATGACGTGATTTTGCCTGCTTTAACATCGAGCAGAATGCCGTTCCCAGGCCGAGCAGCGCTCATGTGATTTAATAAAACACACTTACAGCAGCTGGAGCGATCGGCACAATGTGGCTGGACGCCTCCCAATATCACTCAGACCGATCAGCTCGGGTTTGATCGCTGCATATTGCATTAGCCTCGGACACGAGGCCGTGGCTTCACCGTAAAACAGTGACCGGCGTGCTTTGATGAAATGTAGAGGCTGTGCACAGCTGGGGGGGGGGGGGGGGGGGGGGGGTGGACGGGAGGGTGAGGGTGAGGGGGGGAGGTGGACGGGAGGGTGGGGGTGAGGGGGGGAGGTGGACGGGAGGGTGGGGGGGGGGGGGGGCGGCAATGCTGGATCAGGGAGACTCGGAGCTGAGAGCACACCTCAGAGAGCTCCATCTGTTCCTTTCGTCAAGTCCTGATGGGCAGGAGTTCCCGTGCCAGGGTCCTGCAGGCTGCCCCTCCTACTGGCAGCGCACACACACACACACACACACACACACATAGACACACACACACACACACACACACACATAGACACACACACACACACACACACACTCTACAGCTGGAATTGAAAGCTGCACTCAGGATGTGGCTTTTCAGATGACGTAAGTGTAAGAACTCATTTTTCTCCAACACCATATATACTCCTCTCGTCCTTGACCCCCAACGTGACCCCCTGGGGTCAGAGGTCGTACTGGGACTCTGCTTTGGAGGAAGCGTTTTAACACACAGGGGAATCACCGATGCTAATCCACACACGAGCAACGCTGAAACGGTTCGACGTGGAACTGGTGTGGTGCTTTGTTTCCATCTCTACCGGCGGACGGGGGATTCGTCTCAGCGAGGTGTTTCTGCTGCGAGCTTTAAATCACTGTTGACAACACCGTTTCTCCCCGGATTAGATCTCCAGTTTCATTACCAAGAGGCCCTGATAGCATCTCTCGCAGAATTGATAGAAGGTGGCTTATTATTTTACACTAAAATGTTTCCATCCTTTTTTCTCTCGCCGGACTGAAATTAATTTGGAGTTGAAAGAGCCCGGCGTCGGCTGGATGTCGGACGGAGACACGCCGTCCCTTTTGAAGCCAAGCGATAAAATGCTCCTTTTGAACTCGCTTGTCAATCAGTGTAACTTCACTGCAGATCTGATCTCTTGGATTTTCAAACGCTGCGTGTGGGTGGACACCTTTGAGTTCACAGCTGCTTGTGTGAACTACCAAAACACACATTTGTCGCTGCGGCGTGGCACGAATCATTGGAGGGGACAGTGGAGCTTCAGATAATCTTCTGCTTTGGAGGCTCGCTAGTCTAACATGTTGTTATTTGTAAGGAGTTGAATAGAACCAGTGTGTTGTGCACAAGTGGAGCGAATTCACAGAGGAAGAGTGGATGGAGGCCGCTGATTGGAACACGAATCGTGCATCTCGTTAAGTCAAGTCTTCAGGCCGGGAATTCAAACGTGACAAAAAAAACTAAACTGGGATTTTAGTCTCTGAAGCTAATGCTAAAGATATGACTGTCACTGCGTTTGGCTGTTGGTGCCGTTCTTTGTGAATTGGACTATTTTTGCTGCTGTTGCACCTCATGCTATGCAAGCACTTCAGGGTTTATACCTTTTTCTTACAGGCTAATTTTTTTTGCAGGTTTAGTTGCTGCAAAAGTTGCACAATCATTTTGTTAATTTTAATGTAATTGTTTTAATGCAATGATGGTATTTTTCAAAACAGTTTTTTATTTGTAGAGAAAATCTGACAAAACACGCCAAAATCAATCCTTCCCTAATCCGACACACCGTGACTTTAAGGTAGCACATGTAATAATAATAATAATAATAATAATAATAATAATAATAATAATAATAATAATAATAATAATAATAATTATACATTTTAATTAAGGGCACCTGTCTGAACACTCAAGGTCACCTTACAGTTTAAACAGTAAAATAAAATAGCAGATAAAATTAAATGAAACAAAAAAAATTTCTTTGAGTTTGATAAAGAAAGTGGGGTTAAGTGCATACAGTTTACAAAAGTTTACAAAAATCTATGACAAAAAAAAAGATCTGCTAATTGTTAAATTGACTTATTAAGGAAGGTTCTCAGTAGATTTGCTTATGTGATAGTAAACTGAGTATTTAAAGGTTTTGGATGTTATGCAGCAGCTCGTTCCTCCACCAGTCCGTTGAGATCGGAGCCGTAGGTACAAATACTGACGTGAAAATATTTCAACATAATGAAAACCTAGTCATCGTATGCTAATTTCGATGGACACACAGGCAAATAAATCGTCAAAGACATCATCATGCTGTTGTTAAATTTTCATTCAGCTATCTACTCGAGGTAAAACCATATGAGGCTCAGCAGTTGTTGTTGTAGCGTTAGCATGATTTTAATTAACTTTCTCAGTAATAACAGGAGAGAACGGCCTCGGGGGGGCATGAGTAAAAGTTTTTTCCAAAGTAGTGAGGCTGAGAAACTGCGTGATGCACACGAGAAGCTATCTTGTGTTCACTGGAAACTGGCGTCGCCTTAGGAGCTCTACAGTTTTCAACTTTAAGTTAAGGCAACTGAAACCACTTACTTAAGGTCAAGGAAAGATGGATGGATGTTTACAGAATAAAAAGGCATTTATAGAGTTACACGGGGCAGAAAGCAGCCTACTTTGTAGAATGTGCTGATGTCTTAGCTTAAAGTACATTTGAGAGAGTGAGAACAGGCGACTGTTGAAAGGTCTTTAGTGCAACTGTCGGAGGAAATCAGGCTCCGTAAAGGATTCATAAAGGCGGCGGTCCTGCCCCCTTTAACCATTTTGTAATTCACAGATTCAAATCTCATTTGCGGGCTGTAGAAGCAGGAATATCCTTTCATAACACGGATGTGACAGGGAAGCTGCCCGCCACAGCGGGAGCAACTCATGCTTGATAGTGCATTATCATTAGCGGGGAGCCGCAGATTAATATTTCATTAGGACTATGGCTTTACAGGAGCTTTGAGGCATACCGAGTGATATGTTATTCCCTGCTTCACACGATTACTCTCTCACAGGCAGGGCTCGGATACAAGAGCTCTTATTATGATGGACAGAGCGGCGGAGCAAGGTGTTCAAGGGAAAGAAGAAAAAAGAAAAAGAGAGATATCCCTATTTAACGGTGAGTAAGCACGGCCCGGCCAAACTGGTGTATCATCACTTTTCAGGGCATGGCCATAACAAACCATTACTGGGATGCTGTGGGTGGTTGGGGAGGAGCACCGTTGTTAACGGGACAGCAGGGATGGCTAACTCCCTTTGGGTTGGAACTCAAAGTCGCTCATCTAATACCATAGATTTTTGAGGGCATGATAAAAAGAAAACGGGAATCCACTCTTAAAAACATTCTCCTCTTGGTCAAACCTTCTGGCAATTACCTTCAATCCACCAAAGAATATCCTACTGTGATAAGAGAGTGGAAGTTTGTTTGCAAAAATGAGTAAATAAAAGTCTATCTGGTTAAAATGACCAGAGGCTTCGACAAGAACACGCTTTCTTATACAGGGTCGCCCATAAAGTGGGGATCATTTGCACATAATTGTCATTTATAGCGCAAACAAATGCATGAATTAATTTGTGACACACAATGTAATCACTCTGCTGGTTTGAAGTGATTATTGATGCATTTCAATAGGAAACAGAGGATTGTGTCTGAACACCAAATAGTCTAACTTTATGGGCAACTTATTTCTTATACCATTTCATGGTCAAACTGTAGCATATGATATGAATAAAAGTGGTTTTATAACTGTACATTTATCTGTTTTCAACTGTGCCTGCTCATAATCAGCTTGTCAATTCCTTGGCATATACTTTGGCATTTTACGTCCACGTGACACTGAAATCCCACCTCGCAACAACCTTCCACTGATAGTTTGACAAGCGTCTACACGGGCTACAAGAAGATTAACTTTCCTCAGGCTTGTATCGCACGTTATGCAGCATTACATTTCACCGATATACACTGTTTGATGAAACTTAAGCAAATTCTCCCCTCTGCAAAGTGCCAGTATTATTTTTGACATTCTCTAGAAACGGGGAGTCTTCAAAGACGGCGTGTTTAAACCTAGATCTGTTTGAAATATCAAAGCGGTGGTATGGCAACTTTATAAATGTCACCGTGGGGGATCTTCCCCCCTTTTGATGCTCATTTCAACGAGGAACAGTAATGACAGGTCTGAAGGTGTTTCAGGAGCCCTATCAATGCTGAGGCGCTGCTCTTATGTCCCTCATGTTTGAATACTCACTTTGAGGATGTGAACATGAATCGTTATTTCATTCCCTAAACCAGCGCTTCAGTTTTTCATCTTTTTGAATGATGTAAATTTGAGACCGGATCGGAGTAATTGCAATTGTCGTTTTGCTGGATTTCCGTGGCCCCTATCAGAGGTGTCTATTACAGTTATGCATATAAACCTGAAGGATTTAATTCATACCTGAAGGGGGAGGGGGACAAGCTTATAACCTCATTAGGGGGCAGGCATTAGTGTGAAGTAACTGAGGAATCTCTTTATTGCTACAAGGAACCCTGCATGGTCCGATGCCGCTCCTGACAGACTAATGATAGTTATATACAATCGGATGGGCCGAACAGCAGGGTTTTTATGTAGAAATATGAGCTCCACTAATGGCTGCGTTGACCCAACGGGGTGGACGCATACAAAAGGCAATCCATCCCGGAGTTATGCCCCCATTTTTATCATTTGAGCCTGAGACAACATGATTGTTACTCTTTTTGATGGTTTTGTGTCTGATTGTGCACCGGCTCGTTTATCAGCGTCTCCTCCATCCACGACTCACAGGGTTGATCCAATCCACCTCATAGGATGTCTAATAGGGTTTAATTAAGTTGATCACCCCCCCTCCTTTTTCCTGGCACCAGTTTGGGACGAGCGTGGCTGCAGATAATAAAAAAAAAATGGTGGAAATTACTATGCACACAATGTGCTCAATGACTTCTCGAACAGCTAATCAGACCACCAATAGAGTTAATGAGCAGTCGCCGTGGTGATTTACACTCACCGACCACTTTATTAGGTACACCTGTTCAACCGCTCGTTAGCACACACGTCTAATCAGCTGATCACGTGGCAGCGACTCACTGGAATTAGATTCGCTGAAGATCAAGCAGAAGGAGGAAGGAACAGGTGATTTAAAGGGTTACTGCACACTAAAAGAACGCGGGTTAAACCGAAGACCACACCGGGTGCCACTCATGTCAGAACAGGAAGCCGAGGCCACGCCTGCCGTGGTATGTAATGGTCTGCAGGATGTTTCCTCTGACACACTTTGAACATTGTTTAAAGTCGAGCTGAAATCACATCCTCGATCACAGGCAAAAAATATTACAAAAACGAAATTCCTTTGTATGTTTTATATCAAAACCCAATATCTTCTTTTTCCTGGAGAACAAAATGTGACCCTTGCTTGCATCAGCTTGTACCAACCAGATTTCAACTGATGGTATCATGACATAAAGCCCTCCATCAATTCGGCTATACTTTCTTGCAGCGTTAGATGAGAAGATGCATACCATTCTCAATTCTCATGTCTGCACAGTAACATGCAGTGGGAGCCAGCAGACAGTTAGCTTAGCTTATCTTAGCATGTAGATCTGAAACAAGGGGAACCATCCTGGCTCTGTATAAGGGAACTAAACCCGCCTCGCAGCATCTCTAAAGCTTGCTCGTTAAGAAGTTAAAGTCTGGCACGAAAGCCTGCTGAAATTGGCCAAGATTTCGCTTTTATGCTGCCAATTTTTGTAAGGATTAAATCCATGGTGCTGTTAGGCAGATTGTGTTACCTTGGACATATCTAGGCATGTTGTTTCCCCGTTTCCTGTCTTAATCGAGTGGTAAGGAGCAGTTCACATACGCTGTTGTCGCCAGTACACCATGGAAACGACCCAATGCACTAAGGTTATTGCACTTCACTTGGTAGCGTTGGCCTTCTGTCCATTATTGTTCACAGCTACCGATTCCACAGCTGGTACACACACACATGCATTCACAGTAAACACACACACACACTTGGAGTCTCCTCCTGTATGCAGTAGTAACCCCGTCATGAACTGTTGCAAACATTCTCATGTGATGCTAGTATTGATCATCACGATCTGTCCAAAGACCAATGGTGGTTTGTTATTCCTTGTTTTAGCAGCCTTCACACACACACACACACACACACACACACCCTCTCTGATGTTATGGCATTTGCTCCTGCATGTAGTGCATGGTCAATGCCAGTCTGACCTGTATTGGATTTGGTGTGCAGTGCTGTATACGGTTAGAGAAAGAGCAAAATACTTCAGTCAACAGGTCAGGGCTGCTGGCTGAGTGCAGAGCTGTGCTGTGGCTTTCGGACGGTCTACTGTGTTTTCCCCTCAGTTTGACATTCAGCATGGTGTCCCCCATGCTACCGACCCTTTGACCCCCTCACATCCTTCTCCCAGACTGCCGGTGACTCGGTCTGACCCGAGTGGTGGGCTCAGCAGAGCTCCAGATGATCGTGGAAGCATCCTCCTCCTCCTCCACCAAAAAAAAAAAAAGAAATCAATATTTTATATTGCAGGTGAACACCAGGGAGTCTGCATGGGGCCTTCGTGATTTCATTTTATTCATTTATGCATTTCTGTTTTTGTAAGTGACAACACAATGAGGGTTGCACATATTTTGAGTGAGGAAAAAATGAGTCACACAGTTGGACTGTGGAACCTGTCTCCAAATTACTACATCTACACCTCTTGTTTCAGAAAATATGTTCTCACATATTGCTGGATTAATTGCCTTTTTTTTGCTGCAATGGTCTTAAAGAAGAGGTAGGAAAGGTGACATGTGCTGGATTTCTTCAGTGACTTTTCCCTAAGTTAACACAGTCTCTCTCTACTTATTATCCTGAAAACAGTCAAATTCCCAGGGTACTTTTGTAACAGTTTCTGTGTTACTCTCTGCATGGTTGATGTTATGGCTTCAAGAGAGTCCTCTGAAGTCCCAAGCTCCTCAGAGCTGATGCAGCGTGGAGCTGGAACCATCAGGAAACAAAGGAGCGAGGGAGCATAAGCTCCCATTTTCCACAGCAAGTTAAAAGCAGCGCAGCTCCTTCTAATGCTCAGAGGCCTATTTTAGATATATGGGGCTTTTAATGTCTAATGCACACTGCTGGGCTCGCTGACGATGTCGATGGTAAAAGGGGGAATTCAAAAAAGCAACAAACATGGACTGTTCCACAGTTTCAGAAAGAGAGAGATGTGCTGCCTGAATGAACGAGGTGCAAATGATGTCATTTGATTTAAGGTACCACAAAGAAAATGACATATTAACAGCATCTTTAAATATTGTTAAATATTATTAATAGTGTTTATTCTTACCTTTAAAAAATTGGGTTGCTGTGCTAGTGTGTGTGTGTGTGTGTGTGTGTGAGGCATTGTAAAAGCACCACAGCAGTTCTATAGAAAACATTTTGCACCCATAAGGACGTTAATATGTAATTTTTGTGCAACGTACGCCTTTATTAGATGGTTATAATGGAGAGATAATGGAAACTAACAGCATTATGAAATAAATATGTGTTAGCACTGTTAGCAGCTAGCAGCCGTCACCATGTTGAGAGTCATTGAGTGGCTGAATGCTCCCAATCTCGTATTTAGCACCTTTAATTTAATAAAAAGTTGCCTGCTTTATATGTTTTTCCACAATTTTCTCAAGTGTTGATTTATTTCACAATTATTTACTTAATACTAAACCCTTTGGAGCTCCATGGGAGACGAGGGAGAGAAAAACAAACAGATGGTGAGATTTGAACCTTTTGACGTTTCATTAATGTCGGCCGTCTTAAATCTACGGGCGCCACATGAACCGTTTTTAAAGTGTTGAAATACGAAAGACGATCAGAATCAGCATGAAGCTGGAAGTGCTGTTTAATCATGGTTAGTGGCGTCATCGGGACTATAAAGCGGTACATTCATGACCACTTATTTGTACGTTGTCAGGAGTGTTTATTTACGGCTGCTGTGTAATACCGCGTTTTAACAGGCAAACGGCTCTTCTAATGGCCGTTTAAACGGTAGAGTGTCAGCACACACGATAGACTGTACTGTTTAACAAACGCCTTCCCATAAATCCTCAAGCAAAGGGTGAGGTTGGAAATAGAGATTTTTTTTCCCCACATAGAAAAGGAAAAGCTTCTTGATGAGCAGAGAGACAAAACATAATGTGTCCTCTCTGCTGAAACTTCCCCACGGGGAGTAAATCTCCCCAGACTCTCCAGGAAACAAACATAAAATCGACAGCATGTCTAAGTGCTTTTGATAGCTTTGCAAAAAAGGTCAAAAGGGTTCTTCATTAGGTCACTTACAATAAAGATGAAGTCCTTGATACGCCAGTGTTCTAGCTTTAATATCTAATTCCTCTTGTCTCCTCCTCACTGCAGTCACCTTAAACCAACCCACTTCAACAATGGACCGAGGCACCGTTGGTCTGGTGGAGCTGGATTAAAAGAGCCGGGTGATTATGTGCTAATTTACTTTCGACCCGTACATCGGGCCTGTGCTTCTCCTCCTGAATCAATTTATTTTTCAGGGTGATTACAAGAGAGATTACAAGGTTCAGTCCTCTTGTCCCCAGCAAATAAAAGAATAACCTTTTACCAGCACTGTAATTTTATCACCATTGTGTTTCATTCTTTTCACAGCGAGAGCAATTCTGTCAAAACTCCGGTCCGCCATTTCTCCTTAACCTCGTGATTGGAGAGCGTGTGAGGCTTCATAATACACTTGGCTGACCCAAGGCAGCCGCTGCAGCTTCCACACTGCCGTGTTATGACGATCATCGGTCCTGATCTGTGAGGATCTGGGGGGTACGGAGGTCTGGAGGAGCAGAACGGCAAACAGGGAATCCATCTGGCCAGGAGAGGGCTCTGGATGTTAGGAAACTAACAAGGAGTCTGCATTGAGGGAAACGTCAGGCTTTAGTTCGGCTTCATCTTCATCATCCACTTCTGTTTTCTTGCTTTCCATCTTCCTCCTCTTCTTCTTCTTCTTCTTCCACCCTCATCCTCCTCTCCGTCCAGCCCACCAAGACACCATTAACACTCCGGTCTAGTCTCTGACTGCTGTTGAATATTTCAATATAGCTCTGCTTATCTGGCAGCCCCTATGACCTGCCTGGATGAGCGAGGGAGAAGCAAGAGATTCGCATGGCGAGCTGTGGAATGGATACTATACACAGTCATATATAAGTGAAGAGCTCGCCTCGAGGTGAGCAAGCACATGAATACCAGATCTCCCCGCACTCTCATTTGTGTGGACAGCCGCTGAATTCCATAACAGATACCGAATTCCAGACTTCATTTGGGAGATCATTTCTTTCTGGATTTTCTATTCAAATAAAATAAACTAAGTTAAAAAGCCACAAGAGCAAAGAATTGGAAACTATTTTTCTTGTTTATTTCGTGTGGATTCCATCGTCGTCGTCGCAAGAGAGTGAAATATTGAAGTAAAAATATTTCACAGTCCAGGTCCGTCCCCTTTCATGGTGCTCTGTTCAGCACAAATCATTTCACCCCTGGTTAATGAAGCAGGCCTCTTCAGATGGAGGCTGGGGGTCATTTCACCGAGGGAATGGATAAACCGGAGCAAAATACTGGGGAGTAAATATCTGTAAATATACACAAAGCAGTCGCACTGTAAACTACTTATTCTCTCCATCATCCTTCATCCACCGACCGGTTTCTCTACGACAGCAAATAATACAAAAATGACCATCAAGTCTGAAAAGATTTCTTATTTTGTCCCAAAGGTATTCAATTTTCCTGGAAGAAAAAAAAAAGTCACATTTGAGAAGCTGGAACTAAATTATTCAAACGATTAATTGATTATTAGAGTATATTTTCTGTAGATCTTCTGGTTGTTTCGGCTCTCAAGCAGCTACAATGGAGATTTACCATTTTAATGACTGATCACTTTATATTTATTGTCACTTGCAGCTATTTATTTATTTATTTTTTGCAGCGCAGCTCCGGCAAACCGCTCGTCAAGTCTGCACCGGACCGCAAATACCACGAAACAAGATTGCCTCCTTGTCAATATCTATTAGCATCAGAGTGGTGATTTCATACATGTAGGCCCTGCATGTTAAGCACACGGCCTCGCCCGTCCTTGAGTGGGGGACTGACGTGTTTCCAGAATGCACAATGAGATCGGGGAATACATTGAAACTCCACCCCACCACACACACACACAACACACACACACACACACACACACACACACACACACACACACACTCCACACTGTGAGTGCATTTGACCGGGTGGTTAGCGATCTAGAGACTTCTGGGTTTTATGTGTTGCTGTCGACAACAAACAGTGTGGTCTCACCGCGGGGGAGAAAACTGTCAATCAGGGTGGGGTTGGGGGTGGGGGGGTCTGGGGTGGTGGACCACAGAGAATGGGAAAGAAGTGTCTGGACCTCAGCTCAACAATGGCAGCCTGAACATTAGTGGGACACTGCTGGGGGAAAGGTTTGACTCCGACCAATGGAGAGGAGTTAAAGGATCATGGGATAGCAGCATGGGGGGGTGGGGGGGTGGAGGCTAGAGGACACCATGCCGCCTTTAATTGGTTTCTCTTTCTGGAACAACTTTCGCTCCCGTTCTCTTGGAGAGCTGCTGTGCTCAGAGAGCCACAACTGAGAGCCCAGCAAAGCCGACTGGATTTAACGTGAATCTGTTTCTAAAAGGGGTGCTGGGCTGCAAAGAGGGGGGGTGGGGGTCACAATCAATAATTCATAAGGCCTCTTCTTATTAGCGCTTCTTCTGACTGGGCTAGTGGTTCTTATGCCCAGCTCTGTGTCGGATGAGAAGGTTCTTGGAAGGCAAAGCCGCCCAGGAACCGGCAGCTCGACGTCTGCAGCTGCTGCCACCTCCATCACTCTCAGCCAGTCACTCCCTTTTGTTTCTCATCATTCCTCCAACCCCTCCACACATGCATCCAGCCTCCAGCCCTCTTAGCATAACAACAAGGACGCTATAGAGCACTCCATATGTAAAGAGGCGTTTCGCATAGACACAAACTGGCAGTTTATTCAAAGACGAAAAGTATGCTTTTAAAATCACCACACTAATGTGGAGTACAAATATTGTTTCCTAAAGATGCAGTTGTTAAAGGGTTTTTTTCTGGCATACAAGCCCTTGACAAGAGCAATAATGGACGCTGGGCACATAAGAGTGGATGTTGTTGAAGTGCAGCATCTCTTTTCATGAGTGAATTTAATTGTTTCGCTTCCTTCAGTCGGAAATCCTGGTTCGTGTGTCTAACATGGAAGTCCGACATACAACATGGCGTTCGTGGAAAGTCGTGAAAACACCACACATGCTACATAACCGACAACAAAAACCCTTTAGTAAAAGGATTGCGTCA